>JAWNNJ010001895.1:0-735406 GCA_035045125.1 Hypselothyrea guttata
GCCACTCCAGCACCGAAGAGGACGAGTAGCACTCTAACGCCGCCCACCGACACACCCAAACGGGCATGTCCGGCGGGCTCCATCGCGGAGGCTACTTCGCCCCCCTCGGAGCAGAGCCCATCCCCTAAAGCGGCGGCAAAGACAGCTGTCCAAAAAAGAGCTTCCTCCTCAAAAGCGCACACCATACCCCGCGTGTCCTACTCCGAGACCGCAAAAAGGGTTAAGGTGGCCGTGGTACCCGTGGATTACCCGCGGGTATGCCTCAGTCACGGGGACTTGTCCGCGCTCGAGGAGGCCATCCTGGATGAGATCGCTGAGCCAGGATGGGGTACTTCTATAAGATTTGCAGGCATCACCTTCCGCTTTGGCTATTTGCTAGTGGATTGCCTGAATCAAGACGCGGCAGAGTGGCTGCGTAAGGTCGTACCAAGACTCAAATCCTGGAAAGGACAACTCCTGGAGGTGAGAGCGGGCGACGACATACCGTCGCTCCATAATATAACGATTTTTTGCCCCAGGAGCAGCGAAAGGACGACGTCGAACATTCTGGCCATGCTGAACAACCAGAATGATGTAGACGTAGACGCCTGGAAGCTTATTTCCAGGAAAAACGAGGGAACGGGCGCTCTTCTGGTTGTCGGAGTCGACGAGGCAAGCCGAGAGTACATCGTGGCGGAGGGATATCAATTATCCTTCCGTTTCGGCTTTGTCTCCGTCCACGGCCTCAGGAAGCTGAAGACTGGAGAGCAGGCGGCACGTGCAGCGGTGGCAACAACAACTGCTGCAGTGGAGGCAGCTGCACCCATACAAAGGGCTGCATCGGCCGAGGCGCAAGCCGAGGCAAAAGCTTCTGCTGCAGCGGATACACCAGACGATGGCCCATCCACATCGGCAGCGGCAGCGGCGCGGATGGCTGCAGAGGCACTGGCCTTCGCCCAACCAGCAGCCGACAATCCTAGGTCAGGGGCAGACGACCTTGCCGAGGATGACGACCAGGCTGACGTCACCCTCGAACCGGCAGATGACATGGATGTCGACCATCCGCCCATGTCATCCCAGGAGCTGGCCGAGGAACTAGGCCTGGATGAGGCGGAGACCACAATGGTCCTTTGTGGCGGCGAGGCTCCAAGCCCACCGCACGAGGAGGGGGAGCCCCAACTATAGATGGCGACCCCCGCCGCTCAAATTGGGCTAGTCCAGGCGAACATCCACCACGCCAAGGCGGCATCCGCTGTTTTGGCTAGGATGTTCACCCAACAACGGCTTGGACTAGCCCTGGTACAGGAGCCTTGGGTAAGGCAGGGAATAAAAGGCCTGTACACAAAAGCGTCGAAGGTAATCAGCGATGAGAGGGAGGAATCCCCTCGGGCCTGTATTATGATAAGAAGATGTATTAATTACACCATACTTTCAGAATTCCTAAGCCGTGACTGCGTCCCGATCATGGTGGCCATGAGCGGGGCACCCGACACAATTTTCGTGTCGGCATATTTTCCCGGCGACGGAACCTGCCCACCCCCAGAAGTAGAGAGACTGGTGAAATACGGTAAGGAAAAGAAGCTGCCCATACTAGTCGGCTGTGATGCAAATGCACACCACACTATATGGGGCAGCACAGACACAAACAGCAGGGGTGAGTGCCTCCTAGATTTCATAATAAACAATGACCTAGAAATATGCAATGTCGGTGCAGTACCGACATTCGTAAATAGAATACGAAGTGAGGTCCTAGATCTCACACTAACCAGCAGGGCATTAGGGCAATCTCTAAAAGACTGGCATGTCTCCCCCGAGGAGTCCATGTCGGATCACAAGCTCATCAGGTTCACGCTAAAGATGAGCACAGGAGTTAGCCTTCCAACTCGCAACCCACGTAAGACAAACTGGGTTGACTATAGGAAAAGCCTAGAGCTTAATCTCTCCAGGGATGGAAGGAGCATCCCTAAACACCCACTGGAGTTAGAGACAGCAGTAGGCATCATAAATAGCAGCATAGCGGACGCATTTCAATGCAACTGTCCCCTAGGTAAGCCAAGGAAAGAAATAGACGCCCCATGGTGGAATGGATGCCTTGAAAAGCTCCGTATCACCACTCGTCAGCTCTTTAACAGGGCAAAGAGCACGGGGGAGTGGGGCAGCTATAAAGATAGCCTGACAGCTTATAATAAGGAGATCAGGCGAGCCAAGCGGAAGAACTACAGGGACTTCTGTGAGGCTATTGAATCTACGCAGGAAGGTGCTAGAATCCACAAGGCCCTTTCAAGGAAACAGCCAGATCCAAACATGGCTATCAAGAAAGGCGATGGCAGCTTCACTGTCAACAATATCGACAGACTCCAATGCCTCTTTGCCACACACTTCCCAGGAAGCGTTCAAACCAACGACCCTGGAATTAGCTTAGATGGGTGGACAAGGCCGAGTGCTACGGACTGGAGTACCGCTAAAGATGTAGTCACAATAGGGAGGCTGAAATGGGCAGTCGGTACATTTAAGCCCTTCAAGTCTCCAGGTCTAGATGGTATTTCCCCATCCTTTTTGCAGCAGGGACTAGACATTTTGCTACCTAGTCTACGAAGAGTAATGATTAGTAGTCTAGCGCTAGGGTACATTCCAAGCGCTTGGAATAAGGCGAGAGTTGTCTTCATCCCCAAGGCCGGGAAGAAAGATATAACTAATCCGAAGGCTTTTAGACCTATCAGCTTAACTTCGTTTCTTCTGAAAACGCTGGAAAAGCTGGTAGATAATAGGATTAGATGCACTCTATTAAAGCAGTGTCCGTTGCAGGCAAACCAGCATGCATATAGAGCAGGGCGCTCCACGGACACAGCCCTATATCAGTTGTGCAATACTTTAAAAACTACCATAAATAACAAGGAAGTTGCCATCTGCGCATTCCTTGACATAGAAGGGGCCTTTGACAACGCATCACACGATGCAGTCAAGGCATCCCTAGATAGAAGGGGTCTAGATACAACCACCAGCAAGTGGATACATTCACTACTGGAATCTAGACTAGCCACGGCAACCAATGGTGACAGCACTGTCACGGTTGCCACAAAGAAGGGTTGCCCACAGGGGGGAGTACTGTCACCACTGCTATGGAGCATATTAGTGGATGAACTACTCCTCAGACTTACTGAAAAGGGAATACAATGTCAAGGCTACGCCGATGACATTGTTATTATAGCCAAAGGCAAGTTCGAAGAAACACTCTGTGATATTGTACAACTTGGATTAAAGGTGACAAAGGAATGGTGTGAGGAGGTTGGGCTCAACCTCAATCCATCAAAAACCGTTATAGTCCCTTTTACCAGAAGATATAAATTACAGAGGATGAAACAAATAAGGCTAGCAGGGTATACTATAGGAACAAGCAGGGAAGCTAAGTACCTAGGAGTAACTCTAGATAGTAAACTGAACTTTGCTACACATGTAGGGAGCACGGTGGATAAGTGTCTTAGGGCACTGTTCACGTGCAGGAGCATAGCCGGTAAATCATGGGGCACCGCCCCAAGAATTATCCGGTGGCTTTATTTAGCAATAGTAAGGCCAATGCTCACTTACGGAGCTGTTGCATGGGGTGACAGAGCTCAACTCATCACCACAAAAAAGCAGCTCCAAAGACTTCAACGGCTAGCTTGTACGTGTATAACAGGGGCAATGCGCACCTGCCCCACACAAGCGCTTGAAGTACTGATGGAACTGACACCCTTAGACACGGTGGTCAGACTACAACAAAAAGCTACTCTGATTAGACTGGCGATGTCTGGCACAGGAAACGAAGGTATCCTGAGCAGCAGAGAGCTCCATGAGGTAGCTAAGACTATCCCTATAATATCTCTACCGAGAGATGAGATGGTAGCCGAATATATATTCACGCAATATTTCGATACCCATCTCTGCGACAAGAAGGAGTGGACTACTCTCGAGGAAATCCACCCATTGAAGAAGCACACCATAAAATGGTACACTGACGGCTCACTGACACAACTAGGCACCGGCCTGGGGGTGACAGGACCCCGGCTAAAGTACCATGAGCCACTAGGCAAATACACTAGCATATTCCAAGCTGAAGTATGCGCCTTGGGCAGGTGTGCGGACTTTAATCTTGATCGCGGCTATCGGAAAAGGAACATCGCGATCTTTTCCGATAGCCAGGCAGCCATTAGAGCCATAAGCAACTGTACCATCACCTCGAAACTGGTGCATGAAGTCAGATTAAAATTAGATAGGTTGGGAACAATGAACAACTTGTCCTTAAGATGGGTCCCTGGCCATAGGAACGTACCTGGCAATGAGCTGGCAGACAAGCTAGCCAGAACAGGAGCAAGTACACAAATGGTCGGACCGGAGCCTTTCTGTGGCATAGGTCGAAATGTGATATCCGAGCTTCTCCGAACAGAGGAAAGGCAGAGCAGGGCAAACAGCTGGCAGAGCACCCCAGGTGCTCGGCAAGCAAAAGCCCTCCTGGGTATTCACAATCAGGACAGGTTTCAGCAGAGCATGCAGTTAGGTAAAAACTCCCTCAGGATCCTCACGGGTCTTTTGACGGGACACTGCAGGCTAAGGGGACACCTAAAGAAACTAGGCATAGTCAGCGATGACACCTGTAGGTTTTGCAATGCGGAGATTGAAACATCGACGCATATTCTAACAGACTGCTGTGCAATAGCACGCAAAAGGCACCTTAACCTAGGCAAGCTCATAATGTCAGGAAGGGAGATAGTAGTTCTTAGCCCGATGAAGCTACTCGATTTCATTCGGGACATTGGATTAATGAACGTGCTTTAGGCTCAGCAGGAAGTACAATAGATCTTTCAGGTCGCAGTACACTAGTTCCCAATAATAATAATAATAATAAATTAAAATGCAATTGAATTTTCACTTCTACGTCTTCTTCTCCGTCTTCGCTTATTTTTATTTTGTTTTGCGGTAAAGTGCATCCAACTTTGCGAATTGGTCATTAATTTTAAGCAGGCAATTTGCCAAAGTGAGCAGAAAAGCTGAAGCCGAGCTTCGCTCAGGCGAAGCAAACGAATGAACTCGTTAGTTCTAATGAGTCGTTACTTTTCTAATGACCGTTACATTTCGCACAATCTTCGATATATGCAGCCAATTGGTCACTTGATTATCGATATGTGAAGCTAAGCTTTGCTCTGGCAATACCAAATTAGGAAACTTGCAGCAAAAAAAGAACTCGTTAGTTCTAACAATTCGTTACTTTTCTAATGAGTCGCTATATTTCGCACAATCTTCGATATATGCAGCCAATTGGTCGCTTGATTATCGATTTCAAAAGCCAAATGGTCACCTTTTGCTTTTGATAATCAATTATAAATTCTATTATATTATACGAACAAAATAATTTGCGTAATTGACAGTTGGGGGTTGGCATTTTTTTTTTATTTCGATCAAGGTTTGCGGCGACATTGAAAATTGCAGGCAAAAGTTTAATCGATAAGTGAACCTTCAAAACAGTACAAAGAACATGTCTGACGGCTAAAATGACTTATAAACTATTTTAAATAGCTGCCAAAATTTATATAATTATCTCAAATAGATAAATCAAGACAATCGCTTTGAACCCGAGTTATTTGGGGCTGTTATCACTCAAAATTAATGCGGAAAATACGTTATAAACACGTAGCGCTTGGCTAATTTAAGCGGCAGCAATAAATATAAATTTAAAAATAATAATAAAAAATAAAATGCACACACAAATCTTTGGCCGGTCTGCTAATAAAATGGAGCGACAAAACTGTAAATGAAAAGCTTTAATAAAATTACCGGTAATTTGCATAAAATGCGACGACGACGCCAAACAACAAAAACCACAAAAAATTGCAATCGTTGTTATTGTGTTGTGGGTAGTGAAAAGGGGGCGGAGGGAGGGGTGGAGGGGGCGACGCTTGACTCGCGCCTTAACAATTGCAATTGCAGCAGAAAGCAAGAAAACTGCAGCCAGACAATGGAAAACTTTAATAACAAACAGCGAAAGAAAATAAAATAAAACGCTGCACTGACAGCCGAATAAAGCGAGAGAGAAATACAAATAAAAATAAGAAATACACAAAAAAAAAAGATACAGAAAAATTATTGTACATACTTTCTCTGTTTCTATTTCACGCTCAATGAAATGTGTTGATGATGGCTGGCAGCGACAGTGGTGGCTGTGGCTTTAAAAAATCAGCTAAAAAACAGCGGAAGTTGGCATCAGCTCAGCTCAGCCGCAGAAATGAGTTCAGAGCGTATTCAAAGCGAAATGAAATTAAATTAAACATATGCGCATATGCACATGAAATTCATACAACATTTTATAAAATATATACGCAACAATGGGATGAGCTTTGAAATGATTTGTTTCGTGTTGGCCAGTTTTGTTTTTGACTTCATTTTATTACGTATTTTGTTGAATTTCTTAGCTAATTGCAATTGCATGATCACCAAATGGTAATTGTAATTTGTCTTAACGCCACACACGCCCATGCGAGGGTTGATTCATCAATTTAAAAGCCAAAATACATATATTTTATTTGATTTATTATTTATATATTGTTTTGTTATTTAATTTGAGCTGCATACCGGTCCTAAATTTGGTATGCAGCGCACGATCCTTTTGTGGCGTTGCCACCTATTCGCTATTTCGCTTTGGCGGTTCAATTCAAATGCGACGTAATTTGACCCACTTTTGTTTGTGGTGCGATTTGTTGTTGATTTGTTTTTGCAAAAAAAAGAAAATGAAAATTAGAAATATGTGTGCCTGCGGGCAGGAAATGCTCGAATGCAATTGACACAATTGCTGAAACTCAGCTGGCTGAGTCATCGATGCAACAAGTGAGAGACAACAAATGCAAATTCAGCTTGTCTAATGCTGCATAAATTGTGGCATTAAAGTAAACACGTTAAATGAAATGCCCGAGTAACTAACAACAATAATAAGTGGAAAAGGGAGTGGGGGTGGGGAGTGGGAGAAGTTGCCGCAATCGATATTTAGTGCAGCGATAACGAGTCGTGTAAGCGATTACTTGCCAAATGTAACGAGTTGCGTTGCCAAATGCGAATCGCTAATTAGTTTCTTTCAAACGCTGTGACGTCATCAAATCATCAACCGCATGACGAACGTAATTTTTATTTTTTTTTTCTTGTTTTGTCGGGTGTTGAAAGCTGCCGCTGCATTTAAAATTTGCAGTAAATAATTAAGCAAATTGTAGCCAAGAATCGTGCTCAAGTCTTCTCGCTAGTTTCGAATGTCAATTGCCTGTAATTACCTAAGCGTCCTATTAATAAACATTTTGCATTGCCAAACACTCATGACTCAAGTCTGTGAGCTCAGCTTGGCAACCTGTGAGTCAATGGCCAAATGCAATTCGATAAAGATCGTTTTTCGCATTTTCTAATGCGCCGGAAAATTTCTAGCGGCAAGTGGCAATAAATCAGCTGCACTCTGCTGCACAGCGTTGCCCATCTTTCAGCCTGTTGCGTATGCTCGCAATCTGGCCACTTTCCGTTTCAGTTTGGCGCCTTGCAATCTTTCGTTTTGCGATCTTGCTTTTGCTTTTTTTCACTCGCTGCGCAATTAAAATGCATTTGATTTTAATTAGGCAAATAAAGAGCAACAACAACGATATTTTCCACAGTGCAAATTTCACACATAATGGCAAATTGCAGTCTGCATTTTATTGGCATGGAAAATTATGCAAATTAGCTTATAAGCGGCCAATATGTTTGTATTTCGGACTATTTGAGCTTATTTAAATGGCAACTAATTGCAGCCAGAGCCTGTTTGAATGCATAAACAAACGGGAAGTCTTGTGCAAGATGAAAAAATTAAATTGTTGAAAGCTGGCAATAATTATTAATAATTACACACGTTTCCACACATTTAATTTCAATTAAACAATCAAGCTAACCATAATCTGGCTATTGAGCATGTTCTCGCTGCACTGCTTTCGATAAATGATTGCCTTAATCGATAACAATTGCAGCGAGAATGCAGCAATTGACCTAATTTCCAAATGCTCATATTTTACAGGCAGTAAATGCAATTATAGAGAAATAAAACATGCTAATTTTGCAGCAATTGCCAAAGTTTGTAATGCGCTAAGGTCACATCGCAGTGGCAATCTCAAAACGACCTAGTCGATGGGCGTGGCTGGTACAGTTGACTGCCCATTCGACCGGCCCTTTAAGCCAACAATAACCATCATAACTACCATCATAATAATGGCGTATTGTCTTGGCTCTTTTGTTGCTGTTGTTGTAGGTGGCCAGAAGATGGTTCGGTTGGTTCGGATGGTTTTGGCCTTGTGGAAACTGAGCTAACAGTGTCAGCGTTCGAAATGTGCAAAATGCGTTGCAAAAAAGCGGTAGAGAGGGAAAAAAACGGAGTCATCAATAGGTTTTGTTCGATTTGATTGGCATTGATGACACACGATCCGAAGTTTTTCTTAGCTACCGAAACGCATTTAAGATTTAACACACAATTGTGCAAAATAACTCAAATCATCCGCCATAATGGCAGTTTAAATTCAATAATTTTTTAATATATAAAGAGTGGCTAATAAAATCTACAAATAAGCCATTATTCGCCTCTCTGTACAATAATTTTGCTAATTCCCCACATTTTTTACAGTGTATTTCATTATTTTGTAGCCAGCTTAACCTACTTATTTTCCAATTTTTCTGCCGTTTTTTTCAGACAGTTAAAAAAAAACCCTAAACAAAAATTAAACATTCATTGCACTTAATTTTGCATTTCATAGTTGTATTTTGGCATTGACAATTTCAGCTTTTTATTGTAATTGCGTTTTGCCATTGTTAAAGAAATGGTGAAAAGAAAAAACTGAATGCTCAAAAGGCAATTGAGCAAGCTACTTTTGATTTTGGCAATTTATGCGGTGCTTAAATTTAATATAAACTGAAATATCTGATGGAGATAGAGAAAGAGAGAGAGGGAGTTTAAGAGCGAGCAAAGGCAGTTAATTAAAAGTGTTTTTTTTTTTTAATTTAAAAAATGGAGCAATTTATCAAGACAACAATAGAGAAAATGCAATAAAGCTGCTTTAATGGAATGTACTTTGTTACAAGCTGCATTAACATTACAAATCTGATCATTTCACTATTACAAAGAATTTTATAAATGTTGTTGAGGCAACTGTACAGCAAAACGACCAAAGCAAAACTACCTAAGCTTTGTAAAACCCATTTACCTGTAACGAATTCACACGCATAATTATGATTAATTAATGTAGTTTGTTTACAAACTTGTAGATGAACTTGCACTCATTTATGCTACTAATATTGAAAAAAAAACCTCTCATGAGTCATGTTTATAATAACAATAAAACGTACAATCGCTGCAATGTAGCTGTTTTTTATCTTATCGAAAAACGCGCAAAGAGCAAAAATAAATCAGACTCTCGTATCAGAACTTCGTGATAAGCACAACAAGCAACAATTTCAATTTCCAGTTAATTTCTAAAGTATATCAACTAATGAATGAGCAGACTTCTGCATACATCGACAAATTCCCAAAGTGCAAAATTATTAGGCCATAAATTTGAAATGTTACGGCAAATTGTAACGCCCATTGCGCATGCGCACAGCTCTGAAACGAGCTGAGAGGCAAAAGGGTGCCAAGGAGTCGGGTGAGGGAAGGTCTACTTCAAGCAAATTCCAGTACAGACATCTTTCACATGCGTGGGTTAGGTGCTTGTCAAGTCAACAAAGCGCAAAACCAACCTAGGAAACATCCACGAAAAAAAGAGCATGGTTGATGAGGTAGCTACAAGGTAAGACTTACGGGTAACTTTAATAATTAGTCACCGTTGAAGCCCGAGACGCGTCTTGGGGCTCAAAAACAAGTTCGACACAATAAAGCAACAGCAAAAAATAAAAATAAACGTTGAAAAGAACTCGAAAAGTACTCAAAAACTATAAAAAACTTTAGTGTACCTCTATGACAATCTCCACAAAAATTCTTTTGTTAATAACTATATTATTAATTTCAGACTTTACAGAGGGTGTATAAAGGTAATATAGTTCTAGTAATAACAGACTGCAAATATATTATTATTAGTCCAAATTTCTTTCCCAAAATTTTCCTTCTTTAGCTGTTAACATAATTTAAACTTAACAGAATATAAATGCTGTAATTTTAAAGTTGAACGGTCTTTAAAAGTCTTTTAAAGGCATAATAAAAGGCTTAATAATTATAAGCAAATTATATATACAATAATATTATTATAATTTTTTATCTACCATCTCTTTAGCATTAACTACAAGGTTTTTTCCAACCATCCACTCCATATGCTCTTAACATAATTCTCACATATTATTCTAACAAGTGATTAAAAATTGCACAAGTTTAACAATAAAATGTTGTTTCGGTTTCTTTAATTGTCTGTGCCGACGAACACCAGAGGCAGACGTAATTCTTTTGTCTAACTTTATAAAAATATAAAGAAACGAATACCAACTACAACGTGCCTAATTTTAACAGTTTTTTAATTACGGTCGACGCGCTAATGACGCACATTGCGAAACCTGATGAAAAATGAAAAAATAATATGGCGAAAATTATTAAAAATGAGAAAACAATATCACGATTCACAAAAAAAGAAAGAAGTAAATGAACCCAACGGAAGAGCAGTGCAGCTGTTTAAATAATACTAATAATAATACGTGTTATACAATGGCAAAAACAAACTGTTAAAAAATGATTAAATTTTCAGGTTGATTGATTTTTTACGGAGTTTTCCATCTTAAACAATTGCTTTTAATATAAACAAACATCAGTTAAAGGCAAATTAACAGCTAAATATTTCAATAAATATCCTAACAATTTCGCGAGCCCACGTTGGGCGCCAAACATTATTAAATGGCGCCCAACGTGGGTTCGAAAAATCCCCCGGATTCGATTTAGCACGTCATTCTGATCAAGAGTATATAATCTTTATGATACCTGTCACGCCTTCTTCTGCCTCTTACATACTTATGTATGCTAAAAGTTTATATATAATTTTTCAAAGGTTGCAGAGTATTAAAACCTAGCTCTTTCATATGCAAATAAGATTTATTTTATTGCCAAATGACGCACCCCGAAAAATTAGCAAGTCTTTTTATATATTACTAAATATATACAATTTTCGTATTTATTTTTTGGCATATGTGTAAAGCCAGTTTCACTTTCGCACCTTTAAACACTCTCGGTAATACTATTTTTAAATATTTTCAGTAATACTTCCTGCAGCTGGTTTTGTTTGCTTTTTTCACGTGCTTAAAATATCATTAATCTTAAAGTATGGTACTTCTTATAAACAAAGCATACCATCCGTATTAACTTGAGCTGAGACCCCATTAAGTCGGGCCAAGTCAGGGCCAATCTTCAGCTAAACAAATACCAGAAATTCCACCCCTCCTTTTAAGGGGGGGCGCTACTGTTGGATGAGCTCAACTTGACTCGAAACTCAACAATTCAGCAACATTTCAAGTCTTTTTGACGGCACAGATTATCTCTTATTATTATGCCTAGCAAATAATAAACATATACACTGCAAGTTCTTTTGTTTAAGTGAGGATACAGCTCATAAAATTTATGAGATAATTATGTATAGGGAAAAACATGTTTTATGTCTCGCTTGTCCATGATTAATTTGTAGTTTGTTTGTTTGTTTGTTAAGTTTGCCGACTTAAATCTGCTTGAGTTTTTGCTAAACTCTTGGGACAAATGGCATTCTGATTTTTTTCTGCTGAATATTGATTTATTTCAGTTACAATTTGTATGCTTTAAGGTTGTAAATCAGAGCTCTAAGTTGTAAAACAGAGCTTTAAATGGTAAAACAGAGCTTTAAGCTGTAAAGAAAAGCTTTTATTGTGTTGAAAGCTAAAGAGTACTTCACTTATAAAGCAATTACTGTTTGTCAATTATATCTGTGTTGTTTCCCAAATAAAGAGCGCTGTTATCTTCTCTCCCAGATCTGTTAATTTTATGGCTACCGTTTAACATGGTATATCATCTGTGAGCCGGTGAAAACACAGCTTGAAAACAGTTATAATGATGGCTGAAGTCAGCTCCTGTCTTGTCTGAACAGGCCGTTACTTAAGGCCAGCTTTGGTGTGGCAATCTGTCCATAACTTAGGCACATATTATACAACAATAACAGCTTGCAACAAGAGCAGGTACAGGCACAAGTACCAGGTACTTGCCACCTTTTAACTGGTTGCAAGTAATTGCAGAGCAGTTGCCAAGTGACAAGCGACTTAGTTCTCAGGCTATGCTAAATGGTTTCCTGAAGAAACTTCGCAAAAAACAACTGGAATAGAGACCTATTAAAAACAATCCCCACATATCTCTCTCTGGCGGGGGAGCTGGCGAGTTGAAAAGCAACGAAACAACCAAAACATTTACGCAAACTGCATAAAACAATAGCAAAACAGCGCTAATTACCAGACAGAGAGCGAAAGAGAACGAGAGCGGGAGAGAGCGAGAGAGAGAGCATAAAGTACAGTCATTGCTGCGCTAAAAAACAATGGTTAAACAATGCGAAAAGCAGAAGAGAAGCAGAAAACAAACAAATCCAAAAACCCAAAGAAATACGACTTAAAAAACACTTTGCCAAATGCGCAGAAAAAAAAACAAAACAACAACACAACACAAAAAAATAATGCCGTTTAGCCGAAAATACCGTTACATAAGATCGCAAAACGAACTCAAGTAACTTGCATTATTTGCTATCTGAACGCGACTAGACTATAACACATCGAAGCCAAATATAAACTATTTCGAATGCAACACTCGATACCCTGTAGAAGCACTCGAATATGGGGTATTCTCTGTGTTTCACTCAGTAAGTTGTCATAAACACTCTTAACATGAATGAAATATATTTCTAGAAAATTATATTTGTATTTATCACTTTTAAAACATTTATAAGACTTAAATAAATTAAATGATAAAGCAGAATATTTAACAAATAAAACTTATTTAATAATATTTATAACAAAATAAATAAATTATATTATCCGAAAAATCTTAACAATATTCTTCTTTTATTTTCTCATAATCAAATAATTTATATTTATAAAAAAAATTTTCACAGGGTATTACTTTTTTCATACTCTCTAAACATAAAGGTCTTGCTTGTTTCTATTTCTACTTCTCTTCTGCGCAGTCGCGCATGCGCAGCAGCGCAGCAATGTCGCAGTCGCTGTCGCTGCCGCAGTCGCCGCTGAGTCATTCGAAATGGGTCAAAATTTTGTAGTATAACTAATTTTTTATTGAATTGTGCAACGTTCAAGTCGATTTGAACTTGCCCAAAGGCTGCACAATTTAAGCATCTGCTTGAAGTTTTTTTTTAGTTTCTCGTTAGTTTTTCTCTGTTTTTCTTTACGTTTTTCTTTTTTTTTTACCAAATCTTTAAAGCTTATCAATTTGTTAATTGGGCATCAAATTGGTATTTAATTGTTGCTGCTATTTTGGTATGACCTTGCCGTATTTCTTCGGTTGATGAGTGTTATTTTTAGCTGTCCCAACTCCAATTTTAGTTAGCAATACTAATTGCAATTGATTTGACCAATTCGAATGCTGATAAGTTTTTAATTGGTCGCAATTAATTAGGCAAAACTTTTGAAACAGCAGCGAAAACTTGCAGAAATTTCGAATAAATGCTTTTAGCAAACTTCAGTGAAGTAAAAAAACTTTTAAGGGCTCTTTAGAAGTTGAATAACTTTCAGGTATATTGTTTAACTTGAATGAAATTATTTTTAAGTTCAAGTTTGACAACTTAACTAAGTATCTGGTAAATTTAATGGGGTATATTATATTTTTTTCTAATTTCTATATATCTATTTTCTATGCCCATTACTTGAGCTGATCTCTGACACTTTTCGCTTATATTTCAGCTCATTTAACAACAAATACACTCATAAGGCAAAACTATTTGGACATAAAATTGCCTTTTTTTCAAATTTAGTTTTTTTCTGCGTTTATGTAAAAATGTTAGGTTTTTTAATTTTATTGGTCAGATACATTGTATTTGTACATAAAAATACCAATTTGGAAATTTTAGAAATTTTTTTTGTATTTATTTTTTTTAATTATACTTGAAATTATCGCTTTCAAGGGTAACATAAGTATTTGGACTAAATCATTTACTTAACATTTCAATGTGAAATTTCAATATCCTAATGCAGTTTATGCTTTAAAATAATGAAATAAACATTTTCCTTTGCATTTAAGCTATTTTGGAATAGTTTTGGAACTGAATCACCCAAGGATTTGGCCAAATCCTTTGAAATCCTGGTCTATGCATTTTCATTCAAATTTCTCATCTTATCCTTCGTCCTTGTGAAATCGGGACATTGGTTTCGCTTCATAGGCGTGCACACGATAATAATAACACAAAAAACCCGGATTTTAAAGTAAATAATTCCGTTTTCCAATGTCAAATCTATCAAAAAACAGCCAAAAACTGTTATGTTCGCTTGCAAGGATTACCCTGGATCATTATCCTGCTCGATAAAGTATCCTTGTTTGGTCTGTATTTCATCACAAGAATGTGTTCCATCGTTTGGGAATCAAAACTGTTGTTTTTAATGTGTGCAATTTTGTTTTTGAATGGTTTTCCAACTGTAGTGACTGTTTCAGATACCCAGAACATGCACATTATGCCTTCTTGGCTGACCCAGGGGCATAAATCGCTTAAAAAAACATTTTTTTTTATCAAATTCAGATGCATATCTTTCAAAATCACTATTAAACTTTTTTTGGTAATGAATGTCAATCCAAAAAATGTTTTTTTTTGGCGATTTATGCCCCTGGGTCAGCCAAGAAGGCATAATGTGCATGTTCTGGGTATCTGAAACAGTCACTACAGTTGGAAAACCATTCAAAAACAAAATTGCACACATTAAAAACAACAGTTTTGATTCCCAAACGATGGAACACATTCTTGTGATGAAATACAGACCAAACAAGGATACTTTATCGAGCAGGATAATGATCCAGGGTAATCCTTGCAAGCGAACATAACAGTTTTTGGCTGTTTTTTGATAGATTTGACATTGGAAAACGGAATTATTTACTTTAAAATCCGGGTTTTTTGTGTTATTATTATCGTGTGCACGCCTATGAAGCGAAACCAATGTCCCGATTTCACAAGGACGAAGGATAAGATGAGAAATTTGAATGAAAATGCATAGAGCAGGATTTCAAAGGATTTGGCCAAATCCTTGGGTGATTCAGTTCCAAAACTATTCCAAAATAGCTTAAATGCAAAGGAAAATGTTTATTTCATTATTTTAAAGCATAAACTGCATTAGGATATTGAAATTTCACATTGAAATGTTAAGTAAATGATTTAGTCCAAATACTTATGTTACCCTTGAAAGCGATAATTTCAAGTATAATTAAAAAAAATAAATACAAAAAAAATTTCTAAAATTTCCAAATTAGTATTTTTATGTACAAATACAATGTATCTGACCAATAAAATTAAAAAACCTAACATTTTTACATAAACGCAGAAAAAAACTAAATTTGAAAAAAGGCAATTTTATGTCCAAATAGTTTTGCCTATGAGTGTATTTAAGCATAATTCGCTACAAAAAACATAAACATGTGCGCACGATAAGAGCCGCAGCCTAGACAGCTTTGTAATTAACCAATAGCTATATATCTATGGTTATAGTTTAGCCATTCCAATTCGAACTAAAGCCTGACCCCAAACCCCCCTCGCCAGATGCTGGCGGGGTGCATAAATTACGTCTATGGACTGTGTGGAGTAGCTGGCAAAATTAAATTAAACACGCCAAATCGTACTGACAAAAAGACTTGAATTCAAGCCTCTGCCACGCCCTCCGCACCCCACACACAACTCCAGCGCCCTCCTTATGGACACATTGTTTAGGCCACTTTGGCTGACACTCAAATTTGCTATCAGATTTTGCGTGTGAGAGCGGCAAAAACGCAAAAGTTTTGGCCGAAAGCGTTTCAATATTTGTACAAAGGCTTATTTGCCTAGATACCCTGTAAATGTGGGCAGAAAATGCAAGTTATTTAAGCTGCAAATTAACTAAGTAGTAAGAGTGTTTAGGGGATTAAATTGGAATTTTAAATTTAATATGATATAATCTGTATTTCTCTACTTTGTTTTAAGGAAAATTTGAGCTTAATATCAATTATTTTATAATTTTATTTGGTTTATATATTATTTATATGGCTTAAGATATTTTATTAAAATTTCAGTATGATTTAGATCATAAAATAATAGGTATTATCGTAAATATATCCCCAATCTTTAAGATATATTTTTACATCTTAATTTCCAACTTGACATTGTTTGCTCTACAGGGTATTCTTTAGCTGTACCCCAGTTGCAGTTATTTATTTTTTTTTTATTATTATTTGACTTTGGGTATCGTATTTTGTGAAATCGTCTATTATTGTCATCATGCTAACGTTCGATTGGCATATACATACATGAATATGAATATTTGCCATTATGCGCATATATATATACATAAATATACATATAATTGTGCATGTGTGTGTGTGTGTATTTTGTTGTTTTTTTTTTTCCCAATGGCAAATGACAGTGTTGAGTTGGCTTGTAGGGCTTATTTGTCTCTTAGTCACAATTCAAATATTTTTATTTTATTGCAATGAAAGCTGGCCAATTAGCAGGCCTCGCCATATAAATATATACATATACATACATACAGCTGTTGGATATATGTATATTTGTGTGTAAATAAAAGTCTGTACTCACTATCTATTTAAGGAGGAGAAATATCAAGCTATGTCTAATTAACTGTCAGTGAGTCAGTTGATCACTTCAAAAAAATCCACAAAAAACCTATGAGCGTTAATTCATAAAAACTCTTATCAGATATGGTGTGATATAATGTCAAGTGTAGATATCACTTATCATAAGTATATTATCTAGTATCATTCGAAATAAATGCTTTATTAGGTTTAACTTCCACTAAAATGCTATAAAGCTATAAACATTTTTATATTTTATTATATTTATCAAAATATTTATCATTATCCATATTTATTATATTTATCATATGGTTCAGAATATTTGAATGCCATAAATATCGTATTATTATAGTACTATAACCTTCCCTCTCATATGCCATAGTTAACATCTTTAACAACCCAACAACATGTTATTATAAAGTCTATTTGTATTGTTCCCAAGCTCCGACGCTTTGACATTAAATTGTTTTGGAAAGTGAAAATGCTTTCACCTTCAACAATTCGTTATAAAAAAACAAAAATACAGACAACAAAAAATTATAGCAAAATGTGTGTAAAAATGAAATAAATTCATATGCACAGAGTTCATAAAAGAAGCAGCTGAGGTTGAACGCGCCAGAAGGTGTTGAGGTAGTATTATAAATTGTCTGGGAATCTCTTCAACAACAACAACTCCCTCCCTCCCTCCCTCTTTCTCCCATCTTACCATTAAATTACCTGCATAGTCTATACAAATTCCCCGTAATGTAGTTAATTATAGGCTGTCTATATGTTCATCTCAAATTTGTAATTTTCGCATCAATAAAACTTTGACATGAAAATTAAAGTTGTTACCGTTTGCTTATGATACCACCACAGACGGTTTGAAAAATAATTACATAATTTTGAAAATTAAATCAATCTGAAATATGATATATGATTAACGATTTTTCTCTTTTACCGGACATTGTACAGCAGAAGATTAATAAATGTCTTACTTCCTGCCCAGCGTCAAGTTGATTAAATAACATGGAAATATTATGCTGGCAATTTGCTTATAATTATTTAACTACAGTTAGTTGATCATGAATCAAATGCTCAAGACGTTACAACAGTTACTGTCGGGTCTGTAATTTGATAAAACGCAGACTCTGTGACAATTAATGAAGGCCCAAGACCGGACTCTACGAGAGCTATACGCATTAATTGTAACACTCCATTTAACAAGAGGCAAAATAAATGCAAAGATCAAGTAATGCTAAATAAATAAAATAAATCAGCTGAACCGGGGTTTGTTTATATTTGAATAAATTTAAATAAATAAAATAATTCAGGTCCAAGCAGAAAAAAATAAAGCAAATGTAGAGAGGTTTTATTTAAAATTTAGAAATATATAAAAATAAATTACAATTATAATAATGTCATGGGGTTAACTAACTTGTTAATTAGTCAACAGACTTACAAATAAATATAAAAAATAATATAAAACATTACAAACAAAAGTTGTTTGCGCTTTCAACTCGCAACTCGTTCAATTCTAGCGTTAACCAACACTGCAAAAGAGCCAGACGTAATGCAAAAAAGAAGCAGACAATAAAAATCGATTGCGAGTTCAAAACCCGCTTAAAACAGTTTTGAAAACGGCTTACAAGATGCCCATAGGAATTGTGCAAAAAATTATGATTTGCACAAAGCTCATTAACGCAAAAAACAAAAAACAAAAGCAAAAGGGCCCTCTATAAACAAATACGGAAAATCCGCATTAAAAACACACACACACACACACGTTTTCCCTGTGACACACAAAAACAAGGAAAGTAATTTGTAGAAAAACGAAAAGAAATGCGAAAAAAGTATAAAAAATAAAAGCGTCACCATGACATTTGCAGAGCGAAGACCATAAGCAAAATAAAGAAATGCTATTACTGCCCAAGTGGTAAGTGGCAAGTGGTAAGAGGCAAGTGGTAAGTGGTAAGTGGTAAATGGTAAATGGGGCTGACCATAGCGGGTCAGCACAGTCCCCGTGCCAGTATTATGTTAATGTGTGGCATTATAATCATAGCACACCATGTTTGGGGCGACCTTAATTCGCACTGAGAGGGTACTACGAATCCAAAAGCAACAAACTATTAACCAGGTTATATACGTATATACGCATAGGTCGACAAGTCATAAAACACCGAGGGATAAAAGAGAAATGGCAAAAGGTAAACGAATGAGCGCAGATTCACTCTCAGCTCAATGAATCAGCGCCGTTCAAGAATCAAGCAGATATATTTTAATATATATAAAGGTAAGTTTGTATGTATGTTTGTGGGAATAATATTAAAACATTTATAAAACTGGTTTTTGTTCGAACGTTCGCTCGCTCGCACACATGCAAATGAGTTAATTTTGAAATTTTGCAGCACTTTATATGTATTTGATTTTGTTGTTATTTTGTTTTTGTTTTTAGCGAATTCGTCGATAAATCGACGGACAATGTGCTGATGACTTCACCAGACGTGAGCTGGATTTTGTTGAAAGCCAATAAAATTAGTGTTGAACAATTTGCATATAGAATGCCAGTTATTAGCACTGTACCGCATTATCTAACCCACAAATTCACCTCGAATTCAAGCGTGTGGTCAGTTTCAGTCGATAACATTTAAGCGTGTGGTCAGTTTCTGCCGATAACAGCAAATGTAATCCCGTGTGGGTTTTCTTTGTTCTTGACGGTTGAAGATCTCTCTGTGCCTTTTATGGACAATCATGAGTCAGGTCTGCTGTAGGTTTGACGAAAGGCGGAAAAACATAATTATACTGCATGAATAAGTACTTTTGCAACTGTACTCGTTAATTGTTTGCAAGTCCTCAAGTTATCGATAGGTACAGCCACACTAATTGCCAACGATTATTCAGCAATCGTCACGTTTCCGGCGCCTTATTATGCAAAATGCGGCGTTTCCACTTCTAGCTCGACATTCCGGCGCAATCAAGGCTGTACAAAGTGCAGTTAAATGCAGTTGTTGCCAATTGTTTAATTTGTCCATCATAATTGAACAAGGAACATGGAAATTCGCCATTCTAAGCAACAGACAGCTCGATAAATTGTATAAAACTGGTTGCTCCGAACAAAGACAGATTAAACAAATCAAATAAACTTATGCGACTTTCGAAAAGGCCAGGGGTAACCGCAACAAGTCGTATTGCCGTACTATATACATACATATACATATATACTATATATTTATTCCGTTTTTTATAGTGCATAAACCGAAACGCACGCCCACACAAAACATTTTCGGTGCGACTTATCCGAAAATGACAAGCCCAACGCCTCATAAAATGGAGCTGTTTTTGAGTTTATTGCCAGATTTCATTTCTTAACAAATAGCAACAACAATTGACTGGAAATCGTGATAAACGAGCGAGCGAAACTTGGCTCAATTGATAGACGGAATTGCCAATTGTTCTGTGCTGAGCGAGTTAAGCTCCAGTAAAGTACATAAAAAATATACTTATGACTAAACTGGTCAGCCACAGCCACAGTTGGGCGTACAAATAAAAAACACGTTTTCACAGACAATGGCTAAAATAGACTTAATAAATCTGCACCAGATGTACGAGATAAAAATGGAAAAAATTACAAAATAATTAAGAACACTGAAATAAAACAATCATGTTATGTTAACATTCTGTTAAAGTGCTTAAATATTATTACATAAAGCTACGTTTTATTAATTAGTTTATATGGTATGCATGAGTTGAATATTCAAACCCATGCATTTTCTTTCAGTGTAGCTGATTTGAATGTAAAGTTATATTTTCACACGCTGAAAGAGAAATATAAAAAGCGTTTGATTTCGCAATAAACTGTTAAGTACAAACAATCGATAAAAAACGATTTTATGGCCGGAAAAAAGAATCGATAAAACCGAATCAAAATCGAATTGGAATACAGCTCTTATTCTTTTTAACTACCTTTTATTCTGCAGCAATACCAATTAAACGAATGTAGGAATTAATTTAAAAAAAAAAAAAAGTAATTATTTTTTTATTGTATATGGATATTATGCTTATACCCTGTACCCATGAAATAGGTAAGAACAGCGCTAATAGTTGTTTGTTATTTATTTTTATGCATTTTAATTTTTATTTTTTTTGTTACTTTTTGGGCATATTATATTGAAAATTTAGCTATTACATCAATCTACTGTGCATTTTAGTTCGTTTTTATTTGGAGGCTGAAGTCTTGGGCTAAATTTTTATAGAAATACTCAAAAAATCAACTGATTTACATGCTGGAATCAGACATAATCGTAAAATGTTATGTGTATGGCGAATGTTGGCTAAAAATAAAGGCCCTAGCTCGTAAATTGGCACACACGCTTCAACAGACCGCAAAAAAGGCGTGCGCTTGATGACTCCGAACATCCACAACTACAACTATAACTATCGCTATAACTATAGCTATACTAGCTATAACTATAGCCAACGTACAACGAACCGACCGACACCTACAACAGTCTAATTACGTCAGTCAGCCATAGCTATAGAAACTAACAGACTATATAGTATATTTGCCTGGACATCAACTAAAATGACCAACTAACTAACTAAAAAAGCAACATCAAATGGCATTGTGTTTATGACGCATCAGCGAACAGCGAAAAAAACGCGTAGAGGCTTCAAATTAATTGGACGCCATATTTGTTTTTTTGCATATGCCAAAAACACGCAAAAAACCCAAAATATAAAAAATACATATATTATAGTCCAAAGAGACACTTGCTAAACAAAATCAGTCGGACGGAAGGCTATAGTCGGACGTAACCAACAGTAGAAGACCCTTTTCCTTGAGTATTTGTTCTCAGAAATACAATCTTCCTAGACCGGCAAAATGTCTGTGGCATATCTTTGCTGTTTCTTATCCGATCGTATCCCAATTCATAGCGTCGATAGAGAATGTTATAATCTACAATCATAAACTGTGGCTGCAGTGGCTTTTTGCGATTTGCTAAGGAAGGCGGGATGGTATCAAAAATCTAAAATAAAATTGATCTGCTTACTAAATATGAGAACCCAAATCCCGAATATGGTGTCTCTAGCTTTTATATTTGCTGAGATCTATTTGTTTATACAGACGGTTAGACGGACATGGCTATATCGACTCAGTCCGGCGTTCTGATGAAGAATATGTATACTTTTTGGGGTCTTTTTTTTTTGAACTTAATAGACCCTTTATACTTTTTTAAAGTACAGGGTCTAAAAATACATATGTATGTATATTATAGTCCAAAGAGACACTTGCTAAAAAAAACTATAGAAACCCAAACTCAAGGTGAGCATAAAGCTAGATTTATGCTTTAAGCGCATGCCAGGACGTTGCTGCGAAATAAATTGAAAATGGCTAATATTATATAGCATATTTTGACTCTTTCCCTTCAGATGTAACGCCCGAGTGACAAATTGACCCACTCAATGGCGCAGTTGACCTTTGCGGCTTGACCAATTTCATTAGGGCCCAGAGCACACGCTGCAAGCGAATTGAGTTTTATTTTTTTCGTTTTTTGGTTTTGTTTATGGAAAGTGGAACATGGGAACTTACAATGGGTTAAGTTTTCTGTTTTCGGATGGGCGCAATAATTTTAATGAGCAATGGCCCTACATTCCGTCTGTAAATGGTACACTTAACGCGTTTATTTTCCAGCGTTTCTTATGGTTTTTTAATAAGCGTGTGATTAGACGCACACAATCGATCATCCAAAAAATGTTGGGAACTTTGGACAATTTCCAAACACTTCGAAGCTTTATCCTTGACTAAAATAGTATAGTTCATTTCCCCAGAGTGGCCTTCGAGTACTTTCATTTCGAAGATGAAGTCATGCGACACTTTTAAATCAACATCGAATTGCCCAAATGTTATGACTAACCCCAACACGTAATACCCCCGCTGCCCGAAAGGTAACCAGCTATACGCAAGTGTACACAACAAATTCAAGTTCAACGCTTTTGTGCTGTCCTCTGTCTGGGTTACTGACACCTGAGGGCACTACACTTCCTAGAACCTATTCAAATTACCATTTCACTACTCAAACTCCAACTTCATTGCGTATGCGAGTACACTCAAAAAAATTGATTACCTACAATTAACAAATTTCTGTTTAAATATGAAAAAATTTAATTATCAAATATAAATAATAAAACATATTTTTTATAAATAAATTCTAACTTTAGCATGCATTATAGTTATTAGAAATTAAATTGTCTTGTTAGTTTCTGTGTTGTTTTCTTGAGTGTAAAAGCCAATATTATTGATAAGAAAACAGCGGCAGCGAACTGTCAACAAAAACAATAAAGTACATTGCCATTAGTTGTATTAGTTGGTGGGCGGGGGCGTGGGCGGTACGGATAGTATTAGTAGTTTTGGAGTCGTAATATGCTAATGAACGGCCGCGAACTTGAGCCAGGCGCTGTTAATGCCATGAACCAGAACAATTCCAGCTAAGCTATTCGGATATTATCTATAGGAACAAATTTACCTATTGCTTGTACTCTATATGTATATGGGTGTGTGGGTGCTTTGTGAGTGTTGGGTGTGTGTATGAACAGGTGCAGGCGTACACAGATAGGCAACACCCACTGTGGTTCAAGGTCGAACAAACAAACTGTTTCAGGCCCTTTGTCTTTGCGGCTTTGACGTTATCAGGCAGCTTAGCGCGTCTCTTGGCACTGATAAAAGTAAAGCACACTTGTAAATAATAACTGTAAAACTGCAGCGGGATTTTTTTCTTTTTTTTTTAATATATTAGTTTTGTTTGAAATAAATGCAAAGTAAACGCGAGGGAAAAAATCGATAACATTACGTGGCAGCAGATAGTACAAATAGACTTTGGAAGTTTACTGCGCACTATATAGTATATATACTATATGAATATGACATGACAGACAAACATTCTGTTGACCAATTGGGAGACATTTGTCTGTTCTGCTGCCATGGCTAATTGCGTACGTGTGCGTCTGAATATTTAATGCAATTGCAGTCCACAGAGTTAGCTGCAACCGCACAAGAAAATCAATAAGCAGTAAATAATGCATAGTTGTTGGCTTAATCGCTGGGAATTAAAGCCACGTGTCGATTGGCTTAAAACTGGCCACAACAATTCAATCGAAAAATCACGAACGAACAAAGTGAACTTGGCTGCGCTTAAGTTTACAGCAGGATCAACATGGCTGCCAAAAGGTAAACAAACTAAAGTTGGCTGCGGCAGAAAAAGGCTCTGTGCAGCGTTGCCAGAAAATGGCGGTATATTTAAATTACAAAATATACAAAAATATTTAAATATAAATAATAATAAAAATGTAATAAAATCTATTGAAAAAATAAAGCAAATATGCAAAAAATTAATAGTAAAAATGTATCAATTAGCAAATTAAAAATTAATGCATATTTTAAAATATATTTATATTAAGCATAAATAGAATTCTAAAACTAGCTATTTTGGCAACGCGGGCGCTGTGTTGCCAACTCTTAAAATTTAAAGGCGCCATGTTGCCAACCGTTTTAAAATTCAAATACGAATTCAAATAAAGCAAACATAGACTTAAAGCTAAATTTTTCTACGATTATAATTATTTGTAATTATTAAAATTACCTCGATTTTAGTTGAATATTCCTCAATGAGTTTTTCCTGCTGCTTCACCAGCTCCTCGTTCTTCTCGAGCAGCGCTTTTCCGAGCTCGGCGGCTAACAGGATATCCGATTCCTTCTGCTGCAGCTGAGCCCAGACATCCGGTTCGTTATCGTTGCGTCTTGCCTCCATGGCGCTGATGTAATGTTCTAAATCAATTGAAGCGTCGATTAGTGAGGAGTACGAATCGTTAGCTGTTGTTGTTGTTGCTGCTGCTGTTGTTGCTGTTGTTGTTGTTGTTATTAAGTTGTTGCTGTATTGACGTGAACGCTTTGATGTGTTGTTGTTGTTGTGACTGCTGTTGTTGTTGTTGTTTTTGTTTGATATGGATGAGGCAATGGCGGCTGCAGTTATCGGATTTGCTAGCTTTGGTCTATGCATGATCGTTAGCGACGGGTGTTATAAAAAAACAACAAACAGGACACGCACACAAACATAACACAAAGGCGATAGATTTGTAGCGTTCGATTAACGATTAGCGATTTATTTTGTTAGCGTCGATTATTGATGACTGTACTGCTGACTTTTAGGTTAGGTTTTCAAGATGCAAGCCTTTGTTTTTGTAGTCGATGTTGTTGTTGCGCTTTTTGGGCCTCGTCATAGCCAGATCCAAGCCACATGATGATATTTCCATAGCAGCGCAGCATGCGTTTCAAGCAAGTTGATTTAACTGCAGTATTTAGGTAAGTAAATGTGTTAAGTTTGGCGAGTGGTAAGTACATTGGCTATATTATGGAAATATAATACAAAAGAGCTTCCCCTAAATGGCGCTGCACGTTAGCTGAGCAAAGCCAGCCAAAAGTAAGGCACAACAGTCACGTTGCCAGTTTTCGATTACAGGGTACAAGCGGGGCAGTTCCAGAGGGGGCTGCAGGGGGGCTTAAATGCTATACCCATGTAGGATGACATATAACTACTTTGTTACTTGGGTTAGGGTAATGCAAAGTGCACGTTTAGTTAGGTTGCATGCGATGGATGGTGATGTTTTGGGGGGTTAAGGTTTCGAAGCGCCAGTTTTTATACCCTGTACTTAATGAGACATGGGTAAAACAGGGTTAGGTTTGGGAGAATGTATTTATCGTATTTAACTATCCTGAAAAGCGGATTGAAATTGGTTAATAAACACAGGAGATATTAATGAAACAATATTGCATGCATTGAATCGCTTGCCAAAAAAACATAAAAAACGGAAGAAGAAGCATTGCTGCGTATTCGTATAATATTTAAAAAAAAATGCTATAAAAATATAGTGTACAGGGTATTCTACAGTCTGCACCGCTCGTTCTGGTTTATTTTATTCAAAACGTTTTCAACTTTCTGGGCCAGTTTACAGCTGCTTGTTGTGGGCTAAGGTATAATGATGTAAGGACAATTATACAATTATAAATATTGAGTTTTATAAAACATTTTTAATCGTTTTACGTGACAAAATGCAGCGATTAACGTCAAACTAAAGCGACAGCAAAATAAAAATACAGCAGGCTGCAGTCGGATGTTACCGACTCTACACTTTAATACTCTATTAAATTACAGGGTATACAAATTTAGCGTAATTTTGTCAGTAAGTAAGAGAGCCAAGTTAGTAAAATGTATGGCATTGTGGGGTTAATATTAAAGAGTTAAGATTTGTGCACTTTCACGTCAATAGAGCAAATTGTTGGCCGCATTGTTAAGGGCTAAGAACCAGTTGTTGGCTTGTTGGCTTTAACCCTTGCAAACCGCGCCAAATTTGGCTACAGAAATTTCTAATTCGATTTTCAATTTAGTTTTTTATTGCTTTGTATTTTGTTGCGTTGTATTTTATATATGTAAAAAATTCATTTGGCAAGCACTTCACGCTTAGCTGCTTTTGGTGGCAGCAAGTTTATTGTTGTTGTTGTTTTTGGCCAATATAAACTATATACTATATAGCATAATGCGCTTAAAGCGTTCGCTTTTGGCCAACATTTAATTGCTGTTGTTATTGTTGTTGTTAGCACTGGGCACTTCCGTTATGTGTGTCACAATATATAGCATAGATATTCCATGGGCATTATTTACTGGATCCATGCCGATGTCGATTTTATTGACAAAACAACAAAGCACCAGACTAAAGTATCCACGAGATACTTTCCACTTTCGCAACAAGCCAAATAACTATCTCAACTAGACGAGTAGGAATATGTTTGTATATATTTATTTTATTTATTTATTTATTTAGATTGGGGCTTAAACAGAAACCTCGCTCACGACGACGACTGCAGGCCAAGAAGAACTTCCGATTCCGTTGCCGATTCCACGACGCGACTTTTCCTATGAAGTTCGCTTTTATTTCTTTGGGTTTTTCTTGGGTTTTCCTATCGAATTTTTCACTCGCTTCGCACACGTCTGGCAGTCGCGAGTGCTCGGTATTAACTGAAACTACAAAAATTGGCAAAACAAACGAATGAGCGTAACCAAGCCAACTTGGTAACTTGGCAACAACAACTAAACAAACCACAAGCCACCAAAGAGCGTGAGCGTGCTTAAGAGAGCGCACTGCTCGCAAGAGAGCGAAAACTCAACAGAGTTGTCGAGTTGTTCAGCTCTCGCGTGGCGAATCAAGGCTGGAGCTACGACTTTATCGAATGAGCTCTATATAGATAAAGTTTATTATTAGCAGAGCAATGCCTGTAATATAGATAAAATATCAATACACTTGAAAAATAAACTGAATAATGTTCAAATATAGAAACATATAATTTACACTTCAAAAATATACTGAAAAATATTTATTCTGATAAAAATCTAGTCAATTCTGCGCTTTATTTTAGTACAACATTCTTCCGTTTTAGGTGTATTTTATTATTTATTTTGTAGCTGTAGAAATGCAAGCTTAAAATTTTATTATTCAATAACGTAATTATTAATATTATGATTATTATTAAACAATATTTAAACAGAAATAGGCTTGGCAACCCTGTTTAGCACAGTTCAACTTGCAATCCAACCAGTTTTAAGCGCCAGCTGAGCGAGAACTCGCTCTCTTCTCTTCTCAACTTTAGCCACGGCTCTCTTGCTTGCGCTCTCTCTTTTGCTGCTGCTGTCCGTGTTAACCCTTTTGCGGCTGACTTACGAAAGCGAGCAGCAGAGTCTCTGAGCGGGGGGCAGCGGGAGAGGGGAATGTTTAGACCTCCAAAAGCCAAGCGAAACGGCAAATTTACATATGACGCCAGGCCATACCAAAACAGACGAATCTAACAATAACAATGCAGGGGAGCCAATAACAATAGCAAAGAGGGGAAGGGATAAAGGGAGATATAGACAGACGGTCTACAAATCTAGAGTTGCCGCTTTGACCCCGACCCCCCTCCCTCTACCAATATCAACTTCACTCTCCCAGTCTAGTCGCTGAAGAACATGCACAATGAGCGCCTCAAGTGGCAGCAAAGTGAAGACGAGTCGAGCCCCAAGTTATTGTTCTGACAAGACGCCAAACCCGGACACGGATGAGCGACGGAGAGGGGAACGGATAGACGGAGGAAGGGACAGTCGGTCGGACGGTTGCACACACAGTCGGATGAACGGTCGGTCAGACGGTTGGATAGATCATCAGACGTACGTTTAGATAGAGCGACAGACGGACGGTCGGACGTTCGGATAGACCCTCGGACGGACGGATGAGTGCATCTCCTCAAGCCATTAAACATTGGATTGCGTGGTCTTTTGTTTATGTTTGGGGTCTGCGCTTTTCGATGCTTGATGGCTACTGTTTGGTCATTTACCAAATTGAGCTTTTTGACCTGCTCGCAGATTAACCAGGCGTAACTAAAAGTGGTCTCTTCCAAAGATAATTCTTGGGGCTTTTTGCTCTTTTGTTCAAGAAGTGAAACCTGCGCGCTTCCGTTGTGCTGCTTCTTCGTTTTTAACTCATTTAGAACACATGAGGCGGGAAGTAGTGCTAGTTCTTCCTTTACATTTGTGGGGCATCTCAGTTAAGAGTTTTTTGAGATCTTCAGTCGGTTGTAACGTTGCCAGTTTCTTCAGTTCTTGCGCCTCTTGCACTCTCGCTCTTGTTGTGGTCAGTAGTGGTCTGTAGCCCCCACGCCCCTCTCTCCTATATCGCTCTCTATAAACTGGTTTCGCTTTTGATTTTTGCTCTGATGCCTATGGTACAATTGTGCTTAATTATTTTTATTGATACCCTGTAAATTATTATATGTGCATTTATAAAATCAATTTGATTAGTCTTACATAAATAATATAAATTCCTATCAAAAGGCTTGCTCTATAAAAAATAAAATACTTCAAGAATCTTGGCTATTTTTCAAGCTGCTTGTGAACTTCTATCAAATAATACTTTTAATATTTTTTACAGGGTGTATTAATTGTCCATTCAGTGCACATTGATTCAGCATGTCTTATAATACCATAATTATGTACTTGTAGTTTTTGTTGTCTATTTTTTTAGCACTTGCCATGAGTCAACAGCGCCGGGGGCATTATGAACAAATTTATTGTTGCTTTTGCTTGGTAAGTTTTCATATATAGTTTTTTATTTTTATGTTTATTTGCGCAATGACAAGAGAACTTGGTTCGGTCAGTGTGCTTGGTTATTGGATATGTGTGTCAGTGACAGTTAAGGATCTCCTAGATCGCTCAGTTTGAGATCTTGACGGACGTAAGCAGAGCGAATCGTGAGATATAGAAGTAGAATTACAGATACAGATACGTATACATTTCAGAGAACCCCCCAAAAAACACAGTTTTGGGTTCTTAGCACAGTTAGCGCGCTTATTACAAAATATTTTATTTTAAGCCACAAAATGCAAGCGCAAAATGACCTAAAACCGTAAAAAGGTCAAACAGAGCTGGGCGTGAGAATTGACAATGAGCTTCAAAAACAAGGCGAGCCTTACATGCCCAAGCAAGCCGACACACATTAAAGCCGCTCTATAAAAAAAAAATAAAAACTAAAAAACCGAAAATAATACAAAAAGCATAACCAAACAAAAAACAAAAGAGAATTCAAGCGAACCTAACCTCACATTCGACTGGGGTTAGAATTGTAATGGAGCCGAGCTTCCGCAAGCGGCTCAATTAAAGAAAATATCGTAAACCTACTCTTAGCTGGAATTGCAATGCTCTCGGCACTGTTGGGAAATACGCTGTTTTTCCCGCCAGATCTGTTTTCTGTTTTTGAAGAGTATTTACTGAAATAATTAAAAAACTTGCCTTTTTCCAAAAATATTTCAAAATTTTTCCGCTTTTTCCGTTTTTACAAAATGCATTTTGTCTTTATTTTGAACAATTTTTTATTTTAAATATTTTATGTTATATTTTTGATTTATATTTTAAATTTATTAACCCTATTATTTAGGATTAAATATCTACACTTGTATATGCATTATGAAATTATTGTATAGCCCTGTGGTATAATTTATTTCAGTAAAAGCAAACCATAACAAATATATTAAATAATTTTATTTTATATAAAAAATTATGAAAAATATTTAAAAGGTTATGCACATACTTAAGAGTTAAATAACTGTTAATTATTTTTTCAAATATTTATTCAGCTATATTATTAACCTTTTACTAAAAATAAACTTTTTTTCTCAGTGAAAATTGGCAACTCTGGCGCTCAGGAACTGAAAGGCCAGAATAAGGTCAACTCTAAGGCTGCCAATGCCCTCTCTCTCTCCCTCTCCCCCTCTCTCTTTTCTATGCCCATCACTGTCGCTGGGCAGCCAAAGGGCAGAATGCAGAAGATTGAAAAATAATTTACCATTTGCATAGGCGGTTGTTGGAGAGGGGGATGGGGAGGGGGGAGCGGGGTGCTTTTATTTTGTGACCATCATGGTTTATGGTCGGCTCGGTTAGTGTAATAGTTTCTACCTCTGCAGCAGCTGCTGTTGCGTTGTGTTATTGTAATTACTGTATTTCTTGTTGTTGCTGTTGTTGTTGTTGTTGCTGTAACCAAGGCGGCATTGAGCGCAGTTGTTAGCTTGTTGTTTGTTATTGTTATTGTTATTGCTGTTGTTGTGGTTGTTGTTGGGCAAGCGGCAGCAATGAAAATGAGAGCGCGGACAACGTGCAAGGCGCGCTCTTACAACAACTTAAGAGAGCCTTCTCTTGTGTATGCCAAGTGGAACTTATGGCAATGGCGGCTTTGTGGGCTGTGGTGAAAATCTGTTCCAATTGGGTTTGTATTCTATAAATATTCAAAAAACAAGGATTTCGGGCGATAAAAATTGCATAAAATTAACATTTTTGACTCTAAAATCTTAATTTTATATTTTATTAATTTAATTTTCATTACAAATCGTTTAGGATCCAAACTAGACAAATAAAAATTATTGAAATTTTGTCCCTTGGTATGGTCGAAAAACAAGATTTCAAGCGTTAAATGCTTCCGTTTTATGCTATATCTAGTTGAATAAATAAGACAACTAAGCCACGCTGATTTTGTAGTTTTAGGTATTTAGTTAATAAATTAAATTTAAAATTATTAATAGGAATTAAAAACACACAAAATTGCACCGTAATTCATGCCACAAACCATTTGGTTCGTGTCTCTGTTATGGCCAACTGCGACAATTCGATAGCCGATAGCTAGTGCAGCCCTGTCCACAGCGCAGCGAGCAACCCTGGCCACGTCTATCGCTCGGCCTGCTCTCTCATCGTTTCCGCCCTGCTCTTTCTTTCGTGAAACTAACGTCGAGGCGTAAAGATGGCGTAAGTAGAATGCAGAAATAAATCCTAAAAAATAAGTAACATCATGCGGAAATAAAACAAATTAAATGTGCAAAGTTGTTAAATAAATGCCGCTCTATTTGCTGCGCAGTGTATTTTGTGGCTGCGGCAATCTAAAACCAGCTTTTTGGACGATTCTCAATGACCACATCAGTTTGGAAATGATTGCGATAATAAAACGTGAATTTTGCGCTGAATTTGCGGCTAATTATGCAAGCTGCAGACATTTGCGCAGAGTTTAGACAATTTCTTTTATAAATATATATAAATTTTAATTTTATTTTGTGTCGCTTTTTATAATTACTACCATAGCGTAGAGCTGGGTTCAATGTTTATCGTCTAGAAATCGATGTAATCGATTAATCGAAGTTAAACCGCTAATTTTAATTTGTATGTAAATCGATTCCCAAAAAATAATCGATTTAATTGCCAAATAAAGTCGATTTAATCGAAGCCCAGCTCTAATATAGGGTATATAAATATAATAAAAACTAATATGTATATATATGTATGTACATATATATATAATATTTAAGTTGAAATTTTTTACCAATACTAAAACTAATATTGTCCAATTTGCCATTATTTGCAGAACGAAGGTTTCTCGCGATACGCTATTGGAGGGCGTCAGCGGAATTCTGGAGAATTCGCTGAAGAAGAAGCGCGGCTTCTTGGAGACGGTGGAACTTCAGATCGGCCTCAAGAACTACGATCCCCAGAAGGACAAGCGTTTCTCCGGCACCGTTAAGTACGTTGGCTAAAACACCTACGCCCCCCACTCTACGCTCCAAAATATTGGAGTAGTACGGGCGCTAGGCAGTCGAGATTCGATTCTCGGCGGACCTGCACTCAGGGTCTTTAAATCAAATTGAGTAGGTTTCAGCAATGATACCGAACCCTCTTAATTTCAAGTCATTTCCGCTCCCTGTGGGCTGCGTAAGTTTTCTATCTTTCCCCAAATTATTCAGTTTGTGTAACTCTTTAAATTATTTGATTCTGTTCCTACTTTGGAGCTGCAAAATCATCGATATCGATTTCAGAATTAATCCATCATCAGTAATATCAAGTTTGAGAATTAAACCAGAATAATATCCGATTTTTTATCGAAGTTTGTGCACAATATCGATAATATCAAGTTTGCCATCGCTATCGTTTTGCACAATCAAATTAAAATAATCGATGATATTAAGCAGATAATATCGACTTTGCCATCGATAATATCGAGTTACCCATCGATGTTACAGATAATATCGATATCGTTTTGAAATTCGAGCGTGGAAATCGATTTTTGCAGCTTCCCCCCCACTTGCTCTCTTGACTCCTCTCTAACGGTTCCCCTTTCCCCGCAGGTTGAAGCACATCCCCCGTCCCAAGATGAAGGTGTGCATCCTGGGCGACCAGCAGCATTGCGACGAGGCCAAGGCCAACAACGTTGAGTTCATGGACGCCGAGGCGCTGAAGAAGCTGAACAAGAACAAGAAGCTGGTGAAGAAGCTGGCCAAGTCCTACGACGCCTTCCTGGCCTCCGAGTCGCTGATCAAGCAGATTCCCCGTCTCCTGGGCCCTGGCCTCAACAAGGCCGGCAAGTTCCCCGCCCTGCTCTCCCACCAGGAGTCCATGATGGGCAAGATCGAGGAGGTCAAGTCCACCATCAAGTTCCAGATGAAGAAGGTTCTCTGTCTGTCCGTCGCTGTTGGCCACGTTGGCATGAAGCAGGACGAGCTGGCCCAGAACGTGAGCCTCTCCATCAACTTCCTCGTCTCCCTGCTCAAGAAGAACTGGCAGAACGTGCGCTCCCTGCACATCAAGTCCTCCATGGGCCCCCCCCAGCGTCTCTACTAAGCGGGACCCTTGTACCCCCCTTGCAAGCGCAGACAATTTCAAAATAAACTTAAATTTACATTTACAAGTGTAAGCAAACTTTGTATTTATTTCGTTTATTTTGAAACCGAATATGTAGCGTATTAGAGACCTGCATGAATGCATTCAAAAGGCAAAATGAATCGATGTAGCTCAGTCTGTCCTTCTGTCCGTCTATCCCTCTGTATAAACGCATAGATCTCGAAAACTATAAGAGCTAAAGCAACCATTTTTGAAATGTAGGTAGGTGTATACCATACGCAGATAAAGTATATTTTAAATCTTGTATGCCACGCCCCATTCACGCCCTAATCGCTGAATACCGAATAACAAGCGTATTATTGCACATAGAAGGTTGTTATTCGGAATATATATTCTCCACAATTAGATTAATCTATACTGAAAAGCGCATTGAAATCGGTTGGTTGAACACAGAAGTTATTAAGCAAACAATATTGCAGGTTAATAACTTGATATATGTAACATGCAGAAGGAAAATTATATGTATATATTTTTGATCAGAGTGACGAGCTGAGACGATTTAGCCCTGCCTGTCTGTCTGTCCGTCTGTTTAAACGCGTCGATCTCATTACTCTAAGACGTAGAGCAGCCGTTATGGTTATTTTTGAAAGGTGTATACCCATACGCAGATCAAGTTTATTTCAGAACTTCGATGCCACGCCCCCTTTACGCCCAAATAGATAAAAATCGAATAACTTGCGTAACATTGTACAAGGTTGTGATTTAAATATATACTCTCTTTTACTATATTTAACTACTTAACACAGGAGGCATCAACGAAACAATTTTGTTTTGAAATGGACAGCATATCTTTTAATGTCGGATTTCGGTAATACGGTTTTACGGTTTATGCTATAAACAAATCACAGTTGTAAAATTTTAAATCATGTTTCCCAAATTTTTGGTTTTATTTGCTTTCATTATATGCTTGATCCGTGACTCGTTGCAACATCACGACTATGAAGTTCATGATTGCTACGAATGCGGGGCATACGCGAAACATAATTGCGAATATCATGGGAATAACCGAGTGACGGGTTGGTATAAGGATGTAGCGAAAGTTGTTTACGAGGGAGACTCGAATAGGCAGGAAACTGGGATTACTAAATGTTTGAAGCGCAATTACAAAATTAATGGTACCTAATTGTTTATATCTCCTTAATCTCTAACCAACTGTAAATATTTTTACTGCAGGTAACTTGGACTATATAATTTGCAGTCATCTTTATGGTAAAGGATGCCATGTAATCGGAAATAAAAAAAAACTTATCAATGAATACGGCGGTAGCATAAAAGATGCGTGCGAAATATGTGTTCCAAAATGTGGATGTAAGCTGCTCCGTTCGGGAGCTACATTCATACATCATATGCAGATGTACATTGTACCCCTCGCAGTCATCGTGTTCATTTGGACTGATCTTTAAAACAGGACTTTAAATAAAAATCATTGTCATCTGAAAATAATAAAATAAATATCTTGAAGTCAAAACCAGCTTTGGAAGATTCAATTTAGCCCTCTCTGTCTGTCCGTCTGGATGAACGCTGAGATTTCCTAAACTATAAAAGCTAGAGAAGCCGTTTTGATCTCTTTTGAAAGGTGTATACCATACGCAGATCAAGTTTATTTTAAACCTAGATGCCACACCCCTAACGCCCACAATGAACATAAATTCAATACATTGACCAATTAAAGACGTACGAATCTATATACATAAATGTAGTATGTGCCAGTTGGTGGAGTTACTTAATATCTACCAATTTTGTGAATTTCATCAAAATCGGTTCATTATTAAAAGAATTATGTTGATTTAAAATATGTGTATATATGTATAGCAGAAATGCACAATTCAAACGATTCAAAAGATTGCTATATAATTACTAATTCAGTAATTACTAATGTTTATATATAATAATATCAGGAAGAAATCTATTTTATATTTCTGGTAATTATTAACTAGAATAAATAATAGGTATATTCATAATTATAGTTTATAATAGAAACTGCATATTTGAATTTTCCCATTTTGGCGCCCGTTTTGCCATTCACAATCTGCGCATTTCGAGGCATTTGCCCGACTGTCAGCACGAGATTTTTTTTATTTATTTACGATACGTGTTGCTAATGCTATAAATTAATGCACAAATCGCAACAATTTAAATAATTATACACTTTTTTTGCAAGTTATTTAAATAAGGCGCACAAATGTGACTGCCGTGTATTCGAGTATTTTTATCGTTCATGCACTGTAACTGAAAGATACTCGTTGCACAGGCAATGCTCACCTCTAGCTGTTAACAGTTATCGCCGCTCTCTGTTTTGTTTTGTTTAGTTTTGTTTTATTTTAAAAATGTTGACAGACGAAGAATTGAGTTTGCATCTGGATTTACTGGAATACGCCACAAATAATTCCCGATTGCTGTTCATACAGGATGCGGCCGTCTTTACGGATTTCCAAGCGAAGAGCGAAGAATGCAATGATTTGTCGACAACGGAGCTGATGGAAATATTTGTGACTAAAGTTTTGCCAAACTTAAATCAATATCAGCTAAATGAAACAATCAGAAGTCGCCTGCACTTATTGAACCTAAATCCCTGCTTTCAAAGAACCCCCAACGGTTATCTGCGTCTGGTTGAAAAGCATAGAGAAAGGGGCCTTCTGAAGCGGCAATACGAGTGCAACTTATCGGAAAACCTATCCGAATTAATGGTAATTATAGGGGGAGTTTTGGTTAATTCTTATACCCTGTACTTTGCAAAAGCACAAAAGGTTCTATAAGATAAAATGGTAGTTACAATTTAGGGTACAGGGTATTCTGATCTGCCACGCCCATTCTTGTATTATTTTTATAACCAAATGGGAAAATTTTAAAGACAGTGTTAATAACTTTGTCAGAATGTATGTAACAGGCAGAAGGGGGCGTGGCAGACCCGTATAAACAGCTAAATCTCGTAAACTATAAGAGCTAGAGACACCATTTTTGGTATGTAGGTTCTCCTATACAGTAGATGACTAAATTATTTATTTTTATTTTACTACCCCACAGCTAAACGACACAGCAAAGAGGCGAAAGATGAACGAGGCTATGGTTCTGGAGGATTTCTCCCATACAATGCTGGACAGCTGCGAGGCTGCCGCCCAGAGGCGTAACAAGTTCCAATTATGTCCCGATATCGCGGCTTTACTCTCCTCCATGCTCTCCAGAGATTCGGAAGTTTCCACTGCGCAGCTTCATAGCTTAAAGGAGATACAGCGACGTCTGAAATCGGCTAAGGAATTGTTTGAGGATAAGGCTATAATGCTGCCATATCGGCACGATATGAAGCTGATCCTAGATGATATCTATATGTTTGACAAACTGAGAGCGGATTTATTTCGATTGTTTGTCAAGTTTTAATGTCAGTTTTTTAGCAATATATTTTATTGTTTTGTCATTTGTAAAATATATTTAGTTTTCTTTGTGGCCGTTCAATGTTTAAATTGAGTTCTCTTCGCTTAAGCTGAAAGAGAGCGCAGCGCAAAGTTGTCTTAAGTTCAGGATTAGCAACAAAGAGAGCGCAGCAAGCTCTCACGCTCTGTGTGGTAATGCCGGACAGTGTTGCCAAGTCCGCGATTTTTCGTCAAAGCTGGCTGTTTTTAAAAAGCAATTTATTTTTATGCAATTTATATTACTGCTTTTTAATTGGAACTATTTTTTTTTTAGCTATTTTATATTGAAAACCCAGCTAATTGTGGCAACACTGAATTGGACTTAAGCTGCGCTCTGAAGTTGTCTTAAGTTCAGAATTAAGCAGAAAGAGAGCACAGCAAGCTCTCACGCTCTGTGTGGTAATGGCGGACAGTGTTGCCAAGTCCGCTGTTTTTCGTCAAAGCTGGCTGTTTTTAAAAAGCAATTTATTTTTATGCAATTTATATTACTCCTTTTTAATTGAAGCTATTTTTTTTTTTAGCTATTTAATATTGAAAACCTAGCTAATTGTGGCAACACTGAATTGAACTTAAGCTGCGCTCTGACGCACTGTGTCCATGAAAAGACTTGAGCTGGCTTTGCCAGGAAGAGAGCAATGTCGATATTTACTTGTTGCGCGCTCTCTTTGTGATGCTCTGTGTTCATGCGCAGACATGTTTGCCCTGCTGCAGCTCTTACGATCAAAGCGCACCAGGGGGCCTCTCACGCGTGCTCTCCGTGCTCAAAGAGCTGGCCTGGGTGCGCACGCTCTCGCAGCCGACATCAGCGTCGGCTTCAGGTGTGAGAGGTTCGTGTCCGCTTTGGCTTTGGCTTTCAGTCGCAAAGTACGCGTAACCAAAGCTAGACGAGGTGCGGGTCTACGGGTTCGGTTCGGTTCGTAGCTGCGGTTCGTTTCGGTCTCAAAAAAACAGAAAAAAAAGCATAATAAAAAATATAAAAAAAAAACAAGAAGCAAGCGAGAGCAAGACGCGAAAGTGCGGAGCGTGGCTCGTAATGTCTGCCAAAGCGTAACGAAAATTTTCAAGCCAACAAATACAACTACAACAACAGCTACAACAGCTACAACAATATATCATTAATGGCATTTTCTGTTCCGAGTTTGTGTGTGAAAAGTGCACACAGCAGCAGCTAAATGTGGCCAAAATGAAAATGTAAAAGGTACAAGCGTACAACCGTACACCTGCAAATACAAATTAATATCCACACAGATATTATCATTAATATTAACTACGATTTACGCGCCTCGAACTGCCAACAAAATGCAAAAATCCCCATCGATCAATTGCACAAAATGCACGATTTAAATTTCCACTTAAAAAATAAAAATAAAAATATGGTATATGGCCATTAACACACCTGCACTTTGTGTGTGTGCACACTACCTAGGCATACATGTATCTGTGTGAGCTGTATCTCATGTGTGCGTGTGTGTGTGTGTGTGTGTGTTGCATAGCTGTAAACCAGTTGCCAATTGCAACGTGTTTGCTGTTTTTTCCCAAAGAGAAGATCATAAAAAACTACTGCGAGTATGCGCATTAATGCCACATAAAATATCTAATAAAATAGATACATAAAATATAAATTTATTAAAACTATAAATAATATAAATTTAATAGAACATAAAGAAATATATAAAAAATATAAATGAAAATAAAAATTAATGCAAATATTTTTAATTTATATACAATCAAATATGAATATAAATTTAGCAAATATGCATTAATATTTAAAAATATAAAAAAATATTTAAAAAAAAAAACAAAACAAATATAAAAATGTATATCAAACAGGTATATAAGTAAAATAAAAATGAAACATTCAAATAAATAGCCAAAAGAAGATTAACTTAAATAGTATAAATACAAATTAAAATAATTTAACATATTAAAATTAACAAATGCAAAAATAAATTTAATTTTATAATATTTTGCAAAAATATTACTAATAGCACATATTATTAATCAATCAAAAATATATAAAAATAAATTTTAAAAATGAAATTAAATAAAAAATAAATTTGTTTATATAAATAAGAAATATATTAGCATAAATGATATTAAAAATAAAAATACTCTACCAAAATGATTAACCCTGTTTTTATACATTTTTAATGGGTATAAAAATAAATAACCTTATATAAACATTTAAAACAATGACTAAAATCACAGTAAATATATAATTAAATAATAAATGTGTATACAAATAAAAAAATTATAAGCATTTGTTTAAAAATATAACAATATTTGTACCAAATCGTACCTCTGTTAAAAATCAATAAAAATATATAATAATAAATATAAATTAAACAATAGTAAAACTAAGCTATAAAAGTGTCTATACAAAGTAACTGCAGCTGAAAACACAGTTAAAGGCATTTGCTTTGTTGGCCAATTCACAAATACACATATGACCAATCGAATCATGGCTAAAATGGCAAAAAACATGCATAAAAAAACTAACAGAATTAAAAAATTCCACAAAAAACTATGTGGAGAGCGAATAAAAGATTTAACTGCTATTTTTGTGCCTTTTTTGTGTATTTGTTGTTTTGTTAGACTTGAGTCTTGGCTGTTTTTGTCTGTTTTTGGCTAATAAAGCAATTTGATATCGTAAAATTGAGAACTCAAGACGAGCGTGGAGTGAGATCACTGAAAGAGAGAGAAACAGAGAGAGGGAGAGCGAGAGAATGGGAGAGAGAACGCAGAGAACACGCGATGCCAAGCCGTGCTCTGTTGGAGCGTAAAAGGCCAGGCCAAGTGTTGGCCCAAAATAAATAATAAAAAACGAACACAACAACAAAAAAGCAACAAAAAAAAACAGCTACAACTACAACCAAATGCGTTTACATATCAAAAATATTGCACAGTGACAAAAAAGCAGAGCATTATATACTTAATATCGTATATGGCATGCTCTGTCTCTCTGTAGGTGTAAAAAGCACACGAAAAGGCAAAAAATTCGCTACGTTTTGTTGTTTAATCAATCAATAAAAAAGCTGAGGGCGAGCGAGACAAAGCTAGCAATATTGTTTGCTTAATAACTTTTGTGTTCATTAAACGATTTCAATGCGCTTTGCAGTATAGATTAATTTATTTATAGAGAATATATATTCCGAATAGCAAACTTCTGTATGCAATATTACGCTTGTTATTCGGTATTTAGCGATTAGAGCGTCAATGGGGCGTGGCATACAAGATTTAAAATATACTTTATCTGCGTATGGTATACCCCTATCTACATTTCAAAAATGGTGTCTTTAGCTCTTAGAGTTTTCGAGATCTATGCGTTTATACAGAGGGATATGACGAACAGAAGGACAGGCAGAGCTATATCGACTCTGTGGGCTTAACCACGCCTACTTCTGCCTGTTACTTATATTCTCATAATGGTATTTAGCCTGTTTTTAGCTATTGCATGATATTATTTCCTAAGCTCAGTTGAGACATCCCCTGAGGCTTGTTGAAAGTTTTGTTTTAATTTGAAATGCTAATGAATTTGATGCTCATCAGCTATATATATGTGTGTATATATATTCTCAGTGTGTGTCTAGATATCAGCTAAAAGCTGGCAGTCATAATTAAGAGCTCTTTGTGTTCCCAAGCCTCTCCGTCCCTCCGCCACTCGCTTTTCGAAGAAGGGTCAGTTAATATCGTAAGTCTTGGCTGCCAAGGTAAACAAGCTTGAGAATCGCAGCTTAGCTACATCGTAAAGGCGGTAAAAATATTAATATATTCTGCATAAATTAATTAAAATTTTATTTATACAGCCAGAAGTTTGCGCATCTTCAAATCTTTGTATTTACAAATGATTCTACGCTCATATTTACGATATACGCTAGATCGTAAGCGCTAAGTCAAGCGATGCTCGCGCTCTCATTTGCGCGCTCTCTTACGATATTCTCTTTACGATATTGAAACCTACTACCTGTTGCCTCTTGCCTTCTGCTTCATTTCTTTTGTGTGTTTTTCGCTTTGTTTTGTTTGGTTTTGTTTTGCTTGTTGTGTTTGCCTTGCTGCACAAACATTTTCCGCATTTTTTCATGCGCCCCGTTCAGCTATTCAGAACACGAATGCCAATGGAGCAACAGCCGTAATAACAATAGCAAATATTCATGTTAACCCGGAGACCAAATTGGCCAAAACCCCAACTTTCATTGGCTTTTTGCGTTTGGCGTTTGCTAAACATCGCGTTCAAGTCCGCTATCTTTTCGGTGCGACTGCCAATGCGATTACGACGGGTAAAAAAAGAAATTCATCACGGGACTGACAGACGGACGAGCGTCAAGACATTGCTGCTGCACAGTGGGGCAAAGTTGAGGGTTTAGCCAAGCAAATTGTAGAATTATGGAATTTGTAAATTTATAAAAATATATACTATGTTTTTAAAGTTGCAAGTTTAAGCAAGATTTCTGCGGATAATTACGCAAAATCCACATAAAAATATTTAAATAAAGAATTAAAATGAATTACCATAAAATAATAATCAAAAGAAAAATATGTTATATCATAATTTATTATACAAAAATAAAATTCAAAAATAAATAATCGATTAAATAAATAATGAAAAAAATAAGAACATTTTAATATATATTTTTATATATTTTAATATATTTGATTATTATAAAAATATATAAATAAAGAATTAAAAGGAATTACAATAAAATAATAATCAAAAGATAAATATGTAATACCATTATTTAATATACAAACATAAAATTCAAAAATAAATCACCGTTCAATAAAATAATGAGAAGAATAAGAATATTTTAATATATATTATTATATATTTTAATATATTTGATTATTAATTTTTATAATTAGATGCGTTTAAATGAATTTATATGATTTGATTTGAATAGAACCAACATATGTTATAATATTCTTAAATATTTTGCAGTAAAAATTTTCAATATTTGCACTTCATAGAATTTCTAAAAATTTTAATATCATAAAATACACAATTTTAAATATTTCCTACATATTGCACTATAGTATTACTCATAAATTATTTATGTATATAAATATTAATTCCAATATTACAAATTAACCATAAATATTATTATAAATAAATACATGAAATACACAATAATTAATATAGAGCACAAAATTATAAATTAAAAGTAAAAGGATAAATAACACAAATTAATCAATTATTTGAGTTTAATTGATTAATTGTTGATTAACAAATAGACTGTTTCGATATATTGATGTGGCAATATAAAGATAATGATGATAATAAATAATAATAAACGAAAAAGGCCAAGAAAACGCCATTGCAACAGCCGCAAAAAACACCAATTTGGGCACCAATTGTGGCAAGCGTGAAGGCTGCTGAAGGCTGTTGCTGCCACATTTCGTTGCCTAATATCGTAAATCAGCTGCTCGTCACGTTCGCTACGAGCTGAGCTCGGCTTAGTTGTTTTTGTGCGGTGCTGCAAGTCACTTGGGTTTACCCAGTAATAATTTATAGTACAGAGACAGACAGAGAGAGAAAGAGAGAGGAGGAGAGAAGAAATATGGCCTATGGTTTAGGCCGTTTGGCATGCGTTTTATTGGCCATTTCGTTTGGGCGTCGCGCACTTTCAAACGATTTTCACTGCTTTTACCAATGTTGTGATATTTTTTTTTTTTTAACATCTTGTTATTGTCGCTTTCTTGCAGTTCGTTACGAATGAAAACTTGAAATTTTGTGCGTAGCCCCGATAGAGTTACAGATACATCCGGCAGTTGCACAATTCCGACACAGAAAAGACACAAAAAAGTTACAAAAATAACAAAGAAAATAATACAGATAAGAGAAAAATTAACTGTGTGTCTGTCTGTCGTTAGTGCGGAGTCAAAATGCGCGTATCCAGCAGTTACCAGTCATCGTCATCATCATCATCAGCATCGTCATCATCGTCATCATCATCAGCCTCAGCATCAACCGGAGATACAATTGCATCTTACCAAAGTCCAAGCACGCACATTGAAGTAATTGCAGCAGCTGTACGTCGCCTGTAATGAGTCAAAATGTGGCCGATAGTCTGGTGAGTACCACAATCAAACTACAGTCAAGCTTCGCTATAAGAAACAGGGCTTAAATTCCAGTTAAATAAGTTTGTCCCGACTGACTGACTAACTGACCTTTCTATACATATTTTGATAAACATGATCTTAATTAAAATTATACTATAATACTTTGTCCCGAGTGATTAACTAATTATTTCTCTATTTATCTATTAAGTAAAATACTCTCAATTCCAATCAAGTAAGTTTGTCCCGACTGACTAACTGATCTCCCTATTCATCTTTTGAGAAACAAACTTTTAATTCCAATCAATTAAGTTTATCCTGACTGATTAACTGACTTAGTTATCTCTTGAGAAACAGTCTTTAAATTACATTTAAATAAGTTTGTCCCGACAGACTACTGACTTACTTCCCTATCCTTTTTTATGAAGAAACAGACTCTCAATTAGAATCAAATAAATTTGTCCCGACTGATTAACCAACTGACTTACTTCTCTACTCATCTTTTATGAAACTGACTCTTAATCAAAATTAAATATGTAAGTTTGTCCCGACTGACTTACTGTATTATTTCTCTATCTATCTTTTGGGAAATAAACCTTAAATTCCAATTAAATAAGTTTGTCCCCACGGACTTTATGACCTATTTCTTTATCCATATTTTGAGTAACAGACTCTTAATTAAAATCAACTAAATTTGTCCCGACTGACTTACATCTCTATCCAAAACTCAGCTAAGCGCTTTAAAGCTTACATTTTAGCCGCTTTTGACTGTAAACTACTTTTGAACATGCGTACGTACATATATGCACATTTGTGGATCGAAATTTCATAGAAAGTAAATCGAAACTGCATAGAAAGTAACGCGAAAGTAGCTTTAAGGTCAGTCAGGTTTTGTTTTTGTTTTTTGTCTCTGTTTCACTTGTCGGACTTCACTCAACTAACAAAGTATATAAAGTATATAAACTACCTCTAGAAAGGCAAACTTCCAGCTTCAGCTGCGACCCATTTGTAGTGCTAATTGCTCCGGCTAATATTTGCCGATAGATAAAGACATAAGATATAGACATTAGTCTATAAATACTCGACGTAGTTCATTAATATTTTGCTTAACTTTCAAGTGAAATATTTATTCGATTTATAATTTGAATTTGTTGGATATTTGCTTTAGATATCAGGAAATGAATAACAACTGACATAATCTTTACTAGTGTATTATTATTATTGTTGTTATGGATCGAAATATAAACAGAAACCTAGCATAATATCTCTAAATAGTACTTGCATTATCTTGTAAATAGATCAAATCATTCGGTTTTTATTTTGAATTTGTTTGCTCTTTGCTTTAAATGAAATCAAAAAAATACTCTGATTTTAGTATCTCCATTATAATAATATTTTTTATTGTTCTTAAGGATAGAAATATAAAGAAATATCTAGCAATTTATCTATTAATTCTCTGTCGAAATTCATAACTATTTAGCTCATTTTGCAATTGCTTTAAATAAAAGCTTATGAATACTCTGATTCTATCATCTCTATGATAATATTATTTTTGTTTTTAAGGATAAAAATTTATGTACATATATGTTTAGCAATTTATCTATTAATATTTTGCTCAACTTTCAAGTGAAATAAATCATTCGTTATTCAATTTAAACTTGTTTGATATTTGCTTTAAAGGTATACAAATCAAATCCCTGATTTTATTAGCTTCATTAGCGTATTATTACCATTGTCATTATGTCATTTTCTTTGTTCGGATTTCATACCACACTCCTTCTTCCCTGTCTTCTTCTTTTGTGACCTTTGACCCTCCGTATTTGTCTTTCCGGCGTATCGGTTGCATTGGCTCTTGTGAGTGCATCTTTAATTGATCAATTGACTTGTGATATTCGTGTTGTTCGGACTTTACGAAACAAAACGTTTGATTGGCGCTTACGTAAATTGAAATTCATGAATTTCTGGCTCTCTCTTTTTTTTAGTCCGGCATTCGAGTGGCATGCAAAGTATTTGGGATTTACATAATTATATCATAGAGTTCACATGCCTGGCCGATAAACAAAACGTAGAAAATGGTATATGAAAATTTCTTTTTATCACATAAATCATACATAAATATGGTGGAAAAAGTCTTGACACTTTAAGAGGGCCCATAAATAATGCTGAACAAAGCCCCCGAGATAATGAAAACAAATGTCAAGTATTTATTTGTTTGGCTTGGTCTGGGATTTTTGTTTCGTAAAGAACTTTAATTGGCATGCAAATTGCTCAACTTTTTATTAAATAAACAAATCTATTTAATTTTTATAAATTTAATTTAATTTGTTTAATATCAAGCATATCTAATTTCAATTTGGCGCCACATTTGCTTGAAATTTCCCCCGCCATTGATCAAAAGCTTAAAGAGCAAATTTCCCATCGTTTAGAAATTTCCCTCGCTCAGAGCGCCGCCCGAGCAAAACATAAACAGAGCGTACGCGCTCAAGTTGGTGTGGGTGCGAAATTCCCACGACCCAAACAAAGTACCTGAGAGCGCGGTGCGGAGGAGGCAGGTACGATGAGTAATTCGGCGAACGCCGACGCACGGGCAGACTTCGCTCGAACCACCCTCGCTCGTGTTGTTCTAAGAGAGCGACAGTGCTGCCAGCTGTGATAGAGCAGGCTAAGCAAAATAGCAAAAATAGCTAGATTGCTTAATGAATATAAATAAATAAAAAAAGAAGTTGCTTTTGAACCACAAAATATTATAATAACTACAGTAGAATCCGGTTATAACGACGCCGCTTATAGCGTCCGTCCGGTTATTGCGACGAAAACTCGATGGTTTGGTTGGTCCCCATACAAACTTATATGAAACGGCCTCCGCTTATAATGACTCCGCTTTTAGCGACAAACCGCTTATAACGACGAGATTTTTCACAATTCAACCGGATATTGCGACGTGCCGAACAAAAAAAAACCTTTAAAGAGGAAAATTTGATTTCTTTAACAATGCTAAAAGAAGCAAACAAAATTATGGATTTTGTGTTTTTTCAATACGAAAAAGAAACAAAATCATGGATTTTGTCTTCCGGATACAACGACGTAAAATCGTCGGTCCCTTGAATGTCGCTATAACCGGATTCTACTGTATTTATAAAACTGTACAAAATTATAGTTATGTAATATTTATAAATTAAATACATATATATTATTTACTACTAAATTATTAAGTAAGGTGTCTAAAATTTTATCAACCTCCTCGGTTTTTAATTAAGTATGCTTCCAACCATCAATTTATTCCCTAATTTAATAATTTCTGTAAAATTTCTTTAAAACTGTTCTAAAGCTACACGATCTGCGCTTTTAAGTTTGATAGGGCACACAAAATTTCGACACAATTTTAGTATGTCGAATTCTAATATAGTTAACAATTTGGAATTATCGACTTGGGTTATCGGATTATCGAATTATCCATCCCTATGTTTCACTTAGAAGGTCCTAGAAGTTCCTTAAAAATAGCAAATTAATTTTGTTTATGACTTTTAAATAGCTAGCTGGCCAACACTGTTGAGCAAGCGACACACACGAGAGAGCACGAACACGAGCACGAGAACGGGAACGAGAACGAGAACAATAGCCGAGTGCTCGGCTACGGCAATTGTTGGGGCTGTCACGGATCTCGAGGCGACCTGAGCGCTGAGTGCGTTTTCGACAGTTGTTGGCGGCGGTTGTCCCGTTACCGTTGCTGTCCACGCGAACTTTTGCCCCCGCGCCCGCGCCCTTGTCGAGCTTCTGTTGTGTTTTCCACGCGTGAATCAGTGTGTGTGTGTGTGCGTAAAGCCCCCGCAGGGCCCCCCGCAAAACGAGAAAACGTGTAGAATTTTGTACAATGTTATTTTGTAAATGAAAAGCAAAAGGAAATAAATGAAGGAAGCGAAAGAATAACAAGGCGTAAAATGCATACAAAATCTATGCAAACGTTGTGTGTGCAAAGCAAATAAATAAATATGCATAAGTGTGGATGCAAAAGTGAAATTAAAAAGTGCAATAATAGCTAAACACGAGGCAAAAGCAAACGCAAATAATTGAGCAAAGGCAGACAGACTACATACAAACAAACATACAAACAGACAGAGAAAGAGAGGGAGAGAGGGAGAGCGAGAGACAGACAAGGAGGCGAAATCGAAGGCAGTGCAACGAACCCAAACCCGAAAGCGAAAACGAGGGTTGGACCAACCCCCCCGCCTGCCGCCCACCAACCGCCCAGCCCTTGCTGCCACCCTCTCTGCTCGCAGCGCACAGCTGACTGAACGTCCTCTGCATCCTCCACAACAGAGCAGAGAGCAGAGCGCAGGAAGAGAGCGTAGAAAGAGAGAGAGAGAGAGAGAGAGAGTGTGAAGCTGGCGCTGCATCCATTTGCGGTGCGTAACAACAACAAGAGCAACAACAACAACAACAACAACAAACGAATACTGCCCAAAAGCAAAGCTTAAGCTTATCGTAAACGTATATCGTATATCGTATATCGTATATCGTTTACCGTACATCGTATAAATCACTGTACAATAACATTCAATCAAGAGCAGCAGCGAAGGAATTTATTGATTCTGCTTTCTACATTCATACTCAACGCATTCTTCAGCTGCATCTGTAAAGTAAACATACACAAAGAAACAGTGATAAAGCAGATAAAAAGAAACAACTGGAAAACGCGTTTCGATTACATATATTGGAGAGCAAAAAACTAGAATTCTACGGCAATTTTAACGGCATAAAAGTCAATCTCAAATGGTAAAAAGCAGCAAATAAAACAAATAAAAAACTGACATAAGTAAACTATGCGCATAAAATAAAATAAATTTAATAAATAAAATATCAATTTAAATATAAATATAAATACTGTGTGGAATATAGCAAAATACTCTTGCAGAAGAAGGTTAAAAATATAGAAATAGAAGAGAATATTTGGCTTAGAAAAGATTTTGGAAATTTTTTTATAATTATCTAGATTAATTATAGAACTCAGAAAAAGTTTAAAATAGTATTAACTTTAAGTTTCCGGCTTAAAAAAATGTAAATACAAAAAGCGCTTTATACTTAACTAAAAAGCTAGATAAGACAAACGCATTAAATTCTGAGAATAAATAAACAACTAATAATATAAAGGTATCTTAGTTGGAGACAGAAACTGTCTAAAAATTTAAATAAAATATAAATAAAAATGAAAATAAACTGTCTAATAAATACGCAAAAAATTTAAATAAACTCTGTAATATGTATAAATAAAAACCAGAAATGGAATTAAATATAAACTTTCTAATAAATATGAATAAAAGTAAGGAGGCAGAAATAAAACATACTTTAATTTGATGAATTTCCCTCTTTTTTTAAAAATTCCGTTTAATTTATTACTAAGAACTGCTCTAAATTTCGCAAACTTCCTGAAACTTAAAAATAAATAGTTAAACAATAGTTTCGAACACAATAAAATGTATAAGTTTACATTTATAAATTTGCTTTTCGAAAGATTTATAATTAGCCGGCTTATCAGAGTAATGCTTAAATTAAGATATAGTAATCATCCCGGCATTACTCAGGAATTATTTTGAAACACAAATAGTAATGTTTTTACTAGCTGCAAGAGTATCGAACTATATTAAGAACAAAACCACAGAATTATGTTTATACTATATATAGACTGTTTGTTGTTAATCTTATCGAAGCGGGAAGTGGGGGGCAGGGCAGGTGAACTCAACTCAACACAATCCAACGCAACCCACAACCCACAACCCACCACAAGAATGTATAATAATAACAACAACATGTCGGGCCTACGCCAATTTTATGCGCATGTTTATTTTGTTGATTTTGCCTTTTCGTGAATATATATTCCCATAATCATTTAAAACCCATCCTCAACTGGAATCGTCAGCGCGTGTGTTTTGTTGTTGTACTTGAATTTTGATAGCATTTGGAAGCTATTTATGGCTTGCTTGTGAGCAACACCGAATGGATCTCTGTCTATATATGCCTGAACAATTCCAATTCATGGGAAATGTCAAGAGCAATTATGTGTAAATGCTAAATGGAAAAACTACAAGTACATACCAGAGTCATTGGCATGGAAAATGTAGGCGTAGCTAGGGGGGCTCTTTAGGAGCCTTGACGACTTTTCGCTCTCGTAAATCAATCTTAAGTATTCACACTTGAAAGGACGCTGAAATGTTTTGTATTCGCAAAGGGAATTGCCTTGGGGGTACCAACAAAAAAACATCTACACCGGAATTTCAATTTAATTAAGTTTCTTTCGCTCTGACAGTTATACAGCCTTAGGTTGAATAATTTCCATAAAATTCATATGAGAATTAACTTTAACTTTGCCATATAATAAATCAATTCCATACCCAAACTTTTAGATCTATTCGATAAAGTTTCATAATATTTTCTTTAAACATATTTCGCCATATGCCCCAAGGGGAACTGAGAATGTCTATGATTTCTACAGACTAAAACGATTGTTTACATATCTGTATATATACATACTATATACACTTTCATTCATCACTTGTAAAAATTCCCAGCGCAATTTATCAAGCAAACATCGCAGCTGCTTGATGGGAATGTAAATAGACCTCTCAAGCCCCCAAAACGGTCCATTCAGAAATGCAACCGAATAATATACTAAACACTTAGCTATATCGCATATAGCATAAGTATTTCTGTCTGTGTATTACAATAAAAGTTTTTGCTTTCATTTCTTGTTATGCTCATTGCTTCAAGCTTTAATTCAAGTTGATATATACTTTTGTTTTTTTTTTTTGTTTTTTTTTTATATATATCCGCTGTTTGTGATGTCTACTTTATATACAGACATACATATTTCATTTCTGCTGCGGATGTGGTTTGATAATAGCCTACAACAGACAGAGATGGCGCTCGAAGAAAGAAGGACAGAAAGAGAGAGCGACTAAGCAAGTGAGTGCTTTTGAATGCACTCAGTTGTAACTGACGAGGCGAAGTGAACACGGACCTACACTCATTTAGTCAGTCAGTCAGACATGAGAGACACGAGACATGATTGCAACGTTTTAGTTTTATTTTACTATCTGAACTGCTGCTTGAAAATGCAATTGCCAAAAAGGCAAATGATAGATGTGGGTATATTTGGCATGTAGAGCTATAAATTTTGATTGAATAGTAGTGCTTAAATCAGATAATAATTAAATAGAAGGTCAACAAGTAGGTTACTCTGCTCAAAGGTTTAAATATTAATTTAAGAGTGAGAGTTCGGCCAGTGGTAGTTAAACCAACGAGAGTTTGTTGAGCGAGAGTTTGGCATGCAAGAGTTTGGCCTGCGAGAGATTTGCCGATAGTTCGGGCAACGAGAGTACGGTCAACGAGAGTTTGATCAGCGAGAGTTCGGCCAAAGAGATTTCGCTCCACGAGAGTGCGGTCAGGGAGAGTTCGGTACACGAGAGTTTGACCAGCGAGAGTTCGGCCAGCGAGCTATCAAGCTATCAAGAGTTTGGGTAACGAGAGTTTGGTAAGCGAAAGCTTGGCGTGTGAGAGTTCAGCTAGCGAGCGTTTGACCAACGAGAGTTTAACCAACAAGAGTCCATCGAACTCTCGTTCGAACTCTGCAAAATTTACTGAAAATCTATAGAGAAATGCTTGAGTAATTCAGAGAGAGTTCGCTCAACGACAGTTCGGTCAAGGAGAGTTCAGTACACGATAGTTTAACCAGCGAGAGTTTGGCCAGCGAGAGTTCGGCTATAAAGAGTTTGGGCAACGAGAGTTCGCTGAACGAGAGTTCGGTCAAGAAGAGTTCAGTACATGACAGTTTAATCAGTGAGAGTTCAGCCAGCGAGTATTTGACCAACGAAAGTTTGACCAACGAGAGTCCATCCAACTCTCGTTCGAACTCTGCAAATTTTGCTGAAAATCTATAGAGAAATGCTTGAGTAATTCAGCAAGCCAGAAAATGGACATTTCTGGGCACTTCATGGTGTCATGCAGAGCTCGCTCGACTGTAGCGCCTGTTGATTTTGTTTTTGTATTTTTTATTTTCATTTTTATTTTGAGTTGTTGTTGTTGTTTTCAATGTTGTTTTGTGCTTTTGCATTGTTTGTTTTATCAATGCAAGAGCCAAACTCGTGGCAGGGGTTCGCTTTGGGGTCATACCGCTATAAATAGAGGCAGCAACCATCGATTCGATTGTTCACTCTTTGATGTTAATGTTGTTCACTGGTGCGGAGGGGCAGGAAGCGTAGGTGTCGTCTCGGTGTCGCATCGATGTTGGCATTGGGGGAGGTTTTCCTGTGCTATTTCTGCAACATCTTTTGCATATTGCGTTGTGTACGTGTCAATTGAGCTTCCCACACAAAGGTCAAATCCCACAGGTCTATATATAGCAGGAGAGCTCATCGTCATCAGCATCATCATCATCATCATCATCATCAGCTGCAGAGCAAATTGACATAATTCCGCTTTATTTCATTATAATTGCCTTAAAACAAAGACGAACGAAACTTAATACTACTTAAGAAAGCGTTTGCACAATTGGCATGCCAAAATGCCGTAATAATAGTAGAAAATATATTATTATTTCTTCCAACTAATTTCATAATTATTTTCATCACTTTGTTTGTTCTGCTCTTTTTTTTTGTGAATGATTCATAACGCTATATGAATATGTGTTTGCACGTAAATCGAGACTTTGTGCTTTTGTTTCGAATGCAAATGACTCGTTTCAGATCGCATCGCATCGCATCGAGTAATCATATATATTATAGTATATAGTATACTATATGCCAAGTGCAGTGCATATTGATTAGGGGGCTGGGCAGCTTTATGCATGTTCCAATAACTGGTTTTCGTTGTGGAAAACTTGAAACTGGGTCTGGGCTAAAGATAAACCCAACTGCACTTTGTCCCCAGATATTATGCTTAATGTGGCATATTTGACCTGAATAGCCAGGCTGATAAACAGAAGGGTAGCTACAGTTATATACATCGTAGTTACTTTTGCCCCCTCCCTTAACACCCTCCCTTAGACCATTTGTTTTTTGTTGCCAGCTGGGAAATCACCCGGCTGCCTTTTAGTAGTTTCTTATGGCTTTCCCGATAATTCAGGTGACACTTGAAACATATATTTCAGCTGCCACTGGACCTTCGTGTTTCTCCCTGACATTTATGGCGCTTTGGTCTGGTTTATGTCAGGTTTTATGCAACTTGAGTGCCAGTTTAGGGGGTGTCAAGATTTATTTACTACGGATAACAAGCAAAACTGTTTAAGTATGATTAGAATTTTTAGGAAAATCAGCACTAAATAAATATATGAGGCCAAATATTAACAACGGAAGATTTATGAAACAAATATACTATATTGTAAGAAATTCTGTTCATGATTCATAATATTTGGGATAATATGAATTTTATAAATTTTAATTTGGATTTGTAGGAATTTTAAATTAACTAACTCTCACTGGTCCAACTCTCGTAAGCCGAACACTCGTTTACCGAACTCTCGGTGATCTAACTCTCGTAGGCTTAACTCTCGATGGTCCAACTCTCATAGGCCTAACTCTCGCTGACCCAACTATTGCAGGGCAAACTCTCGTTGGTTTAACTCTCGTTGGTCCAGCTCTTGTTGGTCCAGCTCTCGTTGGCCGAACTCTCGTTGCTCCAACTCTCGCTGGCCTAACTCTTGCTGGGTCAGCAGGGCAAACTCTCGTTGGTCGAACTCTCGTTTGCCTCGCTGGCTCAACTCTTACTGGCCCTTATCGCTGCCTAGCTCGCAAACATTTATCACACATAATGCTATATTATTTCTGAAAATTCTGATTTATTTATATCAAAATTTAAGCATTAACTTAGTCATTTCTCATGGGTTTAGTAATTCATATGGCTCTCAGTCTTTTCAGCAAAATTGCTCAACTTGGGAGCCGTATATCACTCATAAGATTAATATTATTATTCAATTGTTTCGGATGCCACACATGACTGCGTCTTTGGGGCATAGTCTTTGTGCTCTTTGGGCTGCCGGAACGTGTCTGATTAACTGGCAATTTCGGTTATATTTTATTGTGCTCGATTTAATTTTATTATGAAAATAAAATGGAAATGGCTTTGTGTTGTTTGCTTTGCGGTTAGCTTAATGTGTTTTATTTCTGTTAAATTTAATGTCGAGGCGTCAAATACGCCAGCCCAAATTGGAGCACGTTTCGGATGGAAGCTGTTTCTTCTCTCTCTCTTTCTCTCTTTCTATCTCTCTCTTCTTTTTGCTACTCTTTCTCGAATATCTCGGGCTTCTGACCTGCTGATCTTCTTGCTTAGATAACTGTCCGGTTGTGCTGACATTTTTTCAGCTGAATCTGCAGCCATTAAGCCAAAACAAGTCGGGCCAAGTGAAGCATGCACGTAATTTGTTACAGTGTAGTGTGAAAACCATCAAATTGAGCTCAGTGGAAATCGTTGGCCTGAATTTATGGCTGTATTCAACACGAAACGGGCAGGTCCATGCCAACACTGTAATAAAAATGAAAATAATAATAATAAATAAAAGTAATAGACAGCCTCAAATGACGTTGACGGCAAATACATATGCCTCAAGGCAAAACGCCATAAAATAGTGCAAAAAGGAAAACTCAACGCATTTTCCAGTTTCGACGCGAAATTCCGCGTTTCGAAAAACACAATGCACAATATTTAAAGCAAGTCGCAAGTGGCATACTCTAGAAATTATTTAACAATTGAGTAAATATTTTACAGAAATTATAGAGAAATTACTTACAATAAATAATGCCATTTTTGGTTAACAACTTAATTTTAAATATTTCTAAAATAGCTCAAATATTATAAATAATTCAGAAATTAGATATTTTTGGGGATTTTGTTGGATTAATATTATTGATGAATCAAAAGCTCATTAGCAACACTTGGAAAACATGGAAAATTAATTCCAAGAGCTCTTAAGGGTTTTTTTAACGGAAAATTATAGAGAAATTATTCAAAATAAATAATGCCAATTTTGTCTAACAACTTAATTTTAAATATTTTTAAAATAGCACAAATATTATAAATAATTCAGAAATTAGATATTTTTGGGGATTTTGTTGGATTAATATTATTGATGAAACAAAAGCTCATTAGCAACACTTGGAAAACATGGAAAATGAATTCCAAGAGCTCTTAGGAGGTTTTTTAAAAGAAAATTCGTATGATTTTTAAATGAAATCCATCTTCAATGGAATTGAATTAATAGCAACTTTCACACCTGCTGCCATTCAGAGCCAAAGCTGAAACCAATTTTATTCACATAGCGCACAAATTGCACAAATCTTTAGGCAGAACATAAACAATTGGCAATTGAAATTGCCTGGGCCCAGAGTATACAAAACGAAATGCCCCACAGCTGTCAATGGGTATGCAACAAAAACAACAACAATAACCAAGAAAAAAATACTACAACAAATTTACCACAACAAATTTAATAACAACTTCCTGGAAAAGTGGGGCTAATGCCTTATGTTGTCTATGAGGCGGAGAGGAAACTTAAAATTAAAAGTTAAACAAAGGCGCACATGAAAAGACAAACTAAAAAAAAAGCGCAGTAAGGACTCAGCAGATTAGTCGAACGTAACTGACATTAGGAGAAAATGTACATTGAGTTTAAATAATAATACAGTAGAGCAAATTGTCTGTTGCATATCTTTGCTGTTATGATATATATTTACCTAAGACATAATGATTCATCCTGATTGAGAATATATATACTTTGTGAATTCTGTGTTTAAATCACCACAGCCTCACAAAGCTGAGATATTTGCCTATTGCATATCTTTGCTGTTTCTTAGCTGATTAAAACATTATAAACTTTTTCGATTTCCACTAACTTAAAAGACCTATTTGTACCTTTTTTAAGGTGCAGTATCTAAATAAACCCAACAAATTTGTTATTGTTGCTGCCGCTAATTGCAACTGGGGAAGCGAAAGCATTTAACCGAATATGACATGAAAATGTGGGGGGGCTTTTGAAGTGGGGTTTTGAGTGCGGCAAGGGGAATGGGGAACGTGGAAGGTGTTGAGTGAGTGGCGTCTTGAGACGTCGTCGTCACTCGAACGACTCTCAATCGATTGTTGTTGTTTGCCTCAGCTGCACAGAAATACTTTCATTGTCTTCGCTGTGTGTCTCAGTCAAATTCGAACTGAAATTCAAAATTGTAGCCAAGGTCAGGGGCGGGCACAAGCCCTAGGCATTGTCAGAGTGAATATATACTATATGGTATATTTATGTACAATATTTGGACAGACGGCAGCTTGTGGGGCATGTGAATGAACTCGCCTCACGGTTAGCCAAATGCTGTCAATGCCAGTCAATCGATGAGTCAATCAATCAATCAAGTACAACAAACCAAGACCGAGAAGCGCGTATTCCAGTTGAGTCGGCATTAAAAACGCTATGAAAAATTTCCAGAATTTCACAAGCCAAGCGAATTGCAATTGCCCACACAAACATCAGCTTATCAAGAGCCTCACTTGCTCTTATCAGTTGCAAGACTTGGCCGGTTACAATCGCGCCCTGATGCCTCCGCTGGACAACACCGACTTCAGCAGCGTCTATCGACATGTCAACAACAACAGCAACAATGCAACATGCGCTTATCACCAACAGCAGCAGCAGCAACATTGGGCCAAGGCCAAAACATCATCATCAGCAACGTCGCCCTATCATCATCACACCTGTCCGCGTCAGAAGAAGAAGTCTGCCATCGCCACGCCCACTGCGACACCCACGCTGACGCCCACGTCGACGCTGCGACGCCAGCAGAAGCAGCGACGCTCACGTTCCACATCATCCACATCCGCCGCGAACAAACAGCGTCGCAACAGCTCGTATCATTCCTACGACGATCTGGACGCCACCTCGGCTGTGGCAAGTGCCGAGCGCAAGGTCGTCGCCAGCCTCAAGTATCTCTGCGCCTGCACCGGCGCCACGCTGCGCAATCTATCCAAAAAGACCAAAGATCTGCACGCCAAGAACTATACCTACACCAAGGTAAATGCCCCAAATGCGCTCAATTTTTAATCGCATATTTCCGTACCACAATTCGCTATTCGCTTTCTTTATTTTCGCTTTTCTGTTTGCTTTATTGTATGATTTGTAATCATGTAATCCACTAGCAATAACAAACGCCATTTTGTTCCACAAAGAGAGCGCCATTTTGCTTATCGATAGCTCGCTTCGTGTGAAACTCTCGCTGCCTAATTCTCGCTAGCCCAACTCTCGTTAGGCGAACTCTCGTTACACAACGACTCTCTCTGGATCAACTCTAGTTGACCTAACTCTCTCTAATTCAACTCTCGTTGGCCTAGCTCTCGTTGGTCTCTCGCTGTCCGAACTCTCATTCTGGTTTAACTCTCGTTGGTCCAACTTTCGCTGGTTCAACTCTCGCTGTCCCAACTTTAGTTGATCTACCTCTCATTGGTTCAACTCTTGTTGGTCCTACTCTCGTTAGTGCTACTCTCGTTGGTTCAACTCTCGTTGGTCCAACTCTCGTCGAACTCTCGTTGGCCGAACTCTCGCTGGCCCATCCCAACTCTAAATTGATTAATTTTAACCTTATTGGAAAATCCTTGCATTAAGGTTACTCCATAAAATGTTATCGTACGCTAGAGTTAACTTCGATAAGTGTTAAGATACGGCATTTATCGATAGACCCCGCGCTTGGTGTGATCGATGCTGGGCAGCTGTTTGATTGTGGAAATGCGGTTGTTACTTTGTACTTTCGTTTGGTTCAATATTATTATTATTTTGCAAAATTTGACGCAAATGAAACAGAAACAAGCTGAAATAGTGCGTCATTAATTAAACAACAAAACAAGCCGAACGTCTGTAGGTGTGTGCGTGAGACACACAAATAAGAGCATACAAAATGCCAAATAAATAACAAATAAATTAAATAAATACACACATACCTAGAGGGAGGGGAGAGGGATACATACAAACAGCTGTATACATATATACATTTCTCTGCCACTTGTGCTGAATTGATTAAAAAGTTGCCTTCATATTCGCTGTATACAGACGGACAGATAGACAGACAAGATGTATTTATTTGTCTATATGTATCATCCGAAAAAAATACAAAAAAAAAAAAAAAACGCTAAAGAAAACCGTTTAGAATTAGTGGCCAAAAACACGCAACAATTAGCTATAAGACAATTGCAATTTTCCTGCCTCTTTCTGTCTACTTAATTTTGAGCAAACAGCGGTTTTTTTGTGCGTTTTTCTTAGCGATTATTTGTAATGTCTTTAGCTGGATCTGGCTATTAATTTAATGTTTAGTTGTAGTCGGTAAATCTCTGGGCGCTGTGTTGTAAGTGCAAATGAATCCAAATACCAAAGTCTTTCGACATCTTGCTAATTTCAAAAGCTTAACAAGGCCGTTGGGGTGTAGTCCCAAGAAAACTTTCAGCTGTTTACGGCTATCTGGCTCGCTCAATCAAATTTATGCGCAATTACACAAAAAAAATATCGGATAAATATAGCCCAAAAGGTAAAATACCCTGTGAGAAGGCCAAGTTAAGGTGAAAGAAATGGAAACATATTTGTTATAAATAATAAAAAATCAAAAAAATAGTCTATTCTTTCATCTTTATTTCTGTTTATAAATCAGTTCAAGATCCATATTAGATATATGAAATAATATGATTTATATAGTTCAAGATCTATATTAGCAATATAAATAAATATTGTGAAAATTTAAAGTAAAATTTGATTAAAATAAATAAATATGATGCTGTTCGATACCAGATCAAGATCTATTTAAAAAAAAATATTAAATATAAAATATTAATAATAACGTTAATCTTATCTTTTGAGTTCATTAATGGGTTCAAGAGTTATATTTGAGGAATACTAGAAATAACCTAAGTTTAAATATTTAATTCAGAACCGCTTGAACTAATATTTAAGAAAGAGAAACAGATTGAATTTAAAATAAAACAAATATTAGTCTGTACATTAAACTTTGTTTTTCGGTTCAACAACCAGTTCAAGATCTATGTTAGAAACATAAATAAATAAATTTTACGATAATACAAAATCAAATATGAAAACATGCGTTAACCTTTGCTTTTCGGTTCATGAACCGAACCTTGCAGCGTCAGATTCTCCAATTTATTTGGGTTTGTACGATCTATTATATGCCAGCCATCTGCTATTTGAATTTATATTTAATTTATAGAATTTCCGAAAACAAATTCTTTGCATTTGCAGCTGCGCAAATACTTCTGCTATCAAATAAATTTCAGAAAAAAACCGAAAAAAACCCATAGAGTACGCGTATGATTATCGCGTCTCAATGAAATGCAAAAGATTGTTTGCTTTTGGGGCGTGACAAAATTCAAAATACTCTGCAAAACCGAAAGCAAATTACAAAATAAAGAAAACACTACAATTTGTTGTGTCTTGTTGTGTTTTAAGTTTTGATATTTTTACGAAATACCCACAAAAGTTTTACGAAATTGAAATGGGGGCAGACCACAGACTTGGCCCCGGCCAAAAACCAGCCGAAATGTAAACAAAACAAAAAACATTTCAAATACTACAACATTTTTGTTTGCAATACCCTGCAGGCCTGGCAAGTGGGGGGTTTTTATTACACTAATTTAGCTATATTTACAGGGTATATGTCGCAGCGCGCTCGACTGGCGTATGCCTGCAATTTTTGCTTGTAATTGAAGCGCATGCGGGCAATTAATTCATGAACTCAACACGAAAAAACTTGTACGTGCCCACTACATATATCCTCCACTATATAGCCCGATCTAGTCCAATGTTTATCATTCGCCTAGGGGTCTATCGAGGGGTCATCCCAGTGTCATCGCCGACTGGGCAAATCTTTTTTTATACGCATCGAATAAATCAAGCTCATTTGCTTTGTTTCAATTTGTTTGGGGCTTTCACACAGATACACACACACAGATACACACACACTTAATTCATTATATATTGCGTGATTTGTTGTTGTTGTTGTACAATTTTCCTTCATGCTTATTCATGCATTTGGCGTCGTAAGCCTTTTTCACGCTCTGCCATTGCACGCTTTTCTTTTCCTACAACAATTCATTAGCTTCACTTAATTTCCTCTTAATTTTCCCTCTCGAATTTACATAGTTTGTGTTTATTTATTTATGTATTTTGTTGCATGTTTTCAGCAATTAGAATTTGTTTGAACATAACGCATCTGGAAGTATTCCTCATAAATATTTATGTCAATTTAGTCAGCGTATAATTGATGAACTGACATTGCAAGCCCGACATATCAGCACAAAAGATCTCTGGCTATTTTTAGCTGTATTACGGATGGGTTTAGCTAGCGCATAGGAAAATTGTATAAATATTGTCTATATATTTACGGCAATATTTCATATTTGAAAATTTTAAATATATTATTTTAAGTGTAGAGCAAGTGTGCGCATATGGTATACAGAGCAAGTAATGCTCTTCATATATTTAAAATGGGGATAGGATAGCATAAGATGGTATAGGATAGGAAGAAAGTGAATGGAAGGGATAGGGGAAGGAAGGGAAGATGATGGTATGGGATAAGATGGGAAGCGGTTGGATAGGATTGAATAGAATGAGATATAATAGAATAGAGATGAGATGGGTTAGAAATGAGTGAAATATAAAAGATTGGGATAGGGTAGGATAGGATAGAATGGGATTGCATGGAACAGGAAGGGAAGGAATACGATGGGATGCAATAGAAATGGTTGGGATTGAAAAGAGCTGGATAAGCTAGAATAGAAGAGGATTTGATTACGATGGAATGGGATAGTATAGGACGGAATAGGTGGGATAGGAGAGATTGTGGTATTTTTATAAACGATGGGAGAGGATGACATTTGAGAAATGCGAGTGAAAAAGGTGGGATAGGAAGGAGGATAGAAAAATATAGGTTAGAAAGTATGGATACGATAAAATAAAATATAATAGGACATAATACAATAATATGCAATAGACTAAGAAAAAAGTATTTTAGAACATATAATTTAATTATATTTGAAGAAACTTTTAAACACGCATAATGGTGTATAAAATGTATAATGAAATCAGCATAAATAAATATATAGTATAGTAGAATATTATTTATAGCGAGATGTCGTTTTAGCTGCTTCGACTGGGAACGGGGCAAGTTTAATAGCTATTTATTAAGCAATTAAAATGCCAAAATTAGCCGATAAATTGCGGCAGGCAAGGGGCAACTGTTTTGACTTTGAGCGCTGCCAAAACAATCGACGGGAAATGGAAATGGGAAATTGGCCATGAAATGGAAAATTGTCGGACAGCAGCGTCAGTAGAAATCGAAATTCTTTGTGCGAATAAATAAAAACAAAAAACTTTTGAAATGCCTTTGCAACAAAACGATTTCCATCTTTAGAGACAAGATGTTTGGATTATGTAGTACGCGTTACAAAAATAGACGGAAATCGCGACTAAAAATAGCCAAATGATTAATTAAACTGAATGAAATTTGGACGTAGATTATGCTGGATTTATTAGTTATTAATTTAAGGCGAAAAACACTTGACTAATTGTATATTTTGATTGCTTTCTGTTGTTGCAGCCCACGTGGCGCCTTTGGGGCGAGGAGCACGAGAAGAATGCAATTTTCACCGTCTACCTGAAGAAGGTGCGCTACCATCGACCCACGCCCACAGCCAGCAATGTGAGTAGTTAGCTTTTAAGTAATTACATTTGTGGAATTTAACAATTTCAATTTCAATTTGCAGCAGGACTCGGATGATGAAATCTCGCATCTGGAATGGGAGACGGTGCGAGTGCGATTCGTCAAAGCTGCCACCTTGGCGCGCCTTGTCGAAGCTCTGGCCACCGATGATGGCGAACTGGAATCGACGTTCATCAATGTCTTCCTCTCCACCTATCGCACCTTCTCCACGCCCAAACAAGTCCTAAGTCTGCTGACGCAACGCTACGATGCGTTGCATGACAAACATCTGGAGGAACTGGAGCACAACGATGGAGAGGATCAGAGCTACGACTCGTTAGCCTCCATCCATGAACAGCACAAGAAAACCCTAGTCTCGGCACTGCATGTCTGGTTGGACGGTTTTCCCGAGGACTGGCATGAGGACAATCTGCAGCAGATTCTCGCCTTTGCCTCCAAGCGACTGAAACGCTCCGATCTGCACATCAAGGTGCTCAACCGTCTCGAGCGTCTGCTCCGCCAACAGGTCTACGGCATTGGTTCCAATAATGCTCCGAATAATGTGGATGCCTCTGCTCTGCCCTGGCTGACGGCCCAGGCGGGTCAGCAGTTCATGATGCACACGCCCTGCGGCTCCACCTACGACCTGAGCGAACAGTTCAACGGTCTGTATCTGGCGCCCATCTATCGAGGACCCACGCACTTCATGCAGGCCTTCCGCTTTCCCAACGTGCCCGTGCGACACTTTGCCGAGCAGCTGACCCGCATGGACACGGACCTCTTCAAGCGTCTCATTCCCCACCAGTGCCTGGGGCACACGTGGGCGCGCAGGGACAGCGGGGGATCCGAGACGGTCGTGGCGACCATCAACCAGTTCAATGCGGTGCTCTTCCGGGTGGTCTCCAGCATTCTCATCGATCGGTTGAAGCCGCAGGTAAGGAAGGGATGGAGATAGAGAAAGAGGGAGTGGTGAAGAGAGAATAGGGTAGAGGGGAACTAGGAGAATGGGAGAGATGGGAAGTTGATTAGAAGTGGAGTGGGAGAGATGGGTGGTGGGATAGAGGGGGAGTGGGAGAGAGAGGTGGTGGGATAGAAGGGGAGTGTGAGACACGGTCAGTGAGAGAGAAAAAGGATAGGACAGACGGGATTGAGAGAGAGAGGGAGCTGAAAAGAGGAAAAGAGAGAGCATTTTTATGGTCTATTCAATAAAAGCCAAATAACAAGCGAAACATTGAAGATAGAAAAGCGTTATTCGAAATATACAATCTCTAACATTCTAGTTATATATTCTGAAAACCGCAATGAAATCGGTTGATAAACATAAAAGTTATTTAAGAAACAATCTTGCAGGCTTTGTCTCTATATAATAATATACAAATGACGTTTATTAAACCTTTCCATTTTTAATTCGCTTCCACAGGAACGCGCTCTGAACATCGCCCGCTGGATTGAGATAGCGCAGGAGCTGCGCATGCTCAAGAACTTCAGCTCACTGAAGGCTATTATCTCTGGTCTAAATTCCAATTCCATATACCGACTCTCCAAGGTCTGGGAATTTCTGCCCAAGGAGCGCGTAAGTTCAAGTTGAAATGCAATTATTCGTCAATTATTAATTTAACTCTTTCTCAGATGGAGATCTTTACGGAGCTGGCGCGCATCTGTTCGGAGGACAACAACGCGTGGACGCTGCGGGAGGTGCTGAAGCGGGAGGGCACCGCCAAGAACCCCGATCCCGCTGGGGATCAGACGGATCGTCATCTGCAGAAGCTGATACAGAATCTGGGCACGCAGACCTCGCACGGCACCATACCCTATCTGGGCACATTCCTGACCGATCTGACGATGATACACACTGCGAATCCGGATTATCTGACCGAGGACAAGCTGATCAACTTTGACAAGAAGCGCAAGGAGTTCGAGGTGTTGGCGCAGATCAAGCTGCTGCAGGGCGCCGCCAACACCTACAATCTGCACGAGGATGCGCTCTTCGATCACTGGTTCGCCTCCATGCCGCTGCTGGACGAGCGTCAGGCGTTCACGCTCAGCTGCCAGCTGGAGGCGCCACCGCCGGCGCCTCGCAAATCGGTGGCCAGCACGAATACATCGCTGACCAACACCACGGCCTCCTCGACCGCCTCCATTATGGGCAGTGGACATCGCAAGACTGATTCCATACACTCCAACTCGAGCAGCGGCGCCGGCTCGCAGTTCTACTGTGAGCTGAACAGCAGCAACAGCTCCAGGCACAACTCCCTGGATCGGGATGCCCAGCACGCCTCCTTGATGTCCGCCTCCAGCAGCACCTCCAATCTCTCCATGGACTCCAGCAACTCCGGGGGCCGACAATCGGTGCACGGCAAGCTCACGCACTCGCAGTCGCTGGGCAACGGCCTGAAGCATGCGGCGCTCTCGAATGGCACCTCCAACGGGGGTTCCCCGCACACCCACATCAACGCACAGCTGGTGCAGCCGGCGGGAGGAGGCGCCACGCAATCCGCTCCTGATTTCTACATCATACGCGTCACCTACGAGACGGACAACATTGAGCTGGATGGGATTGTGCTCTACAAGAGCATTATGCTCGGGAATAATGAGCGCACGCCGCAGGTGATACGGAATGCGATGCTGAAACTGGGATTGGAGGACGATCCCGATCGGTATACCCTGGCCCAGGTGCTGCCCGATAAGGAGCTGGTGATGCCGAAGACGGCGAATGTTTATTATGCCGTCAACACCAATTATAATCTCAATTTCATACTGCGACCGCGCAAGGATGATGTCGGAAGCGGTGTGGGCGGGGCCAGCTAGTCCGCGGCGGTGCCCCTGTCCCAGTTATGGTGCTTGGGATACGAGGGCGAAGAAGAGTGAGGGGGCGTGGCGCCTGTATATAGTACACATGATATTCGCACATGACAAAAGCAACAGCAAAAAAAACCTACAACTTAAGTTGATAAATGTATTAATTTATTTAAATCAGCATCTATCGATATCGGTATATCGATAGACCCGTCAATTAGCCAGCTAAGCGAACTTTTGTAATCTCCCATATATATCATGCACAAATGGCAAAACTATCTATAGATATTTATGTAGCATCTTTAACTGGAATAATTGCTGATATTTATATACTAAAAAAAAAACAACAATATATTGTTTAAGCGATTGATATTCAAAATGTGGTACAATAATTTTGAGGTTAGCAACGATTAGAACTCGTTCAAACGACAAACGAGAACTTTACTCGTTGTTTCTACTTTATTTTGCAAACGGATTTAAATCCGTATTATATATATACTATATGTATTTGTATAGATGTTTTAGCTGTACGAGTTGTAACTAAAGATTTTGTGGAAAACATTTAGAAAGGCAAAAAACGGAAAAACAATAATTTGTTTAGACTTTTTATAAGCTCTCTACACTTTACAATTAGTTAAGATATCGTATTCGTTTGTACTATATAACTTAAATGTACAGTTAGCAGTACAACTTAAAGAATTATACATACTATATATATATCCATATAATGATATTGAGAGCATATTAAATATGAGAGCTATTAAATACGCAATGAAATGCATTAAAAAAACGATTAAAATGTGTGTAAATATATATAAAAACGATATAGCTAACGGTGTTTTATTTGTAAGGGAGGTTGTTATAGATTTCATAGGTCTGCACAGTGGGGCAGTTATTTAAAAGATTAAATATAAAGATTGAAAAATTTATGTATTGGTTTGCATATTTTATTTATATGATATTTATTACATAAATTTATATATTTTTATGGATTTACAGAAGACTTTCCTTAGGTATTCAAGATTTATTTCTTTAAAATCCTATACTATTAGTTTTAAATAAAAACTACAAATAATAGTTTAAAATTTTCTTAAAGCGGAATAGTAAATTTTAGATTAATCTCTTAAGAGATTAAATTGAATTAAATTTATTTATTGTATAAATATGGTATTTATTTATTAACTATCCCAATTCCTTTATAATATTAAATATTTTCGTAGAAATCCCTTTAGTACTTCCTTAGTTAAGACAAATTTACATATATTACATATTTCATGCAGAGATGCCGTGATTAAATCGAGTTAATTTGGGTGCATATAAAGCCCATAAAGCCACGGGTTATTTTCAGCTATTTTTGGCCATAGATATTATTTATTTTTGGGCTTATAACTGAATTGGCTAACACACGAGACGTGCTCCATTTCGCCATGTTAACAAATATCTAGGCTTAAGTTGAAGAGGGTTTTCATACCTTTGCCCCTCCCCCTCCCCATTCTTTGCCATTGCCTTTGCCTTGCCAACTGGCTGCTATCAACAGTGTCATCTGTCCGTTGGCTGAGCTGGTTGAGAACCCTTTCAATGTGGAAATGTGCCAGGTGGAAGGAGGAGGGGGCGGGTTCGAAGGGAGACTGGAAGACAAGTTAAGGGGTCAGCACATCTCATTACATTTGGCCAACGAGAGACGTCAAGACTGTAAAAGTAAAATAAATTACTTTGCATTTTCTTTTATTTTGGGTTCTCTAGCCAAGTTTTAGATGAAAACAAGACGCAAACACTTGGCGTTCCATTTCGAGGAAAATCTGTCCTTTTCAGGCTGTAATTTGGTGCAGACAAAACTTTAATTAGATCATTCGAATGGCAAAAGTAAATCTTTTGCCGCAATAATAATAATAATATGAGGCAAACAAATTGAGTTTTCCATGGGCTCAAAAAGCTCTCAAGTGAAACTTTTGCAAACTAGCCAGCATCAGATGGAAATGCCAAGGAGTTGAGCTGACAATTCCGCTTGACGGAGGATGAGGCGCGACAAGTTGACATCAAAAAGTTTTGAGCGCCTCGTTCTGTTCTTGTTGTTAAAAAAGCTCTGAGGCGGGTTAACAATGACGTCATAGCTCTCACAAAACTACGATTTTGGCATGCACGTCGCACGCATTTCGTCATAAACGAGAATAATCAATAAACTAGACAGACAGACAATGACGCAGCTAACGTGACATAATTCCCCCCATCCCAACCCTACCTTATTGAATTGAGGGTCAGTTCGCATAGGTCATATGGGCAAAGACGTAAACAGCCGCAGCCACTGTGAATTCAATTAGAAAACTTTCGACATGACTTACACGGAAACTTCTCGTCGAACGTAATGCTTAGCCTTCAAGCCCCTACACCTCTCCCCAACCCCCTACACCCACTACTCTTTCTTTTCACACCCCTACGAGCACGTGCATTCGTTTAGCAGCATCAACACCTTGCAGCAACCTTACTGCAGCCTTCTAAATCCGTTATTTCTTAGCAAGTCACAAAAAACAGAAGCATAATTTTTGGAAGACTGTAGTTTAAAAAGGTACAAAAGGGTCTATTACGTTCGTGATATTGAAAAATGTGTGTAACACTTAGCAGTTGACGTGGTATATATCACAAAATATATATATTTTTTGATCAGGATGACGAACTGAGTCAATAAAGCCATGTCCGTCCGTCTGTATCAACATCTTATAAACTGTGGGACCTGAAAACACTATTTTTGGTATGTAGGTTCTCCTATGTTACAAGCAGGTTTGCAATTTAATCGAATAAGAAACAGCAAAGATATGCAACAGACAATTTGCTCGACTGTATTATTATTGAAACACAAAGTACAAGGTCGCCTACTGTCGGTTACGTCCGACTGCAGCCTTTCATCCGACTGAACTGCTTTGTTCTTACCGTTTTGTTGCCTACTTTTGGGCTGCTTTGAGCGTGTGTCTGTGTGTGGGAAATGCAACAACGTGCCATTCACACTCACCTCACGCTTTCACACTCACCTCATGCTCTCTCTCTCTTTCTCTCTCTTGCTTGTTATCGCTCTCTCGCTGCTCTTCTGCTCAGGGACTAGGCGCAGCTTCCCGATGGGCCAACACTGCTGCTACCTGGCGAAACTTTTAGTTTGCTTTGCTCTGCTTTCTCGCTGCTTTATCTTTCTCTCCATATTCGTGCGTCTGTCACGCGCTTTTTTGACGTTTCGCTTGGCCATGTGTTGAATTCGCTCGCTCGCTCTCTCTCCCAACGAGAGAGCACACACGACGAGAGAGCAAGCCTTAGCTTTTCACCACTCGGCAGCTGTGTTGAGTTTGCCTGGTTCGTTACCTGGTTGCGAGTCCCGTTAGTTCTTTTCGGACTATTGAGTGAGACTTCTGCAAAAGCCACTAACAAGTTGGCTCTCTCCTTAGTAGTTGTTGTTGTTGTGCTTGTGGGTGGGGTTGTGGGCGGGTTGGGGTGTGGTTGGGCGGGTGGTTGGGGCTTCGGGCGCGTTGTTGTTGGCTTGCGTGCCGTAGGCTGCATGCTCTTTATAGGCCACTAAAAGAAATTCTAGGGCCATAACATCAGCAATTAAATATGGAATGCCTTTCGAAGATTATGCACCTGCCTTAGTTATGTTTTGTTTCGTATACTACAAGTCAGTCAGTTTGTCAGTCGGTCAGTCGGTCAGGACGAAAACTTTATATATAAAGCTGCTGAATGTATGAATATTGCTTTATTTAATGTATGTATATTTGTATTATATTTTATATTTCTGATATGGTTGGTACGCTTGTCCTGTTATAAAGCAAATCAATTTCTTAGCTCAGTTTATTGCCAAAAATATTATATGAGCATCAATAGTTAAAGCAGCGGGAGTTTGGCCAGCGAGAAATGGGCCAGTGAGAAATGGGTCATCAAGAGTTGGACCATCGAAAGTTGAGCCAGCGGGAGTTCGGTTAGCGAGAGTTGGGCCTGCGAGAGTTGGGCTTGCGAGAGTTGAACCAGTAAGATTTGGGCAGCGAAAGTGTCACATTAATTATATAAATTATATATACATAATTTAATTCAATAGGAGTTTTTATTAAAAATAGTTTATTCATTAGAGATATAATCTTTTAGTTGTTAATGATTATACTATTTGAATTATTTATATATTTTTTATACTATGCTGATTTGTCTAACTTGTGAAATTTGCTATCAACGGTTTTCCTTGGCCGTTAAACAAATTGCAAAATATGGATGTTATAACATTATATCTGTATTTATAATGCATTTAAATTAAACAATAGGTTAATTTTTCATATATTTATATCTAAATTGTTAATATTAATTTACAATAAATTTCGTTATATATAATTTCCAGTGTATAGTTAAGTTTTTATTGTGCTCAAATATGTTCGAATCTCCGTTGGCTTTGGCGTGTTTTCAGCTATTTCAGCTTCTGTTTCAGTTAGCGTTTTTTCTCTGTTCTCTGTTCTCTATTCTATTTTTTCTGTTTTCTGATTGTGGCGCCCAATAACAAAGGCAGCGAACGTAACGAAAACAATTACACGAAAGAAATCCTGAGCAGCCGAGAGAAGAGACTACATTAGAATAACAAAATCCAAACAACGCAAACTTTTGAGTGCAAATCCAACAAAGCCAGACACTGAGACGGAGACTGAGACTGAGAATGAGAGAATGAGAGACTGAGAATGCGACTGAAATTGAGACTGAGCGTATATGCGGAAGCCTCGATTTATGCTCGCCAGGCAGACGCCAGTTGAGGGAGAAGAGCGGGAGTAGAGAGAGGAGAAAGAGGAGAGCCAGAAATCGTGCTCAGCTCGTAATTGATTCGGGACAGGGAGAAAGCCTACATTTTGGGCTAGAGCTTTCACTCGCCCGAGCCGTCGCCATTGCCGACGCCATTGCTATCGTCGTCGCCATCGCCATCGCCATGGAACCGATTGGCAAAGTTCTGGCCCAAGTAGTCAGAGAAGTGGAGCCAAACGGTGCAGACGGGGCGCTCCGCGAACGCAGCTAAAAACGCGCAGAGCGTGGAAACGCAAAAGAAAAAAACCAAAAAAAAAAAGAATTATTATTTCAACACCAAGAAATATAAAATAAAATGTTAAACAAGAAATGAAAAATAAATAAAGCTCTAAGCTGTAAAAGCAAATGGAAATCGCAATGAAAATGGCAGGCAGCAAAATTTATGTAGATACAACATGCTGTGCAGCCTGAAGCCATGTGCACTGAGCGAAAAAACCCATACACAGTCGTAATACACTAACAAAAAAAGAAAGTATTTCATAAAAAAGTTGATTTTTTTTGTGCTGCTTATAACCTTGAAAGCAATTGCGAGTGCTTATCGAACTAAGCAACTAAACAACGCGTGTGTGTGTGCGTGTGCGTGCGTGTGTGTGTGTGGCGTACACCATGGCGTATGGGTAATGTGCAGCTACAAACGTGGCTTAAACAAGGCTTGCAGCCATGTGAGCCTGTGTGCGTGTGTGCCTCTGCCCGTGTGTGCGTGTGTGTGTGTGAGGTGTAAATTATTAAGCAAATGTTTAACGGGTTTATGTGGCAACAACTACAACAACAACTACAACAACAACAGCAGCAACAACAAATTCGATGACGCATGCAAGAGTAGGGCAGAAGGTTAAATTTCAACGGCAACTGTCAAAATTCGCCACGTACTGTGTTTCGGAGTCGGGCTCGCATTACTTACTCCGAAAACAACAAAAGCAAACGCAAAAGCAAAGGCAAAGGCAAAACGCAAAAACAAAAGCAGAGGCAGAGGCAGCAGCAGCGCTGTCGACGCGCCTCTCGCAGTCAGCGCTGCCACCCACCACAACAAGAGAACAGCAACAACAACGGCAGCAGCTGCTGGTGTGGTGAATTCGCCACAGACAACAAACGCAGATTGTAAATAATTAAAAAAATAATAATAAACAAGCAAAAGGAAAACTAAAATAATAATAATAATATTAATAATTATAATATAAATATTAATAACAAAATAAAAAAAGCAGCAGTAAACAGTTGAATTTAATTCAATTTAAAATCCAGAGAGAAGAAGAGAGAGAGCGCAAGCGAAGAGCGCGCGTGGTGAGCGCCTTGGCAGGCAGCAGAAACTCACCTCACGCTCGTTGCCGTTGCCTGTGTGTGTGTGAGCGCGCGTGTACATGTGTGTGTGTGTGTGAGAGTTGGGCTGGCAAGCTGAAAAAACTTTCACTCTCGGCACAACGTGGCGGCGACAGCATCGAGCAGCAAAGCGCATAAAGTGACACACAGACACAGACACAAACACACACACAAACACACCTACACAACTACACAAACACACATAAACAGACAGACAAACAGACAAAGAGACAGCGAGACAGCCAAGAAGTGCAAGAAAGCCAAACAACACGAATATCCGCAGCAGCAAACTTTTGCATGCCAGGAAGCGTAGCACAGGCGCCGCCCCCGCCACGCCACGCCTACTCTCGGACAGCCCAGCACACTGTCCGGCCCATTGAATAGGCCTCGTAACGCTGGACAAACACAGGATACAGCATACAAGCCCCGGCCCAGGCACACACGCAACGCAATTTTAATGTATCCTTAGAATTTCAAACAGGTGAGCGACATTCAAGTCACAAAAAACAAGCACAGAATAAAATAAAGCACATAAAAAACATCCTCATAATGGGCATGCCACAAACAAATGAAAAAAAAAACGGCGCTTGGGGGGAAACGAACTACTTAAAAAGCCGAGCAGAACTTTCCACAAACCGTCCATTGTTTCGCTCTGAAGGCGACAAAACTATATAGCCTATATAGTCAGCAAATATCCGCCGAGGTGTGAATAAATTGTGCACAATGAGTGCAGTTTCAACTGCCGATAGCATTGTTTTCTTTTTAAGCCTTGTTCCATATAAGTGACAGAGCTATTTTAGCTTTTAATAGAATATAGAATTAAGCTGTGTTTTTATAGCGACATTGGGTATTCTTCCAAATTGAATCATTTACAAAATGAAAGACATTTATGCAGAAAGGCTGCATTTCATATTTTAAAAAATACATAAAGAAGAAATAATAATTATTAGAATTAAGAAACTCCGCATTAAATTATGGAAGAATTAAAGCTAACCGTAATATATTCAGAAAATATATTGAAACGAAACGTTAAAAATTTTTAGAATATCGGAAAAATGTTTCAGAAAGTGGAATCATAATTTTTGATAGATGCAAAGAAATATAACAAACATAGAATGGACATAGAAGAAACACAGAATAGGCTTTGGATAGACATAGGATAGACTTAGGATAGAAGTAGGATAAATATAGCATAGACACAGAATAGACTTTGCATACCCAGGACAAACAAAAATTATACGTAAAATACATAACTAAATATGTATTTAAAACACAGAATTGGCTTTGTATAGACATAGGATGGACTTAGGATAGACTTAGGATAGAAGAAGGATAAACACCGAATAGACTTCGTGTAGACACAGGACAAACATAGAATATACGTAATAGACATAACTAAATATTTGGATAGACAAATTTTGAGATGGACTAAGATATATTAAATATTAAAGCTAACTTTTGCATTCGCTCTCTATAAAGCTAAATTTCCGTGTTTTTTTGGATAGATGGAGAATATCTATGTGAACGTTAACTACAAAAATCAATCGCATTTGTTATGGGGCACTAGAACTATCCTGTGTGCCACTTCATGTGGTCTCTCGTCATTTGAATCATTTATCATCCGGCTCTACCTAGCGTTATTTATGTGTGTGTGCGCGATGTCAACACGCTTTGTGTGTATGGCTGAGAGAAGTATGGCAGGAGAAAGTCAAGGGGAGGGGCTGGAGGGAGAGAATGAGAGAGGGATACAGAGAGAGCCAGGGCATGTTAGGAAATTAATAACGTAACCGTTGCTCGCTGACATCGACGCATAAGTAATAGTTATTTAATGAGTTTTTGGTACGGAATTCTGGCCAAAAACTTGTTTGGCGCCATGGCATTTAATTAAAATTTGCGCCTAATTAAACGTCAAACGTTAGGTGCGATGAGGCAAGAGCACAGATGAAAGCCACCAGTCCAGACGAGACGACTTCCAATCGACTCTGAACTCTGACTGGGCGCACCGGGCGTATGAGTAATTTACATATCTAGCAAATGCCTAGATATAGATAAAGCAGATATATTTAGTGGTATGCTCTGTGTGCGTGTTCAGCCCTCAATTTCAATTTTGAAAATTCTTGATGGGCAAGCATTTAGCGGTTTGCAATTTCCGTCTATTTATTTAGCTTTTTATGGCCATCAATCAAATATTTAAATTGATTTCGAGTCTACGCAAATGCCCAGAATATTATTATGTCATAATAGATATTCATTCATTTTGCCACAAATATTTGCAATCGGCATAAATCACAATAATGCATTCATAATTCCCCATCTGACATTTAACGCGCCCCTCAGCGTATGCAATATTTATTTTTATTTTTATATGCACTCCATTTTGTATTTTGAACATGCGAGTATTCTCCCTTTAATTGTTGGTCGCGTTTTTAATTGCAATCAAGTGCATTGCGCCACCAAAAGTGGGCGTGGCAGCGCCTCAGCGCCAATTAGTGTAAAATTTATGCAAGCCAAGACGTGCTTTAATTGCCATTCCATTCCATTTCATATTCCAACTGCAGCGTGTGCCTCGAGTGCGCCCCGTGAATGCACGAAGTCGAGTGGCATGATTCGGATTGAGTTGTCAATATGCTGCGAATTATGAGCGTGTACAACATGCCATATATCATACGAGCAGACCTATTAAACACAAGTTATTCGAACAAAGAGTTGAGTAATGAATGAGTATGAGTAATGAAAGATTATAAATAAGAACTCAACGGTACATAAGCTACTACTAATTATATAATCAAGATTAATATGTTTACAGAAATTTATAAAAAGTATTAAATTTTTATAATAGGGGATCTGCTTGGAGCATTGCGCTTGCTTAGAGAGCCAGTAAGAGCGATTAAATAGGAGAGCGGCCAAGCGCTGCATTTGAGCGATTGCATAGAGAGAGCGCTGTAGCCACCAGCTGGCGGCTTGTTCGCTTACCACAGAAGCGGACTGGTAAGGGGGTTTCTGTAACGCTTTCTCGTTGGCGGGAACTGATTAAGAGACAGCGACAGAGCAGCCTGCAATCACTATAAATACTGGTGCTGCAGTGCTGCTTATCAAAGTGTAGTGGTTGCGGCCGAGTGATGCAGACGTGTAGTGAGTGCGTGAAGTAAGCAATAAATGTATTACGTTTTTACCAGATATTGCTGCCCAACTTTTACTAGCCGAACTCTCGATGCCTAACTGTTGTTGCCTAACTCTTGCTGTCTAACACTTGCTGGCCAAACTCTCGCTGGCCGAACTCTCACAGATCGAGCTTTCGCTGGTCCAATTCTCGTTCTCCTAACTTCCGAAGGCCGAACTCTCAATTATCGCTGTTCAAAAGTTATGAATAACTCAAAATCAAGGCAAGGTCATCGCTAACTAAACTGAACTGTCTCATAAAATACATAATTATACTTTAAGCAACGACTGTGCTCGAAAGACAGTTAATAGATTCTGAGTTATGGCCGATAAACCCCTTCATAAACAAGCCAGAGGCCGTAAATGTGAAATCAATAAGAAATGGAAGGAAAAACGAAACAAACATAATGCCACAAACCATTTTGACATCTAATAATAAACAAAGTACACACATACATGGGTCTGCTATTGACAGTATACATATATATAAATATATTTCTGTGTGTGTATAATCATAATAATCGTTGAAGCAGGATAACGGCATAATAAGCCCGCAATTAGTGTCATTGATAGATTTAGATAAAGCCGCACAAAACTGAACTCAAGCGGGCCTTAACCGAACTCAACTCAATCTACATTGTCTAAATTAAAGCACAAAGCACAAAGGCGGCTAAATGTGCAAAAGTAAAAATAAAAGGGAAAGGGAAGCGGTAGGAAGGAGGGGAAAGGCAAAAGAAAAGCGCAAAGAATGGCAAAGAGAGTAATGGCTAAGCGACGCCATCTATTACTTGTTCGTTTCAATGGCAAATTCCATTTGCAGTTCTAGTTTTTTTTTTCGTGCAATCAAATTGAAAAAGTTGACGGGGCGAAGGGCAAATCGCAATTCCACTTTTATTAATATTTCTATTTGCCTATGCGTTCTCACAACACTTTCTATTTTTATACCCTGTAGCCATGGAATGAGTAAAAACAGGTTTGATAACTTTGGGCAAATTAATAATATAGATCAGGACGACCAACTGAATCGATATAGCTATTTTCTTCTGACAGGATAATCACGTAAATCTTGAAAACTATGAGAGCTGAAGCAGCCATTTTTGGAATGTAGATAGGTGTATGCCATACGCAGTTCAAGTTTATTCAAAATGTTGGCTGACACGCCCCTTTACGCCCTGATCCTTAAATTATTTGCAATTATATTTATTGATTCTGAAAAGCTTTTTGAATTCGGTTGATAAACACAGCAGTTATTGAAGAAACAATATTGCATTAAAGCTTGACACTTCCAAAAAAGTAAGAAGCAGCATTGCTGCTGCGCTTAAATTATATTTTAAGTGCAGGGTATTCTATAGTCGAACGCGTCCGACTGATCTGTCTCTCTCTCTATCAGTGAATGGAAAACTACTGAGCACTTTGCTACAATTCCCATATTTTTGCTGTGCTTTCTCTTTGCTTTTTTCCTGCCTATATGTAGTTCCACTTTTGTTCGTTTCCCACATTCCCATTTTCCTCTCCCACTTCCCGTCTCCCATCACCCATTCCCCATTCCCCATTTGGCATTTCGCATTCAAGTGTTACAGTTTCAATGGCATATTCAAGGCTGCGTGTGGGCTGATGCTGTGAGAACTTTCCTAATACAAGATACTTAAAGGACGCACACAAATGATGTTGTAAGGCACAAGTAAAGCCCTCCCCCTCCCCCTTCCCCTTCTCCATCCACTCACCCACTCGAAGTCCTTGTCCGAAACTAAAGTCTTAAGTGAATTAAGAGCAAAACTTGTAACATTTTCTTTACCTCGTTATTTGAGTCTCAGTTCCCAGTTCTCATTTCTCCGTTGTCGATTCGATGTTTTTGCGTTTGCTTTCTGTGCACTTAATGAGCGGGTCTTCCGCGTGTGAAGTGTTTGGGAATTGAGTTCGTAAATAAAAAAGGATTACTTTTATGGGCAGCCAGTAAATACCTATTAATGATTTCTCTACTTTCGCCTCTTCAACCTTGGCATTACAATCAAGCCTGCCCACCTGTGTCCTGTGTATCCTGTACTCTGTTCTCCTTATTCTCTGTTCTGTGTCAGTTTCAGTTCTCTGTTTCTGTTTCCGTTTCCCTTTTAATAAAACAAGATTGATTGTTATGGCCCCGGCTGTAGTATAACCAATCCAACCGCAAGCGCTTGGCTTGGCACGGGAGTCCTTCAGGCATTATGCCAACGCCGACCACTTAATGATTTCCAGCAAATTCTGCGGTGTCCTCTGCCAGCTCAACTGCAACAGCTTGGTCAAGGATAAAGCCCGGCCCAACTGTTCCCCATCTAATATATATATATATTTTCTATACGGCATTATCCTCAGTCCCCAACGAAATTAGCCCATTCTTTATGCTGCGGTTTTATTTCATATCGCCCTTAATTAAACGCATGCCACATACAAATAATATCATTTGCTTTGATTATGGCGCTTAGAACTTTCGACAAATCTACTAAAGGCCATAGGCTGATGGTTCAGATATTAACTATACGGGTGATTGATGAAAAAGGCACTCGGAATATGTCGAGCTTTATGTTGATTTATTTATTCTTTAAAACAAATATTTGAAATAAATATCTAGTTTTACTTTCAAGTACAAATTATACAACAATTTCTACTGTTAAAATTCTCATTCAATTACAAAATTCTCAACAGCTTTGTAGCTTCAATTGCATTTGCTAATCTTCATATTTAGTCTAGCATACCCATGGAGTATAATAGTTTCATTGCAGTCGGAACAAGGATAACTGTTTGAAGCAGCCACGTAAAATATTGCACATGACGTAGAGCGTGTTTTAGATAGTATACATATATATATATAGAGTTATGCGCAGACAGCAGCGTGTGCCTATGAATATCTCGAGTATTTGTTACGGCGCAAAATGGAAAGTACTACTAGAAGAGGCATTGTCGTGACTGGTGCTAATGTCAGCTCAGCCTATGCGGATACCTTGAACCAAGGGTATGCTGATTCTGGCAGGCAGTTTGTAACAGCTTATCAGCTGTCTGAAATTAAAAAATAATAATAATAATATAATAAGAAAAATAAATAATGATTTGATTTGAAAAATTAAGCTCTTAAATTAAACTAGCTTTGTGCTAGAGCTGAGGTTCAAATTGGAATACTAGCATCGTTAAAGAATTTACATTTATTTGGGCAAATCGAGGGATTCAAGATTAAAGATTTAAATAATGATTTATTTAAGTATAAAATATACAGAATAAAATTTAAAATATTTTCAAAAAAATAATTATAAATTTATTAAACACATTTATGATCAGCATACATATAAATTCTCGAATTCTTAAATCGCCTCAGTAGGCAGCGCTGCCTCCGCATCTCACTGCAGGCAACTGTAATTCCGATCTCTACTCAAGTAGACACACACACACCCACACAACCATATTCCTCGCATATTCCTCGGTGTGCGATGCAATGCTCAACGGCCACCCGCACATCGAACGGATTTGCCTCCCTTACACTACACTATTCACTACACACTATCTTTCCTATTCTTTTTGTAAATACTACTTTCTACTACTACTACTTTCTATCTTTACCAATGAAATAAAAAAAAAAAAAAAAACACCCACACAACCACACACAACGTAACGGTGCTTGAGCTTTTGCTTAGAGCAGAGGTGCCCACTCCATAGCTCTCGCTGCTCCTCTCGCTGCTGTTTAGCATAGGGCTGTTGTTGTTGCTTATGGGGAGAGCCTCTCCGTTTGGGCACCACTGGCTTAGAGAGTCAACAAGAGCGCGCAAGTTGAAGAGAGCGGCTGAGCGCTCGTCGCTCAGTTCGCAGAGAGCGAAGAGTCCGTCGTTCGCAGAGCGTCCGTCAGCAGCGCTCGTTGCATATGAATGCGTGCGCTAAGCTCGCACAGTTTGATTGCTCCTCCCGCTTCTCTTCACCTCGTTGGCTGTGGTGGGATGCTTGTTGCGCTCAGCAGAGCTTGATCAAGTGAGTGAGAGCGCAGACTGCTTGCACTATAAATGCAGCTGCGTGCAGTGCTCATCTTCAGTGCGATGCCTGGTGTGGCGTGATGCGGAAGTGTAGTGGGTGCGTGTGCTATTAGTTAAATCAACTATAACTGTAACCCTATGAGTCATGATTATTTATTTAATTTATTTTATTAAGTTTATTTATTAATTGTTCCTATTCATTTTACCAATTCTCGCTGGCCGAACTCTCTTTGGCCGAACTGTCGCTCAGCAACTCTCGCTTGCCGAACTTTCGCTGCCCAACTCTTACTGCTTAACTCTTGCTGACTCAACTCTAGTTGGCCAAATACTTGCTGGCCGAACTCTCGCTGCCTAAGACTCATTGAGCTTTTAACACCGCAAATTCTTTAAACTTAAACTTTTATACGTTTAAAAATTGCTCTAAATTGTTTTTACTGTTTGCTAACTCATCAGCTGTATAAACTACAATGCTAAAGCTATAAATATAATTTTAGAGCACATTAAAGTTAAAGACATTAAAGTTTTAATGTAGTTAGTTTAGTGCATTTGGCATTCGGTCTACGCTGTACACATTCTCTGCATTTTTCTAACTTTTTTCTGTTTTTGTTTTTTTATTTTTTGCTGTTTGCTATTGCGTTGTCTATTTTGTCTGAGTGTGTCTATAAGTTGCGTGAGTTCTTGTACTCTCAGACGTTCTACACACACTCCATAATGTGTGTGTTGTGTGTGTGTGGGTGTGTGTAGTGTTTGTGTGTGTTGTGTGTGTTGTCTATATAGTCTATATAGTCTATGCCTTGAGTACGCGCCTTGCTAACCTGCACTCATAGTTGTTAAACTAACTTTCGTGACTGGACAAAGTGCTCTGCCGTGCTGCCTAACAGTCTCTCTGCTTCTTCTTCTCTCTCTCTCTCTCTCTCTCTCTCTCTATTCCTCTGTCTATCTGTCTATCCTTCTGTCTGTCTGTCTGTCTCTTCTCTCGCGTCTGATAGTGTGCCTAGTCTGTCTTCTGTCTTCTTGCCTTCTCGTCGGTTTTCCCTTCGCTTTGTCCTCATCCTTTTATACGTACATTTTGGGCTTTAGCCGTAGTTTTATTCGCCTTTTAGATTTCCACATTTTCACATTTCCTTCATGGCTGCTTTTCCTTTATACCACTATTTTTTTTTGCGTGTCTGCGTCAACGTCGACCTACTCTGCGCGAGACGCCGATTTGCATATTTATTCTATTTGATTTGGCTTCGTACATTCTTTTCTGTCTATATTTATGCGCTCTCCCTGGCCCAGGGTATTTGCAATTTGTCAGCCTGAATAACAGCGTGCATAATGCCTACAGGGTAGACTAATTAATTCAGGCTTGTTTGTATTAAAGTTAGTAGTTTGTTAGGCAGAAATAGAAGCATAAATAGCATTAAGTGTGAGCTGTAACTTGATTAATGAGCGCGCTGTTAGAGGGTATCTACAAGTCGATACGCTGTTGTTTAGTGCCTGCATTTGAGACATTTTCTGTTTGGAGTTTTTTTCGCATTACTTGTAGGACAGCTCGTTCCCGTTTTTGCCCCTTATGTAAGCACGACGTGTGATTAAAAATTCGTAATTTGCTCTACGACACATGCAAACATAGATACGAGAATATATGGTATATGGTCTGGTTTTTTCCAGTGTTTTTGTATTATTTATTTGATATACAGTTTTATACTTTTGTTTGGCACATGGCTCGCTTCATTTCTTTGTGTCATGTGGCTGAAATACGGCGTACCTTAAGGCGTGCTGGCACGTCAGGGTTCACATCCCTCGTAGTGTTAGGGGCGAGCCTCTTCCGCCATTTTCATTCCCTTTCCCATTTCCATTTCCATTTTCAGTTTCAGTTTCAGTTTCGCTTCGAAACAACTGTCCCGCATTTGCGAGCGTGCTTTTGTTCGTATTGTTCTTTCTTTTATTTTTTGTTCTCTTCCTTCTGTTATGTTATGTTTTTTGCTTTTTTCGTGCTTCATTAATATTTAATTAAAAAATCAATAGTTGACATGTAAGTCAACGCGACGTTTGGTGGCTGCTGCTCTCGTAGCTCTTGTAGCCGTTGCTTGTACACTTTTTCAAATACCTTTCCGTCCCAACTTGTGCATATGCATGGCGCATATCTTATTACAACAGATTTTCCTTCTCTACGTGACGCTCCACTTTTAAATCCCCGGAACATTACACTCGTCGTCTTTCCAACTTGCCTCCTACTTGTCTCCCTCTGAGCTTTTTTAGAACGCAAAATTGAAAAACAAGCGGGCTTGCTCGACGGGCAGATAGCCTGTGAAGTCGAAGATCTTGTATACCTAAAACAAGAGATATAAAAATCGGAATCAGAATAGGTATAAACCGAGGTATTCAAATAGTTCTGAAAATATGTTTAAAAATGGGCCTTACAATGGGTATTAAAGTTGTATTGTACAAAAAAGGTATAATAAAAATTATGTAATAATTTTTAGAGTTCAATTTATATTTAATAAACAATTATAATAATTTTTTAAAAACTGTTGCTTAAAAATTTGAGATAAATATTGATTCTACATTATGTAGATATATATAATAATGTATCTTGATATAATACTAGATTTTAATATGTCCATAGTTGATTTGAATTTCTAATTTGTAGTAAAAAATTGTTTACCATCTTGTAATATAATTTGGTAAAACCCCATACACCTCCCACAAATACAGGAAAAATGTGTTGCATATCTCATAGGCGCCTTGGCTACTCAATCTGCAGCAGAGACTGGATGGAAATGGAAATAGAGTGTGTAAGAGGCAGCTTGTAATAACATATTTACTGGCACTGCAGACATATAATTTCATGCTTCAAACCCTATATATATATATATGTATATAGAGCATACTATATGTGTTTATGTAAGCAGTATATTGACAAATTGTTAATAACTAAGATGAATGGAGCTGTTGAGCAAGTTGAGAGAGTAGCGTCAACATTCTGTATAGAGTACACTGCCCGAAGTGTTTTATAGTAGTTTGATGGCAAAAATGTTTTTAATGTTTCGCTCTCTCCCTCTCTCTCTTTCTCGCTCCGTCTCGCTCTGACTGTCAATATATTTCTCTCTGTGGTTTTTGCTTGTTAAGTTGTGGTTTTTGTTGAGCTGGCTTTGGGGTCTTAGCCCTGGCATTTGAGCCTGGTCAGGCACGTGTAGTTGTAGTAAATTTCGTTATTATTATTAGCAGATTCACACACACACAATTACGCACACATACACACACTCTCACATACTCATGCATACACTGAGAGTATTGCTCGTAATTCAGCGTTCGGTTCGCTTAAATAGCCAACGGCCCTTGTGCAGGTAATTGAGCTTTAACATGCTCAAAGCTTATTAATACATGTATATGTGTATTATATGCATGTGTGTGTGTGTATGTGTGTGTGTATCTGTGTACTTTATGGAGCTTTGTTTTGTTTGGCTTGCGTTTATTTTAGTGCCATGTTGTTGCTGCTCATCTGCTCAGTCGAGTGTGCTCTGTGACATAATTATCCCACTAGACACAGCCTGACAACAGTAAAACCTCCTGGTAATCGTTCAGTTTGAAAGTCAACAAACCGCATATACATATGTATATATACATATATAGTTATTCCCCTGATTGGTTTGTCATATTCAGAACAGTTTGTGTGTCTTGGCAAATGACAAACTTATCGTTTAATATTTATCAGCATTGGGTTTTTCATTAACATCAAGTGCGCACTTTATGCATATTGAATTTTATTAAAATTATTTATTATTTGCAAATATAATTTGTAATAAATTCAGCTGTTTATTATCTTCGTTTAATGTTAACTTTATTATTAAAATAATAACTCATTTTTTAACATAATTTGTAATAATTTCATCTGCTTATTATCTTCGTTAAATGTGAATGTTTTTTTATTAAAACAATATTTTATTTTAAATATTATTTGTATTAAATTGTGCTACTAATTATCCTTGTTAACTGTTAACTTTTTTTTATTAAAATATTCTTATATTTTTCGTTGTAATTTTTAATAGATTCCTCTACTTATCATATATGTTTAATGTTAACTTTCTTATTAAAATAAACTTTTTTTCTGTATACGATTAGCAATAAATTTAGCTACCTTTTATCCTCTTCAAATGTTAACTTTTTTATTGAAATAATTTCTTTCTATTCGATGTAATTTGTATTAAATTAATCTACTTATTATCTTCGTTTATTGTTAACTGTTTTTTCTGCATTTCATTAAAAATGTATTTAAATAAAAATGATAGTCAGTTTTAAATTTGAATTTAGTTTCAAATGAACTGAATTACTATTCCATTAAAATTTGTGATCTGAATCGAAACTAAAATTTTACATGTTTAATATTATAATAATGCCATCATCAACTTGATTCACATTTATATTATAATACATGAACATTTCCATATCATTGAGTTCCATGCTTTTTAAATTACATTCTTTACAAAATCAAATCTCTGTCTGCTCTGACATCAAACAGAATATGTATATGTATGTGTATATTTCTATTTGGCTTTTGGAAATTTCCTGGCGCTTTAAGATTTATTGACATGAAGCGGAAATAAGCATACGCAGTGAAAGAACTGCCTCACATTACAACATATATACATATGCATATATATTTGTATGTAGATACGAGTCTACCTTTTTTTACGCGCAATTAACCCAGTTACAAGTTCGACATGCCGCAAAGCAAGCACACACACAGGCGTACATCCATAACCCTCATACACACACATATATCCTGCATTTATCATAATTACTTCCCAGAATATTTGTGCACAGCCAGCGAGCCCCTTGCCAAAATAAAGCTGAAAATGTTGATGAATGCTCGGGGCACATTGCTCACACACACACACACACATGCAGAGAGAGCCTCACTTGCAATAGAGCTCACACAGATGCCACACGCCCACACAGAAACCAACACAAAGAGGCGTTAAAATTCACAAAAAAAAAAGCCAAAAAAAAAAGTAAATGAGAGCGTGAAGTAGACGCAAATGAGTTGGGAAAAGAGAGAGACAGAGTGCGGGATTGGCAGAGAGAAAGAGAAATTGGGAGAGAGTAATGTTTTAATATGCCTTTAGCAACTATTAAGCCAAGTGCCAAGCGCATATTAAACATCAATTATGCATAAATAAAAGCGCAGCTCGCTTACGCACTGTAAGTATTTTATAGCATACTTTTGAGGGCAGCGGCAAACGCCAAGCGCCTGGCAACAAAAGTTAGCCTCAATTATTTCAAAAATGCCAGCAACCACAAACAGTGAGAATTGCAGTTTTCAGTCCCAAACAATACGCAGCACAATAAGACAAATAGCAGAGAATAAAGAAGAGCAGAGATAAAACCAGAGAATGGCAACAAGAGTGGGAGAAAAGAGTTCAGTTCACACATGCTTGCCACTTGGAAAATGTAATGAAAATGCAACTTAAATATAGTTAAAAATAAAAAAAAAAACAGATTTGATAAACAGTTAATTAATTAAGCTATATTTAAATTTATTTATTAATGCATTTAAATGCAATAAAAACAATAAGTTTATTGATAAAAAGACAAGTGTGACAACCTCGCAATGTTGCCACTATTTATGCGTCGGTTGACAAATGAAAAAATTCAAAAAAATGCAGCGAAAATTCATCAAAAATCTAAAAATTTTAGAGATAAACGACACATATTATTTTTGCCATATTTTCTTGTTTTTAAATGTAGTAAAAATAATAAACAACAGCCTTTCAGCGTTGCCACTGTTAATGGTTGCCACTTAAATAATAATTAAGCCAAACTAAAACTTGTTCTTTAAACAGGAAATTTAATACCCGCAATTCAATATTTTCTATAGTAAATTAAAGAAATAAATTGCTAAATTTGCAACAAATGAAAACAAACACCACTTTTATCACCATTGTGCGCATTGTGGCAACCCTGTTGGCCACCAACAACAGTTATTTTTTCAAATCAAATAAGAAGCAAGCGGCCATTGACTATGACTGCAATAACAACAAAGTAAACTTGCTAAAAACAACAGCGCACAGTGGTTACAAAATTCAACAGCATAGTAAAATAAAATTATTTGCTGACTACGCAATATTTGTTAGCCTTGTGTATTATCGATTACTATCGATTGGCTGGCGATTTGTGCTAAATTAATTAATAAATGCTGCTGCATATGGATTTACATTTGTGTGCTTTTGCCACACGGTGCAGTCGCTAACGCCGCCTGGCACAAACCAATGTAACAAATTCCAAAAATGTCACATTGCGCACATGAAAAATGTCCTTGTGACAGCGACGCCAACCAGCAGCTGTGTGTGTGTGTGTGTGTGTGTGTGTGAGAGAGTGTGTGTATTGTGTGTGTGTGTGTGTGTGCATTGTTGTTGGCTTTGGAAAGCAAGGTCATGAGTAAATACACTGAAGCATGCTGTTTATTCTATAACAAAGCCAAGCGAAGCACAAAAAATACACACACTCGCAATTTATTGTTAAATATTCAAATGCATATACGTGAATATATATGTATATATGTGTCAACACACACACTTACACATTTCTATATATAGCCAGATGCTTCTTATTGATATATGGATGTAGGGACGTGTGTGTATTTATGCATATGGAGCGCTTATTTGCCAATTTGTAGTGGCAACAAATGCAAATGTCTATACGTAAATCAAAAAGGACATTATTGGCTCCTTGTTAGAGCTAAGCACTATTGCTTGCCATTATAAATGTACACACAGTTGAGCATGCCACACACACATATGCATATAAATGTATGTATGTATGTATGTTTGTATGTACATAACTCTGCATTCATATTTGCGCACATTTTTCAAATTTAAAACGGTCAACGCCATGGCGTTGACGTTGCGCCAATCTGATGGCTTAGATTGTTTGCTTAGCGCTGTTTTTTAACCCATTTCTTTCTGCATTAATTCCAAGCAAATGTTATTACTGCAACTTTTACTAATTTAGCTATTATGCTAGTTACAGAACTTTTTAAACCATGCATTTATTTGCTTTTTAAATGACTTGTTCGACATCATTTAATACTACGAATATTTATTTGTTTATTAACGAGATTAATTATTATACAAAAAAATATAATAACTAAAGGAAGGAAGTAAATACTTTGAATAAATTGAGTATTTTTTAAAGTACAAATTTCAAATAATATTCAATAATTGTTATAAACAACATATTTGTTTTTTTTTAAATTTATTTTTATCGTTTTTTAAAACATTTGTTTTTTAAAATGCGGGTTAGTTTCCAGTTCGAACTTCGAAGTGACGGTTTTTCCTTGCGATACGTTTTTGTTTTTAATATTCTCTATTGATTTAATTATTATAATTATTATATTTTCCGTATTTAATTAATGGTATATATTTTTAAGATTTTAAGATCTTATAAATAAAAGCGTTTTACAATTTTAAAAATGATTTATGATAAGCATAAACAGAATTTTTCAACTAGCTAAATTGACAACGCTGCGTATGATCTATATTTATTTATGTCGATTTATGATATCGATTTTTAGTGTGAAAGCTGCTACGGTATTTTAAACAGGGTTGCCAGACATTTGTAGATCTTTAGCTCGATTTCTGTTAAATGCAATTGGCGTTAAACGCAGCTGAATTAGCAGCAATGACAATGCAATTGGCCAACAAGAAACTCGGAAAATACGCGGCAATTAAGCAATCAATTGCAGTTAATAATTTATACAAAGCACTGTCCAACAGGGCTGAGGATAACAGAGAGCCAAAGTGTGAGTAATTTGGTCTATGAATTTATGACTAGCACTGTCTCTGAAAGCAAATGGGGAAATATGGCAGGGGAAGCGAGTGCATAATAAACCATGCAGCGTGTTAGTTCTATTGATTTGGCAGAAAAAACTGCATATGCGACTAAACAATAGAGCCTAGAGACAAGGAAAAATGCATGATTTGTGTGAGAGAGAGATTGAGAGAGAGATTGAGAGAGAGATTGAGAGAGAGAGAGAGAGGCAACTGGGAGATTAAGCCATTGTTTGTAATGGGGGAACCGCAGCTAACGTCGGGCTGAGCTGCGGCTTAGCTGCTGTGGCTTGCAATGAGCAAATGCAAACACAATGCAGCAAAAACGCTGTGGTCGTTAAGCATAAGTACCCAGCGGGACCGGCAATAGAAATAGTCAAATTTTGGCACTGGAAGTCAGGCGGGATGTGTACTATTTCCCGTTAACACAGGCGTCTCTTGCCGCTTCGCTTCAATGGCTCAGCTTCCAATTGGTATGGCGTAATTAACTCCTTTACTGGGTGTGCTACATAGCACTTTGCATTACTTATACATATACCATTCTTGTAAGCTCCTGTTCTTCAATGACTTAGGTCCCACTGGGTATGTCGAATAAGCTCTTGTTTGCTGGGTTACATATGAGACTATTCTCTTACTCAAAACATCGATATGGGTAATATTATTGCATCACTTACTTAAAACATCGATATGAATAATATATTATCGTGGAATATATCTTAATTTGACATTCAAAATTATATAATATCGGTAATATCGTTATTACAGTAACAGTTGCCATTTAGGATATATAAAATATCCAAAGTTCTAGGGAAAATATGATAATTTCAGTTGAAACAAACAAATCTGAATTGAATACTATAAACCCTACTTTTCACAATATACAATATTGCTTCTTTAATAACTTCTGTGTTTATTAACCGATTTCGAAGATCTCTTCACGATATAGAAATATAATGACAAAGTATTTATATTCTGAATGACAACCTTCTCTGTTTAATATGTTGTTATGTGGTTTTCATAAATAATGGCGAAAATGGGGCGTGATGTGTTTGATATTAATTTGATCTGGGTATGGTATACAGCTATATTAATTATGAATTTAGCTGCTCTGGCTCTTTCATAAACAAAGTTAATAACCTAGTTTTTGACTACGTTATATAAATTAAGTTATCATAGGGTATTACGTAGGGTAGGTAATTACGTTTTCATATGTTAATAAATAACAGCAATTTATGATATTCCATGGCACTTTGTAGGCTAATAAATAATAACATTCTAGGTCTATTCAAAAACAAATCGATAAATCTTTGAAAAATATCGGCATTAACGTAAAATTTGAAAGTATCTATCTATAATCGATATTCTATCTCTCCTCTCTACCCCTTGCAGCATCAGCCCCGACAGTGTAATGCGCCTTGGGGGTAGTGGCATACCATACGACGGCGACCCCCTGACAATGAGCGCAGCTGGCAACGACTATGCCGAATTATGCGATCTTGGACCCTCTCGGTGGAGTACACGCTCTTACGGTTACCATGCAGCGCCGGCTGGCGGCATCCCTGGCATTGGCATCGGCGGCATTGGCATTGGCGTCGGCGTCCCTGGCGCCACACAGTCATCATCGAGCGTGCCCACGGGCGGCTCAGCTGGCCTCAGTGCCCACCACATGCGCAGCAGTGCGGCAGCGCCCAACAGTTACGAGGCGGAGGACATTGGCCTCGCCTTCGGCATGATCAGTCCGCCCCCCGGCAGCGCCCATCCCCACGCCCACTACGGCGCCGGTGCCGGAGGCGGCATTGGCTCCCGTGTGGGCAATAGCACGAGCTCGCTGCGTGGCCCGGGCGGAGGAGGCGCGGGCGGCGCCAGTGGCGGACGTTCGGGCCTCTATTACTCGCCTCCGGGCACCTCGTACACAATCATTGAGCGTCCGCATTCTCCGCACTATTACTACAACTCGGCGGGTGTGCCGACCAAGGGCGGTTCGCTGCCCGGCCGTGGATCCGCGTACCTCAGCTCCTCCCCCTCCAGCCACATGGCCGCCGGCACCGCCGGCACCCTGCCCACATCGACGGCGGCCAGTGGGCGGCACGGTGGCGCCTCCTCGGCCATGGGCAATGGCAACAAGAAGCGCCCCATATCGCCGGAGCAGGTGCTGCGCATGTTCGGCGCCACGCAGTCCTCTTCAGTTCCTACGAGCAGCTATCACTTCAGCAACGGGGGCACGCGGGATCGGGATCGAGATCGGGATCGCACTGGACGACGCAGTCCGGCCAGCAGTCCGCCCTCGACCACGCATCAGGTGAGCTTTCAAATCGAATATAATCAGTAATTATAGCTATATTAAATTTTAACAATCGCATCTGTTGCAGATCTATCGGGATCGGGAACGAGATCGGGATCGAAGCGTGCCCAACATACACGAACTTACGACGCGCACTGTTTCCATGTCGCGTGATCAGCAGATCGATCATGGTTTCGGCATTTGCGTCAAGGGAGGCAAAGACTCAGGTGCGTATTTAAATTGTGCGATGAATGGTTGGGAATTACTGGAGCGTTACTATTGTTAGACCAACTATCGGTTTCTTAACTCTAATTCCCCTTTAATTACTGCTGATGCAACAATTGTAAATGTATCAACTCTAGGGCTACCAACCAGGTTTGAATCGTTCCGAATTATAAGCGGAAATCCTAAGAATTTTTACTTTACATCAAACTTTTAGACCTTAACAAACCTCAAGACCTTTGCAAACTAAATAAACCCAAACCTGTTTGAATCAAACTTTTTGCTGTGGCTTCAAAATACTGTAATATTATCCTGATATTATCGACTGATTTAAATTAGATATTATCAACAGAATGTTCTATTTTTTTCCAAAAATAACATTATTTAAACATTTCTTTGATTATCACATAGCCCGAACCAAAAATCCGGGTTCAAATTAGCATTACGAATATCCCAGAAAATAATTCTGCTTTGCAACCTTGTTTGATACTATCGTTTGGCAATCTATAAAAACTATCGTTTCTGTAATTTTCCACAATTTATCTGCATTTATTTGCCACTTTTTTGTATCAATTACCTGGGTGTCAACTGAATTAATTACTTTCCTGTTGTCCGCCAACGAAATGTAATTAGTTCAATTACAAACTAAACTCACTTTGGCGATAGTGCTATCGATAGTTGCACAGCTGCTGGACGGGCGTTACTTCTGTTTTCTTTCGACTTGTGGCATATTGGAGTAATGTTTTTTCTTTTTCTGCTCAATGTTTTGCTCCAATGCTACGCCCTGTCTGTTAGAAGTTCAATTGATTGTCCTTGTCACGTGTGTGTTTCGGAGTGTGTGTGTGTGTGTGTGTGTGTAACCTCTACAGGATGCAGCCATTTTCTACAATTTCATGCAATTTAATTTTCAATTTGATTTTATTGTCTGTCGGCTTTGCCTCCCTGTCGAGTTTTCTTTATTTTCGTTGGGCCACAAATCGCCAGCAGCTTTGACATTTCCAAGCGCATTTTGCACCTGTCCATGGCACTGGAAGACCCAATGAACCTACGAACCTACGAACCTACCTAGTGCACGGTTTATTTTTAGTTTTATTTTGTTGTTTTTTTTTGTGTTACCGACGTGAGAAGGCTTTAAAATCAATAAAAAATCTATTTAAGTCGCCAAGCCCTGTATGCGAGGTCTTTCCATCTATCAATTTATCGTGGCCATTGAATCGCGCTCGCACTCCGCTCTCTCTCCCTCTTTTTCTCTCTCTCTCTCTTTCCCTTTCTTTCTATCTCTTTCTCTGTAGCACACGTGCTTTATAAATTAAACATTAAATGGCTCACACTCACATGCGCTGGGCGCTTAATGAAAAAGGCTTACAGAAACAAAGGCAAAAAAATAGACTGAAAGAGGGCCAAGCTGTGTGTGTGTGTTATGTGTGTGTGTTATGTGTGTGTATATGTGTGTGATATACTTGTGTGTGTGTGGTGCTTAGGGTGTGGTGTGTCTTTTATTAAAAGTTTAATACGCATCGCTTGCTAATTGATTTTGTGTGCTCATTTTTTTTCTTGGTTTTCGGTACTTCCCCCAATTCTTTCTATCCGTAGGCCTGGGTGTTTACATCTCACGCATCGAGGAGAATTCGGTGGCGGAACGCGCTGGCCTGCGACCCGGTGATACAATCCTAGAGGTGAACGGCACTCCATTCACCTCAATCAATCACGAGGAGGCGCTTAAGGTGAGCTATCTGCATATGCTTTCACTTTTTATCTACATTTTTTTATTCTCTCTCTTTCGAATATATTTTCAATATGTATTGCGGTAGCTAAAAATGTTGTTGAACTTAGACAAAAATCGATGAGAGCATATTTGGTACAGCATCAAGTCAAGAGCAAGACTTTTGATTGAGAAAACTTGCAAAATAAATCTGTTAAAATCAATTTCATTGAAATATAATAATAATTTTGGTATAAACTGTTAGAGTAGCTTATTATTTTATCATTTTGTTAGTGAATTTATTTGATTTAATTTAAGAAAAGACTCGAAGAATATAATAGATAAATATATGTTGGTTTTTTTTTTGGTTTTTTTTTTACATAATATTTAAAACAATTGGTATTAGTTAGCTTACCAGACCCATATTATATATGAGTAGGCAAAGGTCTTTATAAGGTTGTTTAAGGTCTTCACAAGATCTTCATTAGGTCTTCATAAGGTCTTTATAAGATCTATATAAGGTCCTCATAAGGTCTTTATAAGGTCTTCATTAGGTCTTTATAAGGCCTTTATGTTAACTCACTGTTAGCTTAACAGAGACTGTTTAATTTACTCCTATAACAAATGCCTATAGATTTTTAATTGATTTTAAGAAAAGCGTTTATAAATTCTAAACAATTTTAGATAGTTTTTCACACTCACACAAGAGTAGTGGCAAGAGTGTGCCAAGGTCTACGCTATTGAGAGGACAAGAAGAAAACATAATTTAATTGTACACTTTATCGATTTTTAATGCGATTTTGTTCGATAGGCAGCTTGTTTGCCTGTTAATAGTTGCGATAAGAGGCGCTGCATTTGGCTTGAGTAGTAGGCCATCGCTTTTTATGTGCGCCACTTGGCAAAGTACCTAAATCGCCTGAGTAGCAGCAGCACCACCATCAGTACCACCAGCAGCACCCCCATCCTCAGCACCACTTCTAGCCCCAGCAATAACAATAAGCACAACAATGGGCCAAGGAATAGGCCAAGTTAGACAGCTGCCGCCCCACAACGAAAGTCAATTTATTGTGGAATATTTTATGTGACACGTTATGATAGTCAATATAATTCTTCATATACAGCAGTAGTTATAGCCAGACAATTTATGTGTGTGTGTGTATCTGTGTGAGGTTATATATGTGTGCGTGGTTGTATCGAATATAGGGCTAAAGCACATTTGACTAGCAGCAATGAAAGGGAAAAGGGAAAGGGAAAGGCAGAGAGAAGGGGAAAACGAACTTAGAACAGCTGCTGTGCCATTTTCTATTTCTCACGCTGCCTATTGCAATTTAAAGTTTTCCATTTTCCATTTTCCACAAATTCACTTTTTGCCTGGCTCTACAGTCTGTCTTGCAAGTATGCTCTCAACGGTTTTTAGTAGTACTTTTTATATATGCTCTTACTTATACAGCACTTAAACAGCAAAAATAAAAAACAAAAAATGAAAAAAGAAAACATGTATAAATAATGCTAAATACGATAAATACTTACACTAATACAAATATACACTGAGAAAAAATTGGCAATAGATTAGTCGCATTCGTTCATTCACTTGACAATTGAAATCATCAAGATTTTTATTATTTTTCATGTATTCGTTTGAGTAAATTATATTATTTATTTTTTAACATATAATTAAACCCGTATTTTATTATTTTAAGTGTAAATTTCAACTTAAGACTGCATAAATTATTATTAAATATGTGGGAACATAAAATCAGTTGAGCATTTTAATTTCATGCTAGCATAAAAAGCGGAGAAAATTCTTGTGTCTGCTGAGCTCCGATAAATTATTCTGTAGTTCCGCTCAAGCTCATAAAAGTCTGGATATATATATGGTGTATCCAGTTTATTATCGTTTCGCTTTTCATCTGACTTGATGCCATTGCTCAGCTGTCCGCAGCGTGATAAAAAATGTTACGGATAGCCCAAAATGCTGCAAATTTGTAGCAAATTGAACATAGTAGTAAAGTTTTATGCAAATATTTTGAGTAAAAGTGTCAAGAGCTGCACAAATACTGCTAGCAATTTGTTGAAATGACCAAACCACATTACCACAAAGAGGGGCAGGTGGGGATTAGGGGGGAGTGCTGATAACGGAGACACACAAGCCATAAAATGTTCACAACTTGTGCTCATATGTGTCTTTGGTCGAAACAATTAAAATAACGACAACAAAATCCGAAATCCTCGAGCTGTTCACGCAGATATTTCAAACAATTTCAAACTGCAAAAATGAAAATAAAAACCACAACAAAGCACTTAATAGTTGAACTAGACAAATGGACACGCCTCCCACGCCCACTTTTCAGTTGAGCAATTATGCCAAATTTTAGTTGTTAAAATATATACTATAATTTGTACATCAATTTTGATTTTATTTGCCGTTTATTTTTTTAATGCTCACCCAGCTTTTAGTTTGGTTTTTCCACGTTCCTCCTCTCTTTCTCTCTCTTTCTCTTTCTCTGTATCTGTCTCTCTTTGCTCCTTTTTGTATGGTTCGTTAGTTTTTTGCTTGCATCTTCTTCTGTCTCTCTTTTGTGTCTCTTCTATTGCCACATTTTTTCTTAACGCAGAGATGTGTGCAGATATTGAAATCGTCACGTCAAATCAGTATGACGGTGCGAGCGCCGCCTACGCTGAACTCGACGGCGCCCCTACACGGATTCGGGCCGCCCTCCCGGGATCCCATGTACGCCTCCATGCCACCCCTACTACCACAGACTGCGGCGGCCCAGGCGGCAGCGGGCGCGGGGGCGGGGCTGCCCTTTCGCCAGACCTGCTCCTGGATGGATCGCCATGGCCGACCCGCCTCCCCGCCCATGGAGTACGGCGGTCGGCGCAACGAGCGCAGAGATCGGTGAGTACGAATTACCGCTATATATACCGATATTTCTATATCTATATATATGTAGAATACGCCGTGTGGAGCTGCTCATAGAGCCGGGCCAATCGCTGGGCCTGATGATACGCGGCGGCGTGGAGTACGGCCTGGGCATCTTCGTCACGGGCGTGGACAAGGACAGCGTGGCGGACCGGGCCGGCCTCATGATCGGGGATGAGATACTGGAGGTCAACGGACAGTCCTTCCTGGACGTCACCCACGACGAGGCCGTCGGCCAGCTGAAGTACCACAAGCGCATGTCGCTCGTCATCCGAGACGTTGGCAAGGTGCCGCATTCCTGCACGTCCATCGAAATGGAGCCCTGGGATGCGTACAGTCCAACGGGCACGAGGTGAGTATCGGAGATATGCAAAAAGAATTGGATTTTTAATACGTTTGGCATTCATTTAGTATAAGTAAAGTGCAAACTTCTTGGTTTTTCAAGTGCATAATTTTTGCTAATATATGCAACCTTCTTCCTTTTCCTTCTCCTCTCAGAGCACGCCGAAAAGGTCAAATTGCGACCATGGTGGAGGAGAAGGCGCGCTCGCTGCTGCCACGTCATCATTTTGCAAGTCTTTCGTACTACATAGCGGAATATAGTGCGAAAGCAATGACCATAGATGCCTTTGTTGCCGTCTTATTAGAGATGTTAGATACGTACGAAAAGGTACATCAATTAGCGCCAAGTTTAACCGATTAATTGACCAAATTCTATATCCAAATAGCACACGCTAGTGACGGAGATTCGAGAACTTGTCTTTCCGGAGGATCGTACTCGGTACGATGAGCTTGTGTATCGCAGGGAACGCGATCCATATAGCGTGGATAGGCATAGGGTAAGTGGAAGCTGTTGCTATATAGACGAATAATACCCGATATGATATGCATTATCTCTCTCTCTTTCTTGGCATTTGCAGCGTAAAGGAGACCCCACACGTGATTTGCCGGTAAGCTTTTTAGAAGATTTACTCTACGACACAGACACCATATATACCTAGCCAAAAAAAGATCAAGATAATAAAGCATGTTAAACTCTAGGCTGAAATAAAGTCTCTTAAAAGAGACTCTATCTGTATGTTTATAGACTAAATATTTTGTTAGCTAATTGTTGTTGTGGTTGTTAAATGTTGTCGCTGTTGTTGTAACTCCTAACCGAAAGTCTCTCTCAATTAATACTAACTAATACTAAACACACTGCAAATACCAAATACAATATACAAAATACCAAATACAAACACTTGACATAAAGAAAGAAAGCAAAACTTGTAGTTTAATTGTTGTACGAGCAAACGAAATAAATAACAATATTAACAACTTATTTATTTAACTTAGTGCTTAGTGTTTGCTTTTTTCTTATTTTTTCTGTCTTCTGATTTTTAGTTTTTAGTTTCCTCTTAAACTTGTTTGCCGCATGTCTTGCGTTTGCTTTCAATTTGAAAGTTGCTTAACTTGATTCGGCCTCAAATTAATAAACAAAACTTATTAAATGAATTAAAAGAAATCAGCAAAAAGCGAAGCGAAAACGAATGTCAATTTTTTATACTTTAAACAGCAAAAGGAAATCAAAAACAAATCAAAACAAATCAAAAAGTCGCTATGCAGTTTTATTTGTAGTTGCATTATGTATACTTTTCTCTAGGCAAGTATTGATATCGATATGATTTACAGATATCGATAGGTTAGGTCTAGTCTGTAAGCAGGTTAATTATGCTGTAAATTATGAAATTGAAACTTGTATAAACTAGGTTATATTACTATAATATGTATAAATCTATATTGAATTATATATCATACTCTTGGTACACCAAATCGCACCGGAAACTCTGCTTAATAGCCAACGCAGCACTCTCAAATATAAATACAAAATACAATATTAATCTTGAACTACACTCTATGAAAAATAATAACAATTGCACCAACAAATCACCTGCGCTCTCGCTCTACAAACTCTGTACCTCTCGCTCTAATAGTCACCGTAGCTGGTACTCTATCTGAACTCTGAAGTTCTCTGAGGCTCAGAGGCTCTATCATATCTCTCGCTCTCTATCTCTCTCTCTCTCTATCTGTTCTCACTTTCATACTCACTGTCACCGTCACCGTCACTCCTCTCACTCTACTCATGCTGTCTCTGTCTCTGAATCGTATGCAAAAAACAACAAAATCGTTCGTTCCATTCCATTCCCAACAGGTAACAGCTGACGATATGGAAGTAAGCGCCGCCACCGGACGCAGTCCTTCATCGGACTCGGGTCTGGGCATGACCGTAACGGATATACATAAACGGTATCTAAACCCAATACACTGAGCATCACATAGTACCCAAATCCACATTTGTACTATCTCAATTATGTATCTGTATTCTGTATTCTGTATCTGTGTTCTGTATTCTGTATTCCGTTGTTAACCCATTGCTAGACCCGCTCTACAGTTGCCCCATCGACCCATGTCGGCGGGACCAATACTGCATCGTTCACAGCATCAGCATCTGAATCAGCATTATCAGCCAGCCACGTCAACAAACCCATCATCGACACTCCAACCACCATCGACACCACCGTTGCCACTCCCACAACCACAACAACAACATTATCCGACTTTAGTGCATAGCTCATTGCGTCATCTAGGCGTCGCTGGAAATCTGCGTCATCATCATCTGCATCAGCATCATCTTCAGCATCAGTTGGGACCAAATCAATTCAAACTCAAGCAAGCCAAAGACAATCAGCAACAGGTCAGGAATTGTTGTCGTCAAAAAACGCGTAAAAAACTATAAATGCGTCAAGTGCAAAGCGTTTAGTGTCGCTTGGCACCAACTAGACTTGGCTCTGGCCAACCCTCACCTAGGTTGACTCCTAAAAAAGATCGTTTACCTTTTAGTAGCTATCAAATTTCCTGCATAGCTGCAACTATCAAATTTTATTAGCAATATACGAAGCGTGTGTAAAAGAGTTCTTAAATATTTCTAGCATTTTTTTTGTCTGTCCAGCTTGATTCAAAAAATATAAAATAAAAATTGTTTTCCATTAATTTTTTATGGATAATAATAGATAGATAGAGCTATTCTGCATACCACTTTTAAATTCAGCTCTTCTAAAGCATTCTTTTTGGCTGTTAAGCTAATAAAATTAAAAGAACTTCAATAAATAGATTTAAATGTGGAATACTTTAACATTTGCATTAAAAGTGCAATAAAAATATAATTAACATTTTTATATTTCATTTCTTACAGCTATTCTGTATACCACTTTTAAACACAACTTTTTCTATAGCATACTTTTTGGCTGCTATAACTTGGTTAAGCCAATTTAAATTGAAAATTTATAATAAGCAGACTTAAGAGTGGATTAAGCAAGAATATTTAAACAAAATTATATAATTTACAAATTTATATTAAAGTTTGCTCAGTGGCATAACTTTAATTAAAATTGTTTTCAATTTATTTAATTCAATTCTGTAAACCACTTTTAAGTTAGCATAATGTAGCCTACTTTTTGGCTGTCATAACTCGGTTAATCCCACCAAATGAATGCGGGATTTAAAAGTGGATTTATAAAGTGTGCTCAAAACGCTTCAACAAAAATAACTTTCAAAATTATACAATCCATATCATATGCTTAGAATAGTTTCTGTTTTTAGTTAGAGTTTTTACTTTAACTTAATTTTAATTTCTATAAAAAATATAACTAAAAAAATTTAAAATAAATTTATTTAATTAACTCTGGCATTACTTACTTTGCGCTCTTAAAACTCTTGAATTTTCTGTTAATCTATTGCTGCTTTTTAAACTTGTTGCATAACAACAACAACAAAAATTGACATTCGAGACCAGAAATCGGCCGATAAAACTTAAGCCTATAAATAAATACATATGTATATTTGAGTGTTGTCTCTTTTGTTTGACTTTGTGCCATGTCCTTTCGGTTTATGCTCTGTATTTTCTTTGTGTCTTTGTGTGTGCCGTGTGAACGTCTTTAAGTGTTGTTTGTGGTTTGTCTTTCCACATTGATTCAGTCATCATTTTGTGTTTTTCTACTAACCGTACTTTGAATTGGCTGCTCAATGTTGTAGTTGAATTGAACAAACTAACAATTTGGCTTAAATAAATACTTACCAATAATATGCAATCAAAATTGTGTCTAAAGGCAAAAAAATCGAGCTCAAAAATGTTTTCTCGCTTAGGAATACGGCTGTGATGAGCATAGAACTCGCCGGGGCAGTGAAACCCTATTACCGGAATACGAACAAGATGCGGTGAGTAAGAGAAAATCGTACAAGGATCGATTATGATTAACAAGGAAAATCGGTTGGGAAATGCGCAATTTTCATGCTCATTAACATAAATCATGACAATTTCTGTTAACATACTTACCTGCATTAATCTCTACAGACTTGCATTTTTGAATAACACGATTTGTTTTATTGAAATCACTAAAACTAGTTTAATTCAAGTTACTAACTAATTGCTAAGCTAAACTTAAACTTAGAACACGTAAACACTAAGGCTTTAGCACTAAATTATGCAATAGAGCTTTGCAACTCTTTGATGGATTATATTTGTATAGCATGTGTGTGCTCAAGTGAGAGTGTGTGCGTGTGTGGGTGTGTGTGTAGTTGTGTGTGTGTGTGTGTGTTTATAGCCAGCAGCTGTAATCAATACGATATGACGCCAATGTTAGAGCCGCAATGGCAAAGCAATACAGCTCAAACAGACCGCAGACCATACACTCCACACAAACACGCTCCACACAAATACACTCCACAACAACACGCTCCACAGCAGTGTTGCCAATTTTCTATTGAGAAAAGCTGTTTTGCAAGGAAAGGGCTAGCAAATAAAATTTTAAAAAATTAATATAAAAATAGTTAAGTTATTCTTAAGATTTTTCTTGTTCTTTCCTTAACAATTGAGATCACAATCTCATAAATCTCACAAGTTTTTCACAGAATTTACTTTTATGCATGTTTGATAATATTTTGTATTATACACAAAATTCTCTTTATATATTGACAATAGCTGATTTCCAAATTTGGCAAACCAACTCAAACTTTTAGAGATTCAATTGTTCGAAGTTTTGTGCTAGAATAAAGGTCGAAAAAAAACGGGGTATAAACTGTGCTATTGTTCTGCGCTGCAGGATATTTTAAAACTTACTGGTTCTAAAATTCTTCAATGGTATACTAAAATAATTGCTTAAATGCCAGCAAAAACATCGAATCCCAACAAAAGATATAGCAACTTTATGCATTTTTACGCTGCAAAGGATATTTTAAGAGAAAAATTCATCAAGATCCCCATAGTTATTTCTGATTATAACATTAATTTTGTAAAATCTATGAAAAAGCTGACAAAAAACATAAAAATTGTTTAAAAACGCTAGTTGCAAATCTTTTAAGCAAATGCTTTTCAAAAACAGTCAAATCTGGCAAAAATAAATCGCATTTGGCAACACTGCTTCAAACTCACACACATTCCACACACTTACACACATTCCACACCCGCTCTCTCTGCCTCCCTCTCTCCGCTCACATTTTGTCGTCCTCTGCTGGCGTCCAGGCGACTGCCGCGCCCACCACGGGCAAGTGATAATCGCGTGGCGGCGTGAAGGGGCGCACGAAGTGCCGCCATTGGTGGTGGGCGTGGTGGTGCGGGGGCGTCAGCGTCGCGGTTGCTGCGCTGCCCCCCGTTGCTGCTGTTGTTGTTGTTGCGCCCGCTGCATGTTGGTGCTGCTGATGGCAGCTGTTGGGCTCGAATTTCGGGCGTGGTATGCGCAATTGTTTGATCTCCGTCAAATAGGTTTCCATTTTCCCGTTGTTGTTACCGTTATTCTCCTCTTGTAGTTGTTGTTGTTGTTGTTGTCGTGTGCCAAGTGTTTGTCCGCCTGTTGATTTGTTAAGTTAAGTTGTTTTAATCATTCGAATCGCTTAGGTGCTTGCTTTTATTTGGCCAAGCTGCCCCTACAAACACTTCAACCGTCGACTGAGCCGCAGTTTGCTGATTGTCGGCAAATTGGCGCAAAACAAAAGCGTATTTTAAGGCAAATTAAAAAGCCAGCTGGCTAACAGGGCGTCTAAAGCTTTTAGACAGAATGAGTTGGGTAGTTAACAAAAAGTATTAGATAGCTAGAACCTACTTTTAATATTCAAAAAAATATATAAATTAATTTTGCTCTAAAAAATTGTTTATTTAAGCAGTTATGATAGATTATTTGAATAAACTATTAACCAATAAATGGGAAATATATTTTTTCGTGATCTATTGATTATTTTTCTGTATTAAATATATCTTAGAATTTTTCAGAGATTTATTAAACTTCTAACTTTTTGCTTAGAGCTGAGATCACAATTTCCTTAAAATTATATACATTATATATGTAATAATAAATTAAATAGATTAAAGCAACTGCTAAACAATTTAAAATGTATTTTTCTGATTTGTTAACATATTTGCAATTATGGAATATTTTTTTAAAATTTATAAAAAAGAGTCGTTTTATTTTTATTAAATTTTAGCATTTTTAGTGAGCTGAGCTCACATTTAGCATAATATTTTAAACCAATCTGTTGGGGAATCTTTTAAACCAATTTAAAAAGCTTAAATACATCTTATTAATGATATTAATGCATTCATTGCTTATTCATTAAATCTTTTTGATTAAATTCAATATACCGTATCAATTTAATTAGGCAAATTGTTTTATTTTTAATTTTTTTTATTTTTTATCAAGCAAATTGTTTAATTTGCTGTTAAGTAATTAATAATGGTTTTTCTTTTGCCTTTTTAATTCAGGAAAAATGAAAATAAATTTGCATTAATTTTGTAAAGATTTGAATTGTATTCATTAATTAATTGGCTGTCGTTTGAGGCATAAATCACCGAAATCAATGAAGAAACAGACGAGTTATGTAATTCGGAAGTAGGCTATTGTTAGAGGAAGCGAACAACAATTTTAAAAAGAGGCTACCAGAGTTGTCCTATCTACTATCTTTTCTGCTCTTACCATAGTTAATAATATAGTTAATCAGACTGCATTTTAGCACCTCGAAGCAAATACAATATTATTATTCAATCAAAGCCTTTCACGGCCTAACAAAGTTATTATGCCTCAGTGGGAGCGCAGAGTAAAAAGTGAAAGTAGATTTGCGGCATGTAGAGCAGCAGCAACAAGAAGCGCATAAGTAGCATGTTGTGTGCTGCATGTTGCACGTTGCATGTTGCATGTGGCCAGCAGATACGAAAATTGCTATAATTTCCGCAAAAAGGCGTTCGCCCAAATCAACGCATCGCAACGCTTCGACAGCTCGTTCGATACTTGCAAGGCAGACATTTGATATGGGATGCGCAGAAAGAGAGGGCGATAGGGAGGAGAGGGAGAGAGGGAGATGGGAGATGTGCCAGCTGCATGTTTGCACAGCTGACACCATTCGATAAATGGGTTGCACTCGATAGATGGAGTTGAGGGGGGGACAGGGGCAAGTTTTGGTTTGTGGACTGCAAGTTCGACTTCTTTTGAGCTGCGTTGACCAACGAGCGACCGGCTGAGCAACCAGTTTGATTTCAACTAAAAACAGACAAACAACTTTTAGCTGTTGTTGTTGTTGTTGTTGCTGTTGTTGAGGTTGTTGATGTTGTTGCTAGTGGCTGTCTGGGCAATGCGACACTCACTTTTTGTTGAAATTACAGCGAAGACCAAAACTCAAAGTGGGTCATTAGAGAAACGTACTAAATAAGGTACAAAACTTTGTCAAGAGCAGGCCCAGAGAAGTCAGCCAAGTCTGAGAAGTCAGAGAAGAAGTCAGAGAGACAGAGCATAAATGGAAAGTAAATAGTTTGTTGTTATTGTTGTTGTTGTTGTTGCAACCACGAAAGCGGCAAATAAGCAACTCGAAAAATGTTGTTTATAATGTAAATAGATGTTAAATAAATCATGCCGATGCGTAGCAGAGCCAAGTCCGGTCTACAAAGTCAATGGCTGTAAAACATAAACAAAACACTTAATAGAGGGAGACAGCATGATAGAGTGAAAGAGAGGGAGAGCATCTCTCTGCCACATGGAGAAAGATACAGTTTGTTTGCGGATGATATCATCTTAGCGGGCGTATATAGTCATATATCTAATAGTGTTTGTCCTGACTGACTTAATGACTTGTATCTACCAAAAATACTCCCCAACAACAATAATAATCATAATAATAAGCTGCCAGCTAATGAAGCCAATTGTTGGTCATTGTTGTTCTTACGGTTGTTGTTGTTTGCAGCCTAGTGTAGTGTCAATGCTGACTAGTTTATTTACAGTTATGTCGTGGGACAGGCATTTAATGGTTCTCACAGTTGTTGTTGGCTCTTGGCCGCTGGGCATCTTTCATCTTTCGTCTTCAAAAAAAAAAAAATAGAAATAAACAGAAATATTCTTGTTGTCGCTTGTCTTGAAAGACTTATCAGTCGCAGCGTGTTATCGCTTTACAGCTGTCCAGTTTTATGACGATGTGTAAGCTGTCTGCATGCACGTCTAGACTGGCATTTAGTGTCCATTTCAACTCGACAATTTTCTAGAAAAGCGCAGCTTCAATTTAAGTGGAAGAAAAGCTGCTGAGAAGGTGTTCAAGCAGAGGAGTACACTAAGAAAAACAAACATTATTTCGACCTGCCAATTAAAGCTCTCAAATGCCCCTGATTTTGTTATAGTATAACAGCACATAAGTTAAAATCGAAATAGAATCCTAAATGAATTCAGATAGATAATGGCAAAATGCAGCATTCGGATAAAATTAAGTGCAAAGAATGATTAAATTAAGTACCTCATTTTGTTCTTAAAAGTTTTCGAAATTAGAAACATAATAACATATTTAGAAAGCGCTTAGATCAAGAATCTTTGTAGCTCATTAAACTTTTCACACCGGAAATTCCTTATTCAAATAAGAAAACTTCTAATATACTAGTATTACCATACTGGGGTACTTAATAGATAGAGCTAAGAAATGCGGCCCTATATGTGAAAAAAATTAACAGATTAAATAATTTTCTACATGACAGTTCTTTTTAAAAGAATTTTTAATATTGTTTTTTTTTTTTTTTAATATCTTGAAAGCAATAGTTTTATAATTATTAATTTTAAATTAAAGAAAATATGATCTTTAAAAAGTATTTTTGCTTTTTAAATTCGCTAAATAAAACTCGCTAAATAAATTCAACAAAAATGGCATAGCTGTTTGCAAAGAAAATCAAGATTTGATAATAAATAGATGTCGTTGAAGGCATAAATTATTAAAACCGATATAGAGCTGTCGAAATTACAACATTTTCCCATCAATTAAAGTAAAGTCCCAGTTTTGTTCTATCAACAATGGCATTCGCTCTTCAAATCCAAGTAAAATGTATGCAAAGCCAACAGAAAAGAGTTGAACAACATCTCTTCTCTCTCTCTTCCATTGTTTGCTCAGCATATACAATATATATTATATATATCTATACTATTCATTCGATTCTATACGCTGTTCAGACAGATCGTTTTGACCCACTTAACTGAATATCGTAGATATATTCAATCATTATTGCACAACATTCGGGGCAACATTTGACAAACAGCTCAATGTGCGGTCATTTGACAGCTGTCAAAATTTGTTAGTGGGTCAATGCGCATAGATCTCTCCCCTCTCCCCCTTCCTCGCCGAGCCCTCCTGCCGGCTATATGGTAATAATATCTCGCATGATCTCTGGGCTACCCACTTAATGGTGTGAATTGGGCAGCTTTTGTTTGAACGCAAATAAGGCGTGTGAGGGGCGGGGCGGGGCGGGGCGTTGAAGTTGAAGTTGTCAGTTTGAGGTTTTGAAGTTTTGAAGTTGATTTCAGAACTCAGCTGTTGAAAAGCTGTTTCGTTGTTTTGATGGAAAAGCCGTTGTTGGCGCACAACTTTCACAAGCTGCGAAAAGAAAGAGAATTTTCCAGCCAGCCCATTTAACTGTATGGCAATCTCTCTGATGAGTTCTCTTTTCTATTTCTATTTCTATTTTCAACAACAAAAATCATTTTTCAAGCGCAGTCAGCAGTTTTTTCATTTTCCCCCATCCCGCTCTTTGGCTGTTGAACTTTTTTTCGTAAGCCGCTTAGGGCCAACAATTTAAAATCAATCAAATTTATGACTTTGCAAAGTTCACAGCGCTGCCTCGTCGCATATGTGTAGTCAGAGTTTGGAGTCGGAGTCAGAGTTAAAGCTATGGATGTGGCTATAGCTGTGGGGATTTGTAACCAAATCCAAGCTCACGGATACACAGATACACACATACAGAGAGACTGCATGCCATTGACCTCAATGCGTAGCGGTTGTAAATTCGCAGCTGTATTTGTGTTGCGTATCTCACAGATACAAGTACCAGAGAGTATCTCAGGCCGCGCCAAATTGCGTTTCAAGTTTGCGCTTAGCCGTTTGCCAATTGCCATTTGATATGCTTTGAAATAAAGTCGCTGCATATTATATATTTTATTCGTATTTTATCTGCACATCTATGGGTTTTATGGCACTTAACAGCGGCCATGCCGAAATCTGTTGTCAAGGCTGACAAAACTGAATTTTGTCATTTTTAATTGCGTTGTAATTACCGAAATATATATATTGGCAAATTGATTTGGTCGATGACAAACAGAAATTCAATGGTGATTAATTATTTTTCAATATTTATAAATGTTACACATAATGTTTGAGGGTTGAAAGAGTATCAATTTTGATAGACCCTGTACTTCAAAAGAGTAAAAAAGGCTCTATTAAGTTAGTGGAAAATGTTACATACAGAAGGAGGCGTGTCAGATCCCACAAAATATATATATTCTAAATCAGAACGACTTTTATAATATACGCTAAACAAATTTGTTTTAGATTCTTGATATCTCTCTCCAAAGTTCAGTGTCTGCTACTGTTAGTTACGGACGTAACTCCTTAAATTAGGATTTTCTCTGTGTCACTTAGCCTATTCTTTAAAATTTCTTCTAAAATTTGTAGTTTGAAGTACAATTTAACTTTGCAACTGCTGCAGCTGTCTTTCTATCAATTAACCAAGTTAATATTTGTATTACTCGCAAAAGCAACTGCATTTAATTCTAAATAAACATACACTGCAATTAGAAGTTTTTAATTAAGCCGCAAACTAAAAGAAACTGGCGGCAATGACAACTCAATTATTTCTTTTACTTTATGCACAAGTTCTGCACAAAAAATCTAGATAAATTTCCATTGTTTTCCGCTGGCTGTTGGCTTAGTGTTCTAGGCTGAGCAATGCTTTCCCTTTAGCTGGGTTTAATGGCTTTTCTAGGTCGAAATGTTTAGCAACTATCACAGAGACTCCTGTAGTTTAGAATCTCGACTTCCGTCAGCAGCTGAGCAACTTAATTGCAAAAACCAGTCGAAAAGACAAATAAAAAACGAACGAAAACAAAAAGTAAAGCCGAGCCGAGGTGGAGGCTGAGGGCAATTAAAAAACAGCCATAAACAAAAGAAATTAGCAACAAAAAACTGCCAGTATGAGGTGAGAAATAGAAGTTAATTGAATGCAAATGCAGAAAAAAAGAATTGCCAGAATTGCCACAACATGGAGCTCAGTGTCTGTCTCTCTCTCTATCTCTCTTTGTCTCTGTCTCTGTCTCATCTGCAATTCGGTTGTGACACATGTGAGCCAAGATTGCAGAAGTCTTGCGGCACAAAGCCCCAAAGAGACCCAAAAGCTGCTGAATGACGACGATGATGAAGAGCCAGATGAAGACGAAGATGATATAACCAGGGCAGAAGCGGAGCAGCCCTGGGGGCAATCGACGCTTTGGCCACAAAAACCGAAAACAAAACCAAAACAAAAGCCAAACAACAGCTCAGGCCACTTTTGTGCGTTATTATTTAGGTATAGCTATAGGTAAACGTAGCTAAAGCTCTAGTTATGCTTGTACTCATACCCTGTACATATGAAATGGGTAAAAACGGGGTTAATAAGTTTCTGCAAATGTATTTAACAGCGAGAAGTGACAGACCCCATAAAATTTATATATTCGTGATCAGGGTGAAGAACTCAGTCGATGCAGCTATGTTCGTCAGTAAAAGATAAAAATATAAAAGATAGATAGGATAAAACACGAATAAGTTATATGGTTTAGAAGGTGGTTTTCCGAAACATCTACTCTCTAGCATTATATTTATCGATCCCAAAAAGCTCATTGAAATCGGTTAATAAACAACGAAGATATTTAAGAAACAATATTGCAGGATTTATCTAGTTCGCCTTTTGGCTTTAAATTATAATAAAAAAAAGTGTAGGGGGTATTCTACAGTCGAGCGCCTCCGACTGATCTGCAGCGCTCATTCTGGCTGTACTTGTGTTTGTGGCTAACTTGTCTGTCTGTCTGTCTGTTTATGCAACAATTTGCAGCAAACAGAGCGCAAAATAAGCGCCAACGAAACGCGAAATTTGTCAACTCTCGGCTCAACTTCAATTCTTCTCTGAGCTATTTACACGTAATTTACAACTTATTTATACGCACGCTTTGTAAGCCCGCAAAAGACGCCTCTGCTTGCCCCTCTTCCTCTCCTTTCTCTTGCTGCCGTCTTCAGTTGTCGGCTTTTCTCCGTTTCTCTCCTTGGCTCTTTCGCTCTCTCGCTCTCTTCAGCTGGGTCTTTGCCAACCTTACGCTTCAAGCAACGACGCGCAACTGAAAACACAAAATGCAGACGCGGCCAAAACAGCAGCTAACTGAAGCCAACGCCGGCGTCGAAGTTGACGCTGGCGTCGCAGTCGACGCTGGCAGCGCGGTATTACTGAAATTTACACTACTTTGGAGTTAGTTGGGAAATCTTAGGGGCTTCGGCGTGGCATCCGTGGGATATAAAGAGATCAGTTTGATTGATGAACCAGTGTTGCAAGGCGTCTTTTTGTTATAATCAATGTGTATATCGATAGGCATAAATCGATAGATTTTTTTGAAGCTAGTATCCATGCGTATTATGAAGTATCTTTGACATATTGTGCATCATAAATCTGTTGAATTGTTTAAAATATAAATATTGGCTACAGACAAATGTGTATATCGATATACATAAATTTGTAGATTTTTACTGCAATTTGTAGAGTACATTAAACATTTTGTTTAACTATAAGAATACCCTAAGTTTGCATATACATATATAATAAGTTATTTTTTTTAAGATTTAAACGCCTACAATAAGTTAATATAAAATTGATTGTAGACCAGTTTTTTTTTGTAAAAGTTTATTTATTAAAAGCAATGTGTTTATCGATAAATCGAACGATATTTTATCATAAGAATTTCCCAAGTTTGTACGTAAATTAAGTTAATTTCTAAGTCTTTTAACGAACATAATAAGCTAACACAAAAGCTGCAGAATATGCTGAATCTTTCTTTTAAATTGATGTAATTTTATAAATTAATTGTTTCCCCAGATATATTATCTTTTGTTATATTTTTTACTCGTAATTAATTGATTCCATTAAATTTTAATGTTCTTAAACATAACTTTAATCTTTAATTTTTAAAGTTTTTTTTTATACATTTTACTCGTAACTTAATTGATTTTATTAAATATTAATATTCTTATACTTAACTTTAATTTGTGATTTAATATTTCTTGGTGTTTTTCGACATTTAAATAAATAAATAACTAATTAAATAATGCCTGCCTTAACTTTAAGTAAGGGTATTCCCGCAGAGCCACAGTGAGGCCAAAAATCTTGGACATTTCTTGTAGTTGACTTTGCGTGTGGCTTTCTTTGAGCGTCTCCCGGTCTGCGTTCAGTTACTTTTTTATGGCTGAGCAATAAAACAAATGCAAAAAACAATAACTACAACAACTACAACAAGACAACGACAATAACAATTATAAATGTGGCAGATTTGTGCAGAGATTGTCAATATTTATGGCTAAAAATTATTATAGAAATATAATACATAAGTATGTATATCAGCTTACGTATTGTGTCTGCAAGATACGAGTCTCTGCGTCTGTATGTATGGCAATAAGTGCGCTGTAAGCTGAGTTTTTTACGCAATGGCCAACAGCAGCAGCAGCAGCATCTGCGTATCTATGAGATACTGTATCTGTATCTGCAGCTGCTGACACACTGCAGCTGTGTGAGCTGTCATTGCCGCTTGCTGCTGCTGCTGCTGCTGCTGTTGCTGCTGCTGCTGTTGTCGGCGTTTTTTGTTTTGCTCCGGCATGACGTAAACAGAAAAAAACGCTTTCAGCTCTTTTGCGGCTGCTGTTTTAGCCATTTAGCCGCTGCCGAGCCAGAGTTGATGGTCAAAACGAAACACAAAAAACAGAAAATAAACAGAAAAAAGCAGAGAAAAAAGAACTGCGGCTGATGGCAACGCTTTTGGCATTGAAACAGCATCAAATGAGCATCGTTACCGTTGCTCTTTTATTTCATTTTTCTTAATTGTTGAAATTTAATTAAGACAGTTGCATTTATTGCTGTTTAATTTTCTTTTCTACTTGTCTTTCTTCCCTCTCTCCCCTCTCTCCCTTTGCTGCCGCTGAAAATGTACTGAAAACAGGAACAGGTAAGCGCTTGGCGTTTCGCTTTGCATTCGTTTTTCGTCAGCGTCGTCGTTTGTTACGATTTAAGCACTTTTTTCAAAAAAAACAAAACAAAAACTATCTTTTATACACACACACATACACACACAACACACACACACACACACACTCACAGCTACATTTATATATAACCTCATAACAACACGAAATAGTTACAAAAAACAACAAACAATAAGGAAGCAGCTAATTTCGCTGCACTTGCTACCCACAAATATATAAAAAACCAACAACAATGAGTCTTTCGCCCAGGCGCTGTAAATATTTAGCGCTGTTTTTTACCACTATTTATTGCGCTCCTGCCCCCCTCTTTGACTGCATTGCGCTGATTGCTGTTGATAACATTTACTGCAGTTGTAATGTTATGTCCACGGAAATGCGGCTTGCCAGCCAATAAACATTACAAGCTGCCCAAAAAAATAAAGAAAAAATTTATAATAATTTATAATTATGGCTCGCATAACAGTTAACTACTTAATAGCTGCCTTTAAATTATTATGTTTAGTAACGGCAATCAAATTAAAAAACCCGCTCTGCCTGAAAGTATGCTACAATTATGCTGCGTGGCTTGGCAACATGCAGCCACAGTTGGCAACATTGAGAACCCGGTCTAGCAACATGCAGCGTTCAGCAACATTACAGCTAGGCACATTTCAAGCATTAGCAGAATTAGACATTATAATTATTAATTACGCAGGTATATAGTACGAAAATTGTATTTTATTTTAAATTTAGTTTTGATTCAAACGTAGACGTAGTTTAAAAACCATATAGTATATTTTAATAATACCCTATAACCAACTAAAATCAATTAGAGTTTTTAAATAAATCTAGCTACCTGTAAACACATATTAAAACAAAACTCTTATACTCTTATACTAGCTAAAAACGTAATTTAGAGCATAGAGTAAAGGCGCTCTGTATAACAAATCCCCTACAAAAATCACATCAAGACAGCTCCAGAACCCGTTTACTTTTGAGTTTTATTTCAAATTAAATAATTTATTTTATTTAAACTCTATCTGTTCTGTCTGGCACCTGTTGAGTTGAGCATAAATCTCATAATATTTATTTATTTTAGTTTATTTTTTGTTGAGTTTCTTTCTATCTCTGTTAACCCTTGACTACATTCCCGGTACTTCCCCCGAAATTGTTCTCGTTTGTTCATTTGTGTGCATTTCAGGGCGGCTACTTAGATGGACTACGTTCACATTTGGGTGGTTTAACACAACGTGTCAAATCATGGTATTGGGGACGACCTCTTGTAAGTGCCAATGTATTTTTCGTTTAACGAAAACCCAAACAAAAAAAAGAAACCAAACAAAACCAAATGATAAATCAAAAATCAAAACAAATCAAAGAAACCAAAAACAATACAAAGCATATTGCAATGATCAAGTTAAATAAACTATACAAACAGCAAAACCCACAAAACTTAAATTAAATTTCAATAATTACTAACGTTTGAACGAACTTTGAACTTGCATCTCGTTGCATCTTCAGCGCATCCACTAATTAAATTTCAACTTAAATTTAAATTTAAATTTAAATTTTAAAAACTTAAACTTGAATGAAATAAAATTTAAAAATTCAGCCTGAATCTAGTGTTGTTGCTACATTGTTTTTATTACGCTCTCTCACTCTCACAACGCTCTCTCTCTCTCTGTATCTCTCTCTCTATCTATCTCTATCTGTCTCTGTCTCTGTCTTTTGTCTCTGTTTGTATGTGCCTTGCAAGCAATGAGTGCAATTTTTTAAGTAAATCATTAACACGAGTTGAAAATTTGCATTTCCATTCGCTGCACCTGAAAGTTTTTATGTTGTAATCGTAGGAATTGTTTTGTCTTGTTCGAAGATCAAACTGCTTGCCCTCACACATACATGCACACATTTAATTAATTAATTAATTAACTAATTAACCAACTGTCTAGTCCATAGAGCCGACACCTAAATACTCTGTATATGTTTTTGTTTGATTTTTCTGTATGATTTTTACAACTTGGCGCACCCAACAAACAAAATTAATACTAATTTCGTACTCGTATTAACTAGCGTTTGTCTTAGTCACTTGTAAAGTAACGTAAAGTTGTCAATGTAAGTATTATTAACTAACTAAACCAAGCAACAAAATTGCCCATAAACTAGCAACAAAAACAACGTTAAACCCAACGATCGAAGATCGAATAAAATAACAATGAAAATGAAGCTTGAAAAATACATTTGCACATTTACGCATGAGTCAACCTAATTTCTAAACACCACCAACCACCACAGCCACCCAACCACCCAACCACCCACCGCCAATCGCACCACCAAGCCATAGTTTAAGCTGCAAAGACTTCATTTTGTTCCATTCCCAAAACGTTTCTTTCGTTTCGTAGCAACTAATACCCTGTAATTAGTGCCCTTTGGTTTTTTCAGTCTTTTCCATTTGCCTTCATTTATTTGACTCTAGCTGCTGCCCTTAACACACACACACACACACATACATATGTCAATTTTTTATAGTTGTAGTCTAGCTCTGTACTATAAATAATTACAAGTTTTAGTTAGCGCTTAACTCGATTCGTATGGAACAACTAAATTATAACTAGCCAAAAACGTATAAACTTATTCTTAGTCTTGTTCTCTAGCCAAAATCTAAGTGTCTTAGTTGCCATTTTGCAAGCCGTTTTTTATCAACTCTCTAGCACACTCTATATATACACATACGTACACCTATTTACACACACACACACACACACACACACACACACCCACACACATAAATATAACTAGACTTATATATTGTATAGCTACACTTGACTCTAATCTTCTCAGCACTCGCATTCTCATACTCCGCACCCACACACACACACAGATACATACACATACACACACATACATACACACATACATACATATGTCTAGGTATATATATCGTCTGATACACCAGCTTTGACTTACAGTAAAATCCAACAATTTAATGTCACTTTTGATGTCCTTTTCAAACGATTCTATTCAAAAGTCTGCTGCACTTTGTTTTTAATTCCGTTTTCGCTGTGAACATAAAATAAAAAAAAAAAAACTGGCAGTCTAAAATTATGATCCATTGAAATTATAGCTATAAAAAATGTAATTTTTTGATAGCTAAGAATAAATTTATAGTATTTCATTAAATTCAATGACGTTCAATAACGTTTTAATATTGATAGTATTGTAAGTTTAATTTTTATGCATTTTTTCATACCAATTTCGTATAGATTTCCTTAATGGATAGATCTCAAAATGGAATATCTTTACGATATTTATCGACCTAATAGTCTCGACATTAAAAAAGTCAATCTCCATTTATGAATAACAAACCATAACAGGCCATAATTTATCTGATATAATTGATAGTTTAGCGATGGTTATTGATATAAGCGATGAAATATGAAATAATTTATCCTACAAAATAGTTTAGCTATAAAATATTTACATAAATTGATTATTTATCAGCAGCTAATCTGCAAAGTGTATCGTTCAAATATAGAATCCTATCGATACCTATCAATAAATTACCTTTGCCAACCGATAAAAATCTATATTGTTATTAAAAATTTTCTGCAAACAATATTCCACATTTAATCGTTATATGCATATTTGGTAATTTATCTATATTTAAACATATTATCGCTGCTTGCTATTTCTCGATGAAATACTGCCTTTAATGTCATTGATAAACTGTGGATAATATATCTATATTTATGGTTATTATTGTTATCGCTATTTCTTGATTAAACTCTACATTTCTGCAGATAATTCTAATGTATCTATAATTATAGATATTATAGTTATTTATCTATTTGTTATTGCTTAACTGCATTTCTGCAGCCATCAGGCAGCACATTCAGAAATCAATCAGCAAATACATTCAGTTAAAAAGGCCCTTATTTAAGGATGTTTATCCAATCTGCAGACTTAATCAAAGTCCAAATGAAAATGCTGCTGCAATTGGTTTAATATATCTGCTGATTGTATGCAAATCAAACAAGTACAAATAAAAAATAAAGAAAAATAAGCTGTGTTCACTTCAGTTGCAGTTGCAGTTGCAGTTGCAGATCTTGAACCGATTCAGTCAGGCGCACACATGAAGCTTTTGCATAATGCCGCCTTGTGGCAAGTGCATTTCCTCTACACTGCAAAAAAAACTATTCCCCACTCACTCTGCTCTCTCTACAGCTTGAATTCAATTAAGTTTTCTATCTGTATGCTGATAATGAAATGAAAATGCCACAAACACATGCCACAACAAGTCGTTGCAAGGTTCAATGAATATCTTTGAATACGAATATAACTACAACTGAATACACTCGAAACTAGCAACAATTTGTAGCAACAAGATAAATATACAACAAATTCTTATGCAAATATTTCTACTATTTTCGTTTTACATTCAATTTATTGTACAAAAAACAAAAAACAAACAAACAAAAATTGTTTTGAAACTTTGCGCACTCCACATAAAAAATAATTGGTCAACAAATTGCGGCAACAATGTGACCGTATATGCAAACAAATGCCAAATTCAATATCGAAATCGAACTCGAAATACACAAAATAATTAGGAGTTGGCCACAAAACTCTCAAGAAGTTTCGATATGAAGGAAGAAGGCGGCACTTTGCTGGGCGATAAAGGTGTACGAAGGCATCAGGTGAGTGCGAGCACACAAAATACCAGAACAACTAGAAAATACCAAACAAAAATAATATATTTACTTGGGCGATATACCAACAACGTCAGCAGCGAATGCCAACAAAATACCAAACTAAAATAAAAAATAAAATCAAACAAAATATCAAAGAATGCGGTTTGACATATGAAATTCGCTCAATCTCAATTTTATGCCTCCTCCTCTCTCTCTCTCTCTCGCTGTCTCTATCTACATTTCGCTTTTAGTACTTTATTCTTATTATAGTATGTATGCCGAACAGAAAACTCGAGACACAAAAATGCACACAACTTGAAGCCAATGAAAATTTATATACAATTTGGTCAACAGCAAAGTCAAACGAAAGCACACAAAACAAACCGAAACAAACCGAAAACAAAACAAAACAAAACAAGAAACAAGAAACATTTCATGCTCCATTTGCCACACACAAATTGATTGAATACATTGAATACATTGAATATACTCCAACTACTCAATATACTCGTACTTGTAAAATTCATTCAATTGGCCTTAGCATCAGAGTTGCATTGCGTTTGCCACCACTACACTGAGAACAATTGTTGTACAAAAACCCCTTTATTCCAATTACAGTTAGCTTGCTTGCCTTTTGAGTACCCACACTCGAATACACCCAAAACACTCAAAACACCCACCGAAACACACTTTGAATTCTCTTACAACTAACCTTTAAGTACTTACTATACCCTATAAATTAGCAACCGTAGGCTATATCGATAACTCTATGATCTGTTTTATATTACTCTTAATCATTCCATGTGCCCTTCTCGTTTCATGTGCCCCCCGCAGTCCATGCAGCGTCTGTCAGCTGAGCAGAACGGTGGTTCAACGACTGAACAAACACATGAACACAATCCAAACGTCGTACCTGATCATAGAGGCAACTTACACATTACAGTTAAGAAAACCAAACCAATTTTAGGTATTGCTATCGAAGGTGGTGCTAATACGAAGCACCCGCTTCCTAGGATTATCAATATCCATGTGAGTACACAAGGCGTATGCTTAATATTGCGTATACTTGATAAAGTTCTTTCTCTTTTCCCCTAAGGAAAATGGTGCGGCATTTGAAGCGGGCGGCTTGGAGGTCGGGCAGCTGATACTGGAGGTAGACGGCACTAAAGTCGAGGGTCTACACCATCAGGTAAGCACAGTCGGACGCACTCGACAGCTACAGACTTGTTGAATGACATTAGGTAGCAGCTAGTTAGCGTAATTGATGACTTGGCATTTTAAATGATTTTCTGAGTATGCCTTATCCGATTTTCATAAAATATACCTTTCTGAATAGCTTTTGAATATATCTGCTTATGATTCATATACATATATCTTTTACTTTAAAGTACTTTATAGTACTTTGCAACTATACTTTTTCGAATATAGAGTATTTACAATTTTATATATATTAGTTTTTATGCAGTATTCATTATTATTAGAAACTTACAAAAATCTAAAAATATTAGAATATTGACAAAGAAAATTTATACTTATTAATTAAAAAGGCGTCGTTTAACCCTCTGATACCCAAGTGTGTCTCAAGTCACTCATTACATAATTGTCATTTTAAAGAAATCGGTTTATTGGAATTTAAATATAATTTTTTGCGGTTAGCCAAACATATGATTAAGAGCTCATCAAGCTCACTTAAGCTTTAGCGGTACTTTTTTAACTAAGTAAAAATGTTTGCTTCAATTTGTCTCATTAGTTTAGATTTGGTCAGTAGGGGGTGAAGGTATACAAATTTCAAATCGATGAAGAATTACAAGAATTATATTGAAACAAATTAAATCAATAAAACATGAAAATATCCCCAAAAAGTCAATTAATAACTTCAACAAAAATTCTTTAAAAATAAGTTCCTTCTTAAAAACATTTTTCAACATATCGATGACAATATTGCATATTTTTTGCACACTTAATTTATTGATTAATTTAATTAATTTTAATTAATTTTTTTAGGAGGTTGCTCGACTGATAGCCGAATGCTTTGCGAATCGTGAAAAGGCTGAAATAACCTTCTTAGTTGTCGAGGCAAAGAAATCAAACCTGGAACCGAAGCCAACCGCATTAATATTTTTAGAAGCCTAACATTTGCTTGCCCTGCCGGCTAGCGACCCATTGGAACGACAAAAACTCGAGTTCCTCTACGAATGGGGCATCGATTTAACGGAGACGCCAAAACCAATGCCAACACCAATACCGCTGACAAAAGCTAAGAATCCACCGCCACTGCCTCATGAGCTGCACAACAGCAACAACAGCAACAGCAACTGCAGCAGCAGCAGCTGCTACAACAACACCAACTGCAACAGCAACAGCAACAACAACAGCAACTGCAACTGCAGCTGCCACTTCAACAACTACGGCAGCAACACTGCGCTCAACAATCATCAGCAGCAACAGCAGCAACAATCATCATCATCATCAACAACACAAGCACAAACACAAACAGCAACAACAACAACACACACAAACACAAATACAACAACAACAACAGCAACTACAACAAAACAACAACAACAACAGAAGCAACAACACCTGAGCAACACCAACACACCAACCAAGGCATCGCGCGAGGCAACACCAACGCGTGAGCAACAGCAGCAGCAACATGCCACGCCCACCCGCGAGCCTCACACGCCCACACAACATAATCGCGAGCGACAGCAACAGCAGCGTGAAATACGCGAGCAACGCGAACGCGAATACCAACAAGAACATCAGCAACACCCACACCATCAGCAACATCAACAACACCAGCAACATCAGCAACACCGACAACAGCAACACCAACACACACACCATCGGGATCATCATGACGTTCGTGAGCATCGTGAGCATCGCGATTATCACGATTACCACGACGATCATCATCATCATTCACATCAGCAACATCATCATCAGCAGCAGCAGCAGCAGCAGCCACGCTACAGCAGTAACAGCTACAAGAATCATAATAATTCCGTTTACCAGTAAAAAGAAGAAGAAGAACAACAACAACAGCTAAAAATTGGAACAATTTTGGAACATTCTTTCAAACGGCTTTCAACCAGTTAACAGTTAAATTGTGCTAACAAAGGAAATCCCAAAAAAAATACAGCAGCAACAACTACACAAATGTCTCGCTCTTTGCTCTTGCTCCCCCAACCCCTTCCCCTTCTCTCTCTCTCTCTCACTCTCCCTGTCTCTCTCTGTTACTGATCAGTATTCTATATGCACAGCCTTGACACACGTAAAGCGCTTATTGCAACAGCATCAAAAGTTAAAAGAAAAATGCCTAAAAAAAAAACCCAAGGAAAATTGGAAAACTTTTGAAAATGCTGTGCAATGCAATGTTGTTGTATCAGCTCTTGTTAGAAAGAAAAGCTTCTATTTCCCAGCTAACCTAGAGATCTGTGTTCTATATGTGTTAGGTTGTAGTTTCAAAAGCTGCTCTAAGAAAAATCCACCAAAAAAATTACATAAAATAAATCCCAAAAAATAATGCATACAAAATTCCCAAAAAATTAGCAGTACATCATGAACTTAATCAATTATTGAAAAAAAAACAACTTCTTACCAAAAATACCCAAGAAAAATACAAAAAAAAGAAGATCGATAAACCTGTAGAAAATCTCGAACTACCTTAATTATTTAAAAAAGTTTTTGAAAACTCTTGCTATATCAGTTCGTTTCGACAAACCTTCTGACCAACCATAAATTTTAAAATACATCCATTAAAATACTCAAAATATTTTAATTGAATTTTCTTTCCAACTATATCAAAAATTTAGTAAACACACTGCCAAAAAAAACTACCAAAAAAATACAAGAAAAACCCCAGAGCAGCTTTTCCCACCTCATGCTTTTCCACCTCCACCTCGCCTCCCACACTTACTCTGTCAAAACCGATGTCAACTCTTGTCTCTTAACGTAGTACAGTCTAAACAAAAGTAGCGCCCCCGCCCCCTCTCTCTGAAACCCGAACTTAGGACTTCGATGAACAAAAAAATAAAAGGAAAACCAAGTAAACAAATCTGAGTAAAAGAAACGTGTAAACCGTAACTGTAAAACATATTAATTGTATTATGTGTGTACTTGAACAATATTATGATTATCAAACACGAAACGTAGTCTAAATGGTTAGTTGTTAACAATGATTTAAAGGCCACAGAATTCACAAACTAAGCAAATAATCCCACAAACAAATCCCAAGAATACAAGCATACAAATTACTCTATGGCATACACTAAATTATATAAGACGAAGACGAGGAAGAGGAAGAAACCAGAGCTTAAATGTTATAAATAATGAAATCCTTAAACCGTAAGAAATACGCAAAAAGCAAAAGCAAAAACGAACAAAAATCAATGCAGAAACAGCAGCAGCAGCAGAAAGACACTGTAAAAAACGAACAAGTAAAAAGCTTTTGTTATCAACACACACACACACATAGATGCACTAACACACTTGCATATTGCTTATGTATTTATGTAATTATAGCAGCTACAGCAACAACAGCAACAACAACAACATCAACAACAAATATGAAGCCCACCTAAACGCAAATCAATTGTAAAAATACAAAGTAAATAAAAATAAAATTAATCGTAATAAATTCACACACACACACATACACTCACACTCACACACACATGCCGCATTGCATACATATGTAAAAATTAATACCTAGCAAAAGAGCATTAAAATATGAATATTAAATACCAAAAAAACCAGCAGGCAAAGTGTCGATCAAAGCAGTAAATTAATCAATTGGAGCAACATTTAAACAACAGCAAAATGCGCAGCAAGACAAACGATAAACGCAATCGATAGTCGATAATCGAGCTGCTGTGGATTGCATTGTCAAGCACGCGCGCTTACAGTCCACAAGCGCTAATTTCGATTGTCAGTTGAAGTTTTGAGTTTTTCTGGCTGCGCTGAAGGCAAATAAATTAAAAAAATATGTTAAAAAGGCACACGTAAAATCGTAAAATGTTATTAGTACAATTTAAACTGCACACTGCACTCTGAACTCTGAACTCTCCAACTATGCAACTATCTGTATCTTTTTGAATGTTTGTTGTGGAACAACAACAGCTGCAAAATTGTATTCCTCTCACGAAAACGGTAAACGAATTATGCTATAAAATGAAAAACAAAATAAACAAAAATTGCTACGCTCTCTACGCATTAAACAACAGCAACTAGCAAAACTAATAACATTAACTAGTAGAGATAAACGAACGCTTAAATTTGAGGTTGATTGGCATTAAGTAAAAAAGCAAAGTTAAAACGATGTTTAAAGGCCGACAGGGCGCGATAACGATAACGATAACAACTAATGAAACAAAAAACAAAAACAAAATGGAAATCCCAAAAGGCACAACAACAACAACAGCAACAAATTGTGCTAGAATTTATTATAAATTTATTGTAAAATATTAGCAAATTGCAAAAACCTTTTAAACTAAACATAAAACCAAATGAAATGAAATGAAATGAAAAAGAAGAAAAAACTAAAAGCTAAATAACATTTTTTCGCTCTCTTGCTCTCGTTATAAACTATTCTCTCGCCTATGCTCTCTCACATTTTTATACCCAATTCATTTGGCAAATTGTTGATTTTGTTCGTTGTGTGTGATAGTGTAAAGCGAAAGAAGAAGAAAAAGGCATAAAGAAAGTATAGAAGAAGAAAGAGATAATTGATAACTTTCTGCATGTTGTACGAGCAATTATTTATTTGTGTCTAGTTAAATACGCTAAATATACATTTATAATTATAGTTATATTTATATTGATTACGCCTGGGCTTGTTTTGAGCATTCTGCTAATTCCCGAAATTCTCCCTAAACTCTACTTAGCATATTAGGTTGTTTGGGAATGACATACCGGTTTTTACATTCAAATTTTACGCTTCGCTTGTGAAGTCAAATATAATGGTATCTGGCAATGCTGTATATCATTTGAAAGGTATTGGCAACACCTTTAAAATGACATATAGTTTGTTTACATGAGCTTCCACGTTAAAAACTTACAATTGATTGAAATGGAGTTCACAAACACAGAAATTCGGGCAATTTTTAAATTTTATTTCGCACAAGGAAAAACTGCTGCGGAATCTCACAGACAGATTATTGCTGTCTTAGGAGATAACAAACTTTCGATAAAAAATGCCGAACAGTGGTTTAGGCGATTACGAAGTGGCAATTTTGATACCGAAACACCCAAGCCTTCCGGACGACCAGTGACCGTTGATACGGATAAAATCATGGAAATAGTGGATCGAGATCGTCATGTGACTATTAGAACCATCGCAGAGGAGCTGCAACTAAGCACGGAAAACGTCTATAGGCATTTAAAGTCGAGAAATTTAAAAAATCTTTGTTGCACCGTAATAAACTCGACTCATTTCTGGATCGGTTAGTCACTGGTGATGAAAAATGGATCACATATGACAACATAAAGCGTAAAAGACCCTGGTCGAAGCACGGTGAGTCGTCTCAAACGGTGGCAAAGCCAGGACTGACGGCTCGGAAGGTGTTGCTGAGTGTATGGTGGGATATCAAAGGAATTATCCATTATGAAGTGATGCCCTATGGCCAAACCATCAATTCTGACCTCTACTGTGAACAACTAAGCACGGAAACCGTCCATAGGCATTTAAAGTCGAGAAATTTAACAAAAAAGCTCGGAAAAAAAAAACAAAAAACCCCATACATCTTTAGTGACGCGTAACAAGCTACAGGAGCTTGGTTGGGAAGTGTTAATGCATCCACCTTATAGTCCGGACATTGCCCCAAGCGATTACCATCTGTTTTTGGCCATGCAAAATTTTCTCGATGGACAAAAATTGAGTTCAAGGGAGGATTGTGTAAATCGAATCGCCGAGTTTTTTGCCAGTAGGGACAAGGACTTCTTTAGGAGAGGCATCTACAAATTACCATCAAAATATCAGAAAATCATCGAAAACAACGGTACATATATCACTTAAATCGGACAATGCTAAATATATTAAAATAGTCGTCAAAAATCAATAAAGAAACCGGTATGTCATTACCAAACAACCTAATATATATACTGTATTTAAATGTATGTGAATTGTGTGTGAAATGTTATGATATATGATAATTGATAATTGTACTTTTGTTGACTATTATGTAATACCGCTTTGCTGTATATTAGTTTAGTTATTGTGCATTTTTGGCTGCAATTAACTAGGACAGAACCCAAGGGAAAACAGGAGAAGAAAGCAGGAAGAAAAGCGCATGCTGTTAGTTATTGTTAGTGAAAATCTATCATATGAATAAATTGTTCTAAACGTACTAACTACATTTCCAAATTCAAAATTAATTGGTCTTAAAACAAGAAACAAAAACAAAAACAAAATGAAAATGTTAACAAATTGTTTATGCGCAATAGACGCACTTTTTGTAAATTGCAGCAGACGAAGGCTTACTTAAACTTAACTTAAACATAAACTAATTCATAACACGCTATATGATATATATATACAAATACACAAAGATACACACACATACATGCTATACTCGTACGATATATACGCAAATATATAGAGCTATATCGTGTACTCTAGCTATATCTTAAAGTAACGACAATGACAAGCAATTCGAAGCAAAAACCAACTGAAAACAATTTCAATTTCAGCAAACATATTTGAGAAACGCGTAACGTAAACTGTAAATTGAATATCGTAAAACGTATATCGTAAATCGTATATCGTAAATCGTAAATTGCAAAGCTAACTACAAAGTATTTAAAAATCGAGCAACAAAAGCGTATTTTATGCTATGCTAAAGGGTAAAAGGCATTTAAATCATAACGAATACAGAACCTGCTTATAAATACCATTCAATACAGTTAATTGACAACAACAACAACAACAACACGTACCATGTAATATCGTAACTTAAATAGCAATAGCGTATAAACTAAACTTAGTTGATTAATTGATTAGCGGAGCAGCAGATGACAAGAAAGATGATAAGAAACCAATTCGTTGTAAAAATAAAAAAGATTGAGCTAGACTTTTAAATGCTATAGACATAAATCGGACAAATGTTTATGTATAATACAAATATATATATATACATATAGTGAATACATATTTATAACTGAGATGCTGTAGATAAATGTGTATAAAAAGCTACGATATTCAAATTGTACTCGATGCAAGAAAAGTTACTTTTCAGCTGTCTGTAACACTAATTTAAGGTCTCGCCTTTATGCTTTGATTAACCAACTTTTTAACAATATTATCGGTTTATTAATTTCCGATTTCTTTCGATTATTTTGCCCAAAACTCAGACCAGACCAGACCATTTACACAAGAGATAAACAAACTACAAACAAACTGTGCCACCTAGAACATAACAACAACAGTTATATATCTGCAGTATATGCATATAGTCACATACAACTTCTAATGTATATACATATATACACATATATATAGAGTATATATATATAATATAGAGACAAATCGCAATGCTCACTTTTATATTTTTATCATACATTGTACTAATCGTATATCAAACGAAGGCACCGTATAAACACTCTCACAGTTGAAATTCCAAAGTGATGACTAACATATAGTATAAATATACTCGAACTATACAGTTTATATATATCTGATTTTTGGGGGAGATCCCCCCCCCATACCCTCCCACTGCTTTCTAGTGCCCATTGCTTCTGCTTCTTAGTTGGCATCGCGAGACACGAAAACTTCAATTGTTTTGAATTAATTTAATTTATTCTGGAAGAATTAGGCGAACAAGAAAACACCAGGCATAAACGCAAAAGATCGAGCTAAACTGCATAGTGCATAGTGTTAAATGAATAATCTAAATTTACTAAAGCGAAAATATTGATTTCAGTTGTGTATATTGTAAAGATACAAAATGGAGATGAAGGAAATATTAACGCAACCATAAAGTTAAACATTTAAAAGCAAAACCATTTATTGAGAATTAATAATATGTAATTGTATTTATCAAAATTTAAAAGCAACAAAACCTAAACGCATTAGCATAGCAATGAAAATTTAAACAAAAAACCCAAAAAAATATTACAAAAAAAAGATATATGATATGAAATGATTCAAGACGCGCTGATTTATTATTATATTATTATTAATTAAATTATTGCATTAACAAGAGAAAACAAATGATATTGTCCTTGGTATTTACATATACATATATATAAAACAAAACAAACAAATGAAAGATGAAAACAATGACAAAATAAAAACAAAACGTTTTTTTATATAACCACTAACAATTTTCTTGCAGTGCATGCCAAACTAAACACATTTTATCAGCTGAATTTGTTTATCGATTCGGATGCCACACAGATGATCAGAGTTGAACCGGTCGAACCGCCTGCTTTACATACTCAGTACTGCAACGTGTTTTTAAGACGATTAGGTTTTGTATACCCTGTAGAAATATGGCAAAAAATGGGCAGTTTGTTTGAAAGATAAGGTCGCTATTGCAGCTTGAGAAAAAACGCCATTTTTAATGGAATTGTGCTAGATGTGGCAATCCTGGCCGAAGCGGATGAGCAATGCCTTTCAAATCAGTTGCTATAAAATGCAGCAGCTATAAAAAATTATGTTGCTATACATTTCAGCCTTAAAAAAAACTACACAGTTCAAATCAATTGGTATAAAATGCTGCAGCTATAAAATTATGGAGTTTAAATCAACTGCTATAAAACGCAGCAGCTATAAAATTAAGTAGTTCAAATCAGTTACTATAAAATGTAGCAGCTATAAAATTTAGCTATAATTTAAACCAAATGCATCGGTAATTGATGGAACGATTCTATTTAATTTATTTAAATTATAGAAAGATTCGAATATTAACTTTCTAAATAAAATATAGGATTATTTATTTGAACTTAATTAGATTTTAATTTTTTAACTAGAAAGGGTTCTATTTATTTTAATTAAAAAATGAAAATATGAAGTATTTTATTTTTATTGCACTTAGCTCTATTTCATATCGTAGTAGTTATAGGGTATATTTCAGTCGTGCGTCCACCACTTTAACTGCTGTTTATTTTGATTTGAATATTAGCTTTTAATTTGGTTATAGTAGAACTCAGTCAGTTATAGCAACGCTCTGCATATAGTTCTATATCGCTCGTCATGCCGCAGGCCCAACTTAAGCTTAGTTCACACGATCAGCAGGTGTTGGAGTCTATATTTAATCCTCTGGAGCTGAGCGGCGTGCCCGGCTATAATGTTGCCATACAAGCGGAAATGCAACTGGCGGACGAAGAGCCGGAAACGGAAGTTTACGCAGCTTCTAGGGAATTTGAATTGCAGGCAGTGAGGTTGACGGAACAGGGGGATATAGAAGCGGCTTTACTGCAGTTTGCCAAGGCATTGGAACTCGTTGAACGCCCCTCGGTGCTGAATAATCGAGCACAGACACTGCGCTTGGCTAAACGGGATGAAGGTAAGGTGATTTTGTTTATTAGGTAAATTAATTTGTTTTAATTAGTCAAAATTATCAATCCAAAATTGGCCTAGATCAGCAATAATTAGTGATAAATTATTAAATTAATTAATTTAATTAAAAGCCATTTATACTAATGGCTGTTATTAGCAAAAAACAATAATATTGGATTTAATTAAATTTAATAATAATTAGCTAATTAGCGTACCTTAATTAAAAATGTATCTTAAATAAAAAGTGAAATATAAAGCTATAATTATAGCGTCGCTAAGCCAAGACACAAACCCAACAAGCCATGTCAACTCAGGCTGTTGTTAAGCTTGAGCCATAGATGGCGCCGTATGTTACTTTAGCGCCAGTTGCCAGTCGTTGCGGGGATTTGGTGTTTTTATACCCTGTAGTCATGAAATGGTTAAAATCGGGTTTACTAATTCAGGGTAAATGTATATAAATGGCAGAAGAAGGCGTGGCGAGCTCTATAAAGTATATTTAAATATAAATTAATTAACTAGTTTTTTTTTATAATTTTTGTAGATCCCGGGTACTTTTATTTAAATTATTATATAAATTAATGCAATTAGTTTAATTCTGTTTATTATTTTATAGTTTTTTTTTGTGTACTTTACCTATTTTTAAATAAAATTTGCCTTATTCTATTATTATCTATTTATATATGCCGATTACAGAGGCATTAGCCGATCTAAATCGCGCCTTGGAGCTGGCAAATGAGCAGCAAAAGCGCACCAAGTGCCACGCCCACTGTCAAAGGGGCGTGCTATATAGAAAAATGGATAATATAGACGCGGCACGCGCCGATTTCGAAGCTGCTGCGGCGCTGGGCAGCAAATTTGCCAGGGAACAGGTGAGAAATAATCAAAAATAAATTTTAAAAATTAAAAATTAATTAATTATTTTAAGTTTAAATATAAATTGATATTTAATATGTATTTATCTTTTTAGCTGGTGGAAATCAATCCGTTAGCGGCGCTCTGCAACCAAATGCTGCGACAAGCCTTCGAGCAGCTCAAATAAAATTTAAAAAATAAAAAATAAAATTAAAATTTGTTTTTAAATTTGCTTTGATTTAGGCCTAAGCTAAGCACACGCTTGTTAACATAAATAAAAATTAATTAAGCTGGAGACGCGTCATTTAATGCGTTAAGCGGCAAGGCAAGCTGCAAAAAGTGGCATAAGAAGTGGCACGTGCAACGGTAGTACGCATCGAGAGTGGAGAGTGGAAAGAGGAGGGAGGAAAGTGGAGAGTCGGCAGATCGTGAGCACTCGGGGGCCAATATTCAAGTCTTGCAAGAGCGCCAAAAACAACAAAAAGCAATGAAAACAGTTATTAAATGCAGCAGGCTCTGGTCAGATTGCAGCAGGCTCCGAACTCTGACTGCGACTGCCCCGCCTGCCGCTGCCCCTGACCATGCCCCTGTCCCTATCGCCTACCCCTACTCCAACCCCTGCCCCTAGCTCTGACTGTGGCAGGCAGGAGATGACCGCAGGCTAAATTAAAATAAACGAAAGTGGTTTATGCAGGATAACGAGCAGAGAGCGCACAGATAGAGTCCACAGAAAGAGATGGATAGACAGAGAGAGAGAGAGAGAGAGAGAAGAGAGAGAGAGAGAGAGAGAGGAAGAGGGGAAGATACAACGGACTTGAGCTGGGCTTTTAGGGATTTGTAAAAAGCAAGTGCGGTTGCTTGGCACGAGCAAACTTTTAGTTTTAGCTTCAGTTGTAGTTGCAGTTGCAGCCAAGTATCCTTGCCACTTGCCACTTGCCACTTGCCACATGTAAGCTTTAACAGTTAAGCGAGTACAACGATTTGATCGCCTGCTGTTGCCGTTGTAAGCGGCTCTTTGCTCTTTGCTTTTTGCTGCGAGCTGCAACGATTGCGGTCAAAAGACGCGCGTTCTGCCTGCCACAGCAGCAGGTGCAGCCAGCCAAAAGGAAAACAGGCAACACACAGAAAAAAATAAAAAAGAAAATAAAAAACATAAAAATAGCCACTAAGGACGAAGCAGATCAATCGGATGAAAGGCTACAGTCGAAGGTAACGAACAGTAGCAGATCCCACACTTTGTTTCAATCATATAAACAATCGAGCAAATTGTCTGTTATATATCTTTGCTGTTTCTTTTCTAATCGTAATAAATTTTACAACATCAATGGAGAATGCAATAAGCTATATAAATGCCAAATTACAAGTTTGTAGCTTTATAATTGCATGCTAAAATTAGAATTAAAATTGACGCTTATAGTTTGAGAGATCTATGAGGTTGCTTGAGTTTTTTTTTTACGTTTTATGGGAGAAGAGAGAGATATATAAAAAAATTCAAACAAAATTGATCTGTTTGTAATATAGGAGAATTTACATAACAAAAATAGTGTGTCTAGTTTCTATAGTTTCCGAGATCTAGCTGTTTATACAGAAGGAAAAACAACCATGGCTATAATGACTAAATTCGTAGTGCTGATCAAGAATATATAAACCTTATGGGATCTACAATACCTACTTCTGCCTTTCCCATTTGTACCAACTTAGTAGACCCTTTTGTACATATCTAAACTACAGGGTCTCAAAATACGGCAACGAAAAAACTGCAGTGCAGGAAGGACTCGTAGATGCGCGCTTCTTTCTAGTTCTTCAAGGGTTGTCCGGGCAGCAGTTTTTGATTGATCTCTGCGTGGCTGCAAGAAATATACAAATAAGAGAAATATATTGCTATCAAGCAGCTAAATGCAACTGCAGTTGCTGTAGGAAGTGAAGCGAGATAGTGATAGCGAAAGAGAGGGATAGAGAGAGGGAGAGTAGGTAGGAGCGAAAGGATCCTGCGTATCCTGCGTCAGTTGTGCTGAAGCCGCACAAAACGCCATATGTTTCAACTTCAGTCAGCCGGAGCAGAAGTCGGAGCAAAAGTCAGAGCCTGGGCTAAATCATTAAACCAGGCGATAAGGCTGCCCCATGCTCAACTTCATGATGATCTTCCGCTTCTGTTTTTGATTCGCCCCCAAAATGTTGGCAGCGGAACTAAATGGCAATCTTGACCAGGCCGGAACTGTAATTTGATCGAGCGAGGAAAACAGCTAGATTATTAGCTTCGATTGCGGCTCGATAAGTTTTTCTTCCTGCCAAATTATAAACTAAGCGCAAGATTCTTCCTTCTGCCGGGTTTATTCACCCTGCAGTTCAACAGTTGCAATCCCTCTCTTATTCCTTTTCTCCCTTTCCTCTCTCTCCCTCTTCTTCTCTTTCTTCTCTTTGCCTGCTCTTTTTGCTGACATTGTATACCTGAGTTCGGGGCGCGTGCCTGCTGTCGTCGTTGAGCCCCGAACTCCGACTCTGTACTCCCTGCTCCCTGTTCCCTACTCCCTACTCTGGACTCCCTGTTCCCGACTCTGCTCACGATTTGTGGCCCAAACACATGACGCGACTTTTGCGTATCGCTTTCGTAGGCTGTTTTTTGTTTGTTGCCTTACATTTTGTCAGTTTTTTCAGTCGCTTCTTCGCCTTGCTGCCAGCAACTGTAATTCAGGTTCGCTTATGCAAATATTTTGATCGGCCAGCGCTCGCATATCAATGAAATTATTCTATAATTGACCGAAATGCCACAAGCTGTCAATAACGTTGAGTTAAAAAGGAATTATTTGTATTTTTAAAATAATATAAACAATTACAATAAGAATTATTGAGTTAATTAGGCTTATTAAAAATGGGCATTTTATTTTAATTGCATAGAAATTGTCGCCGTTAATTCAAATTTAAATTAGAATTGTTTGTCAATCAATAAAAAATCGAACTGTTTATTGAATGCAGTTGGTAATTCTATTAAAATTAAATTTAAATTTAAATTTATAATTTAAGCCGTGTTGCCAACTATCAGACAACTAAGCGAGTCATTCAAATTAGCTAAACACAAAAAATTAATAATAATAATAATTTAAAAAAATAAGCCTACTAATAATTGCATAATAATAATAACAGTTAAATAATCATTAATTTAAAAAACCTCTATAAGAATAATATCCAGCTTAGTGCAAACAATTATAATAATAATTATTCAGTTAATTGGTCTACAAATAATTACCTAATTATAATAATGAAATAATAATAAAGTAATAAAAACCGCTATAAATATAATAACTTAACTAAATTAAAAACCACTATGAGAATAATATCTAGCTTAATGCAAACAATTATAATAATAATTATTAAGTTAATTAGCCTACTAATAATTACATAATAGTAATAATTACATAATAATAATAATTAAATATTAATAAAGTAATAAAAACCACTATGAAAATAATAACTTAACTGGATTAATAATGAAATAATGACAATTAAATAATAAACACAATACTTATAATAGTTAATAAGTAAGCTTCATAATAAATTAATTTTTAAACTGCATAGAAAGTGTAGTTAATTCTATTTCAAAATTCAAACGTTTGTCAATCGATAACAAATTTAACTATTTGTTAATAATTATTCTAGTTGGCAATTCCATGCCGCATTGCCAACTATCAGTTGTAGCTAGGCGGGAAATTCAAAATACATTATTTGTTGAGTGTAAAGCTGCAGCATTTAAGCTTGCGCTGAGCAATTATTGTTCTTAATTTTTAGGTTCCTACCGTAGACGCTTCTAATTGCCCTAGGTGCAGCTAAGCTCATAAATCTCGCAGTCGCTGCCCTTGCGCACGTCTATTTGCGTGAGTTGGCAACGCGCGCTGACATTTATGAATTGGTTGGCAATTTACGCGACAGCGACAGACACCCGCGCACGTATGTGTGTGTGTGTGTGTGTGAGAGTGTGAGAGAGAGAGGGGAGAGCGCGATAAAGAGCTGCAATTTGCGCTGACAAACAAAGCGCAGTCGGAAGCTGCGTCTGGCGCCGTCGCCGTCGCTGTCGCTGTCGCTGTCGCTGTCACTGTCGACGTCGCAGTCGACGTCGCTGTCGCTGTCGACGTACTTGTCTCCCAGCGCATGAATGGGACCCTAAATCAAGCAATTATGAGCGCCTTTGTCGCAGGCAGCAAAACATATGCAAATTAGAGCTAGGCGCTCTTTGTTAGGAGTCCAGAGGGAGTGGGCGTGGCAGAGGGGCAGCGGGACAGCGGAAGAGCGGAGGTGAAATCTCTGTTCGAGTTGGCAATGAATTGATTTTCTATGGGCATCGATGACACTGACTTACGCGGCTGCCCCCGTATCGAGAGAGCGCCTAGTTTATCGCCCCTCCAGCCATAGGCCACAGATTGAGACTGCGACAGCCGAACAAGCGACGGAGTCGGAGAAGGAGAGTGGGGCAGAGAATCGGACTGAGACTTGCACTGCACAGTGGTCGCACTTCTATGGAAGTGTTATGAGCGCAGCCAACAGCGGGCGACTTCTTTGCTTACCACAGAAGCGGACTGGTAAGGGGATTTCTGTAACGCTTTCTTTTTGGCGGGAACTGATCAAGAGACAGAGAAAACGACAGCGCAGCGTGCAATCACTATAAATACTGCTGCTGCAGTGCTTTTAATCACAGTGCAGTGGTTGCGGCCGTGTGATGAGGACGTGTGGTGGATGCTTAAATGGCAAGTAGACTTGATATTATTATTAAAATTTTGCAGCCCTTTGCTGGTAGCAAGTGCCTAACGTTTGCAATATGCAGTACCGGCAGTTTGTGTAGATATGGCCGAACTCTCATTGTCCGAACTCTCACCGGCCGAACTTTCGCTGCTTAAATACTGCTACCTGACTTGCTTACAAAGAGCAAACGGTTAAATATTTTTCAAAAAGATTGACTTGTTTTAAAAAGTAAGTTTTGATTTATGTAGACCACTGTGCGCTGAGGCTGAGGCTGAGACTGAGGCTGGAGCTAGCTGAGCACGGCGGGCATATGCAAAGCGACCGCCAAGTCAAGAGACGCTCCGATCGGGTCTCGTTTTGGTGCCGCAAAGCTGCCGACGACGTCGACGCCGCAGTCGGCGCTGCAGTCGCTGCGTAGAGCAGCACGCCACATTTCAATGATAAATGTTCAGAGAGTTGCCAGAGTCGGCGCTGCCTGGTTAGCCAGGTTAGCCTGGTTAGTTGGGATAGCCGGGATGGACGGGATAGTTAGCCGCTTTTCCTGGCACTGCGATTGCTCTGCGCCTTGCGCCTATATTGGGTAAATTGTTTTATTGCAGTTCAATTGTTGGGCCTGGCTTAGCTAAGCTGGCTTTGGCTTTAGACTCGGCTTTGGGCTGACTTTAAGCTCGGGGTTGTCAAGTTAAGTAGTCGGCGCTCCTTGGAGGTCCCCACAAACAGTAGCTCAAGTCACAATTTCAGCTTACATACTGAAAAAGATTTAGGGTTAATTAATAAGTGCATCGAGTTGGCGGTTACCTTTAATTGAGTTGCCAACTACTTGGGTTTTTGAGCGTGGTTGGTAATTCTGTTAAAATTCTTCAATATTGTAGTTGGAAATTGATATTAACGGTTTAAATTTAGTTGGCAATCGTATGAATTTGTTTATAATTTATCTGGCAATTCCTAAAACCAATATTGAATTAATTATAGTGGCAAGCGCACTAGTATTGTTAATGATATATCGGACAATTTCTAAAAATTATTTGAATTTGTCAATATTATTAGTTTGTTATTTGCTAAACTTTTATAAAACATTTATTTACTGTTGTAGTTTTCAATTTTTACAAGTTGACTGTATTGGCATCGCTACACAAAAAAACTCAATAAAAAAATATATTACAATACGAATTAAATCAAAATAAAATTTTAAAAATAAATATAGTATATATTTTCAAATGAATTTATGAGAAGCATAAATAAAATTCTTAATCTATTTTAATGGGCAATGCTAGTTAGAAGTTTCATAAATTTGTTAATAATAGTTGGCAACGATATTAGTTTTTTAATTCCTTAATATATTTAGAATGCCGTTGATAACGCCACAAATTTATTTACTTTTGTAGTTGGCAATTCATACAAATTGCTTACAGTTAGTTGGCAACAAACTTATTTAAAATTGTAATTGGCAGCACTTACAACTTTGCTGTGATTGGCAGCACTGTTTAAGTTTTGTTATAATTAGAATTCCTTTATTTGAATAGAACTAAATGCCTAGTGCCAAATTAGAGTATTCAACTGTTGGATAAGATCGACAGTTGTCCCTTATTCTTGTTTATATCTTGGCATCTTTCTTCTGGCTCTATGGCTGGATCTGTGCATCGCATATGCCTCTCCGTATGCGGAGATTATGGCATCATTTGGAGTCTTGTGAAAAGTTAATAAATGGCTTATCTGTTTGTGTGGCGACATGTGTTTGGCTTAATTGTGTCAGCGTGTGGGTTGCCATTTGGAAAGTCTAAAGGAGCAGCAGCTGAAGTTGCAGTTGCAGCAGTTGCAGTTGCAGTTGCAGCTGAACTTTCGCACAGCCTTAAATGGTCATATTACAAGCACTTGGCAGCAATTGCAACTGCAACTGCAACTGCTACTGCAATTGCAATTACAATTACAATTACCACAACAACTGCTAATTACGACAAACGGCAACTGTCAGAGATTTGTGCGGGTGAAGCGAACACTTTGGTTCTTCTGTTCCTCTGTTCCTCTGTTCAGATCTGCATGCCAGTCGGTGCCTTATTTGTAGCAGCATTGCTTGTGGCGCCAGCGTCGTTGCAAGCTGGCAACCTACAACATGTTGCATGCCCCAGCGGCCCGCAGAGCGTGTCGGGTGAGAAGTTCGGGCCATTTGTAAGCCGTTGCCCATAGAAGGTGGGATTGGAATTCAATCTCAAAGCCATTTGCAATTAATATCAAATGAAATTGAAATAAATTCAATGCAGCTACCGTATTGCGTCCGCATCCACTGCCAACTGCCCCTGTTGCTGATTTTCATCATGCGTTGCAGTCGCAGCAGTTGAATCCAGACTGGAGCAGCTTTCGCCTCTTTTCGCTGTGGTCAGTGGGCAGCTTCCACCTTTTGGCCTCCGGCTAATCGCCATCGTATTCCCAGTCTCATTTGGCCTCCCTCTTTCACTCGGCCAGCAATAATTTTATCAATTTTGTTTTATAATTGTGTGCAGCTGAAATGCCACAATAGGCCAAGTCAAAGCGGCTAAAAGTGTGACCAGAGCAAGCAGAAAATATAGTTAAAAAAGTTAACACAAAAAATAAATTTATTTTATCACTTAATTTAATTTTAATGCATAGAATAATTTCGATAATAAAATACAAAAACCAAGATTATTTAATTTTAATTGTTATTGATAAATTTATAGATAAATTTATTTAAGTAATCAATTAATCTTTCTTCAGGGCTTTCATCTCTATTTTGTTAAATGTTATTATTTGTCTAGCTTCAATATTCTATTTGTTTATCATAAATCTATTTGAAAATATATTTTATTAATTTGTTCATTTTATTTGTATATATTTAAAAATTATATTGTAGATAATATTGGTGTAAGCCTCAGCAACTAAGGCCTTTAGGCTCAATTAGTTTTTGAATATTGATTAAATTTTTATTATTTCTGATAAAATAATTATTTAAAGATATTTTTCTTATGCTTTGCAATATTTACATTTTTATAATATTATTTTTAATTTTGCACGTTGATTGTATTTTTTTATTGTATGTATTTTTGTTTTGTTAAATTGTTTTAATTATTTCAGGTTTTGTAAGCTATTTTGTACTATATATTTTATTTCGCAAATATTGCCTTTTTCGGCTTCAGCTATCACTTCCTGGCAGCTGGTCACACTGTTTGTCTGTCCTACTGCCTGGGTCAACAGTAAACTACGCAGATTTCATTGTTTGCCTCACAGCCGCAACAACAAAGTAGCCAACATGTAAATGTCCGTCTTGCTGTTGTTTTGTGTGGCCAAGTGGACAGCCTGGAGCTGAAGCTGGAGTAGGAGACGATGCTGGAGGGGAAGTAGGGGCTGAGGTAGGGGCACTGCCTGTGGCTGCCCAGGAGGCTTGTTGCTGTTGTCTTAAATTAATACCAAATTGTCAACGTTTGCGAAAAGGCAGGCAGCCGAGGCAGCAACGCCGCATGATAAGACGAGGAGCACAAAACCAGGTTCAGCCTAGCACTACGACTGGGAACAGGACAGGGAACTGGGGAGGGGGGAATGGGGAATGCAACTTGGGCTGGGGCCATGCTGCGCATGCGTTTTGGATCTACGTCCAGGTCTATGAGCTGGCTTTGTTTGTGGCTTTCGCTTGTTGGTTGTTTTGTTTCGTTTTTTGGTCTAAGGTCTTCGATGGTCGTCAATTGATAGCCAGATTTGTGCAATTATCATTTTAATAATTGCCAACAATCTGCACGATATGAGCCAACGACAAAGTGGAAGCCGGAGACATTGCCCAGCAGCAGAATGCATTTAATTTTATGCCATGTCCCCGCTCTCTTTCTCCTGCTGCCTCTCTCCCCCTCTCCCATCGTCCTTCTCTGTTGGGTTGGAGATTGTGCTCATAACCAGTAGCCATTGCAACTGCATTTTTGTCTGCCTCATATCTACATAATAATAAATTTATTACAGATTTCCGTCTGATTTGTTGTTAAGAATTTGTGGGCCAACTGCTAGCACCCACTGTGAGACAAATAGTGGGCACTTAAAAGGCTGCTCGCTTAAAAGATGCGGCCACACTGCCCGATAAATCAGTTAAGAAGCCAGCGCGTAGGGCAGAAGCAACTGCAGCAGCCGCGACAACAGGCAGAAATAAAATTACTTACATACATTCGGAACACTCGCTGGCCGAACTCTCGCTGGACGAACTTTTGCTTGTCAAACTCTCGCAGGCCGAACTCTAGGGAAACTCTCGCTAGACGAACTCTTTCCGACCGAACTCTCGCAGTTCGAACTCTTGCTGGATGAACTCTCGCTGGTTTAACTCTTCCTGGCCCAACTCTCGCTGGCCTAACTCTCGCAGGCCAAAATCTTGCTACACGAACTCTCGCAAGACGAACTCTAGTTTGACGAACTCTTGGTGAACGAACTCTTGCTGGTCGAATTCGCGCAGGTCGAACTCTCGTTGGCCCAGCTCTCGTTAGCCTAACTGTTGCTGGGACAACTCTCGCTGGCCTACCTCTCGCTAGCCCAACTCTCGCTAGCTCAACTCTCGCTGGCCAAACTTGCGCTTGCCAAACTCCCGCTAGCCGAACATCTGCTGGCCGAACTCTCCTAGACCCAACTCTCGTTTGCGTAACTCTCGCTGCCCAACTCTTGCTTACCCAACTCTAACCATTCTCTTAATTTTTAACTGTCTTTCGCTGTTTATTAAATAAATCATCTCTTATTCTACGGTGCAAATATCGTAGTTTATTGATAGTAAACCCTATGCGTAGCATGCTGCTCTACTTAAAAGAATGAATCTTGTTCCTCAATTCCTCAATATATCATTATCTAGTCGTTATAGCCTTTGAATGAGTCATAATTATGCATAGTCAAAGCACAAATCAAATGCGCCTCGCTTCGTCTAACGGTACAGCGCTTACGATTTGATCTAAAGCCAGGTCTTAAATTGGTGCTTTTTGCATTCAGCTTTGGTGCGTTTTCCGACAGCGCAGTGGCAACCCTGCCAAGCGACAGCACGAACACACACACAGAGGCAAAACCCGTTTGGTCGCGACGAGCGCAGGTTGAGAGGCGTGGGAAGTGCACGCCCCTTCGGAGAGCGCGGGCCAATCAGCGACGAGCGCGCGAGGCCAGAGAGCGCAGTTGAGGCATGCGAGGGATTTGTTTTTGTTTGACAAAGCGAACGGCAAAAGCAAAAGCTGAGGGTGTAGCTGTAACTGGCAACTGTCGTAAATAAAACAGAAGCGATAAAGAAATGCGAAGAGAGAAAATAGATGAAAATAAAATGAAAATTATTTACGATTCACGCTGTATTTTGTTGTTGCTTGTTTTTTTGTTGTGTTTTTTACCTGTATGAAACCTTGATGGATGGCTGTATGGGCGCGCAGCCGCTGCTGCCACTGGCATAAGGTGAATCCGTTACAGAAAACCGTTTTGTGGCAGCGTCAGGCGGTGGCAGCTAACCCTCGTGGCAAGCACGCGCTGCGAAGCGCAACGAGGGCGATCTTTCTCTCTCTCTCTCTCTCTCTCTCTCTCTCTCTCTCTCTCACTTAGCCCTCATAATGAGGGGTAAGCAGAGCGCGTGGCATGCTCGTGTCTTGGAATGTCTTCGAGGGGTGTCTGGCAGTCAGTCAGCCAGCCCTATTCTGCATATTTCCCTATGCCGTCTAGCCTGATGTAATGTCCTGCACATGTCCTCGCACTGCAGGCACGAGAATTGCGCCAGAATGGAGGGAAACAGGATCGTTAAATGGATAACAGTCGGTGTCCACAGCGCAGAGTCATCCAAGAAGTGTGCCCGCGTTTTCTTCTGAGGCGGAACCTAGGCAGGTGTTGGCCCACAGCAACGCAAACTGGATATTACTTAGCGGGGCGACCAAGCGAGGCGAAGATCGTGTCGAGGCAGCGAGAGGAACAGATCAGGACGAAGGAAAACCGACAGACCACAAGGGGAAAAGGTGCATCCAAAGGGAATGGAAATGTGAATGGGAATGGGAATGGCAGCAGGTGATGCAACTATGATTTTTAATTGCTTTCAGCGCATCTGATAATTATCGTAGCATTACTAAATTTACATTTTATATTAAGCTCCATAATAAAACACTTTTATTAACCGAGAAATATTATAATTGCCTTTTTAAATACATATTTATTATTCCAGAGGCAGTCGATAAGGAAAGAAACAAATCGATTTTTAAATATAATTTAAAATTAATAATTCAATATTAATAACATTAAATGAAGCCATTGTAATTAAGTAATAACAATGACTGAATAATAAATAATAAATAAAAAATATATAAATTAGTAGGTAATAAAACATAAATGAATAAATCATATTCAAACAATAATGTGTGAATCATAAATAAATAATATTACAAAATAAATGGATATAAAATAGTTTTAGAAATAAATTAAAACAATTGATCATTTTGGTGGTTTTTTAATTTGGTTTGATTAATTTAATTATTATTTTAGTAACTATTATAGTATAAACAAAAAAAAAACATAAATGATCTTACATAGCAGATGAAAGAATTTATTATATAATACTCTCCAATCCAACAATTGCTTATGGTTTAGATCCCAATCGGTAGATCTTTTCCTTTTTAAACATAAATAGATAAACAGATAATAATCCACAAATATTTACTTGCATATTTACAAATGCTCTAATCTATATTTCTGTTTAGAGGCCCGCCTAGCACTCTCGGATCTATTGGATCTGAGTTGATCAGATAGGAACATCCCCTGCTGCTGCTGCTGCTTTCAATATCCTTCAGGGGCTGATCGCATGCCAGCAACAACATAACATAGATGAAGCGCAATGCCAAAAGGGCAACAACAGTTGGTGTCAGTTGGGACAACAACAACAGCAGCAGCAGCAGTAACAACAGCAGCAACTGTAACAGTTACAATTACGAAGCAGGATGTGCGGAGCCGATCAGTCGGACGCGCTCGACTGTAGAATACTCTGTATCCTATATTCTCAATATTTATATTTTAGAAATATATTATAAGAAGCGCAGCAGCAATGCTTCTTCTTTCTTTTTTATCTTTGCCATGCTTTAATGGCCAGAGAGCAAGTGAGGTAATGTCTACAATATTGTTACCCCAATAACTTCTGTGTTTACTAACCGATTTTATTGCTCTTTTCAGAATAGATAAATGTAATAGTAAAGTGTATATATTCTGAATAACAACCTTCTATATTCAATATTACGGTATTATTCGATTATTATAGATGACGGACAGACGGAAATGGTGAAATCTACTCAACTCACCGCCCTGATCAAGAATATATATCGCTTATCGGGTCTGTACGTTTGATTCTGCCTTTTGCATACACTCGCAGAAAGTTATTAACCCTGTTTTTACCTATTTCAGGGGTACAGTGTACAAAAAGGACGGCAGCAAAAGGCAGCAACAATAAGAGCCAGAGCAAACGCCCGCCAAACTTTAACTGCATACCAATTAGTTGGGAAACGCGTGCTGCCAACAACAATAACAACAAGAGGAGCGCACGATCAAAGCAACTGATAGAGAGCACAGCAGGAGAATGACGAGAGATAGCCAGAGAAAGAGAAGGAGAGAAACAGAGAGAGAGAGAGAGAGAGAAGCCGCTGCGTAACTGTGTGTCTTGACCCTTACAACAAGCAGGATAAGAGCAGCAGCAGCAGCAGCAACAGTCGCCAACTGCTGCCAAAGGTGAAAAACCAGAGTTGGCAGCACACTCTCAGAGAGAGAGAGAGAGAGAGAGAGGGGAGAGAAGAGAAAGAGAGACAAGAGAGGAGCGGTGGAAGGGCTCAAGAGCCACCACCGGCCAAAAGTCAAGCACCAATACGAGCGCAATACGAGGGTTCGTTTTGATTCGGCTTTGCTGAGTGAGCCTCGATTTTCGGGCCAAGTTGTTGTTACCAATACTTGGCTCGCTTCACCGTTGGCTCAATTTAGAACCGCACAAACGGCCAAAGATTCAGTCAGGTGCGAAGCACCGAGCGATACAGACGTGTTCGTCTTACTCTCAGCTGAAGATCTTTTAGCCAAATAACTTGACTTGACAACGACTTTAACAATATCATGAGCCCAAATAAATGTGTCTTAAACGAAGCTCGCGCGTTTTAATGCAATTGTTATAAACAAATTGATCTGGCCCGAACAAGCCAAGTGTTAACAGTGCCTCACCAAAGTTAGCCCACCACAAACAGTGTCTTAAATTAAATTAAATCCATTCTTTATAAACAAAATGAACCATTTGTCGCCACCGCCTTCGCCGCACTCGCAGCCAAGTCCCGCGGGCTATGCGAATCCCAATCTGGATAAGCAATGGATGCAGAGGGCCTCCGCCTTCAATACTGTGATAGCCTCAGCGGCGGCCCAGAAGTTGAACAATCGCGGTAAGCAGATCCAGAAATTTGACAGAATTATTTAAATTGCTTAGGGACAATTGTAGTACCAAGATTGGATAGTTAAAAATAAATTCAACTGATAATTTAAGTAATTTAGAGAATAATTTAAAATATAAATATCTGATATTTTATCTTGAGAAAAATTTGAAATGTAACTATAACTGATTATATTATGAATCATTTTTAAATTAATTTAAAATATACTAATTTGAATAATTTTGAGAATCAGTTATATTTTCTCTTTTTGGAAAAAATATAGAAAAACCTGCAGACATTTATGTACTTTACTATTTTACAACTAGTATACTATACTTATTAAAAACTCTAAGGATAAGATCATTTCAAAAAAAATTGACGTATAAATTGATAGCTTCCCAAATATAGTAAAAATTTTGAATTCATAATTACTACGTGTATTTAAAATATTAGAAAATATATATATTTTACTGGCAAATATAGATTTTTAAGCTTCATTAAAAGCATTCAATATAAAAATTACATAAATTACAATTTGCCTGGTAACTGAAGTTAATTTTTCTGTGAAGAATTTTAGAATTTCCAGCATCAATTTAATAATAAAATAAATACATAAAATTGAAGCTAAATTTGTAATTTAAAATGTGATTCAATACTCTTAATTGTCGTTTATTTTAAAATATATAATATAGTTTCTTGATCAAAGAAAGACAATTAAAAATGTAGATTTATTTTTACAGTCGTTCAGTAGAAAATGTATTAAGAAATAATTTTTAATATATTTATATTTCTAAATACAACTATTAATATAATGTAAATAATTTTATTTATTTTATTAATTTATTATTTATTAAATTTGTATATTTTATTTATTTATTTCTGTTACAGATCTGCCTTTTCTGTACAATCCTTTGCTCTACTCGAGCGCCTTGCTCTGGCCACAGTTTCTGCTCTCCTCTGCCTCGGCACTGGGCACGCCCCTGACGCCCATGACGCCCAAATCCCCAGCCTCCGTTGTGCTGAACCAAAAAGAGAGGGACTACGCGCTGACTCCTGAGAAGGAGCAGGAGCTGCTGCAGAGCAACAACAAAGAGAGTCAAGCGATGGAGGAGGAGATGCCGCTCAATCTGAGCACCAAGCCCCGCTCTGGCGCCGATTCTGATCAGGAACAGGAACATAACAGCAGCAGCAGCAGCAGCAGCAGCAACAGCAGCAGCAGCGGCAGGAGCCTGTGCGGGGGCAGCCTCAGTGATGCGGAGCAGCCGCTGCAGCTGAGCAGCCTGAGCAATGGCACGCCCCCGCCGCTGAGGGCGGTGAACCTGAAGGCCGTGGAGCAGGGAACGCCGCAGCAGCAGCGCCGCTCCCAGGGGAATATCATTTGGTCGCCGGCCTCGATGTGCGAGCGGGTGGTGATGCCGACGGAGGACGAGGAGGAGGAGGAGCCGCAGGTGGATCCCATAGTGCGTAAATTCAAGTACGCGCGTCGCTCCGCTGCCGCCGTTCCCTCCCCGCAGTCACCGCTCTCGACGCAGACGAAGGGGGCGCAGGGGGAGCTGGACTTTGAGGCGGCGCAGCAGCAGCTGTATGCGCATCGCAGCGCCTTCATGGCCGGCCTAACTGGCAACAATCTGGAGCTCTTTACGCAGCATCTCAAAACGCAGCAGCAGCAGCAACAGCAGCAACAGCAGCAACAGCAGCAGCAGCAGCAGCAGCAGCAACAAAAACAGCTACAACATCAGGTTAAAATCGAAACCGAACAGGATCAAAATAACCGTTCGGCAGCAGCGCTCATGGGTCTTGTGGCAGCCGCCGAATTTGGCTATATGCGTAATCAACACCAGCAACAACATCAGCAGCAGCAGCAACACACTGCACAGCAACAGCAACATTTGCAGCAGCAGCAGCAACATCCTGATTCAACTGCCACAGATGTTGCACGTCGCTCGTCCTCCTCATCATCGTACCAGGGCGAGGGCGAGGAGAAGCGCAGCGGCAGAAATTTTCAGGTAAGCAGACGGGAAGTCCACTTTTTTCCCACTTCCATTTCTCCTCTTCTCTCTTTTTTCCGTTTTTTGTTATCTTGCCTCATTGGCCAAAGTCCAATCTGTGTGGAAGCTGCGGCTAACGGAAGTGCCGGGGCAGAGAGATCCAGAGAGATTCAAAAACCCAGAGCACTTCCGAAAAATCTTGGCCTTTTTAAAACCATATTTCTAATTGGATATGGGCAAGATTTTTATTCCCATAAAAGCAGAAATAATTACTTTTATTCAAGCTTTCTGCATTTAGTTTTATCAGAGTTTTTATTTGCCTAAAATTATGTGTTTTTTTAATGGAATCTTAAATTCCTTTTATTTTATATCGTTGTAGTTAATAGTTGAATTTTTGAATTTCTATTCTAATTATACTGAATGATAAAGCCCTAAAAAATACTTCCCATTATTGTTGACTAACGTAAGATCCTTTATCTATAAATTTCTAATCGAAGAATGTTTATTTATACCGCTATCTGCAATCAAAGAAATCCACATAAATCTTTGGAATCGTAATATCGAGTTATTTGAAAATCTGCAGCGGTTTCAAAGCCCTCTCCTATAACCCTAATGACTCTATCACGTGACAGCAGCCCAGAGCACCCTGTAGTTCGATAGTTTTGCACTCAACCCTTGAGGAAACCCCATAAATTGCATAAGTCTTAGGTATATTAAATGAATCGGTTGCATTGCGTGTCCGCTTGGTTGGTATGTCCTCGTGTTAATTGTTTCATATTTTGAAGGTCCTGTGGCATTTTAATTGCTATCGATAGTGCTCGATTGTCCCCCGCTCCAGGCAATTCAATTTGGAAAAGTGGCACAGCAAGTAATGTAATAAAGAACGGAATAGAACAGAGCACAAAAAAAGAAAAACAGTTTAGCTGTATGGAAATTCAATTAGGCACAATCGAAATCACGCAATTAGTTAATCAAATAATTTTGATTATTTCTAGTGGGGGGGTTGGGAAAGTGGGGAAGATTTATGTCACAGAAATATTATGCCGCAATCATAATTGTCATTTTGTTTAAGCGCCGACCCTCTCGAAGCATTTTCTGCCACATTAGGCACACGAGAGGGACACACGACTCGAACCCGATACCTGGCGACCCTCTGAGTTTGGACCTCCAGAATTTGTATGGTCATGCGCTGCCTACCCTCGTTGTCAGTTTCTGTTTGTATCAGCGGACACTTCAACACCCGCAACCCTGTTTTCCTTCTGCCTTTTTTTTCACACATTTAATGGAGTTACGTGAAAGTGAAATGTGATAGGCATGTCAAGGGTTTCCAGCACATCAGGACATATGGTCGAAACAGTTGCTCAAGTCGTTGGCGCAGGCGCAGAGACAACTTCTGCAACTTTTGGCTCATGAGTTTTTGTAAGACTTTACATCTGTTGTTATTACTGTAAGCGTGGCCCACCCGCCAAGCAGAGAGAGAAAGAGTCTCAGTCAGAGTCTGGGTTTGGGTTGGGGTTTGGGTTTGGGTTTGCGTTTTGTGAGTCTGAGTCACACTTTGGGGTTTCTACGCCAGAGTTTCGCCAACTTCCGTTTTGGGTACGGACTTGAGCAAATTGACATTATGGCTCAGAGCTCAGCGCTCAGAGCTCTGGCTATAACAATGGGGCAACTAATTGGACCTACGCCATGGACCTAGCTATAAACGCTGCAATGCACAAATAGAAAATCCCAAAACGGACAAAAAAAAAATGAACCAAAAGAAATTGTTTTTTACTTTTCAAGCTACACTTGTGTCAATTTACAATATGCGTAGCTTTTCGAAAGGTTTTTTTTTACATATTTATTTCGTTTTTTTCCGTTTTTTAATAAATGTCACACACGTATGGCAGCTTATATGGGAATGGGATTGAGTTGTGTCAATACGGAGAGCAACGATGTTTAGTTACGCTGCATGTTGCACTCGCGGCACAAACTGTGCAAACATTTAATCTCGCAGAGCGACACAGACAGAAGAAGATGTTACAGTAGTCTATAGTCTACAATCTACAATTTACAGTCTCAAGTCTACGGTCCTCGGTCATCAGTGGGCCTACACAGGCCACAGCTGTGTTTGGCCTACAAATAATACGTGTATCAGTTAGTATATCGCCTTAATAAGCCAACAGACTAGCGATTGTACTTGCTGAAATTCATGCGAAATGAGATTTAGCTTTTTAGACCCTGTACATAAAAAATGTGCTAAAGGGTCTATTAAGTTGGTGCAAATGAGAGCTTTATGTATCACCCAGAAGCAAGCTCAATAGATCCCACAAAATATATATATTCTTAGTCAAAGCGACGAGTTGACCCGATATAGCCATGTTCGTCCATCCGTCCGTATAGACATCTAGATCTCGCCAGCTGTAAGAGCTAGAGACACTATTTTTTGTATGTAAGCTCTTCTATGTTTTAACCAGATGAAGTTTGTTTTAGATTTGTGATATCCAGTCGCCTTCTCCTGCTGTCACAATTATTACGATCGGATAAAAAGCAACAAAGATATGCAGCAGACAAAGCAGAGGGTTTCCAACAGTCGCTTACGTCCGACTGATCTGCTGATCTGGCTTAGCATTGGACGCAGCTCGTTTTTAGCTAGTATTTGCTTAGCTGTTTCTGCAATATAAATGCAAAAATAATTATTACGAGTGTGTTATGGCTGATGTTATGGATGGATTGGATGATATACTCGTATATGGGGCCTTCGTAGGCAATAGGTTTCAGACTTCGCCTCTGGGGTTTTACCGCAGTTGTCATCAAATATTTGCACACTCACAAATCTAGTTTAATTCATAAGTATTTAGCACACACAAACACACATTTATATTATTCCATTTGAGATTTTATTTGCCACGAATTTCCAGATATATTGTTTCGCTTTCAGTTGCTGTTCATTTCGATTTCAGGCTGTTTAAATATTTCTATTTTCTCTTATTTTTTGGGTTGGCCTGGGGTTTATTCTGACTCGTTCTGTGCAAATGTTTAACCTGCTCCAAATTCGGATTCGTTTCTTTTATTTCTTCCAGTGTAAACAGTGCGGCAAGTCATTTAAACGCTCCTCAACCCTATCCACGCACCTACTCATCCACAGCGACACCCGTCCATATCCCTGCCAGTATTGCGGCAAGCGGTTCCACCAGAAATCCGACATGAAGAAGCACACCTATATCCATACGGGTAAGTCGAAAAACCCCATCTCTCTTGCACGCTCTGTATAGAGAGCTATACCTATCTGAACATTAGCATATATGATAAGGAGAGGGTGCCGAGTTGAACCCAATTGGCACAGTTGTTGACCCACATGAAACGTACTTTGGCATGTGCTGAAACTAGTCTAACTTTGTTGATCTTTTCAACTGAATGAAACGGTGTCAAATAATTCATATTAATTAGGTTATTAAACAAACGAAAATATGGAATATTTTCCAGTATTTATTTGGTAAATGTGCAGAAAATTATATAATCTAGCTATACTATAGCTTTATAAAAGTAGCTTAAGTTTTTCTAAAATTCTTCTTCATATTTTTCCACAAAAAAAAAAAAATAATTTTCATATACCAAATAATCCAAAAACTTGGTTGATTTATCCTATTTTATTTACAAATTTTCCCATAAAAATCTACAAATTTTAATTAAATTAACCCTCAATTGCCAAGTCCAAAGTTCCGTGAGAAGTGTTAACAGTTTTGTCTAAATGCATGTGGCATAAATATCTGTTTGAAGGGGTTTCCCCTTCGCATGTCACCCTCAAGTGATTTGAGCCACCCTCGGCTGTCCGTGCGGAACTATTAAAATCAGCGAACGTTTTAGATGTTTATCGGCTTTCAATTTGTCTAATTGCTGTACAATTAATAAATAGACCTTGCTATTTGCATTATGTAAATTGTTTTTTATTGATTTCATATTTCTTTTGCAGGTGAAAAGCCGCACAAATGCACCGTGTGCCTGAAAGCTTTCAGCCAAAGCTCCAATCTGATCACGCACATGCGAAAGCACACCGGATACAAGCCCTTCGGATGCGGTCTCTGCGATCAATCCTTCCAGCGGAAGGTCGATTTGAGGCGTCATCGGGAGAGTCGACACGAGGAGGCGGCAGGGTTGGGGCATCAGCTGATCAAGATGGAGGTCAGCAGCAGCAGCTGTTAGGCGTTAGACCTATCGATAAATATCGTTTAGCTATTTGTATCGGATTTGAATGAGACACACAACAGACCCAGAGAACTCGGAGCATTACTCCGTAATACCAGTTGACACCAGTAAGTTGGCCTGCCTGCAAATGCAAAGTCGTCTAAGTCGTCGCTATGAAGCCAAAGTTTGTTTTTGTGTTTAGGCATCCAAAATTATTGTTAAGCGAACCCAAATGAATCGTAGCTGCAGACCGCACTAGTTGTTTATTGCTAAGAAATATGCTCAATTCTAGTATTAAGTTCTGTACATATTTAAAGAAAGCAAAACCAAGACTTCTTATTACAACTAAAGTTTGTTAAGTGATTATTATTTAATTGACTTATGCTAAGCTAACATAATTTATTGCTGATTCCACACATGTTTTTACTAATCCCTTTCGATTTTGTTTTACCAAATCCCAAATTGGCCCAGAAAAAGCAAAGAAAACGCAGCTAAAAGTACCAAAGACTACGACAACCATTAAATTATAAAAACAATATTAAAATAATTGAAATTGAAAATATCAAAATTTTGTATGTTTACCAATGTTAATTTTTTAGTTTTAGTTAAATATTTATTTTTACCACCAACTATTTAAAACTTACTAATGCTGTACTATTTGTAAGAGTATTATTTAAGCTGCTTAGTTTTTAAAATTAATTCTTATAATTTAAACGTTAATTTCGGTATTATTAAGAGTATATTTTTATGATTTTTAAAACAAATAAAGTTGAAAGCTCAAAAAGGAAATAAATGTTTCAATAAAGGTAACTTGGGAAGAATGAATACAAAAAACGTAGTGAAGTTTTAAATTTTATGAATGTTCTGGGGTTCAAAAAGTTTAAACAACAACATAAAATAGAAACGAATCAGAAAATAAAATAAAAATAATATTGACATAAATAGGTTTTCATAATACAATAATTTCATGCGAATTTTAGTCATAATTCTTGATTGGAATTTTAACAACTATAAACACCTCAGTTGAATAATCTTTGAGCTTAAAGATACAAGTTTATTTATATTATTAAAGAAAATATTTAAGGAATGTTTAGGGAATGTTAAACAGGTCAAGGACAGCACAAGCCCCTCTGCATGTCTTGGAATGTCATTTCTGCAGCTAATAGAGCCTGATAAATATTTTAGACTTTTCTTAAAGGGATAAGCTATAGATCTTCAAACATATTGATCTATGTATATCAAGGACGTGGCTTGTTGATGTTTACTCAGCTCTTCATTTGTTGCAAAGCGTTCCAAAAATGCTTTTGGGCGGCTTTAAAACCTGATTTTATAGCTGGATATTTGCACGTACTCAATGGCAACTGAAAATTGGGGTTGGGTTTGGGGTTGGGGATGGAGCATCAAAGGAGCAGGCAAGTGCTTCTGGTTTTTGGGTGACGCGGTGATCTTTGATCTTCACTCAATGTGGAATGCGTGGAATGCGCTTTGTAAAACGCCGCGTTACAAGCAGCGGCTTCCCCTTTCCCTTCCCACCGCTCGGGGATACCAGAAACAAAACGCCAATAAGTGTTCGAAGTACCGGCTAATTGCACCTGAGAGTTGGCGATCGAAGAGCGATCATTGATGATTGCAGATCACATGGCGAAGAGCGAATGTCAATGCGTTTTTCGGCACTTGAAAAACGCGCTCGAAATGAAGTTTGGCAGTTTACAAATCACCGACAAGAGCTCATTATCGCCAATCAAAATCAGCGAGCATTTGGCCAGGATTTCACTTGGCAGCTTTTGCTCAGCTTTTGCCACTTGTGATCGCTGGCATGCAGCAAATTGATACAAAATTGACAAACCACAAAAAATAAATAAATGAAAATAAAAAAATGAGAGCAGCGTGCACAAAAAATGCAGTTCAATTGCATTGGCGGCTGCAACAAAATAAATGAAAATTCAATGCCGCTCAAGGACTTTGGGCAAGTGCCGACAAAGCGATAAAATTTGCAAAATGCCAGAGCTGCAAAATGAAAATGCGGAATGTAGATAAAGGATAATGAATGAATAATCGTTCAGTCTTTATGCCAAATAATCTGCATGTTTAAAGCGCTCTGCTGAAAAACCATTTAAACGATTTGGATATACGAAATCTATTTGTATAAGCTGAGATCATGTCAAAAAACCCATGTCTTTGTTTGAGATAGAAGAATCAACGAATCAACGTTATCGGTTGGTTGGGGAGAGATTGCGAGGGGTCTGGGTATCTGTATCTGTATCTGGCATATGGTGGCTATAGGTTTATTAACCCCTAAGCAGTTAACACCTGAGCCCACATAATTTGTCATGGCATTTGAATTTATACAGCATTCAAATACAAATAACCGCCAAGCCCCCATAACAAAGACAAACCGAAGAGGGGCAGAGCAGCCAAGTGCAAGTTGAACAAAAGCTGCAACAACCCCAATAAAAAAAGAGAGAGGAAAAAGAGGAAACTCAAAGGAAACTCAAGTGGAAATGCTTCTTAGATAATAGGGACAACTGTGGGCCCGCTTCACATTATGCATCCGTTTTCCGGCTGCCCCTAGTCGAAGGTGCTCGGGCAGGTGACTTTGAATTTGGCTATTAATAAAAATAATAGCAGACAAAAACGAAGCGATGGAAAAATTAAAATAAGAAGAAGGTGAAGCAATCGAATCGAGGATCCTGCGTACGTGGAGGCCATCACATGAAAAAAAGATGTCTTAGGTCAGTTGCCAGGTTGCCTGGCTGCCAGGTTGCCCATCGAGGGCTGCGTTTCTTCTGGCTGCAGGTGAACCGAGGCGAGGGCACAATTAAAAAGGCCAAGACGTTAGGGGACGGAGGGGAAACAGGTAAGGGTAAGGCCAAAAGGCACCTGTAAGAGCGGCAAATGTTACAGCGAGGCTCATTTATGTTTATGTCCTTTCGTTCGCTGTAAGCAGCGCTGATTCCGATTCCCACTTTGAGCCTCCAAGAGCGCACCTGCTGGAATCCTGCAACCAGTCAACGCCGTCGTTGTCGTTGTCGTTGTCCTCTTGTCTTCGTCCTGGCTCAATAATTGTGAGCCAGACGACGCGTGCTCAAAGCCGGTTCTGTGGCAAAAACATATGCCAAGATCCAGTCGCAGCCTCTGTTAAATTACAACAGCTTCGTCTGGCTGTTGGCAATTGGCAGGGGCCACACGCCACCAACAACAACTACGACCAGCAAAGCTACAGTCGGACGTAACCGACAGTAGCAGACCCTGCACTTTATGGTTCCGTAATCACTGCACCCTTGCCCTGACACAGAGGCAATATATACACGCAAACCACAAACCGCAAACCCCCTTTGAACAGTCGAGCAAACTGTCTGTTGCATATCTTCGCTGTTTTTTATTCAAACGAAATGCAGTTCACAGCATCAATGGAAAATGCTGCAAGTCTGTAGCTGTACAATTGTGGCGGTTAGCGGATGATGAGGGAAGGTATACAAATTCTAAAAACCAATTTGGTCAGCATTCAGCATAGGAGAACCTACAAACCAAAAATGATACCCCTAGCTCTTCTAGTTTACGAGATCTAGGACTATATGGAAATGGTTATTTCGACTGAGTTCGTCGTCCTGATGATGGGTCTATCACTTCTCCTTCTGGGTGTTACACACATTTTAAATTCGCACTAACTTAACAGACCCTTTTGAACTTTTTTGAAAGTACAGTGTGCAAAAACAACCAAATGACAGTCGTAAAAATCTCTTGAGCAAACCGCAAAATGCAGCTCGAGCGATCTGTATGCAATCTTCATCTAATCTAGGCCCCCGTGCACCTTGAGGGAGTGTGCCACAAGCTGACGCATGCAAAAAACAAAAGACAGAAGGAGAAGCAACAAAAATACAACCGAAAACCAAAGGAAGATGCAGTCAAACAACAACAACAATTGCTGTAAGTGCGCCTGCACCTGTCACGCTCATCGATACATTACAGGTAACCCCGATACCGACTTCGACTCTGACTTCGACTTCGACTTCGACTCTGACTCCGAATTTGACTTCAACTGCATCAGGCCTAAAATGACCCAATTTTGATGGGCCCTACGGCCTGTGCGTAACGCTCTCATTTCTTCTTTGTTGCCTTTCTTTCATTTCCCTGCCTTTTTTATGAGTTTTCCTGCGCTTTGAAATTGATAAGTTATGATTGCTTCAGTTTTTCCCTTTGATAACAATTGTCACCTGCTCTCTTCCTTGGGCAATTTATGTGGAATTGATTATTTTTAGATTGATATGAAACAATCATTAAAAGAATACCTGGCTCAGCTGCATATTACGTTTTCCCGATGTTTCAAGCGGATTAATTTAATTCAACTGCTTAATTCGTTTGAAAAATTGGAATAGTTCTGTAGGTTAACAATAGGTTTCGAATGAACCTATCTACATTTTCGACCAAATAATCTCAAGATTCAATTTTTCTATGTATGTATACGATTTGTAATACCCAATATTTAGGAGTTTATTTGCCAGCGACAGTTGGGATAAGGGGATTTCGTCCGACGAGAGTTCTTCCAGCGACTGTTTGGCAAACGCGAGTTTGTCCTTTAAGAGTTCGGTCAGCGAAAGTTGGGCTTATGGCTTTTGATCTTTAAAATATTTTTATAAACATAACATATTGTTCTAAAATCTAAATTTTTCCACCAAATTCATCAATTTGAATTGTTTTTCATAACAAATCATTTAGGATAAAAATTAGACAAATGAAAATTATGAAGTTGAGCCAGAGAGGGTTGAGTACGAGGGAGTTGGGCCAGTGAGAGTTGGGCCTGCGAGAGTTCGGCCTGCTGTGAGAGTTTCGTTAGTTAGAGTTCAGCCAATATTGAAGTTTGTGTAATTTTGTATTAAATTCTTTTAAATGTGAGAGTACAAATACTTTGGCCAACAGTTTAGCAAGTTCGCTGGCCAAATCAGAAGCCAATAGAGTGCCTCAGGTCGCTGGTCTCTGTTCTCTAGACTCTCTCTCTCTCTATCTATTTCTCTCTCTCTCCCTCCGAGCAGTCAGTCAGAGATTAGCCCTGGCTTGCATGGGGAAATCTTAAGCTCTTTCGATTTGAATGCGAACACGGGCGAACAAGGAAAAGCAATGACAAATCCAAGTCAAATATGCGAGCAAACCTCGGACGGGGGAGGGGCACGAGTCAAGTGGCAGCCATAAGACAAAGCAGATTGTGAAATCTATTTAAACAGCTTATTTGGCAACAGAAGCAGCAACAACAAAACGCCAGAGACAATGAGCCAATCAGCAGCTCAAGCTGGGCCAGAAGGGTGCAAGAAAGCAGCGAAGCAAAAAGCTAAAAGCAAAAGCAGGCAGAAAGGTGAGAGGCAGAGGCAAAAGTGCAGCAATTAAAATGACAAAATCTAAACACAAAATTGTACGGATTTTGTGCCATGTGCCACTGTCAAAAAGTCAAAAAGTGGCAAAAGGTGCAAGCAAAAAGGCCAATAGGAAGACCCAAGAGTGCAGCCAAGAAGCAGACAGAACAGAAGAGAATCGAGGAGAACAGAGGAGAACAGAGAAAGAGGCAAAGAACTCAAGGTGTTTTCTTTGCTTTGGGTTAAGAAATCAATGTGCATGGCCTAAACACAGATTATAGACAGATTTAGAGGCAACAGACGGCGGCACAAAAGGACAACAAATTGCGGCCGAAGATGCAACCAAGCTGCAGACGCTGAAAATAAAGGATCTGTGGCAGGCAGCCCCGCAAGTCATTATAAGAATTTAAGCGCACCTTTTCATTTTGTCTGCAGATCGCAGCCAGCGACAGGTGCGCAATGAGTCTAAGGGATACTCAGAGAGAGAGAGAGAGGATGGAGGGAGAGAGAGAGGGAGAGAGGGAGAGAGGCAGGGAGTGAGCGATAAGCCGCCTATATGCCATAGCGGTAGATGGTTCCGATGTATGCCGTAAGGCGTTATCCTAACAGATACTCGGACTTCTTCTGCCTCTGCTGTGCCAGATTCGTCTCCTTTAAGCACTTTTTGCTTCTTGCTCCGTTCGTTGGCCAAATTAATTCCTGGCCATATTTTATAATTCAACAGATGACACGAGCCAACATGCTAGCCCTCCGTTGCAGCAGCAGCAACAGCTAAAGCTTAGCAGAAGCAGAAGCAGAAGCAACAGCAAAAGTTCCCCTCGTCTTCTGGCATGTGCCAGCAGCAAGCAGGACCTGCTACTTCTCCTGCTGATTCTCCTACGGCTCCTACTGCATGCTTATAGCGGCTTTGTTAACAATACCCTGCCAATTTGGGGCATTTGCGAATTGGCTTTAGATATATTTGATGAAAAAATGGAAAGGTTTCTACTTAATCAAGTAAAATCAACTCCTAACGAACTGCAACTAACCAAACCAAATTTGAATATCCTAAACTATGAATAAATTTATTTACTCAAGTGCATATTTTGTAAAGCCCATAAATAATATATATATTTGTAATTAATTCCCTTCATTCCTTTAAATAAACACAATTCGAAAACAGATTGTAACGTTAAAAATATTTTCGTTTTAAATTCAAAAAATATTCAAAATATTTAATACCATTGAAGCCTTTTAATAACCATGCTTTGGAAGTAAATAGAAACTTCAGATGAGATTGTAACGTTGAAAATATTATTGTTAGACAGGCATATACAAAATATTTAATAAAATCAAAGCGTTTTAATAATTTTCAAAAAAAATAAGAACTTCCGATAATATTGTAACGTTCAAAATATTTTCCTTTTAAACCCTAGGAGTATTCAAAACGTTTTTGCTTATGTTAATAATTTTAAAAATCATTTAAACTATTATTTGCTATCAATTTAATTTTAATCAATTTAATTTTTAATCACGTACGTGAGCTAATCCTATTTTTACATTTCTAACATCTATTAAAATGTTGGTTTTTTACATCCTAAATTCTAGAATTTTAAACTACGTCATACAGATATTATTCTAAAACGAAATAATTAAACTTTTTGTTGAACCATATTAAAATACATTAACAAAAAATGTAAGCGCATTTAGAATTCGACTTTTGGCTTTTACAAACTTGCGGTCAGCTTTCGCTACTTTTAGCCCTTTGGCACATTAGTTTATTTATTTGAAAAATTTAAAAGTTTCCTTTGGCTTTTGGGCCGTTTGATGAAACAGTTTGTTGAACCTGCCGAAGATGACAATGACCTTTTTTCTATGCACTCGGAGGGTTGCCAAATAATGGTTCAGCACCCTATAACTGCACTTTTTGTGGCAAACTACAGTTAGACCAGGTTCCAGGTTCCCGGTACCAGATACCAGGTAACCCCAGGCATCGCCGCAACGCTACAGGTGGAAATGCTGCGCTTGTCACACTAATTTCGCTTTGTTTATGTTGTTTGGCTTTTCACATTTGCACTTCTGTCACTTTGCGTTCGCCTCGTTTGTTTAATCCTTTGTCGGGCTGTCCCGAGTTTTGTTTACTTGAACTCTCCTGACAGGATCATTAGAGAGCTTGCAGGAGGTCTGCCCACAGGTTGAAGTTGAATGAACTGGAGTTCGATCACACGGACAGCCCAAGAGTTATGAAGATGGGCTCACATAACATCTAGATGGGTGCGGGAATAATTATAATTGAGGCAACATTCGTAATGCATGCCATTTTGGAACAACTTTATAAAAAGGATCAGAAATATGGGGATGGGGTCAATAATATGTAGGAAATATTCAAATCAACAAAGTATTAATAGTGTGTACTTTTTGTATTGAACAATAAACATTTTATAGAAACGGTTAGAATTGGGCAAAGGCTTAGGAACTTATTTAGCATATAGTTAGGGTTATTGTACTGCTATCTAAAAATATCCATTACAAGCTCTTCAAAATTGAAATTAGAGCTTTGCGATCAGTTCTATCGTTAGTAGGAAAGCGATGTTTTAACCTGATTCTATAACTATTAGCTAACAGAGATATAGGATGTAGGAAGAGTAGGATAAGATATAGAAGGTAATGGCCAGTATTGCCAAATTTGCAGATATCAGAATAAGATTTATGCTTATCATGTCTATTCGAAAATATATCAATTATTTTAAATGTTGAAAATTTTATTTGTTATTAATATTTACAAATATTTTTAAATTTGTTTGTTGATTTTCATCAATATTTAGATTTTTTAACTGAAAATGTAGATATTTCTGACGATACTGGTAAGGACTAGTAGAATACTACATTTTTCCGCAGGGAATACATAAGAGAAGCTTATAAAGTTCAACTGCAAAATAATAGGTAAATATTGAATTATAATCTTTGATATCAGGGTAAACATTTCGAAATCAATTTTAATTGTTTAATTTTCATTCACTTGTAATACTTAAAGTGCTACGGAATCAATATATTTCTTTTAAATTATTAAGAGAAAACTTTATTAAGAAATATATAAATATAAAGTTTAGCTGCCTATAAGTATTATTAAAAGTTATATCAAAATATTTCTAAGTATAATACACAATTTCTTTTGAATGATAATTTCTCTTATTTATTACAAATTTTAGAATTAACAAAGTGTAGGAGCTTAACACAGCACTGATACATAAGGTCATATAAATAAATTGATAAGCTAAATATTGTACCATTGAATCTTCCAGCACCGTTGACAGATAACATCGTTATAAATAAAGATCTTAATTAAATTCGAACAGCAGTTGTTCCAGGCGACTGAGGCGCCCGTCCAGCTGGCTCAGCTGGAGGCCGATCTCCTCCAGCTGCGGGGCACAGGCGCAGCAATCGCTGCCGGACTCCTCCGACTCGAAGGAGACGTCCAAGACCTGCGGAAGGTTTGGCGGGTTATGCGTTGTGCTGGAAGTGGGCTGAGCTGTGTGCGAGTTGTTAAAGCTAATCAAAGAACGCGTTGGCCTGCTTCGACTCCAAGGAGTTGAAATCCTTGGCGATGCGTGACTCAAATTTCGAAGGCGATGGCGCTAGTTCTTTAGTGTGCGAGCTGTCAACCACCTGAAAGTTCTCGTCCCGAGTGCGATACGCCATGGACTCGCGTGGATCGATGCGTATGCTGTAGTCATTGGAGTTCCTGGGATTATCCGCGGCAGCAGCGCAGGCAGCGGCATCGACGCTGGACTTGGACAGGCAGCTGGTGTCGGTGCTGGAGGAGGTTTGGGAGCGCTCCTCGAACTGCGAGGCGTCGTAGGTGTGCAGATTCGACTGCCAAATAAAGAGCTGCAAAAATAAATGTGAATTAAAAACGAGAAGAGAACATAGTGGAAAGAGCACTTCTATAGAATACTCTCTGCTTATAGGGAATCTATTACTCTTTCTGCTCACCTGACGATCGCTGCCGGCGGTGGCGAATCTCTGCCCGTCCTGGGTGAACTGCACGGCGTTGACCGCATCCGTGTGCCCCGTCAGCGTGTAGATGGGCCTGCCCTCGAGCAGGTCCAGTATGCGGATGCTGTGGTCGTCGCTGCCCGAGAGCAGAAAGTTGCCGCTGGGATGAAAGGCGACGTCGTTCACTGGCGCCGAGTGCACCAAATAAAGCTGCAGCAGCTGCCCGCCGCCCACGTCGAAGATCTTGATGCGGTTGCAACCCAAGGCCACCGCCAGCATGTTGCCCCAGGGATGCCAGGCGAGCTGGCGAGGCGCCGCCCGCTCCTCGGTGAAGATGCGCACGCACTTGCCGCTGCTGATCTCATAGACGCGCACCGATTTGTCGTCGCTGGCTGTGGCAAGCAGCTTGCCATTGGGACTGAACTTGGCGCAGCGCGTCCAGTTGGTCTGCTGCGCGAAGGAGGCGATGAACTGATGCCGCGAGACGCGCCACAGCTTCACGGCCTTGTCGTCAGAGGCGGTCAGCAGCAGCTGCCCGCTGGGATCGAAGTCCACGCTGCGCACGGGCTTCGGATGCGCCACAAACTCACAGGAGGCGCCTCGCACCTTGGGCTCCCAGATCTTCACGGTGCGATCGTGGCTGCAGCTGGCCACCAGATTGCCCTTGGGCGACCAGCTGATACCGTAAACGGGCGCCGAGTGGGACGCAAAGCGTATGCAACGTGCCGCTTGCCGCAGATTCCACAGTATAACGCTGCTGTCCAGCGAACTTGTTGCCACCTGCTGGCCGTCGGGGCTGAAGCGCAGCTGCGTGATGTTGCCCGCATGGCCGTTGAAGTGACGCTCCAGCGCCGGATCCCGAAACATGTTCTTGTCCATTTGCAGTCTGTTTAAATCGGAAATTAAAATTCGCTTTGTTGAAATTTCCGCTTGAATTTGAACGCGTCGATTGCGTAGTGACGCCTGCTACGAGCCGATATATCGATTACAGGCACACAGCGGGCAATGCGATTGCTCAGGCTGGTACGCTGCTCTCAGCTGTGTGGTGAGTAGAGAGCGTTGCGCAGCACTACTTTCGATAGCATGATAGCAGTGTGTGGTTGTGGTGCTGCTTAGTTATCGGAGTAGCGCAGCAGCATATTTTAAATAAATTACGCAAATTAGGCATTTGAAGATTAATAAATATGTATTTATTGGCGAAGCGAATATTGTTGCGTAGTGTAACGCAATGTGCTATGTTATACGGCAAATCTTAGCAGTGCTGCAAGCTATGCGTTGATTTCAAATTGCGCGGCACCTTTATAGATGGTTCAGTGAGGTTGGGGTGCTGTTTGATTATCGAAGTAGCGCAGCAAACTCTTTAACTAATAAAAAAATAAAAAGATATTAAATATATGTAACAGAACAATCTAAAGATATAAGCTACAATTTAATGCAGAGAAGAATCTATAAAAAAGGATAAAAATTAAATAAAATAAAATTCAAACGATAAGTTTCATCAGTGTTTCAATTGCACATCACTACTTTCGATAGCCCTTTGAGGCTGTGGTGCTGTTTTGTTATCGAGGCAGCGCAACAAAACATTATTTAATAGATTGCTAAATTTTGCAATTACAAGACTTAAAAGTATGTCGATTTTGGCGCAGAGCGTGCGCCAGGCGTTGCGCCACACAACACAATGTGCCACACTAAGCGGTAAGCGGTAAATAAACAAATTCACAACACGTGACATAACGGTGTATTTTTTTCTTCCCCCCTACACCTCCCACACCACTGTTTTAGGTGCAATGCGCGACCTTAGCCTAAAGCCGGCGCTGTGGCAACAACACAAAGTCGTGGAGGCAGCGACGCCTGTTGTGGCAGCCGTGGCTAGTGAGCAGAGGGAGGCGCGCACCATCTGTGAGAAGATCAACCAGCAGGTTGCCAAAGGGGTGGAGGGGCGCCTCTTTGCCGTTATCCATTTGTGTGGCAGGCAGTTCAAAGTTACACCCGGAGATATAATCCTGGTGGAGGGATATTGGCCTCCGACGATCAGCGACGAGATCAGCCTGGATAAGGTGCTCCTGGCAGGTGGGCGTGACTTCACCCTGATCGGCCGTCCTATGCTGGAGGCGGGGCTGATCAGCGTTAAGGCCACGGTTATAGAGAAGACGCTGACGCACACGAAGACGCACTTCAAGAAGAAGCGCAGGAAGCAATACATGCGCATCAACTTCCAGCGTCTGCCCAACTCCATGATCCGCATTAACTCCATCGAGCTGACACGCCCACTGGACAGCGAAGCGCCCGAGGCGGCGCCATCGAAACGCCTCTTCTAGTTTGTTGAATTAAATATATTTGTACGCACACTGTACGTTTGTTCTTCTTCGGCCTGCGAGAGTTGGGCCATCGTGTGTTCGGCCAACGAGAGAGATCAGCCAACGACAGGTCGGGCGATGAGAAATCGGACGACGAGAGTTGAGTCTGCGAGTGTTCGGAAAACGAGAGTTCCGTCAACGAAAGTTCGACCAACGAGACTAAGAGTTGGAGAGAATTCGGGTAACGAAAGTTGAACTAACGAGAGCTGGACCAACGAGAATTCGGCAAAAGAGCGTTGGTCCAACTGCTCTCCCATCTGCCATCTCTCTTGCGTCGGGTCTCACAGTGTTCGGAGAACGAGAGAGTTCAGCCAACGAAAGGTCGGGCGACGAGAGTTGAGTTAGAGAGAGTTCGGCCAACAAGAGTTGAACCAATGAGAGTTCAGCTAGTAAGAGTTCGGCCAACGATAGTTGGTTCAACGAAAGTTCCTTCATTGAGTGTTTGGCCAGCGAGAGTTGGGCCTGCATGTGTTCGATAAACGAGAATTCGGCCGACGAGAGTTTGCTCAACGAGAGTTGGGTATGTAAGAGATTATCAATAATAAAAGCCTCTAAGGTTGACGTCCGAGTAAAGACGCAGAAGCCTCCATTATTTTTATACCCTGTACCCATTGAAAAATGGGAAATACAGGGTTATTAACTTTGTCAGAATGTATGTAACAGGCAGAAGGAGGCGTGGTAGACCCCACAAAGTATATATATTTTTGATCAGGAGGACGAGCCGAGTTGATTTAGCCCTGTCTGTCTGTCTGTCTGTCCGTCTGTCCGTCTGTATGAACGCGTCGATCTCAGCAACTAAAAGAGCTAGAGCAGCCGTTTTGGTCATTTTAGAAAGGTGTATACCATACGCAGAACAAGTTTATTCCAAATTTTGGATACAACGTCCCTATCGCGAACAATGGCCATAAATATAATACATTGATTAATTTAAACGCTCCGATCTCAGCAACTATAATAGCTAGAGCAGCCGTTTTGGTCAATTTTGAAAGGTGTGTACCATACGCAGAAGAAGTTTATTCCAAATTTTGGATGCCACGCCTCTACCGCGAGCAATGGCCATAAATATAATACATTGACCAATTTATGACATAGAAATCTATCTAAATAAATTCTTTCTTCTACGAACTGTGGAGATGATTAATAACTACCAATTCTGCAAATTTCAATTAAATCGGTCCATTATTAAAAGAATTATGATTAATTAAAGATTTTTTTTTGTAAATTGAATTTTGATGTATATGTAAGTAGTAGTAGGCTATGCTTCATATAAGTAATAATATCCCGATATACCATTGCCCTCCTAGTGGTGTTCCCTGGGTATCGATTATATTTATTAATCGTTAGCGGATTCGAGCGGCGAAATATAAATAAAATATTTTTATTCAACATAGAAAGTTGGTATTCGGAATATAAATTGAAATAGATTCAAAATATATTTTAAATAGAATACTGTACTAGCAAGGCTGATCTTTGGTACAGGGTATAAGACAGTCGGGCTTGCCCGACTGTCATGTCTTGCGGGCGATAGCCCGCGAGATTTTTTTTAATAAATATTTTATTCATTATTAAAATATGCAAATAAACAAATGTTCAAAAGAAACAAACGTTTTGTAAGTATGGCCACCCTGCTGTTTTATACAACAGTTATCCAACACTAACGTCAGCTGTTTTTCCGCTGGGGTGGCAACGCCAGCACAGCAGCATTTGAATTTGAGCGCGCATTTCCTGTATGTCTTCTGCGCTGCTTGCGTTTAATCAATTGCATATTTCACTTTCCACTTTCATCTTGATTCAATGCCTTTTCGCCATTCATCCGCTGCGTATTTGCTTAATGTTAACCTACTTCAGCTGCAAAACACAGTCGGCGCCTCTAATGAAGCGACTGCGCTAAAGACTCTGGCGACTGTTGCAATTTTAATGACAGCCCTTTATCTTTCATTAAAAGACGTTGCACATACCCACGCCCACTTCCACGCCCCCACCCATACAGTTGCATTCACACATTCGCTGGCAACTTTCTTTATCAGCAGATGTAAGGTGGTTTTGTTTGTCTGTCGCTCGTATTTGTTTACGTTTGCTTTGCTTTACTCTGTCTTTCTCTTTCTGCCTCTGCTTTTGTTTCACTTTTGCTAACCAAAGGCGTTTACTTTTAGCTGCAGCAGCTTTTGCTTTTCGCCTTTTAATACCCTGCAGCAGGATCAACGCCAGTGGGGTATAACAGTTTCTAGTAGAATATTATTGATTAATTCCAATAATCATAAACTTTATTGTAATAGGGGTTTTAATGGGTTTTCCTTTTAGAAACTAATTTATTTTTATTTTTTATTCCCCAAGATTCTATTATTTTTATTTGTTTTAATTGTTTCATATAATTTTTTTTTTGATTAATTTTAATTTGTAATTTAAAATTCTTGATCGCCCCTACCAGCCCGCTTCCATAGTATTTATTTATTTTTTAATATTCTCGGTTGATAAATAAATTATTAAATAAAATGTTACCTAAATATTTCCGAATTTGTATAGAGTCTCTCAGTCTATCAATCTTAACTAGTTTACTAAATAAACTTTTGCAGTGGCACCAATTTTTACTTCTGTCCTTACATTAAGGCAAGGGTTAAAATCTGCACTTTCCAGAAGTGCAGCTTGAAGTGCAATTAAATTTTTATCAGTTAGGATTTATTTAAAATTTGCTATAATTCTGCTAGATAATATAAACACTACACAGCAGTTTATAAACATTTTCTCCTATTTATTGTGCTGATTTTATTAGAGGTTACGGAACCCCCTTACATGCTGATGATAATTTGGCATGATGTCTCGTCAAGTTGTTGCCATAAATAAAATCACTTTCGCCCCGTGTACGCTTTTGCACTAAATGCCATTAAAAATCCCACTCTACGACTAAATGCCACATCAAATTTTTGAAATTGCAGCTGCCAAGGCGCAAATTCAATTGTGAGTGGGTGGGAAAGAGATAGAAAGGGGAACCCCCGGGCCAAAATGTTGCTGCACTTTGTGCTGGCAAGGCTGAAAATCAAATTTCAATATGCTAAAAATTACGTTTGGCAACGTTGAAGGTAAATTGAAACATTTTCGCTGCGTTTACAGGTACTGTGGGAAAAACTAACCTGCTTGCCTCTGATTATGGGCGGGGCTCTCAGCCCTGATTATGTTATTTGCCGCATGAAAATTGCATTTGATGTGAGTGTGCTAAGTGGAACGACAACGGAAATTGCCATCATGCGGATGTTGCTTTATTTGTTGAGGCTCCGCTCTCCGCACTCTTTCACTTGCCCCGTAATTCCGATTCCTAAATGCAAACCCAACGCCCACAACAAATCCCTTGCTCAAGTCTACCAAATATCCCAAATTTATGCGTAGCGGCGTCTGATGTATGAGTTTCGGCAATCCAAAAAGGGGGATAGAGAGAAGGGAAAGGAGAGACGTCGGTTAAAGGATGGCAACCGTGTTAGGTCGTCCATCCATCATCAGCATCACTCAGTTTTGACATATCATTGAAATCTTAGCCCAACGTCGTCAGCATCATCCGCATCATCATCATCATCATCATCATCATCATCATCATCATCATCATCGTCATCACCGTCGTCATCATCTGTGACGTTTCATTAACCCCCTGTTGATGGCAGGAGAAGTGTTAATATCAACAAGCAAATGCGAATGCGACGCAATCTACCGATTTCCGCTTAACCAAGCCAAACATTGCATTTTTGATTAGAGCCAAAGGCGTCCTTAAGCCATAGCCCAAAAAATTGTTTTTTTCCGCCGCAGGGCAAAACCAGAAACACGCCGGGAATCTCAGACGGACGGACAAAATGCCACTGCAAGGGGAAGATTGTGGGCGACACACAATTCACGATTGTATATTAAGCCCTAGCAGAGAAGGAAAGTTTTTTTGGGGGATGTACAAATGGAACTAAGATCGATAGCATCTGAATAATGAGCGAATTGCTTGTTATGCTACTATTACAGCATTTCTTTTGCCGTTATTTCATTTAATTTTCTATATTATTTGGATTACATGAGAAATTTCATAATCCCCCTTTTATATTGCGAGGTTTTTCAAACTAGCACTTCAACTTAACCCTACTTTTAGCACCCTCTTAAGATTTATGCTTCTGTTACAGTATTTCTCTTGATATTCTCTTATTGAATTTTATATATACAGTTTATAGAGTTACCACATGTGAAATTGAATAATCCCAAATAAACATTGCGATATTTTTTAAAAAAGAATTGCTACTTAACCCTACTTTTGGCACCCTTGTGAATCTCAACAGAGCTTACTACTTTGACAGCATTTCTTTTGCTATAATTTCATTTGTTACGTTGTATATTATTTGGTTAACTTGTAAAATTTGCAATGTTTTGATATTTTCTAAACAAGAACTTCTACTTAACCCTACTTTTAGCGCCACATTAAGAGTTATGCTTCTGTTACAGTATTTCTCTTGGCATTACTTTGTTTAATTTTATATATACGGTTTATAGACTTACATATTCGTAAAATTTAATAATCCCAAATAAATATTTTGTTATTTTCTAAACAAAAACTGCTACTTAACCCTACTTTTGGCACCCTTCTAAGCCCAAAAAGAGTAATACTACACTAACAGTAATACTTTTGCCATAATTTGATTTAGTTTTGTAGATTATTTGGATAACTTGCAAAATATAACAATGTTAGGCAAATATTTTGATATTTTCTAAACTAGAACTTCCTCCTATCCCTACTTTTAGCACCCTCCTAAGCCCCAACAGAGTTGCCACCTAGCCTGCAGCAAATGCAAACTTTAAACCAGGCAGGCATCGCAGGCCCGCAGCGTATTATATTCAAATTATTGTGTCACATATCTTTATGCTTCGATTTGGGGGTTGATTTGTGTCATCCTGCATCTTCATCTTCATCCGGTATTGTTGGTACTGCTGATGATGCTTGAACAGACTTGGAAGTTTTCCTAAAATTATGCAAAAATATGGGAAAACATTTCTTTTGCGCTGGCTCCTTGGGGATATTTTTCTGTTCAGTGAATTGTTGTTGATGCCAGAACTGATTTTCATTGCGAATGCAAGGGTTGACAAGTTCTCTGCTAATATGACAGCAACCCTACCCCTACCCCCACTCCATCACATAACACTAGCATCGATTTAAATAAGTTCGACGAACATACAACAAAGTTGACAAACAGTTTGCGCTGCTTTTTTTGTTGGAAGGGAGCGCCTCCCCGTAATGATGAAATTTCAATAAATGTCATTTGGTCCGTGCAGAGTGTCAATATGGCACCTACACCCCCGCATACCCCTATTATTGCTATCTCCCTCGGGTTTTTTGTGAGGTTGGGGCACAGCTGTCAGCTCAATGCGTTAATAATGACACTTTTTTTGGGTCGTGTCTGCGTGTGCTCTATCTAACTAGCCGGGCTGCAGTTGCAGCCCTTAAATTTAATTACTTTTTCATTGCTCATACGCACTGTGTGCGAGCAGACAGTGATGGCCAAAGAGAGAGAGAGAACGAGCAAAATGGCGGATGGACTGAGAGACTGAGAGACAATGGCCGCTGGTGATTGAAACTCGTTTAAATTTGCATGTAACGAGCAAGCGAAGAAATTGGCAACTGCGTTTGCACTTTGATTGCAGACACTGTCAGTGGCCCTACTCTCTCTCCCCTCTATCTCCGCTCCTTCTCCTCCTCCCGTTAAATGCGAGTCACGTCATCAATAGTTGACAGTTTTATAGTCAGTTGTCGGCGATTGTCACAATGGCCATTTAATATTTGGACATTGCCGCCGAGTGCACAAGGAAATTGTTGCCAGAGCCAACATGTTTGATCAGGTTGCTGCCTCTTCCCTCATTTTATGCGCTCACAAACACGGAAAAGTCAGCACTGCAGCCAATAAACAGATATTTCGGATCTACATCAAATAGTTTCCAACCGAAGACGATTCAATAACTATTTAAAAGTCAACTCGGAACCAATTAAACATTTTGAGAATAACAATTTTTATTATATTCAGTCGTGTTTCAGATAATACTACTTATAAGGCATTCTTTGGATTGACAATTCTAAGGCGCCTTCCGATGAGGATACGGCCGATTCCGAATCTGCTGTAAAGCGCAAGCTAGCTGAGAACGAGGTCGGTGGCTATCCGCTAAAAAGGGTGAAGTTGGATAAGGAAGAAGTTAACTTCGTTCTTATCCAACTTCTCCTTTTTCAAGGGATTGCCACCGGACCTCGTTCACAGCTATCTTGCGCTTTACAGCAGATTCGGCATCGTCCGTATCCTCATCGGAAGGCGTACCCGTATCCATTAGGAAGAAGTTATCCAACTTCTCCTTTTTGTTAAAATAGTGCTGCTGTTGGTCTTCGTGATTTTGAAATAAATTAATGGGGCTTACAATTCAAGGTCGTTTTTTGTAGGTAAACGGACATTGCCTTATCTTGAATTCATCCTCGAAGTCCCATATTAATAGGGGATTACGTTGAAAGATACTGCCATGAATGTAGCATGTTCTGGCACTTCCGATATTTGCATTCGAGCTGTCATCCGATTCATCCGATTCATCCGATTCATCCGATTCATCCGATGTCACCACTATCATGTCGCTTTCCAACTCGCTCTCCGTCTCGCATTCCGTCTCGCTTCCCGTCACGCTCTCTGTCTCCTCATTTGCTATAGCCCCAGGGCTATATTTTTTCTTGTACACTTTGACATCCCAGCTCAACTTCTCTATATCCCGATCCAGTTTTGCAATGCGTTCGTCGAATGTTAGCTCTGTTGTTGAAGTTGGTTCTTGATACGTTTGCGATTTGTCTTCGGCCTCCACAAAAAGAAGAAGATATACCAATATTAATACTACAACCATCGAAACGATCTTTTTGTCTAATACTTACCATATTGATTTAGTTTATTCCAATAGGAATTAGTTGCAATCCTCAGCACGTATTGAATTTGATGCCGGCAATGGCAATAAAAATACTTAGTGAAAATAGGTATTATTATTTTCGATTACAATAATGCGCACCTCGATGTTTGTCAGATGCGAACACAACACAAACTAAATTTTATTTAAGTTTTTTTTATAGCTCACTGTTTTGCCCGACATCTTGATGTTGAAAACGAAACATGGAAATGTCAGTAAACTCTGAAAACTTTGCTAATACTAAATTATCGCAGCACTTACAACGATATGTTATCGATAGTCGTTCAAGATATCGACGCGCTGCAAAGTTGCGTAGAGTTTGGCTTTTATTTTCATTAGAATTAAATTATTTATTTATATTATATATAAATAAATATATATAATTGATATAAAAATTATACATCTGCAGCATAAGCAAAAAATTTTAAATTTGGCAACTGATTTTTAGTTGGCTTTAAAGCAGCCAGAGTTGTCAATTGTGTATAGATTATATACGTATTTGTGCATACTATTGGCTATTATAGCGACGACAGATTTTCATAATGGTCATTTCATTGGAAAAGCCAGTCTATGGCTTGGGCAGAGTTTCCCGTTTACTTGCGGTTGGTTTTTTTGTGTGCGAATTCAAAGCCCGTTGGCAACTCTGGCACACATCCGGCTAGCGAGTTGTGTGTGAAATATTAAAATTCAATTAAAATGGCGTTAATCCCCAATGGCCAGCAGGCAATAATGCCGCTCTCTCTGTCCCTGTCATAATTGTCAACTCATTCGACATCCATCCATGTCATGTACAGCGCTCCGCACTTGGCATAATGATGCTCATCAATGGGCCCCCTCTACCCACTCCCCCTCTCGTTGCAAGAAGCTCCTGCAACCGACAGCTGTCCCGCGCTGCTCCCTGATTTAATAACGCCCATACAAATTGCACTTCAGACGCGCATTTATGATCAATGCAGCGTCTGAACCACTTCAGGTCAGTCCGATTTCTGTTTTCTGTTTTCTGTTTTCCGATTTCCGTTTTCTGTGCAGTCGGCGATAATGCTTAATTAATAAATATCATTCTGCATTACGCTCTTTTGTTATTGTTCTATTGAAACAGCCAGCACTCGCCTTAGTAAGTCGCTTTTTTATTCATTTTTTATCTCTTCATTTCAATGGGCCAATTGTGCGAACACTCGGCAGAGCTATTGACCCACTCATGTAAATTCCAGCCTCATTTGGTCTAGACCGTAGTATGAATGGTCTGTGAAGGGCTGGAAGCTGAACTGGAATTAAAGTTCAGAAAAATTCTAGCAAAATAGTAGCACTTGTAGAAAAGGCTAGTTATATCAGCATATAAAAAAATATTGCAAAAAATCCTACTTTATTTATTTTATTTTAAAACAAAAATTAATTCTAATAATACAATGTTTTTAAAGCCAGAGCAACTGGGGCCTTCAGGCTGAAAAATAAATTAAAATTTATTTATCAAAGTCAATTATAGGCTTGGCAGACTTTATGACTTCTTCTCTTTAAATATTTTTGCACTTAATAAAATTATTTTTTTAAATTGATATAGTAAATTTTTAGTTTATTTTATATTTTATTTATTTAATTTTGACTAACAGCAGTGGACAGAGCAAATTAATCAAATTAATGTATAATAATTTTAATAATTATATATGTATTTAACATATATCCTTATGTTTAAGATTAAAATAAGTTTACAAAATAAAAAACCATTTTATAATTTTATTTTTATTGGTGAAAGGCTTCTAAATTATCAAGCTTACAAACTGAAATTTGAGTAATTCTCTATATTTTAAATATATTTATTTTATTTGTGTCGCAGCAAATTTGAATTTAAAATTAACGGTCCGTATTAAACTGGGCCACACTTTAAGTTCATATTACTAGTTCAAAGCATTAGTTTAGGGAGCGAATTAATGAACAATTATGAGCGTAGCCAAATGAGAAGAAGCAGGAGAATGAAAAGAGACGATCAAGAATTTAATAAGTTTATTTTTGTAATTTTTGCTTTGCAATTTGTTTATAAACTGTTCACCACATTTAAAGACAATAATTTCTGAATTTGCTATGGATGTATACTATTACGTAAAATGTTTATAAAGTATTGATTATTACTAATTTAATTATAATTAAAATGCAAAAAGAATTTAACTTATCACCCAAATAATCTGTAATTATTTCCTGCAATAACTCAAAGGAGCTTAAAAGCAAACAAGTAAGTCCAAAAGCCATCTAGTAGCTATTTTATTATTATTACCTGCGCGGTAAGTTTAAGGGAATTGTATAGAAAATCAGTTGAATAGTTTGTCTGTGTGTGTGTGTTGTGTATGTGTGTGTGTGAGTTAGTCTCAAGTATATGAGATGTCTGTTTGATTAGGCGTGCTGGAGGCCAAATAAATACCAATAAACAGACACACTACAGACAAGAGTTTGCCAGGGAAGAGGAGGAAAGAGAAGAGAAGAGGGAAGGAGTAGAGCTCTTCACGGCTTCAAGGTGTCAACTGTACACGCACTCACACCCTCAGCAGCCTCTTCTATATCCCTATATCCAGAGGGGGGAAGAAGTGTGAGGAGAGAGCGGAGAGTACCAGACACTTGAGTCATCGAGTAGCGCTGCTTGAGTCAATATTTGAGCCAGAGCAAAAGTTTCACTAACAACTTTTTTTCGCAACAGTTGGAATGGGTTTTCGGTTGCCAAGTGGCTGTGGAAAAACTGTCTGTGCGGGGCGTTTTCTTTGCTTTCGCTTGACTTTGAAGTCGTCGCCAAAAAGTAGCCAAAAAACCCGAAAAAGCCAAAATGCAGTCCGAGTTGAGGGGTCAACTTATTGCCTGTAGTTTGTTAAATTTACAAAATTTTTACTGCTTACAGTTGCGATATTGACTTTTACCTTTCGGGCATGGCATATGAATGGATGTATGGACTTCTTCCCTTCTTGAAACGCCTCATTGATTGCCCATTTAGGACCGCAAAATTTAATTTATCTGCCATCAGTTGATGTTCTTGCGGTTTACCAATACACACGCGCTGTCCCACAACTCGGAAATGTAGAGCCTTCCCCCCTACCCCTCTCCCCAAAGAAATGCCCAGCTCCGACTCCTACTCCAACTCTCTGATTGTTGGGCCCTTTGTTTGGCGTTTTGTTTGGGGACCCATGTCAAAAATTGTACAACAGTTCAGGCGCTTGCTTTGCTGATAACATTTGCTGCCGTGTGCTGTCTATGTATTGTGTGTGTGTGTGTGTGTGTGTGTGTGTGTGTAGTCATGTGTGACTGTATGTGTGTGTGTGGTGTTTAAGATATCATCTGTCTCTGACGCGTCCCAGTCCCAAAATCCCCAATACCCCAGCTCAAACCCATGGCCCAACCTCAGACCATCCTTCTTTTGCTCTCTCTCCGTCTGTCCGTCCCTCCGTCCGTCTGTCCGACTGTCTGTCCGCCTGTCTGTCGGGCACTTCCGTTGCTCTGGCTTTGGCTGCCATTGCCACCTGCCGTTTGACACCTAAATTCGCTCATTGTTGGCAGCCTTAGCGATACTTTTATGAACTTGTAGCCCTCCGTCCGTCTCTGCCAGCTCTAATCGCATTGACAGCGCAAGAAAATCCCCCCCGTCTGCTCATAAGGGAATTGAAATTGTACATATCGACATGTGTGTCTCCTGCCCCTGCACCTGCCCCTGCCCCTGCCCCCTTTGTGCTGCACTCAAATTTCAGCACTTCATTCAATTCGCAATTCGTTTCAACAATTGAAATGCGATTAGCGCCAAGGTGCGCCTGGCATTAAGCAGAGTGAGAGATTGGGATTAGGCATGAATAGCGAAAGGGGGGGAGTGGGGGACTTGGCCTCGGGCTGGGTTATATTTTTGATTTATGTGAAATTGAGTTAAATTCGCTTAACTCACACATCCCGTATTCATGCACAGCGAGAAAATATTAAAAATTGTGTTAGTTGAAAGCAAGAGAGAATTTTATCAAGTATGACAAGCAGTTGCCAGAAAATAGCTAGATTTGCAATATAAAATGCTCAGAAAATAGCTGCAAATCAACATAAAAAATATGAAAATAAAATATATTAAAATAAATAGCAACACTATCATAAATATACAATAATAAAAAAATATTTTTAGATTTTTAAATACATTCATGATAAATATGTATATGAATACATAATTCTGAATCCCAAATAAATGGGGAACGCTGATGACAAGAATCCTAATGAAATTTATAATTTTCTTGCATAATTTTAAGTTATTATTTTATTCTATTTTTATTGAATTATATTTTTACATTTTTTTTTTGTATTAAAATTTTTAAAATATTTTGTTGTATATTTAAACAAGTTTTAATTTTACCTTCTCTTACTTGCTTTTTTTCCCAATTGCCCTAAATAGTTAAGTGGTAATTGCTCTTAATTTTCTCTTAATTAATACATTTCCTTTTTTCATTTTATATTACAAAAGAAAATTTTTATTCGTTTTAATTCTTTTTCATATATTAGAAAACATAATTTGTATTTCAAATTTATAAATTTTAATATAATTTTCTCCCACTGTAAATATTTCCACATATATTCATGCCTTCAGTTCCCATACTTGGGCGTTCCTCCCCTCACTCCCAGCGTTCTAATCAAGACTATTCACTGGCCATAAATCAAATTAAATGCCTGTCACATATCGCCGGGCGCCATTTCCTCTGCATTGTTGTTGTTCTTGCTGTAGTCGGTTGTAATTAAAAGTTGGAATAAAAGAATTTGGCTTTGGCTGCGAGCTTCTAGATTACAGATTACAGAGCGCAGGTCTAGATTATAAAGTAAAAACGTTGATTAAAAATTGACGGTTAAGGGCTTTAATTTAAATCAGAAAAAGTTGTTTTCCCTGCGCCATAGAACAATTTTATTTTGCAATTGTTTAGTGTCATTTCTTTTTAATAATAATTAATAAAACCAATATTAATTTTTAAAATGGTGCAGCATGTGCGATTCAACGCGGCGATGTCGCTTGCTAACCTCATCAAAATCGGTCAGACCATTCTTATAGCCCTCGCCGGTAACGGGATTACCCACTGTTTAAAATTATATAATTATCAGAATAAAAATAATTTAATTAAAAATAATTTAACCAATACTTACTGCGGTTCTTCGGGGTTATCGGCTTCCAACCGCCGACTCCATCGCCATTCAATCCCTTGCCAGTTATGGGATTGCGAAATTCATAGAGTTTTTCCTGAACTTCAGCTTGTGGCTCTGCTTAAAAATTATTAATTAAATTAATTATTTTACTTTTAGTTTTAAAAACTCTTACCGCCCATTTTGCTATCAAAATTAATTCAAATAAAAAAAAAATAACTTGGAAATTTTTTGACGCCTTTTACGCTTTTCAGACAAATCAAATAATGTTTTTTCAGCTTTAGTTTTGGAAATGTTGTTATGGATGTGCCTGTGAGGTTCGAATGTAATACTCGAACTGAACTATTGAAATTTGTAAGTTGTGCTTGTCAGCCTTTGAATGAAATATAAGTCAGGGAGTATTATTTGAAAATTTTAAATAAGTTTTGCTTCAACTGTAACTTATACTGAGTTCTCTATTCATTAGACCGGCTAAGAAACAGCAAAGATATGAAGAGACATTTTGCGCGACTTTTAAAACCAAAGTGCAGGCTCCCCTACTGTTAGTTACGTCCTACTGATCTGCTTCTTCCTTACTAATTTGTTTTATTTTCGTTAACTCGACAAATAATTAGAGCATAATCCTTTGCTTTCTTTGATGAGTTGTGACCAGATTTTGACTGCATTTTCACTCGACGTACTTCCCATTTCCCTGGAGCTGGCAGTGCAGCTAATTTACTGTTGCCCCATCCCGTTGGCATTAGGCATCCTTTTGACTTCAAAGAAAGAACTGTTGCTTGGAGTGCGCACTCCCTCCGTAGGCTCGACAATGTTGCCAAACACTTCACGTGGTAGGCTCGCCTTTGACACTGCCAAACGTGCCCCCTGCTGGTCGCCTTTCCAGCTCCCTAACTCCATTTTCTCTCTCATTTTTTTTGAGCTTGCACTTGAAGTGCATTTGTTTTTTGGCTTTTGTTTTAATTGGCTTGCCTCCCGGATTGAAGCAGGCAAACTACTCTCTCTCTCTCTCTCTCTCTCTTTACTCCCTCTCTGCTCCCTACGCTCATTAAACATTTACTCGCAACGCTTTGTCGGCGTGAACTTTGATGTTGACTTTGCCGGCACAGCGTCCAGGATCGCTGCCATCCCTCCCTCCCCTCTTCCCCGACCCATACGCAGCAGAGATAACCACTTGAGATTGCATCTCTCGTTGCCTTTGCCTTTGCCTAGCTCTGGGCTCTTGGCGTTCGTTTTTGTCTTGTGAAAAATGCATTTTGCCGCAATTTGTGGCTCAGAGGTTGAGAGGAGGAAGTAGGGATGTGTCCTCAGTTCATGGCTCGAATGCATATCTATGCATGTGGCATGTGGCACCCTCCGTTGGCCATGTTGCAACACAAAATTAACAAGCAAAGATTTGTGGAATATGTTGTTTACAGCTGTGACATGTTGACGTTTTTATAGCTAGAAAGCTCCTCTTGGTAGTTGCTTTGATTAAAGGAATGAAAGGGGCAGAGAAAAGCAATACATGTTGTGACAAACATTCTTTACTTAATGCTATTTATTTTTATTTCTTTTTTCTACAGCAAAAATGTATATACAGAGGTTTTTAATAAGAGCAAAAAAAAGGTATAAGATTGCATTATTTATTTACATTTTTTTTAAGTATTTGATAGAGAATGCTAGTAAATTAATAAAGAGATTCTTTGCTTTACTTTACTATATTTATTAATTTATTATTTTTTTGTAAAAATATTTATTTACTTAATTAATTATTTTTTTATATATTTAATTAATTATTTATTTATTTATATACAATTCGAACCCAAAACTTATTTATTTCACTCTTTTAAGCATCTTAAACTATCTGCTTTTATAGCAGTGCATATCAACTTAAATCTTGGGGATTTTTAGCATATTATACATCTAGTTAAATAGATATTTATATAGTTGAACAATTTTAATATATCATGCTTATCTATCATGTGCATATTTGCTCTATTTAGTCAAGATTTCCAGCTCCCACTATCTGCCTATAAACACGCGCCGCACAGAAGTATGCTACAATATTTTTCGTAGATTGCCAGCCAATTAATGCCTGCTGCAACTGTACCTGCTGCTGCACACACACACACACGCACGCACGCACGCAGCCACTTGTATGGAGAGAATACAATCAAAATTAAAACACACATGTCATAAATCAAAGGCTTTTTGCTTTTTGCTTTCTGCCAAGGACTAAAGCGAACTAAACAATGCAATAGAGAGCTCCAGAGCAGCAGTTGCCACTAGAAAGTCGAGTTGAGTTGTGTTGAGTTTTGGCATTGTCATTGTGTTGGTTTGCCTGCTACTCTCCCGCTGCCCCCTGAGTGTGTGGCAAGCGGCAATTCACTTAGGCCTCTCTCCCCTGCATCCCTCTGTTGCTGCTACCTATCACTTGGCATCGTTTACCCCTGCCAGCAGTTGAATTGCGACTGCCTGCCGACTACCTGTATTTATGGCTTTCCACTGGGCTTTTATCCGGGCAACAGCGACAACAACTGCAGCTGAAGCAAGCGACACCGGTAGTTACATTCCATTCATAAATATTTTTCATTCACTTATGGCCAGGTTATGCTGGCTTTGGGCTCTCTATTTAGCTGTCGTCATACCCTGGCCTAAAGTTTGGAGTAAGAAGTTGAGCTCCCAAAAAAGGTTCTGCTCATGAACGAGAGAGCAAAAACTTATACATATTTCTCTCTCTTGGTCTCAGCAAAATAGTTTCCTTCGGTTTGCTTGCTCTCTTGTAACGCAAGCTTCAGTTCTGAAAGCTCAGTTCGGGTCTTATTTCCGGCTTCGGTTGAGCAAAGAGCAGATCGTGCAAGCTCTCTCTTGAAAGCGCTTTTCGCAAGCTTTAATCAAAGTGTTTGCCAAAAACCGATTAATTTTAAACGGCATTCACTTGTTGTGAGCTCAAAAGTATTTTTTTTTTTACCAGGGTATCTAGACTTCTAGCTGCCAAAAATAACTGTCTTCTTGCGTTTTGCCTTCAGCTCAAGTTGAGCCGAGTTGTTGATGCTATTTGCTGTTGTTGTTGCGTTTGCATTTTAAGCGTTCTTTTTGTATAACTGAAGCTGCGTTTGGAGCTGGAGCTGAAGTTGGAGTTGGAGTTTGTTGCTCAAAGCTCACAGTTTGGAGCGCCATTGTTTGCATATGTTCGCTGGCTCGCAGTTCCTTTGATCTCGTTTTTTTTTTCTATCAAGTGAAAGCGATTGCCGCCCCCTCGGCCCCCTTAACTCTTGCCATGCTCCACTTTGGCAGCGCTGCCAAAGTTAATTGCAAGGCCTCAAAATCGCATGGCTCTAATTAAAAATATGATTTTTTTTTTATCTCTTTGCTTTGCATATTTCTCTAAGCAAGTGCAATTAAAACAGAAAAAAGTTGAAAGCATGGAACAAGCGAGCAATGTCAGAGTTGCAGTTAGTGTCTACTCTTTATTTTGCACTAATTAGTTTTGTTTTTGGTTAGTGCGAAGGACACGCGCTACTTTTGTAAATATGTGAAGTACAAATTGAGATTTTCATGTAGCAGAAGTGGCTGTAGTTGGAAGAATAAGCAGTGCATTTACTGCTCTTAATGTATTTTTCGTTTAATCAGCCTAAACAGCATTATAACTGGAACTTGACATTGTTTAGATGTAGTCCTAAGGTGTCTCATTTAGTTGCTCTTTCAGTTCTTATTAGAATTTCATAGAATTGCATTATTCCCACAAGTATAGTCTACTTTTGAGCGTAGAAATAATATTTTCTGACGAAGATGTTTATTACTTCGTTACAATTATTCGAAGTCATTTCATTTTAATAATAAATATTAAAATAAAAAATTTTTTAAATATTTTTCAACTCCCTACCAAATATTTAACAAAATTGTTTAAATTTTCTATGGAAAATATTATTTAATCTCATATTTTTTCAAGGCTCACTTCAGTTCTCTCTTAGAGTATAATAACTATAGTCTGCTTTTCAGCGCAACAATATTGTTTTATATTATTATTTTCTCACAATTATTCTAAGCCATTTAATTATTGTCAAAATACTAAAATAAACCATTTATTCATATGTTTAAGCTGTATATTGTACACTTGATAAAATTGCTGCCACATTTCCATTTCTGGCCAACAAATACGAATTTAATCTCATTTTGTTTGCCGTCTCTCATGTTTTTGCCGGATTTTGCTCGCTATGAAAAATGATTACCAGATTTTCGTGTTGACAGCGGCTTTTCGCTGGCAATTTAGGCGAATTTAAATGCTTAATGCTAATGCCTCATTAATGATATGCATGGCCAACAACAACGACAACAATAAATAAATTTGCTGCTGTCTTTTGAATGATTATATAGCATATTTAAAGCTACAAAGCTATCATACCACATTATGCAGTGCAAGTACAGGGCATAGTAAACAAACACATGTGTGTTCTCAGTGTGTGCTTATTAAATCATTTATGCAGGCCTTATAAATTTTCATTAAAGTTTAATAAATTTTGGCGCTAAGGCGGCAGGCGGCAGTCGGCAGCTGCTAAACAGCGACTGCTGCAGACTGAAGCTGTTGTCAGTCAGTGATTATGTAAATATTTCAACACAAATTAAAATCAAAATTAAAATTACAAAAAGCTGCCGCCAGCCAACAGCCAACAGCTAACAGCTAAGAGTCCTGCCCACAGGCAACACATGTTCCATTTTCTTGTGGTTCGTGTTTTCCAGCTCCTTTTCAGCTGCTCCCAGTTGCCCAGTCTCCTCCTCTAGCCAGCTCCCCCTCTCCACATCTTGCATGCTGTCTCCTGGTGCCTAACACTTTGCCGCATCGTTAGGCTGTTTAGAAGCAGCTGTCTGTGTATGTGTGTGTGAGCAGAAGTTTTTGTGCTCCTCTCTGCCCCCCTTGTCTCCTACTCCATCATGTGTGTGTATGTGTATGTGTGTGTCTTATGGGAAATTTAAATAAAGTCAGCAGGCAATTTATTTGCATTAACATGTTGTCTCTGTGTGTCTCTGTCCCTCTCTCTTTACCTATCTCTCTCTTTCTCTTGGCGTATGTTCCTGTATGCAAATTTCCGCGCCTGCTGTCAGTTGTTGCCATTGCCGTTTCGCCATTTTGTCATTTTGTCCCTTTGTCATTTTGTCGTTGGTCGCTTCATTGAATTTTTGCCATGCAATAAAATCAAATTGTTCCAAGAGTTGCACAACAACAACAGTTGCAACATCCACAGCAGCAGCAGCAACATCAATGCAAGCCAGCCGCGCCCATTTCCATTGGGACGCCCACATTTGGCCATTTTCTGATTTATTGCTCCGTTGCAGTTTTTCTTTCATTCTCATTTCGCAGCCAGCCCCAAAAGTATGCTATGCTTTTTTTAATGCACATTTCCCACTATAAATCAAAAGCAACAACAATATGTTGTCGTTATATATACTGTATAAACTATCCTGATACTCGCTGTTGTTGCTGTTGTTGTCGTTGTATTTGTTTCCAGCTGCCGCTGTGTTTAATCATTAACATTCTGCTCGTTTTTTTTCATCTGGCCTGCCATTTTTATTGTTATTAATTAATCAGTGGAAATTGTTAAAAATCGCTTGGGGAAAAAAGTCGCTGCACAATTTTTCAGATGCTAAAATAGACTAAAAATAGTACGCATTTCAAGTGCTCTTTACAATTTGAAAATGCGGCAGAAAACTGTTTTAAAATAAATATCTAAAAATGTGTTTTTTTACCTTAATAAACTAATTTCATACAATTTAATTTTAAGCTATTTGTTTATATGGGACGTTTAATAAAATTTTTTTAAACATTTCTCCTAAATTAAAGAATTCTACACAGTGAGAATATAATTGGTATTCAAAAATATTTATTTATTTTAGTTTATTTATTATAGATTTTATTAATAGAGTTACTCAATGGAAAACTTAATGGAAAACTCTCGCTAGCCCAACTCTCGCTGGCTCGAATCTCGCTGGGTCGAATCTCGCTGGTCCAATTCTCGGTGGCCGAACTTCCGTATAGCAGATCTATCGTATGTCCAACTCTCGTCGGCAGAACTCTCGCTGGCCAAACTCTCTCGTTGTTCAAACTCTCGTTGGCCGAACTTTCGCTGGCCGATATTTAAATACATTTTAAATCTTAGATAAATATTATTTACATTAAAAATTATAATAAATAAAAAAATTTTTAAATATAGAAAAAAATCCAATTCTAAATAAAATCAATATGCAAACCATAAATTTCTGCTGCGCAGAATTAAAATCTGTTGAGTTGTAATATATTTTATGTGTTTAAAATCTTTAAGAATTGAATCAATTTTACTTTTCTTTTAACTGCTCTACTGTCATTTCTTCTGGTTTTATTTGACACAATTATGGCGTGCTTAATTGAGTGCTTTACGCTGTTACAGAGCCCTTGGCAATTGTAATATGTCCATTTAAATGTGCGCTACACTCGAATGCAGTCTGTAAATAATAAAAAATGCATACAATTGTCATATAACTGGATTTCCGAGCGGCATGCGATGAGGAGCCGAAAGGCAAACAATGGCGGACGGACGCCATGGCACTTGTTGTTTATTGTTTATAATTTTTGTAATTTTAATTAAATAAGTGCGTAAACGGCGATGCTTTAATTAAGGCAACAACCGAATGACGGCTCACTTGCCAGTTGAGTGTGAAGTGTTCTGTTTGGGTGCGGGCCAAATGCTCATCAGTTTTAATTTAGACTGTGAAAAAGATGAAGAACTTCCTGAAATCATTATTTGCATTAACACTCAAGAGAGGGACAAATCAAATCAGAGTCAAGAGCTGCAGCTCATAAGGAAAGATCCCATTCAGCTGACAAATGTCAAATGGCATTTGCACAAATCATTACGATTAACAAATACTCATCTGACTTTATGTACTATATAGCCAGAGATCGGGGGGCATATAAGACAAATGGAAGGCGGCTCTTTGTGGACAGATTTGTGGCGTGTGTAAAAATGCTAAATAAACAGTACGCCGGACTCATTTGCCGGAACGCAGCAATGATTGAGTGCACTTCATGGGGGCGAACACCAAATTCCCCCTCTCCTTTCCCCTTTCCCTTCCTCTTCGCCTTTCCACTTGCATTTCCATAGCTCAAACTTAATTCCGTACGGGGCACTTGGCATTTGGCTTCTTCACGCCAAACATGAGAATAATTCGAAATGTTGTTTTCAATTTCACTTCAAGCGCCTCATAAAAATGGCAAATTGAGTGCCGCCCCCGTTGAGTTTCAATTCCACAAAAAAGGGCAAAATAACTAGCAAGCACAGAGCGGATCAGTCGGATGCGACTGACTTTAAAACATCTAAATCTAATTTTAAATTAAATTTAGAAAATATTCATACAATAACTTTTTTGTCTGTTTTGAAGAACGAGCGAGAAAAATAACTACAACATTGCTTCTTGAATAACTTCTATGTTTATTTAACGATTTCAAATCGCTTTTCAGAATAGTTAAATATAATATTAGAGAGTGTATATTCCGAATATCAAACTTCTATGTTTAATATGTCGCTTGTTATTCGGTTTTTATCCATTAAAGCGTTAAATAGGGTCTGCAAGGCCTACTTCTACTTGTTACCTGTTACCTACACAAAGTTATCAAGCCTGTTTCAGGCCATTTTATGGGTACAGGGTATAACGTATAGTTTGGTATTCGCCTTGCCCTCCCCTTGAGCAATTGCAGTGTCTTGCTGGCTTTTTTAACTAATTGCCAAACACGCACGCCATAATTTTGGCCGCAATTCTCATAGTTGAGAGGTCCGTAAATAAACAAACCGTTTGCTAGTTTCGGTTGGCCATAAAATAGCATGTGGTTAAACAAAATTCCTTCAGCATTGCAGGCCATATCGATGCCAAGCAACAGCCCCTATTCACACTCATTCTCACACTCATTCCCACACTCATACTCGTAGTTTATTCATCTTCCATTTCAATATTTTTTCCACAATTTCTAATTGCAATGCAAACAAATTCTGGGGCGCCGCAGGTGGTCCACAATTTCCACAAGTGCATGAATGAAATGAAATTAATTGTTGAAAAAATATTTAGTCGGCCAGAATTTTAGCTGTATCTGTATCTGTATTAGAATCATAGCTATATCATTATCTGTATCTGCGATTTGTATAACGATCGAACAAGAAACAGCGAAGATATGCAGCGGACAATATTCTCGACTGTGTGGAAATCCTACTGTCGCTTACGTCCGACTGATCTGCTTAAACTCTACTGGTTTTCTTTGTTAACACCAAATTTTAATTTGGTTAATTTTTATTGCCACTTTTAGATGCTTTTCCGGTATCAAATATTTTGTACAAATTTATAAGATGAGCTTTATTTTATGTTATAAAAGTTAAGGACTGTCTATTGTTAATTTTTATGCCGAACTCAGTTTTCTTTTAAACGTCAGTTTCAAATACTTTCCAAATACTTAACATTTTGTCAACAACAACAATCGTCCCCTCTGCAGGTAGACCAACTGGTTGACCACAAGCTAGCCAGGCCAACTCAATTGTAGGCTGGCGAGGGGAGCTATGGAGAGGGGGGGAGAGGGGAGGAGAGTTGAGTCAAGTCGAGCCGGCCGGCAGCTTCTGTTTTGGGGGGGCTGTTGGCATTACAATATACTTACATTGCCACTGTAGAGACACCCCCTGAGTGCACAGAGGCGGAGGGCGCTTTGTTTTTGTGTACTCGGTCTCTCTCTCTCTCTCTCTCTCTCTACCTCTGTTAAACTGGCGCTCTCTCTCTCGCTCTAAGCTCATGCGTATGAGACTGTTTCATATGTCAACGTTTCACGTTTAAAAAATTAAAAAATAAATAAAATAAAATTATATAATTTTATTTAATGTTAATTAATTTAGTAATTTTGTAGGCTTTTTATGAACTGTTCTATTTAATTTAATTAGTTGCCTAAGCTTTTCAAATTCAAATTTAACGCTCGTTTTGCAAGCGAGTTGGCAGCCCCATCGGCTTCAATTCGCAAATGTTCCGTTAGCGGACCTGCGCAGTCGACGTCGCTGTTTACAGTTACGCTCTCTCTCTCTGTCGTTCGTCTCTTTTCGTGCGCTTCGCTCTCGCTGGCGGCGCTGGCTGCTTGGAAAAGTCGCCAGCAATGTCAGTTAGCAAGTGGAAATCACCGGAAAAACTACGCAACGCGGCGATTATCAAACGCAAATAGCAGCCAAAAGCTAACGACAGCAGCAGCGTCGGCAGCAGCGTCAGCAGCAGCGTTGGCAGCGCGTCGGGTTTGTTGTTAGTAAAAGAATGCATGACAACAACAACAACAAAAATAACAAAAGCAGCGACTGCGACAGCGACGTCGACGTCGGCAGCGCCTGCTGATAACAAAACGCACAACTCGTTAATAACAACAACAACAATAATAACAGCAACAAAGTCGCGCGCTTAATTAACAGCAAGCGGCAGCGACAGCGCAGTCGACGTCGACGTTGGCGTCGGCGTTGCGTGTGGGAGTGCAGAGAGTGAGAGTGGCAGCGAGAGAGCGTCTGTGTGCGTGTGTGTGTGTGTGTGCGTGCAAAACTGATAAAAACTGCATTTGATTGCAATTTTGGCGGCATTTGCAAACCGAACGGCGGCGAACGCGCAGCGCAAAACTCAAATCGATAAAATATAAATTAAAAGAAAAATAGAAACAAAACAAAACAAAACAAGCAAAACGGTAAACGGCAAAAGCTGCGCTAAGTCGTTGTCTCTGTCTATGCATGCGTGTGTGTGTGAACAGCAACAAAAAGAAACAAAAAAAGGAAGAAAAAAAAAACACTTGTGAGCGCAGCTGTTGTGAATGAAAGTGAAGGAAAAATCATTGCAAGAAAATGCGAAAATAAATAAATAAAAAAAAAAAACAATACACACAACAGCAACGACAACAACAACGTTCGACGCTCAAGAGCCAAACACACAAACAACACAAAGAGAGCGAGCGCCAAGCGACGCGACGTTGACGTCGACGTCAGCTGCGACGTCAGACGACAACGTCAAGTTGCTGTTGTTGTTTTTTGCTTTTTTCCTTTTCTCTTGTATATTTACGAGACGAGTTTACGACAAAAACAACAACAAGCAGACAGAAAGAAAGAGAGAGCGAGATGGCAGACGTGCTTTGCTCCCCGCTCTTAACATGCCTGCAAAAAGTATTCAAATACTTTATTTATTTTTGCCGGCAAATATTGTAGCTGGCTAAATTATAAAAATATAGAAAATTCTTCTTCTTCTTTGGCATTTAGTGTTTATTCTGCTATCTGGCGCTCGCTTCCTAGATATTCAAACAGTCTGGCACTCCACTGCTGTCTGCTGCTTTAATTGAGTTAGTCTGGCAACGAGGTAACAGCAAGAAGGGTGTGGGGAGGGGAGAAAAGGCGAGCATAAAAAGCATGTTCTAGACTAGGGATAAAAGGGCTTTAAGCTGCCAAAACATGTTGAAATGCATAGAAATTTGCATGTCTGGGCGGAAATTAAATAGTTCCATATATTTTTTATGGTTAGAATTTTATTCCAAATTTTTATACATGTATTTTCCACATTTAAAATGCATTTTAACGTATCTAATGTATAGAATTTTTTATATTCAATTGTCTGAGCGAGAAATAAATAGTTTATTATACTAAATTAAACTGTAAATTTGTTTGTTATAATTTAATGCATTTATTTTAAACATTTAGTGTGCATAGGATTTTTTAATAACAAAGCTTTAAGCGGAAAATAAATATTTAAATGTATTTTGATTAGTTGATATGGTTAAATTATCATTTAGAATTTTTCTATATTTATTTTTAGCATTTAAAAAGTATAGAAATTATTATTTGCAAAAGTCTGAGAGAAAATAAATAGTTAAATATAGTTAAATATTTTGAATGGATAAAATTGTTAATTGTAATTTTTATAAAATTATTTTGTTCTCATAAAAACCCTCAAAAGATTTATTTAGATTACCATTCAATTTTCAAACATTTAAATTTCTTATCATGCAATTGCCCATATTTTTTAAATTTCTTTAAATTAAATGATTGCAATTTTTATGTAGCTGATATCCAATATTTGTCGTATTTTTTCTGTATTTTAACCGTATTATTTGCGCGCTTGTTATCATAAATTTGCCCCTATATCGTGGAGTTTTTGCCGTTCAGTTAGTCTTGCTGTATGTGCGCTATTTATTTTTAATCATTTTGCTGAATTTTGTTTTCTTTTTAAAGGGTTTTCGCAAACACTTTTTGCCCGTTCTTGTTGTAGTGCGAGGCGAGTATTTGTCGGTGCGAGCGTTTGAAATATTTGGCATTTTTTGTATTAAATTGTCAGTGAAACGAGTTGCCCGGTTGCCCAGCGAGGCCCTTACCCCTCAGCCCCGCAACCCCCCCTGTGCAGCCTCCGCCTGAGCTCAATGGCAACAATTCAAAACGTGAACTGCCACTAAAACATGCCAAAAATCTGCGCATTTAAAATATTTGCCCCAGAGCCCATTGAGAGGCAGCCAAGCGGGCAAGAGAGAGGCTGGAAAGTGTGCAGCGTAAACAGTGTAGGGTTGGATGGGGAGGGGGAGGAGGGTTAGAGGGGGCAGCAAAGGGAGCCTTTGCCAGCTGGGCATCCGCCACTTGGCTGCGATTTGATTTAGTTGTTTAGCCAGCTCCCTTTTTGGCTACCAACCACCTTGCACCTGGCCCTCTCTGTTGACTGTTCTCAGTTCTCAGTTCTCAGTGTTCTCGGTTCTCTGCTGTTTGTTGTTTGTTTGCTGTCGGTTGCCGTTTATTTGTCTCATTCTCTCTATCTCTCTCTCCATCTCTCTCTGTGTGTTTGCCTGCTTGCCACGTGCGTCTCTCATTTATCTTGGAGCCGGCTTTTGTTTTGTTTTCTCTGGCCAATTACTAATCGATATTTGCACAGGTCCGCAGGCAAACAATGAACTGAAACACACGCTCCATAAATATAAATACAAATATATATATCCGTTACAAGTAGCGCCCATTTCGAGTCAAAACTCTCGCTCAACTCTTTTCAATGCCGTAATCCATCGAAAATATTATTAATCGTAAGCAAATGCAACCGTTCCGTTCCGTGCCGTGCTAATGCAAACCGTATACGACGACGCAGATAAATCTGTTCAACTTAAACTAAGTGCAAAAAATCCATAAACCTCTCGATCGCATATTTATAAGGATTCCTCAAGGCCACGGCAACAAAGCAGCAGCAAATTCGTCTTCAAATCTCAAGAGCTGGTAAGTAACAAGATTTGCAAAAGAATGCCTGCACTTTAATACTAAAACGGGTAGCATATGTTTAAGAAAATAAAAGAGATATTATTTCCTTTTCGAAATTTCCTATTTCAAAATAACTATTGGGAATTAAAGACAGAAGGAAGATATATTCTATAAATAAAAGTAGGATTTTTCAAAGAAAGTGTGGAATGAAAAGATGCCCCCACAACTAAAAATAAACCAGAAACTGTGAATTGAATAATGCAAACTATATAAAATATTGTGTTTTAATAATTCAAAACTAAATTATTCTCTTAATTATAAAGGGCTTAATGAATATCCTTATGAAATCTGATAAAAAGAAAGTGGGAAAATAATATACTCCTAAAATCAGAAAATGAGGAAATCCTCAGATGTATTGCTTTTTATAGGAGAAAGATTCAAATAGTCTAAAATAGTCTAAAGTTTTGCCGTAATAAACGTTAGCAATTATATCTATATGTATATATAATTTTTAAATAATATATAGAGCCTTTATTGATTGTTGTTGTTATTTTTCAAAACCCGCTAAAGCAGGGAATTTTATTTATTCTAGAAATACGATTTATGCTAATCGCAGAATTGAATATATGTCATAATAGAATATCGATTCTTTTATTGACAATAACTTGTTAACGACGCTTCTCATTTCCCCAGGGTTTTTATTTACCTTCCGCTTAACACATATGATAATACTTTGGCTCTAAAATAAATATTTAGAGATATTTAGAAAATCCTGCATAGCTTGTATTAAATTTCGAGCATATCTCAAGTGTTTTTCTCAAGAGCTACCGCTGTTGTTTTTCTTTGCTATGCATTTTCATTTCCATGTTTATCGACTACAATTTGCTCTCAAATACCAAACCGAAACCGAACTCAATTGGTTGCCATGGACAGAATGCGAGGGGGGGAGAGGGGAAAATAGACTTCAAAGACTAACTGTGGTCAAAGAAGAAGAAGAAGAAGTGAGAAAATGGCAGCTGGGGCATATAGCATAATCCAAAACACCATTCAAGGGCAACTTTCACCAGCGCTCGAGTGAAATTCGTTGCTTTTCCTGTGCTCCGTTTCTCTGTCCCTTTTCCTCTCCCTGTTCCCAGTTCCCTGTTCCCTTTTCCTATGCTAGTTGTTGTTGTTGTTATTGCTGTGGCTATGCAACATCCGCAGCATCGGGAGCCGTCAGCCCTTGGCTATTGCGTGGCTGTTTCATTTCGCCAGTTTTGGCCACTTGCCTCAATGGGTTCTCCTGGGTGCTCCTCTCTCTTCCCTCTCGTCTGCAGTTTGGCAACGGACATACATCAGGCCAAGTTCAAATTTCCTTTTTTATGAGTGGCAAAATTGTTGCCGTCGCTCTTGTTGTTATTATTATTTTCGCTCAGCTTTTCCGAGCAGCGGCAGGAAATTTTGAAAATGCCTCGCAGTCGTATAGTCGGATAGCCGGGTAGAGGGTAGAGGGAAGTGGGATGCGGGGCAAGGACATGGCCACAGCCGCCATTGACGGCTGTCGCACACCTTCCAGCCACCCCCAAAGTCCGTCGACCCTGGGCACATAACGATGCAGGCTCTACGTTCTCCGGTTCTCCCAACGTTCTCCCAACGACGCTTTCAACAATTTCCACATTTTATCCAACCACCCCCAAAGTGTCGACTGCAGCGTCGTCGGAGCGTCAGAGCCAAGCAAAAAAGGGAAAATCCCTCACAGAGAGAGACAGACAGAGAAAGAGACGTAAAACCCTAGAACATAGACTGCAGACATCGTAGACACGGCATCTAGTATTTGTGTTGTTTACGTGTTGTTGTTGCTGTTACTAACCTTGACTGGCTGTAGTTTAACTTTGTTATCGACTTTGTCAGGCCATTTGCGAGAACTACCGGTATATCGAATGCACTTGATCTGCTCAAAAATTAAAGCTCAATTCAATTCAAGTAAACATTTAGCTTTTGGAATTTTTATTGATATATCCTAATAGTCTTTAAAATGTTTTTATTTGTATAGCCTGCACCGTTTTATTGTTTAGAAACAGAGTTTATATGGGATAAAATACGATAAATATATCTATTATTATTATAAATAATAAACATAGAAGTTATTAGGGAAACGATATTATACAATATTCGACATCTAACCAAAAATATAGTTAGATAATGTAGTTTAACAAATAAAAATAGCCAAATGTATACTTTTCTTCGAATGGTGTTTATGGGGGTCCGGCCCCCTCTACTACTTCGATAATTTATCGACTGATATCGAGTACCACCACAATTAAGGGTAGTACAAAGACTCTTCGATTAATACTTACATACTTACTTCATATAAAATCTTAAATTAGGTTTTACGCTAAATTACTATTAAAGTTAAATTCATTAAGTTTTATTTAAATTTAATTTGTAATAAATATTCAACCTCTTACACAATATGAGACAATGATAAATAAAATAAATGTTCTACATATAAAAATAATAAATATATAAATTCATAATAATAAACTTTACACTTTCAACTTTAAATATCCCTTTAGCTAGAGTTATTTTCACGTATTTTGTAGCCAAAAATAATTTTAAACTCTGCTCTTTTAGTTTTGTTGTTTATCTGCATGCTCATTGCGGTTTGTTCTGCGCTCTTTTGCCTAGACAAATCGGCAGACAGAATAAGAGCAGCGCATAACAACAAAACAAGCAGAAAAGCACGGAAAATGTATATGGAAAACGTGTTTAACATTTTCATCTGCGCCGTTCATTGGCACTTTACAGTTTTTCCTTTATTTTCCAATTTTTTTTGTAGCAAATTTTAAACAATTTTTCTTGTTGCTCTCCGCAGAGTTGGGCTAACCCTAACAGGGAAATGCACGTAGGGCAAAGGAAAGTAGAAAAAGAAAAACCAAAAGAGAAAATTGTTTTACTTTTGCTTTAATTTCGGTAATTTTTCTTGTGCCAAAAGAAAAATCGAGTTGTCGTTTCTTGTTTCTTGAGTTTTCCCTGTTGATGTTGTTGCTGTTGTTAGATTTTTCTTTATTTTTTTGGGGGGGATTCGAGCCCCTTAAGAAGCGATTTTTGGGGGTTGCTTTTGACTGTGCTTTAGCTTGTACTTTGCTTTTGTTGTATGTTTATGCGCTACGCGTTTTTCCCAAGATTGACTTTGACATTAGCCCCAAACGCACACACACACACACAGTTCACACACACATAGAACTAGCACTCTCTTCCTCTACTCGTTGCTCGTCTCTCCTCTCTCGTCACTCGTCTCTTGGGCGCTGCGGGAAGCTTCTCGCTTTCGACACGCTTCGTACTCGTTGCTGTTGTTGTTGTTGACGTTGTCGTTGTCCGCCATGTTGTTTTATTTTAGCACATTTACGTCATAATGGCATTTCCTTCCGCCGCTGCCTTCATTTTGCTTTTCTTTTGCCTTTGTCCCTTTGGCTTTTTCCTTTGACTTTTCCTCTTTCGCTTTGGCTCTACGCATTTTGTGTCGCGTCTTTGCTGCTTTGTTGTTGCTGTAATTCTCATTGTGTCTGCTTGTGAAATTTATCAGCGTCCTGCTTTAATTTAGCTTCGCTTTTCGTATTCGTCTTCGTTCCTGTATTCCTGTATTCTTGCTTTATTTATTTTTTATTTTCTGTGCTTTCTTTATCGTTTAGCGTCTTCTTCTTGCCACTGTAATTGCTGTGCTTTATTGTTTGTTTTTTGTTGTCATTCGGCTGTTTTTTCAGCACACTTTTTGTTACTTATTTAATTTGCCTTCATTTTGATTTTTATTAGCTGGCCTCATTTTTATTTTCATTTCAATTTTCTTTTCAATTTTCAGTTTCACATGCCGCCGGCTGCTTTCTTATTTGAGCAAATATTTAAGCGCTTGCTAGCTGGGAAAATGTTGAAGTTCTTTCTTATACACTCAGAAAAATTAAGAATTTTTCGTTATACAAAATAGTGCTTGTATTGTTTTAAAATCAAGAAGGTATATCATATCAAATATCATATCAAAAGAGAGTCGTAAAAGAATTTAATTTAAATAGGGAAAAAAATTAGAATTAAATTTAAAGGAAAAACAAAAAATTATTAAATTAAGTACGAATCATATATTATGTTAATCTTAAAAGTTTATGAAAATAGAAATAGAATTTGAGAAAGAAGAATAGAGATAGTATGAAGAATTTTATGGTTAAAACAAGAATTTGTTTTATTCTTGTAATTACTCTTGATTTTTCTCTCAGTGCACTCTTACCCTCTGGCTAACCCAAAAACCACATTGACAGCCCAGACTATAGTTAGGGCAGGCGGCAGTCGGCAGTCGGCATTGACAATGATTGATTACCAAAATGGAAACTGTTTGGGCTACCACAAGTGCCATGGAGGTATGGTGGTATAAAACTAGGCAGTTATGGGGCTGTACACCCCCATCAGGCCCTCGAACCGTTAGATCCCCACCTGCTGAACCTGCTGCCTTTTCTATATCGTATGCTTATCGCTGGCCCATGCAATCATCCCAGCAACAGCAACAAAAATATATTTCATTATCTTTTTTGCTCGTTAGTTTTTCCTACCTTCTTCAGTTCAGTTGAGTTTTTCCCTGCACACAAGTTAATTGTAATTACACGTAGATAGTCGCACGATTAGATTCAATTTGTGCCCTTCTCTTTCTCTCTCTGTATTCTCCTTTTGTGCTCGATTCGCTTATCTCTTTAGCTGCTTCTTTTCAGCGTTCTATCGAATCGTTTAATCTGATTTTTATGTACACAGAAATTTCGTGCATTCGGTTTTCCCCCTTTGGATTTTGTAATTTTAGTTGTACACCAAATTGAAGTCAATTATTGGAACACAACACTTGGGCGCTGCTGATAAGCCAGTTAGACCTTCGCTTAGCTGGGCCCTTCTACCATCCAGTATATTATATATCTATATATATACTCGTATGTCTATGACATACCTGAGATTTATGAAGAGCCACTCACTAAATTGTGCCATAGAACTGAGCCATTTGACAGCTGGTTGAGATTTACGATGATGAAAATAACCTAAACTTAAAATGTAACTGTAACAGCAACAGCAACAGCAAAGGAAACTCGAAAAGTTGCTTCAACTTTCAGCTATTTATTGCCACAAATCATATATCTGCCGCCAGGAGCTGTCATATTGATTTAATTGCGGACAGCTTGTCAGTTATTGATATGGCAACTGATACAGTACAAGTGGCTCTGTAGTAAGCAGCATTTATAGCCAGATATTGTACCAGATATAAATAAATTTGTATTATTTTTTAAATCCTTTACATAATGATATTTATGAAAAGTATTTTAATTGTAACTTAATGCATTATTTTCAAATGTAACTGTAAGTATGTAGGGCAATACGAGAGTTAGGTCAGCGAGTACTGCCAATGAGAGTAATACCAGCGAGAGTTATACCAGCGAGTGTTCGACCAGCGAGCGTTGGGTCAGCGAGTGTTCTACCAATGAGAGTTCGCCCATCGAGAGTAATACCAGCGAGAGTTCGGTCGGCGAGAGTTTGACTAGCGAGTACAGTAAGAGTTAGATAGCGAGAGTTTTACATTAATATTATATAAACCTTATGTTCACCTAAAATTATAAAATAACAATTTAAAATGATTATAAAAATAAACTAACTATCTTTAACTTATTAAGGGTTCAATATATATTAATTTACACATAAATTTAAAAAAAATATAGGGACGGGGCAGGTCAGTGGGACGGAGGCTACAGTCGGACGTAACCGACCGTAGGAGACCCTTTACTTTGAGTATATGTACATACAAACACAATCAGACGCACACACACTAAGCTACCCGCGTATGCAACGCACACCACCCCCCCTCTGCCTAGTTCGGCAAATTGTCCGTTCCATATTTTCGCTGTTTCTTATCCGATCGAAACAAAATTCACAGCGTCGATAGAGAATGTCATAAGCTAGTTACGTGCCAAATTACAAGCCAATAACTCGTGCTGCTTACTGATTAGGGGAACCTAAATCCCGAATATGGTGTTCCTAGCTCTTATAGTTGCTGAGATCTAGGTGTTCATACAGACGGACGGACAGACGGACAGACAGACAGACAGACAGACAGACAGACAGACGGACAGACGGACATGGCTATATCGACTCGGCTTGTGGTCCTGATCAAGAATATATATACTTTGTGGGGTCTGCCACGCCTCCTTCTGGGTGTTACACACATTTCCTCTTTGCACTAAACTTATAGACCCTTTTTACTTTTTTAAAGTAAAGGGTCTAAAAATCCTATATTTCTTCATACTTATATATTAAATAAATATAGTACAACTTTTATAAAATACTTTTTGATATATTTATGCTTGTATTTTACTTTTCTGTTATTTTTCCAACATACCCTTATTTATTTATGTTTTTGTTGAAGTTTTCGAGCTGACTTTGCGCTCTGCTATTTGAATATTTATTGCATTTTTTACTCGGTATTTTTGTGACAAGTCCCCGGCTTCCACAAACTGAGCTTAGACACCAAGCTGACACATACAAATGGGACACCTCATGGGGCAACATGAGTGCCAGTGTGAAGATTCCAGTTATGCCCATTAAGGCTGCCCATAATTTAGTCAGATATGTTTTTGCTACAGCTGACTCGCATCTGTTGGGCACCCTCGTCAAGTTGAAGGGATCCTCAAAACAGAAAAAATATATATATATATAGAAGGGCGACGTGTGAAAGAAATTTAGTCCGAAAACAGTTTCGTAGTTGACAATCTTTATTAATCAATTAAACGGAATGTTTTCCGATGCTGTAAGTAATTAAATTAAAATGCAAGCATGTGTTTTTTTTCCGCTTTCCTTTCCGCTCTCAGCAGCCGTTGCAAAGCCCCAGGGGGATTAGCTAGAGACGTCGACGGTTGACAAAAGCGTTGACAGCTCACAGAGAGGGATAGAGAGGGGGGAATAGGAGAAGAAGGAGCTGCTGGGATGTTGGGACTTCCGTCTAGTCTGGGCAAAGATGTTGCCGTTGGGTTGCGGTTGACAATGGCATTTAATCAATCAATTTTGAACGGTAATCAAGCGGCCAGCTTAAACTAATGTAGGGGATGCACAGCACTTGTATTAGGGATGCCACTGAGCCTCCCTCCTCCCCTCCCCTCCCCTCCGCTGCTAGGGCTGCTGAATTTGATTGATTGGTTTTGCCTGGCTCAATGGATCAAGGGACTGTACTCGATTCATTTCCAAATTATAAATATTCAGGCGAGTGCAGCATCAGCATCAGCAGCTGTCGTTGAATGATTAACTGCAAATGTTGCTTTTATTTTAATTAATTTCCCAATTGATAAGCAGAAAGCAGAGTTAGAGCAGCAGATGAGGAGTGTGAGGTTTACATAAGCCAAATAATCTTAATTATAACGGCTGCATTGCAATTTATGGTTACGGCTTATCAAAGTGATTTACAATGATCTAATTCTCGGCTTGATTTATTTAGTAATTAGTAAAAGTATTTTAAATATATTAATTCATCAACTGCAAATACTTAATAGAGCTTCTTTGGTTTGTGTTGAAGTGTTTGATTTAATTCTATTTTATTTTTGCTTATTTATATATATATTTTTTTTTTGAATATTTATTCATATATTTGTTTATATATTTATTGTTTAATTTATAATAAATTTCATGTATGCTGTATTGCAGCTAAAAATTTTTTTTAAACTATTTTGTTTATATTAATTTGTTTGTTGCCATTTATATTTTAATTACAAAATTTTTTTATGTTAAATTCTCTTCTGTATAGTAGGTAAAACTATTTTTAAAAATTGTTTTGCAATTGCTATTTAATTTAGTTTGAGTGTCTGCTCTATCTATATTTTATTTGTATTTTATTTGTTTATTTATTGATTAATTTCTAATAAATTTCATGCCTTGTGTATTGTAGTTGAAACTATTTTAGAATTTTCTTATGATTGCGATTTTGTTTCATTTAAATTAGAGTGCCCACTTAATGCCTATTCTAGTTTTAAATATTCATAGTATTTTAATTAATAAATTGTTTATGATAAATTCCACTCCTTTTCTACAGTCGCTTTACATTTTGTTTACAATTACAATTTTTGTCTGCTTTATAATTAAATATTCTATATTAATATGTTCATATATTTATTGATTAATTTCTGCATCATTTCATACAATGTATACAATTTTAAAATTTATTTTTGTACTGTGCAGCAATTATTTTTATTACTCTCAATTTTTGTCTGTTTTTTGCCTTGGCCATAACGCATTTTATTTGATTTTTTGATTTTTTGTTGGCTAATTTGTGCACCTTCGGCGGCTCATACATCAAGCGCCTGCTGTTGCCACTTGACACCTGACAAGTTGCAGCTGAAGTTCCAGCTGCTCTGGAGTAATTGCTCCGCATTAATAATTCCAATCAATCAAAGGCAACAACAGCCTTAGCCAACACCTTGCGATTTCTCGCATTTCCCATTTGTCACATTTCGCGGCGAATTTTGTTAATTTGCTTCACGCCTTTTAATTTCGAATTTTGGGTATTATTAAAGTTTATAATGATGACAAGGCGCGATCAAAACAGCTTAAACGCCGATCAAATATTGGATGCCCTAGACTTAGCTCCGCCTTTTGGAGTTAAATGTGGCTTATGCAAGGCCCCCGGAGACATCTGCATAAATAATAATTATAATTATAATACCCAGAGGGGGGCGGGGGAAGCCCTCAGTCTATTTGTCGTCTAACACTACGTATAGTATATAAACTTTTTTTCGCTTCTCTGTTGACGGCGGCTTTTGATCTCTTTGCCAGCGCCAATTTAGTTTTTATTTGGTTTTTGTTTCCATTGGAGTGTTGCTAGTGTGAATTCCAATCAAACGGTGCCTTCGATAGGCCCCACTCCCCTCACCCCTACAATAAACTATGCTCCCCTTGCCCTCAGACAACAAAAACGCCGACGACGCTGTAAAATTTGTTGATATTTCTCGCTGCTGCTGCTGCTGCTGCTGCTGCGAAACTTTTTGCAGGCAGAGATAAGCGCAAGAGTTGGCAACGCGGCCAGAAATTGTAACAAAAATATGCACAGAGATAGACGGAAATAGAAAAAATAAAAATAAACTTGTATGAAGATTATGCACTGTGAGAAATATTGGGTAATATGTTAGAAAATGTTTGTGATGAGCATGAGAAATAAACATAAGCCAAATAAACAAAAAAGTATGAAAGGAGCAGATCAATAGGGCGTAACCGACATTAGGAGATTCTATACTTTGTGTTTCCATAATACAAATCGATCAAAATATGCGCTTGCAAACTGTATAATGCATATCTTTGTTATTTCTCATCGATCGTTATGCAGCTCTAGGTGGTGCTCATACGGACAGACGGACGGACAGACAGGCGTAGCTTTATTCACTTGGCTTGCCATCCAGATCAAGAATATACTTATACTATGATATTATTTATTAAAGTACAGGCTCTGATAGAATAGATTCAATATAGTAGTAACTAGATTAAATAAAATAATTATAATAATTATTTCACTTACATTAAAATGTCTTCTTTCAGTTTTTCGCGTATATTTAGTTATGTAAATAAATATAAAATATATTATTTATGTTTAAAGAATAGGCTTTAATATACTAAATTTGATTTAGTAATTCTCTTAGTTAAAATAATTATAATAATACATTACATCAATATATCTTTATTACGTTTTTCGCGCAGTGTAGAGCGTGTGTTTAATTATGTAAATAAATAATAATTACCTGCAGTCTGCTTGTTGTTGCTGTGATTTGTTGCCTCACATTTGTATAACAATTTATGCGATAAAAGTTTGTTTTCTTGTTGGAGCCTACTTCTGCCCCCTCTCCCTCTCCCTCCTCCCCCTCTCCACCTAGTCCACCTCTCTGTGGCTGTTGAGCTGCTACTGCACATAATTTCATAACTCACATTAATGCTTATTAATTTTTATTGTTATTATTTGTAGCCCATAATTAATTGTCTATTTGTCTGTTGTTGCTATTTTTATTGCCCCAAACGTTGCACGCACCATTTGGAGGTGCTAACTAAATGAATTCGTTTATATTTCTTGTTTGCTCTTTTTGTGTTTCTTTTTATTTAAGTTATTTGATTCGTTTTTTAATGAAAATTAATGCGGCATCGCTTCGGTCTATATGCTGTTTGGGTCCGGTTTATTATGCAAATCGCTGATGGTTTTATTGAAAACAGCAACACTTTGCCATGGAATAGAAATTATAGAGCGTTAATATCTGAACAATTTGCATTCGAATTGTATTTGTCGTAGGCTTTAAACACGGGTTTCCAATGAAATCAGTTTGATTTGAAATCAACGGAATTTATTTTTGGAAATCTCGTATGACACGAGTATTTAATGCTTTGTATATTTGGATTTGTAATTTATCTGTTATGGAATGTTTTTATGCATTTTTATGCATTTTTTCCAAAGTTTTCCAAAAAATATATAATACTAGGGGGATTACTGGTTTGAAACTCTTTGGCATAACTCTCGTTGGTCTAACTCTCGTAGGCCGAACACTCGCTGGCATAAATCTCGTTGGCTTAACATTCATTGGTCCAATTCTTGCTGGCCCAACTCTTGCTCGTACAACTCCCGCTGGCCCAACGCTCGCTAGCCTATATCTCATTGGCCTAACTCTCGCTCGACCAACTTTCGCTGGCATAAATCTCACTGACCCAACTCTTGCTGGCCCATTTCTACTTGGTCCAACTCTCGCTGGCCGAACTCTCACTGGTTATAGATAAGGTTGAGCCAGCAACTTCTACACTATAACTTTCTTGCTTGTTTTCATTAATTATTTTGCATTTATTTGTATTAAATTTAATTATTAAATGAATTCATTACCAGAAATAAATAATAACATTCTTGAATTATTTTTTGAAAGAATTCAAATGGCATAAATGCATAAATTTAATTATATTTAATTTGAATATTTTAGTAATTCAAATAATATAACCAAAGCTGCTATAGTTTATTTTATTTAAATCTCGATATTGTATTTATTTATTTTATTTACACATATTATTTATTTTATTTTTATTTTTTATATTTTATCTACATTTTTGTAATGCAAACAGAATAAGAGCTTAAGCTTCCATTGTTTATTTTATTTAAATTATTATTTTTGTATAGATATACATTTTTGCGTTGTGTTAAATTCCTTGCTATTTGCTCTGCTTTTTGGCTTTATTTGCAGCTTTTGCAACAGTTTGACAATAAGCTGTGATACCATTTCAAACAGCACACATAAGCATTAGCACAAACAACACCAAAGCAACGGCAGCTACATTAGAAGAGCTTGTTGGGAAGAGCATCCCTAGAAATCCAGACAGGAAGAAAGGGAGAGAGCAATAGAAGAGCACAGGAAGATGGCATTAGAAGTCGCCAAAAAGCATTCGCTCGGCAGCAATGAAAACTGGCAGCCAAAAACTGCAGCTTGCTACCAATTGAAGCAGAGTGGTAGAAGAGAGAGGGAGAGAGAGAGAAGAGGGAAGAGAGAGAGGGGAAGAGAGAGAGGAAGCAGGAATTGAGGCAGCACTTGATGCCAAATAATTGCAATAGTCGTGCCATGTGTGCAAAGTGCGGGCAGGAGAAAGCAGAGACAGGAGAAAGCGCAGTTCAGGAGCAGCTTCTCTTCCTGTTCGGTTGTCCTTTCTCCCTGCTCCGTCCCCTGGTACAGTCAACGTTATTGCCACAAAATGTCACACCGCAGTTGGCGCCCATTTTGCAGCCAGAGTTGCCTTGACTCCGACTCCGTTAGTTGTCGCACTTCATTTGAAACTTCATTACATGAGCGGACGCATGTTCTCCTCTTATTCCCGTTATTCCTGTGTGTGTCGACAGCCGTTGCCAACTGCTGAAAATTCAGTTGAAGCATTGTCGCCTCAGCCAGCATAATTGAAAAATTATTTTTATGCAAATTGCGCATGGGACAAAGAGAGAAATGCTCAAATACAGACGCACGCAAATATTTTAAAATTTAATAAACTTTTTACGCACCATTAAAAAAATCAACCGCGAAACATCAAAAGTCAATTTGTGTTATTTTAAAAACTTTTAATGCACGCACAGCGCGCACAGTGGCGCTGTCAACAGCTCGACAAGGGGGGGTAGAAAAGGGGCAGACGTACAGAGCTTTTGCCAGATAAATATGGCAATTTTACGCTTTTGTGGCGTTAAATTTTAATAACGTGCCTGCCAGCCAAACCAACCAAATGCCCATGCTGCCCACTGTGCGCCCACTGTCTGCCCCACTGTACTCCACTGTCTGTCAATCCGTGCTGTGCTGGCCTGTTTTGTGCGTCTGGCTAATAGTTATGTGGCTCGTTGTTGGTTTTTTGGCCAATTATGAAAATGGCTCTGCTCTCTCGCGCCCCCCGCCACGCCCCTGGTTTAGGCCATGATTTGAACGCGTTGACCAATGGAGCCTAATGCGATTTGCATGTGGCAGCGATAAAAGCCAACGACAGCGCCTACAAATTATTTTGATTAACTGGCATTAATCGTTGCACAACCAGAGTGCACTAGTCGGGAGTAGTATTGGAATTACATCGATATCCATCTCGGTTGGATATCGATAATAGCGATGTGTATGATTTTTTTTCTTTAAATTCCCCAAGTATTTATTGTGTATGTAACAAATTATAAACATTTTAATTACAACAAACAGAAAGTAATTTTATTGTGATTAAATTTAATTATGTAAACTTTAATTTTAAACAAGAGATTATTAAATTCAAATATTTCAATTTTTAAATAGCAGATTTATTAAATTCTTAACTATTTAAATTTCTCGCTTTTCATATCGATAAGCTCAAATTCATTGTCGATATTCTTGATATAATATTATCGTTAATATCTTGATGTCAACTCATCGATAATATCGTTATTTTAGTGGCTCAAAATCATTGTTTTATAGTATACATATATTTTATAGCAAATTATCTTTTTTAGCCAAGAAAATAGTTGCTTTAGCTGTTGAATATATTCAAATAATTCCGTTAAATAAAATTTAATAATATTTACACCACATTTTCCTTTATTTATATTAAATGTGTACACAATATATCTACCCACTTTTACCCCCACCCGGCAACGGCAATTTTATGAAAAATTGATTTTCATGAATTTGTCGAAATTTGTTGCTGAAGTGCCGTCGACAGAGCCATTTATTTATTATGTTGTTAAAATATCAAAAAGCCTTCCGCAAACAAATGCCATTTAAAATATTGCGCAAAAAATGCCAAATACACAATATGCATAAAAAGTCTGCATGAAATTTATTTAAAATTAAATGAAAACCCAGAGAGAGAGAGAGAGAGAGAGAAAGAGAGAGAGAGAGAGAGAATGTTATTTGCATATATGCAAAATAAGTAAAAATTATGTGAAAATATTTTGCACAAAATTGGCCGTAGCCACAGCGAGGCACTTTAGAGCATCACAAAAACCACATTACAATCAGAGTAATAAATGCAATTAGGGCGAAAGTAAAACTTAAATTCTGTGCATAGCCAAAGCTTAAAACTAGCTGCTGTGCTTTTGAAATTGCTTTTAAAGTACTTAAGAACGCAGTTGGGGCTTGCACTTTGTTAAATCTCAAAGCAAATTACAGCTTTGACTAAAACAATTTAATTTTCCACAAGGAATTTTGAGCTAAAGTAGCGTAATAAAATATGGTATTTAAAATAGTTTACTACACAAATTATATTACAATATTTTATTAGCTAAACTATACACAATTTTATTGCCTAAAATATATAAAAATTTTTTATTTTGTTACTTCAAATATATAGTAATATCTTTTTCCTTAAACTATATTTCAATATTTTATTCAATATATTTAAACTTCTCCTAATTACAATTGTAAAAGTTTGTGTCTCTCATATTTTGTTTTATTATTTATTATACGATTTTTTTTAATATTCAACAAAAATCTTAACAATATTTGAACTAAAATATTATTTAATGCCATGTAATTAAAGTTGCCAATGTTCTAGCCAAAAGTTGATATCTTTGAGCAATGTTTCTGTTGTAAAATTAATTAAAATTAGTTATGCATATCAGCTGACAGCTTTGCTCTTTTTCAACACCTTTTCAATACTGACAGTTTTATTTTCTTGCACCAAAATCATTACGCTCTAGCAAACCTCAAGTCGAATATACACAAATTCACTTCATTATAGTAAAATCTCGAACAATACGGCTTTGATAGCGCTATGGACACACAGCCATAAGAGTCAATTTCAAGTGATATTTTTAATTTCATCAGCTGACAAATGCCAAAAAAAGCCTCTTAAAAAATTATCGAAACAATTTGCCCACGCAGAGGCAGCTAGGGAGGGAGAGAGGAGATATATCGAGTGTGGAAATCGAAAAAACGAGCCATGACAAAATTGAGCTGCTGTCAATTGATGCCAGTGCCCCCCTTCCTCCCTCCCTCGCACTGTAACCCCTTTTGGAGCATATGTCCCCAAAGCAAACCCGCCTAACAATGTAACTCAAAACGCCACAGAGAAGGCGTCGAAACTGTAGAATGACGAGGTCGAGTTCGAGGGCGGGGGGGCGGACGTGAGCGGGCAGCAAAGCTGCGGCTTAAACACCTCACATGGAGTGCAGAGATGGTCGAACTTTGAGCTAAAGCAAACAGACAGAGACAGGCAAAGAGATAGAGAAGGAGATAGAGATAGAGAAAGAGAGGGAAACAGCGCAGCCGAAAGGTGTGTAAATAATGCGTAAAAATAATAACAATCATAATTTGTGTTGACTCTATGGCGGGAGAGCCGGCTTATGGGCTCAAGTGGTGAGCTCAGTATACCCCTAAAAACCCCAACTTCCCCTCTTCTCCTCACAAGTCTGTCTGTTGCCTGGACTTATAATTAAGCGTAGCTGTTGAAATGTTTGCCCACACTTTGCCAACAGCCAACAACCAACGACCAACGCACTCAATTCAATTACGCGCACATTTTCCAGCTTCCAAAATAATATTATAAATTGCTTAATTCTGGCAGAACCAGTTGAACAGTTGTTAGCCCCAGCTCTGGCCAAAACACACGACTTGCCACACAAAAACAAGAAACAAAAAACAACTTGCCAAATGCAACTGCTGTTGTGGCAAGTGGCAAGCCATGTTAATGACAAATCAGTTGACGACGAGTCTCCGGTTTTGTGCCCAGTTTTGGATGCTTATTTTGCAGCTGAAGCAACGAGCTTGGGGACACTCAAAAGTGCCAAAGCTTCGCACTTTGACACGATCTCTGTTTGTGATTAGCTGATGAATGAATAGCCAGTTGAATGAATGAATAAATTAATATTATATACTCTTCAGAGTTTAGGGAGTTTATAAAGCAGAGATGTTTGTGAATAAAATTAGATAATACGAAGTAGACATAGGCAGAAAAAATTATCTATCAACTTTATTTCAAATGTTGAATGCCACGCGCTTATCGATAAAAACCTATTAACAAGCGTAACGTTGGATATAGAAAATTGATATTCAGATTATGTATATTCTACTTTTATATTTAACTACCCTGAAAATCGCATTAAAATTGGTTAATAAACAAAGAAGTTATTAAAGAAACAATATTATAGAAAAATGTTTAAAAAAAATACTATACAAATTTATACATACATACTCAGATTAGAGACCAATGATTTGTTTATTATATAAAAATTCTCATATACATTTTATCTTTAAGTTACAGATATTAGCCTCCAACGCAGCTAATATTATGTTTATTGTAGCTAATCTAAGCGCTACTGCTTTAACTAACTTTAGATAATCTGCGCTGATATTTGCCATAAATATCATATTTTATATACACTTTGGCCTATAATAGTTGTGCTATCGTTGCCAGATCTCGCCTGCCTATATGCTGATATTATTCTATTATTATATTCAGGCGGCAGGTTGAATGCGGCTTTTGGCCAGTTTAGCTCTGGGCCATGAAGGTCATTCGAGCTGCTTCATGGCTTCATGGCTTCATGTCCTATCAGTGTCCCCAGATCGCAGGCCATTAAAGGCGCTGCTTCCATTATAATGCCTGCCAAGTATATACTTGCTTACATTTGAATGAATCTGCTTGTATATACAGAGACACACAATAGTGTCATTGCCCAGCCGTAGAGCCGGAGAGCTGGAGACTGTCAGCCCTAGTCTTAGCTACATAATGGCGCCTACTGAGAGCCAAAAAATGGCCGCAAAAAATGTGAAATATTTAAGGCAAAGTGTCACATAAAAATGACTTATCTGCTTGTATCAAGTGGCGGGCTGGGAATGGAAAGCGGGGGGAAATGGGAGGCCGTTTAGAGGCCACGCGCTCAAAATTGTCAAACGGCACATTGGGGAGTGAATGGAGAGGCTTTTTTTGGCAGAGGAGGATGGGGGATTGCCCTGCAGCGCTGACAGGGACAGAGACAGAGACAGAGACAGAGACAAGTGAAGGCAGCGGGAGAGAGTCTTATCTTTATGCCAAATCCAGTTGGGATTAATTGGTGTACGCGCAGAGTCGAGAGTTGAGCTGAGAGTCGAGTCGAGACTCGAGTCGAGTTGAGTGGAGAATCGGCAGTGTGTAATTTAATAATGTGCGGGAGATGCAAAGCGTGCGGCTCTTATCGTTATCAGCGGCCATTTTGAGACCCTGTACTTGGAAATTACACAAAAGGGTATGTTAGGTTAGTGCAAATAATAAAAGTGGCAGGCGTGGTAGATTCCACAAAGTATAAATGTTCTTGTTCAGGACGAAGAGCTAAGGCTATATAGTTATCTGTTTATATAGAAAACAGCGAAACAGCGAAGATATGCAACAGACAATTTGCTTAACTGGGTAGAGAAGAGATGTAGCTTGTGTGCAAATATTTATATTGCAGTGATTATGGAAACACAAAGTACAGTTTCTACTACTGTCGCTTACGTACGACTGTAGTTATCCGCCCGACTGGTCCGCCTTCGTCCTTACTGCTTGTAGTTGTCGTTGGTGTAGGCAGCCATGCAGTCAGTGATTCATTTATTCATTCACTCATTCATTCATTCATTCAAACAGGCATTCGAGTGGCCCGCTCAATTTGCGCTGCTTAAATCGCATTAAATTGCGCGCTGCTGTTGCTGTGTCAGCATACAATTTGCTGCCACTGTGGCTACAGACATATGCACACAAACACACACACATATATACACAGTTATATAGAGAGATATATACATATATCCGCCTCTAAATTGAGTTTTAGTGCATGTTTACCCACGCAAATTGCTCGACTGACTTTGCCATAAATCTAACTAAGTGCCATTGGGGCCAAGGAGGGCGGCGGGGGTGGAAACTCAACATCGACTGATGCCAAGTTGGATTTTTATGCAAAATAAATTATAAGTATTATGTACTTGACTATTATTGCTGACAATGGCGTACTATATGCCCAGAAAGAGACCAAAGAGAACCAGATAAACGCAACAAAAGTAGAGCAAAGTGCAGCCAAGCGCCTCTTAATTACAGCTTACGGCATCACAGACTCTCTGACATCCATCCATCAAAATCGAGTGCAGCGAGAAAATGTAATTCGATTGTGGTGAATTACTCAATATCTCATCTAGTAATACCCACTAGTTGCTGATCTCAGTTTACTTAGCTAAGCTTAGCGTGCTTTTAATTACAATCGAAAACTTTTAATTTATTTAATTATAGGTTACAGAGCTTTACATAATGTTATAGTTGCGTTCTCAGAAAATCTATCGATAGAATGTCTGTTGCATATCTTTGATGTTTCTTATTTATTCGTAATACAAATACAAATATTTAAAATTATTATCAAATTACAATTAAAATCAAAAGAAAAACTATTTATACCATTAGTACTAAAATGTTTTTTATATGCAACAAGTTCTACTTGTATTAGTTTTATTTAGCATACAAATCAATCAATTTTATGCTAATCTAATTAATTTTTTAGATTTTTCTTTGACACCTTTTGCTGCAATTCAGCTGAGCTGCTTTTCGCTCAACTGACATCGAATTTAGTTCAGTAGAGCAGGTTAATAGCATTGGCTCTAGGCTACAATCGTATGCCAAATATAATATAATTAAGCTTGAATAGCCGCAGTGGCTCGTTCTCTTTATCTCCCTCTCACTCTCTCTATTTCTATCTCTATCTCTGTCTCTGCCACTTGCACCTTCTTCACTCGACAGCTATGCAAATGAAGCCACATGTAAAAGGCAATAGGCTAATTAAAAGCATTTGCCGACTGGCTCTGCTTGATCTCTGACTAACTAGTGGGCGTAGCTATCATAGTTATACCCTGTACCCATTGAAAATGGTTAAAAACAGAGTTAATTACTTTGGGGGTATGTATGTAACAGACAGAAGTATATGCGTTCATGAGCTGAGTCGAAATTCTAAGAGTAATAAATGGACCTATTTAAGAAACACAAATCTATCTACGTAAATTCTGTAGTAGTTGTTCTGTCAATAAAAAAAGTCCATGATTAAGAGAGATATAAGATCATGTAAGTATTACTAAAATAAGTCCATAATTAAGAGAGATATAATATATCAAAGTTTTGATCGGCGTTGCCAGATTGTCAGATCGTTTTCTGCGTTTGCAAATGAATTACTGCATAAATTACTAATATTTATAATTATTATGATTTCAAAATTAAATTTCTTGGGGCTAAGGTCATTTAACAGTTGCATAGGGTATACTACAGTCGGGCGCATCCGACTAATCCGCTTCGCCCCTGCCTGTTGTAGCTGCTGTAGTTGGCGTCATTTAGGTGCAGTCATCGTGAATCAGTTTCAGTTGCAGCTGCAGTTGCCACTGCAATCGAGATGCAACTGGATTTCTATGTCAATTGAGGGCGACAGTTGGCAGACGCCACTGATAACAGGCAGTTGACATCTGTAGAGATGGGGAAGAGAGGGAACAGAGGGGCAGCCTGGCATAAGTCACTTGTCAATGCACTTGACTTATTTTCCAGCAGTCGAGCAGGGCATGCGAAATTGTTTACAGCTAAATATTTGCATGTAAATTGCCAGCGAAGAATATAGAAATCAGAGCAAAAACAAAAACAGAAGCAGCAGAGAACGGAGAGAACAAAAGAAAAGTGTTAATGACGACGATCCGTCATTGTCAGCGGCAGCTGTCTTCGGTGTCTGTGAATCTGTGCGCATCTTCCATCATAATCAGGCGCAGAAGTGCCTGCGATGGTCAAGTCCTTGTGCCACGCGGCGTATGCGTAATGTGGGCTGGCATTTCGAATCAATAGGCGGCATTGCGTGCGAGGAATTAGACGCCATTGAAGTGGAGAGTGGAGAGTTGCCACCCGCAGTTAGGGTCAGCTCATAAATTAGCTCATGCCAAGTGGCAAAGGTGGAGATAACCCCCCGAACAAATCAAAGACACGGACCAAACCCAAGCGCAACGTACGCGCTAAATTTGCATGTAACACTAAAATAAAATTTAATTACGCTTGTCGCCTGTCAGTTCTCATTAAGCGGCAGCAGAGCGTAACCCTGGTGGCAGCTGTGGAGCCCGCCACTTGGACGTATTACATGAATTCAATTAAGGTGCAAGTGGACGCCAGCTGCCCCTTGGAGCCGTGACAGGTGTGAGGACTTGCCAAGCAGCAAGCTTAGACAATGAATTAAGTGGATTCGGTTGGGGATAAGCCGCCCATTGCTGGTAGGATAACTGACAGGGGTTACCCGAAGAAAGCCCAACCCATGTTGATCAAATCGATACGGATGAGGCATAAAAAAAGGTAATTCGAATGAAAACAGGCAAATTACCTCAGCTGTAATGCAGATTGGCATGCTTGAAAATGTTATTGTTGCCTCTACAAATTAAATAAGTGAAGTTGCCGCTTGATTGTGCGATTGTTATTGTTTGAATTACATTTGATATGAAGTAAATCAGTTGAATTTAATTAAAAAACTGTGGTGAATAAAGCAAACAGTTATAATTGAATTATGACATAATTGTTAAAGCTTACTTTTTATGCAATTGCAAACGGCATTGTTTTATATTTGTGAATATTATTTACAGTTTGCAAAATTAAATATCAATTATGTTTGCTTATAATTAAATAAAATCACATATGGCGCCCAACGTGGGCTGCATTTGATACAAATACTCTATGGTCTGATTATATCGATTACTTCTCGTAGCTCTTATCATAATTTTATGTTGAGAAAAATGGGATAGAATAGGATAGGACAGGATAGAAAAGATAGAAAGATAACTGTCTCTATTATGCGCATAATTCATACGGAAATCACATGATTAGACTTAATAACTTGTGCGATATTGATGCGTTGAGGCAGCTGTTGAATGATCGACTAAATGATGGAGTTTGTTGAGCAACAACTTTTCAATATTTCGATGGACAAGTGACAAATTAACTCGAGGCTCACACAGCTGCTAGTTATGGGCTTGATGGTGAAACAATTGCCAGCGTTTGGGGCACTCTAATGAATTGATAAATATTTTTGCGAGTTGGGCTTTTGCGACAACAGCTGCCCCATGGCATGAATTATAGGAGCGGGAAAAACGTACGTAAACGTAAACTTTTGCATTATTTTATGAAAATTTTTGTTAAACAAATTTGTTGCTCGTCGCAGTTGCTGCTTAAGTGTAAACGCCGTGGAGCCGAGCAGAAAGTTGCGCAGTTTCTGTCACATGCGACCCAGGCACAAACACACCTGAGCAGAGTCTAGGGAGCGGAGGGAGAGAACGGGGGAAAATGAGGAAATGTAACAGGCATTGGGCAGATAGCTCGACTCGTCCTCAACTTCCCCCGTTCTTCCCTTTGCTCGTCTGTAGACTGTAAGTATGGTATTATAACTTTTTTTCACGGCATAATTTATGCGCACTTTATGCAAATTTTTTTCTATAAACCAACAATGTTAACCGTTGCAAAGGATGTGTGTGTTGTTGCCGTTCGTAAAATGTAAACTGTAAGCGGGATTTGGCTTTTCAGGAGTTTCTCGAGCTGCGGCAACTCTACGTAAACGCTCGTAATTATACATTTTTGTGTTCGGCATCAAAGTTTTCGTACACTCAGGTTGAAAGTTGGCTCAAATCTGCCCCATGCTTCTCTCTTCCCGGGCTTAATTTAAATGAAAAAAGTTGGCCAACTGGCGCGTGCCAACAAGTTCTAATTGATTTTCAGATTGATATGCAAAACAGCGTGTCCAGAGTTGCCACCCATTAGGCTGTAAACTGTGCTCATCCAGAATAGCTCCCATTGACAGCGAACTTTTTGTTCAATGCCCGCCCATCGGCCATACATATAAAATTTCAATTAAAATGCCTGCGAAATGCTAATGATTATTTGATATGCAACTCATTTACAATTTGTCCTCTGATAATATTGCAGTTTGATTGAACTTTCTGAACAATAAGCAGAGATTTATAATTTGTAAAAATTACCACTGCGAGCGATATGACTTAATAGGGCTGAATACAAAATAATTGTGGATTGAGTTGAAGCAAAATTTATTTATAATTCGAATTCAATTAGCATCATTAGTCAATTGAGCAGGCTGCAGTCGGGCACTATCGATAGTTTGTCTTAAAACTTTTGAAGATTAACTAATAATATTAAATTGCTTTTAAGTGTAAAATATATTGAAGTTAATTACTTGAAATTATCTTTAATTTTTATTTTAAATTGAATTTTAATCTTTTTTTCAAGTTAAATAAATTTATTAATTGATTATATTCTATTATAACTTTTCTAGATTCTTCAAAGTACTGTCGAATAGTTTGAGGATAATATCCCGCTTCATGTATTTTCTGCTAAATATCGTATAATTTAGTAACATTTTCAATTGCTTTAATTTTGTACGGCATTTGAATAATAAACAATTTCATGATTGCAGTTGAAACTTCTCAAATTATATGCCTTAGACAATGGTTAAACTGCAAAAAGCGCTTAAAGAACCCTTTGCATAGTTAATGCCAAAGCTGCCCCGAGCACGCTGAACGCGTAAAAAGTTCCTTTATGTTTTTTATGCTTTTTTCTGCATATATGTATGCGCTGTTGTTGCTGTTGTTGTTGGTCCAACTGCTGGCGATTTGCACCAGCTGCACTTTAACTAAACTCTAATGCAAAATTCATGGCCAGCCGCAAATAAGGCGGGGTGTGAGGGGCAAAAGGGTGGAGAAATGGGGAGAGATGGGGATAAAAAACAGAGACTTGTCTGCAGCTAACATGCAGTTGGTTTCACAGCTGCTAAAATGACCAAGCGCCGGCAGCAAAGGAGCAGCAGGGGAGGGAAGAGAGAAGGCAGAGAGGGGGCAGGAAAACCGCAACAGCAGCGAGGACAATTCAGCTGAACACTGAACACTATATAGCTGCCATTGGCTTTATGCACATTTGATGAGACCGAAAGCAAGGCAACGACCAGGCGCCGCCATTTTGTTTTTTGATTGATAATGATGGCGGGCGGAAGTGAGAGATGGAAGGGAGCTCGCGAGCTTGCAGAGTTATGGCCTCTGTTGTGGAAAACTAACCGCAAATTAGCTTATTTGGCATTTTTACAGTCGTTTCATTTAATTTACACAAACAAATTTGCGCCTGGCGAGCCCGAGACTGAGAAGGAGCTCAGACAATGGGCGAGCCAACGATGCGCGCCGCCAGCCTCATAAAAGTAATGAAGCTGTTTAGGCGTCTCTAAGTAGTCGTCGGATGTCGAAAACGGCAAACGACAATGAGCACGAGCAGGCGACACAAACAGAGACAGCAACAGAAGAAAGAGACAGAGCATAAAAAAATATAGTATAGAGTAGAGCAGGCGACGGTGTTCTTCCGGGTTTGTGTTTTGCTCTTGGTCTTGGTCTCATTGTGCGTACATTCAAAATTCATGAAGTTGGCCCAAAAGTTGGCGCCATTTTAATGCCAACTCGGCTGCTCTGACTGTCTGTGTGTGTGTGTGTGTGGGTGTGTGTGAGTGTGTGTGTGTGTGTGTGTGTTGGCTCTCAGTTAACACTCATTGTTTTGTTGGGGCGTTGAAAGCATCGCAATTACCTCAAACTGCAATGCAGGGCAATTGCCTAAAGCAAACCTCAAGCCAACTTACCTTAACCTCAAGCCATGCCCACTTGAAGGCGCTTTTATTGACTGCTCTTTAGTGGCTCTAAGTAATATGGCCTCTCCTTTCCCTCTCTCTCTCTCTCTCTCTCTGTCATATTCTGCTTGAACTTCTCTGATTGCTGTAATGGCTTGTATTTAGGCGTTCATGCTTATTACTAGCTCTAATTGCAATTGCCAATATTAAATATAATGCGCTCTCTCTCTACTCTAACTCTGGGATTAGCTTTAAGTGAGGTGTGCTCTGTTGGGATACTAATAAACTTATAACTAAATTTTTATAGTATTATTCAGAGCTGTAAAGCCAATTTCCATTGAGCAATATAACTATTAATTTGTAGCATTTGCATAAGTATGGTAACCCTGAAACGTTGCCACTTGATAAAAGGATAAAATAAATATCGAATATAAAATATCACAAAATTTGATTTTAATATTTCCTAATACTATCTTAAATTATCAATTTCTTTACGACTTTCAATAATCCTGAATACAGAAAGTCTTCAAATAAATCTTGCTAAAATATCTTATGGTTATCAATTATGTATTTGTTTACATTTACAATAGGAATTAGCTGTTTTTATTGATTATCGATACATATCGATACATGGAGCGATAATTATAGCTGTGGAGCGTTAAAGTTATGTTTCATTTAGGGTTGCAATTTGTAGCAAAATAATCGTTTTAGAATGAATAAAAAATAAACCACATGAACCGTCAAATAAATCCCACTCTTAATTTATATTTTCGCCACAAAACAACTATAATATTAATATTAAATTGACTTTAATTTATTTTGTATTAATTATTTGATTTAATTATGCATCTCTCCAATAACCAATCAAATAACTGCCTATCAACATAAAGTCAAAACTCGTCAACAAACTGACAAATAACAGCCATAGCAAAGTAAACTGAAAAGTATTTGATGTTCTTGTTATGTTTTAAAATGTCAGCGTCGTAGTTTTGATTGCTTTCGAATGTCTTTATTTATTTCTCGCAGCTACCAATTTATTGGGAATGTTGAGCATGTAAACAGAACTGCGCACCTTGGCTGCTTTACGTAAATGCCTTGCGGCAGCCAAGTTCTTTTTAATAAAATCCATTTTCATATGTAATTTGGCCGGAGGGTGAGCAGCAGACAAAGGCAAAGGCAAAGGCAAAAGGAAAACCGAAGACAGTATACGGATGATTTCCTGCAATGCTGAAGACAATGCCGCAGCACGAGGACGACATTGCTTTGTGCCCTGTCTGGCCATAATTTAGCCAGGACCTCACTGGGCCAGGCCAGAAGCAGAAGCAGGGATAGGGATGGAGGATGAGGGATAGGAAGGAGGCTCAGCAAGCGACTTGCCGCAAAGTTAAGCAAAACTTTGTTATTTGTTTTAAGTGGCAGGTTGCTGCGCACGTTGCACGCTCCAAGCTTCAAGCTCCAAGGACTGTCTTCCATATCCTTAGACGTTGCCAGTTGCCAGTTGCCGGTTGCCAGTTATTCGGTTGCTTCCCTCGTTTCGCTCAACAGTTCATAAAGTTAATTTTGCCACAGAAATTATGTTAAAACGATATATGGCCTGGCTGAATTTTTCGGGGGCTTCGTCTATGTGAAATCCCTATGCTCTGTGCATGGGAACTGCAACAGAAGTTATTGAAATGGCAGACTCGACTGGCAGGTTAAGGAACTTTGCAACTTTTTCAACCCTGCCAGCGCTGCGTATGCGTAATTAGTGGCTTTCGGGTCTCAGGTAGTTGCCAATAGTTGCTGGCCTATAACTTTATGCTCCCTTTTTTGTGCTTCTTGCCGGGGGTTATTTATGAAAATTAAAGAGCAAAGCTCGTCAGAGCGTCCTATAGTCAGTGCTTGGCTTATTGAACTGTCAACGTTAAGCCATATAAATTGCGCATTCGAGGCGCGATCCGAGCAAAATGGCAAAACTATTTGGGCAAAGTTCAGAGAAATCAAAGCACAGAGAGAGCGCGCAATCAGCGCTTAGCTTCAAGTAGAACTTTTTGATTATAACAAATGTTTCACACAGCGCACAAAGTGTGAGAGCAAAAATACAAAAAAATAAATCTATATATATAAAGAGACATACGATAATAAATCTCTTGGTCAGTTCCCATTAGGAATATGTATGTATTTATTGTACGTATGTCTGTTGTCCGTTGTCCGACTTGGGACTGACTGCGAACCGACAACAATAAAAATCCAAATGCGAAGCTAAATGTAATTTCAGCTTGGCACGAAAACTTTTGACCATGAGTGTGCGTTGCGTATCTCACTTTGGTATGTCTCGAAGAGCACTTCACATGAAGAGACTTGTAGTTTTGCGTCTCACTTTTATAAGTTATTTATTTAATTTTAATATAGAATGTAATATTTAATATTCTATATAAATAAATGGAATAAGTTCTAGGCCTCTAAATCTTTACAATTACACCCTATAAATAATTAAAATAAATAAACAAATAATTGTAGATTAAATATTTCATTTATAGTATTTCATTTATTTTATTTTCTAGCAAACATAATTAATATTTACATAATTGTGTATATAAATTTATTTATTTAAATTTCTTGCCGAATTTATTAATATTTATTTATGATTTTTTTGTTGCATACCCTAGAGGGCATTTATCATTTATTTATCATTTATTCAAATTTTTGAATAATTGAATATAATTCTTTGTCTTAGCCTAGAATTTCATTCCAAATTTAGTAGAATTTTTTTATTTGTATTAAATTTCCAAATTTTCTAAAGATTTTCAAATTTAATGGAGCGCCTTGGTGCTTCGGTTTGCCTAAGTTCAGCCCTTTCGGTTCGTATACTCGATTCGATCGTTTACTTTTATTTATTTCAATAAAAAATAAAGTAACTTCCGCTGCCATAACTGGACTTTAGGACCAGTCTATGAGAAAGTTTCACAAGAGCCAACGGCAGACACTTTTCATTAGCAAAAGTCTTGCGTTTCTCCCCCCCTCCTCCCCTGCTGTCCTATGGTCAAGAGTACAAGCAAAGTTTGAGCAAGTTTTGAGTTTTTGGTTTTTCTTTTTGCCTTTTGCTTTTCCTTGTCCTTTTCCTTTTCTATTTCTGTTGCTGGTTGTGTTTCCTTTGGCTGGTCACTGCTTGTGACACAGACATTCCACAAGTATACAGAAGTATTGCTGTAATGGCATATGTTTTGTCAGAAGTGGACTCTTTACAACTTTGCGCTAACAAACACTGTTTCCTCATGCTTTCTCTCTCCTTCTCTCGATCTACTTGCAGAGCGGACAAGCCTTTAAGCCAACGTTACAAACAGGAACAACGGTAAGTGTCAAAAATGCCAACAACTTTTGCAGAGCACAAGTGAATGAGTGACATTTGCCAGAGCGCCTAACTGTAGGCAATTAATTTGTGGCACATCAAAGCAAAGAAAACTTTAACCCTCCCCCACTCCCACTCCCACTCCCCGGGGCCAAAGCAAACACGGCACAAAGACAAAGCAAATGCAGCTGGTGTCCATTTTGGGTGGTTGTTTCCGTTTCCTACCCTCAACAGGGCCGAGAACGCGACGAGGAGCACAGAGCGTGGTAAACCGCACCTTTTAACCCTTTTGCTTTTGTCAGAGTCTTTGCCTCAATACCACACGCCATTTGTTACACAGCTGGGAGGGAGGTAGGGAAGGGAAGGGACAGCACAGGAGACACCAAACGGAAGCACATGCAGCTCTAATATGCTCGACAAACAGTGTTGCCTGGTCCGAAAAGCAATTTGCCTAACATTGCCAGGGCGTTAAGTAATAATGACCCCAAAAAAGCAAGATAAAAAAAACACAAGCATAACATATTGGCAGGCTGGCCACCATGGCGTATACGCAATGTCTCTCTGATATATATTTGTTGGTATTTCTTTTCGTTTCATTTTTTTTTTTTTTTTTTGTTGGTGTTTTCGGTTTGTGATGCCATTACGGCTCGACTGAGGTCAAATAAAATATTTATGAATTGCAGGCAATAGCGCCCTAGCTTAATTGCATTACAGCGAGCAAGACGAAGAGATGGATAGGGGGGGAAAGGAACTCACATGCTCTGTGTTCTATGCGGAAGGGTGTCTTTTCTAATGGTGGGCTAGGAAACATTACCAAATGGCAATTGCTGCTGCTGCTTTTTGGGTAATTGTGGCTACAGGGCACAAGGCATTACAACCTAGAGAATAGATTCAGGGTTGAGTTTCGCTTGCAGCTTTTCCTATTTCCCAATTTTCGCAGCTAAGGGGCACTTGCGGTGCAAAATTTGCCAAATCAATCGTGTGGAAATTGTACAAAATGGCTTTTCCAACACTAAATCAGTGGGTGGGCGAAGCGAAGTGTGAAAGACGTATAGCACGAATCGACGAGCTCGGGCAAAATGACAAAGGTTTCTTTGGCGAAATGAGAAAATGAGAGCTGAAAGCGTAGAGAAAGAACGAAAGTAAATAGCATTAGCGAAGCGAGCGGAATGGTATGCTACACTCGGAGAAAAAAACCTATTAAAATACTTTTAAATTTATCATATCATCTATATCTATAAAGTTATTTTCCCTGACTAATTGACTGACTAACTGGCTATCAAATCATAGCCCAAACGTTAACACCTTGAAACTTAATTCCTTGCCCATAATTTTCACAATTATTTTTAGGTGCACACTAAGAAAAGTTTTCACTAAAATTCTACCTTCTTAAAAACACAATTCTTGGCTCTAAAATCTAAATTTTTTACCAAATTCAACGTTGTTTGGTTTTCTTTGCATTATTTTTCATTACCAATTATTTAATATCAAAATTAGACAAATAAAAATTATCGAAAATTGTCAAAAATTGATTTCTTTGTAGAAGTTATAGACTAAACGATACCCTGTATTAAGCTAAAAGTTTTGAAATTTTATTTATCATTGGAAAGCGGTGTCTTCTTATAAGCCTAGACAAATGTTTGTTGACATTCTACATGCAATTAACTGAGCCAGACTTTGTCAAACGTATGAATTGAAAAAGGATTCCCAGAAATGTTTGCTGTTTGTTTACTGTCAATTGTTGGCAATTCCTTTGCCTTCTCTTGCCTTCCCCGTCTGCTTTTCAATAGACTTTTGCAGCTTATTTTTTATTTATTTGCTCTTCACTTTTCATTGTTATGTCTGCCATTAAATTCTATTTTAACACATTCACATGCAAATCGCAGCACACACACTCTTTCTCCCTCTCTCCCTCTCTCTCTCCCTCTTTCTCTCTCTCCCTCTCTCTCTCTCTCTCTTTCTCTCTCTCTCTCTCTCTCTCTGTCTCTATCTATTTGTCTAGCTATCTTTGTCTGCGTATCTGCGCGTTAATGTGCTCAATTGTTTGTCTGCCTCGTGCCGAACTGTACATGTAAATGTTTGGGATTTCCTCACTTTTTTCCCCACTTGTATTGCCTGCTCTTCTGCACTGTTTTGCTCTGTTTTTACTCTGCTTTGGTGCTTTCCCCGCTTCTTCTTTATTGTCAACGGTCGCAGCGCAGTGAAAATTAATCAAAAAAACTTTTGCCAACAACATTTTCAATTGACAATTTAAACTTTTATCTCGCAAGACATTTTACATAAAAGTTTTGTGTTAAAAAATCTCCCTCAACTAAAAATGAAAAATGCGATTCTCTCGCTCTCCCAGAGAGAGAGACAGAGGGAGAGAGAGAGAGAGAGAGCGTCGCTTCAGTAGGCAGCTCACAAGCTATCAAAACTTTTGACGCTTAACTTACACTGGCACTAGAGAGCGAAGTAGCTGCCAGTCAGAGGGTCAGGGAGGGGCTGGGAGGGACAGGCTTTTCCTTTGTGTTTTTCCCTTGGCTTGTGCATGATAGCTGCGTAGGCAACGCAACACTTGCGTAAGGCGTAGGGATATAGATAGGGGCGTGGCCGGCCACCCCTTTTAGGCGCAACTGTAGGCAGAGCCTAGAAAGGGGCAAGCTTACAAAACAGACTTAGGCAATTGAGGCATACGCACTTTTCCCAAGTTCATGCCTTTCAGATAACAGGAAAACTTTATTAGCATAAAAATTTATAGTACACTGTTAAAAATTTACCATTTAAATTTAAATTCTTGCTAATTTTTCAAGCATTCTTATAAGTTGTTTATTCACAATCATGTTGTTTAGATTGAACTTAAACAATTCTAAATATTTGTTCAAATTTACTCAAATTGTGGTAATTATATTTTTCATGCATGGTACAGATTAAAAAGTAAGAAGCAGCATTGCTGCTGCGCTTCGTAGAATATTTGGTTCGTCTTTCCATTTGGTCATAGAAAATTTCTTTTTAAGTGCTTAATCTTTTATAAAATAAATCTCTATTATCCCTTCGCTCTAAGGTTGCATTGAATTATCGTCAACTCTTATCACGCATAAACTTGTGAGCTAAAAAATGATTGAGAATATATAATTATATTTCTCAATTTTTAAATTGCATAAATAAGACTAAATTTAGTTGGCCTTTCATCCAAGCTTTTATTGAGTTATCGTGAACTCCTGCCACGCATAAACCTGTTAGCTAACGGAGTGACTTTTGCTGCTGCTGCGTATTTATTTACATTTTACAAGGCATCAACATGCATAAACTAAAGAGTTGAGTTGAGTTGAGCCCAAGGAGCCGCGTTGAAACATGACAACAAGGCGCAAAATTATGCACAGAGTTGCCATATTCAAAGCGTAGTTATGTGTGTGTGTGGGAGTATGTGTGTGTGCGTGTGTTTGTGAGTGTGAGTGTGCGTGTGTCTGATTATGTGTTTGTGTTGTTGAAATCCCAGCAGCATTGCTGCTGTTGATGTCCCTGTGACAACAGCAGGCAGCAGCAACAAGGTGGGCTTGTAACAGAGACAAACTCTAAAGCGAACACGCACACACACAAATACAGACATTCACACACACACACACATACACAGATAAAATTCAATATGGCGGCAACAGCAGGGTTGCTAACTTCTGACAGATGACTGCCTCAGAGCTCAGTAGCTGCCACGCTCTCTGTCTCTCTCTCTCTCTCTCTCTCTGCCTCTGACTCCAACTCCATGCATGTTGGCATGTGTGTGGCATGCCTCATGCCTTCTCTTGTCTTGTCTGTCTGAGAAGCGTAAAAATTTTGATAGCATTTTAAATGCTCTACACACGCTGTAAGTAGGTGTCTGCTAATACATGCCAAGTACGGCAATAAAATGTATTTTTCCCGCAGTGGCAACGCCATAAAAATGTGTTTTGTTTGCCACTGTTATCGAAGATAACCCTAAACATTGATAGGGCTTTATCGATATATGAAATATTCTTTATTTATTTATTTGTTTATTTATTTAGTTATTTATTCGATTATTTATTTATCTGTTTATTTATTTAAATGTCAACTAAGATCAGTCAACCACGATTAATAAATTTACAAATTGAAATCAGGTATAATAATATAATATAACATTAAAATTAAATTAATAGAATAAATTAATATAATAGATAATCTGAGGAAATATCAAATTTAAAATTTATTGAATAAGAAAAAAGGAAAATAAATTTATTGCATATGATATTAAAATTATAAATGTAAAATTCCATAAATAATATTCCATAATTATTCTCAAAATTTCAAAATATTACAAGAAAAATCCAATGCCGATTAACGATTAAAATTAATCATATAGCTAAATTATATTTAAATAATTAATATCATAAGCATATGTGATCGTCTGCTAACAATTGATTGTCCTGATGCCAAGGACTCTGAAAAGTTATTCCCCCTACGTCAGTTTGATTCAAGCAGCCGATGTCTTGTTATCCGTCTATTTCCATAGGAATACTGAAACTGTCGTCATCAAGTTCTTTATGCGACTGTCGACTGTCGACTGTCGATTGTTTTGTTGCAGGCACTGTGCAAACATCATTTAAGATTTTCTGCTGATGCTGATTTAGTTTGATTTCTTTGGCAGAGCAAACGACAGTTTGCCGAAAATGTGGGTAGAAAATGTTTGCCAAGTTTGAAGCGAAAACTTTTAACATAAATTGCTTATCGCTGCAGAAAATAAAACATATAAAAGGCAAATGCTTTAACTATGAATGCAAAGCAATGGAATAATTTGGTGATTTTATGTTAAAGCAGCGACAGCGGCAATGGCAACTTTTGTGTTGGGCCTCTAAAATCCAATTTGGCTAGCAATAATTATGAAAAAGGCAAGCGCAAATTATGTATTATAATTTATGTTAATTACTCAATTACATTTGTGCCTCCATGGCAGTCCTAAGGCAACATTTTCCCCCATTTTCCATTCTCCGCCTTCTTCTGTCACCTCCCTCCTGTCACCTCGGCCGTTCAATTATAAATTCCAAACACAAATGCGCCTCATTAATAAATATGAAACGTCAATGGAGGGCGGCACACTATCGCAGCTCCAACTGGAGCTGAATCGGGAGTAGGGAGTAGGAAGCTATATCCAGGTTTGGCCAACTTTGCCCGCGGGTGTGTCTTAAAGATTACACAAGAAATCAATATTCAAGTGGGGCAAGCGAAAGGGGTACGACAATCCACTCGAAGCCAAATGAAGCTCGTTCTTTATGCCATTACCAGTAAGCACGGCGTTGCTCAGTCGGACGCTCTCGACTGTAAAATACCCTGCACACTATGTTTTAAACATGATTTAATAATATTTATAAAACCATTATACAAAGCGCAGCAGCAATGTTTCTCCTTATTTTTTTTCTCTTTACCTTGCTTAAGGGCGAGTGTTGCAATGCCTACAATATTGTTTCTTCAATATCTTCTGTGTTTATTAAACGATTTCAATTCGCTTTTCAGTATAGATAAATATATTGTCAGAGAGTGTATATTCCAAATAACAACCTTCTACCGTCAATATTACGATTTTTATTCAAAAATGAATCTCTTTTCCATCGATTATGGCGTTCATATCGTAAAATGGGCGTTGCATTCAACATTTAAAATAAACTTTATCTGTGTGCTGTATATATCTATATACATACAAATTTTGACTGCTGTAGCTCCTATAGCTTCCAAGATCTCCGCGTTTATACAGACGGATAGACAACCGGACATGGCTCAGCTCGTAGTCTGGTTCAAAATAAAATATACTTTGGAGATCGCACACGCTTCCTTCTGCCTGTTATAGACATTCGCACAAAGCTATTAACCCCCTTTTTACCCACTTCATGAGTACAGGGTATAAAAAACTGTCGCGCACTCGAACTGTGAACAGTCTAAAATTGGGGAAAAGGAGTGTGAAATCGGCAATGGGCCTGTCCTTAAATTTAAATAAATTGCGCTCGTTCGACTTTCGGTTCGACCAAGTTCTTCTTCTTTTTTTTCCATCGGGGTGACATTTGCCTTTGTCTGACATACGAGCGGCTCATTTTTCAAGGGCAGCAACAACTTCTTGGAACTCCGCAAGGTGAGAGCGGATTTTCTGGGTGTGTATTGGTATTGGTATTTGTGTGTTTGTCTGGGCACGGCCTCGCTCTTCCACTCTCCCCCCTCTCTCCCTCTAGCGCGCTGCCTTTGACGCCCTCGTATAGCAATTTCCGTGCGGCGTATGTTTTTTCCTGTTCCATTTTCCATGGCGCTGCCACTGCCATTGCCAGCCCAGACCAAAAAGATTAATGAGGTTTTTTGACAGCGAAAAATTAGGCAAAATGTGATTTAAGGGTTGCTCCACCTCATATCCTATAATTTGCCTCTCTCTCTCGCTCTCTGTGAGTGTGTGTGTGTGTGTGTGTGGCCAGAGATAAGCTCAGAATTTTTGGAGCAGCCGGAAAAGCTATATAGAGCTGCAATTTATTTAACTCGCATTTGCCAAGTAGAACTCGACGTAATATTATCGTTTCAGTGCCGGGCACATTGTTCGTGGCAAACACGGCAACTATTTATTTGATGATGTATTTTTATTACCATCGAATTTATTATGTAGTTTGGCCTGCACCAAATTGAAAAAACAGCTGTTGAAAGCTTTTTCTCGGACACACAAACACAGATACCCACACATGCGAGATTTATTTCCGTAATATTTCGTGGGTAGTCTATATTAATTTCGTTGTCTTCAAATTTATTAGAGTTTTAATGGTTGAAAATTTCATCAGATTTAGCAGAAGATACGTTGCAAGTAAAGTCTATAAAGTATGCTTTAAACTCGAGAGAAAAGCAATCGAAAATAGAAATAAATTAATATAGATATTGGTTTAAATAATAATAAATAATTTTAATTTAATTTATTATTGCCAAATATTTTTAAACAATATTAATTTAATTATTAGTTATTCACCCTGTTTATACCCATTTAAAATGTGTACAGGATATAAAAATTTATTTATTTGAATTTAGCAAAACAAAGCTCCGATTTCAGCTTAAATTTTTCTCTTGATTTTTCTCCATTTTATTTGATTTTTCTTATTTTATTTGCATTATTTGTTTGCCGCTGTCGGCAGTGAATAAGACAAAGAAAAGTAAATAGATGAAATGCATCATTGAATGGTAATTTTCATCTGCCTTTGAGCTTTTCACGCATCGCACTCTCAGCATACTTCCGTTTCCAGTTCTTTTTATGCGCCACGCTGACAGTTTAATGGCTGCCACTCGAAGCAGGAAGCAAAAGATAAATGGAATATGAAAAATATTTCAGTAATCAGTTGATTTACAACGCATCTTAATTTCGTTCGCTACGCGCTCGCGTTTTTCGCAATCTGCCAATGAAATTGTTTGTCAACGCATTGATTTTTCAACGCCAATGCAAATTAAACATTTAAACAGAATGTACAGAATGTACGGAATGTGCTGAAATGATGATTTAATAAGCGCAACTGGAACAGCTCGGAAATACTGGAAGACCTGTCGATTGATAACTTTTGTATTGTGCAATTAATCAGAAGCTAAATTCCTATATACAATTCATTGGGGAAATTGACTTGAAAATAAAGCTGAATATCATTTGCCTTCCACATGCGTTTGCTTTCCATCAGCTCCAAGGGGCGCTCTCACTCAGCGCCCCCTTTTAACGCCGATTTGCTGCGATATATTTCTATATTTATATAGACCCCGCTCCCCACCAAAATGCTCCCAATGTCAGCCCCGATCCCCGGTGCGCCATGCTCGATTTATGGCCGCCCGCTCTGAGTGCCTTTAGATCAAAGTGAGCCAAACATATTGCAATCAATTTTTGTTGCTAATGAGCTAAATTTGATTTTATTGAGTTGAGTTGTGTGTGTGTATGTATGTTTGTGTATGTGTGTTTGGGTGTATGTGTGTGTACCATCAATTAGCCAGGGTGAGGGGAGTGCAGCCTGCGGTTGGCCACGTTGACGTATGCGTAATTTCCCTGAAATGATGCAAGCCGCATTATCAGCAAACTGACCAAAGGTACCTTTGATAAACTGAAATGTTTTTGAATTAAATAGAGTTCTGTTTACACTTGCAATTATGTCTTTTATATAGTTTTTGATCTAATACTATTCTGGTAATTGTATTTGCTGCTCTATAACAAATATAAAATTGAAATACATTTAATGTTGGGTTGTTTAGTTTAGAAACATATATTTAAAACAAAATTCAATTGCAGCTACATTTATTCCAGCTTTGATTTGCGCGTCACTTTTTAGCCAGTGTTGATTAACAACTTAATTTAGTATGTTTTGTATACGATAACATTTGTATCGATATATCGATTTACCTCTTAATACTAATAGATTATATATCTCAGCTACATATGCATTTCCAATCATTACATTTTTTCAAGATAAACAAAATGCTTTTAAAAATATCCCGAACTTTAATCTAAGCTTTTTTTTTATTTTTATTTAAGCTTTTTTTATTTTTATTTAAGCTTTTTTTATTTTATTTAAAGCTATTTTTTTTAGATCTTATATATTGCAAATTTAGCTTTTTCTGGCATGTAACTGGCATAGTCCCCTAGTATATTATACAATTTTAATATGCTCTCACACGCTCTGTATGCCCCAAAAAATATCCGTAACATTTTGGCCTGCCGCTGGTAATCTCTGTGACCTTGTTTGGCGGTATTTCTGTTTTTTTTTTTGTGTTTTTTTAGGCTGTTTTCTAATTTAACGCTGTTGAGCTGTCGCTTCTGGCATGGATGCGAGGCAGCTTGTAAACATGGCAGGATCTGGCTGCTGGTAGTCCCTTAACTGCTGATATAATGCTGCATTCTCGGCGCTCTGAAATTAATAAATTAACTTCCTTGTGCCATAAATCATTTTCGGGGGGGCCGACAACATTTTGCGCCATTAACCAAAGTCGTTTCATCTTGCGGTATTTTTCACTTACCCTTAACCGACGAAGCAAAAAATGTATATAAATATATATATTTATGTATAAGAGAAGCAACCACAGCACCCAATTCAAATGCCGCGGTAAATTCCTCTATTCGCCCCTCTCTCAGCTTCATTATTATCATAATATTCATCATTATCACGCTTGCATAATCATCGCCTTTCAGCTGCTCTTTCTGGGATCTGTTCTGTTTCGCTCCGCTCCGCTTTCAGTTCGGTTCGGTTCGGTTCGGGTTTGCTCTCTGCTCCAGTTGTCAGGCCTAGTTGGAGGGCTGCCAGGGCTGCCTACTTCCTGTCCCAATCATAATTTGTGCTTTACATAAATTAATGGCCACCGGCAGTTCCATGGGCCATGCCTGATTTCATTCGCAGCCATTCGAAAGCCACTGAAAATATACATTTCGCACATAAATTGCCGCCGACTGCTAAGGCCACAACTTAAAGGTGGATAAAGAGCCCAGTTGGGCTGCGGCTTTCAAATTGAGTTAAACGGAGAATTTCCCAAGTTTCTAGCAGTTTATTTATATACCCTATTCTCAGCCTTATAAACTATGTATATATTTAAAATAAATGCGTCTATTCACTTCCTATGCTTATTAATTTGTCATTAATTTGGTTATTGATTTTATTTATTATAAAATATTAATTAGATGAATTTATCTAACTATTTAGGATTTATTCTCATTATTTATTTGTTTATTTTATTTATTATTCTTATATATATATATCTATTATTATCTATTATTTATCTATTATTTATTATTATTATTCCATCATTATCTATTTATTATTTATTTTTTATTATCAAGAGCTATTATAAGAGATTAAAAATAAGCGTAAAATTTAAGAATTTTAAGAACTTAATAAAAATTGAAGAAAGTATATATTTTGTACTTTAATTCACAATATTTTTTATATTGGGGTTATTTATTAATTTTTTTTGATCAATTTATGCTTTATAAACCCACTTTTCCAAAGTCCATTTGCACTATTTTGTACACTCCAAAGTATTATCTATGGCAGGCATTACCTACAGCTGGGTGCTCTTAAATCTAACTGCTACTTTTGCACTCTATCTCTCTTCCTCACTCTCTCACTTTCTCTCTCTCTCTCCCTCTCTCTCTCTTTCTCCCTCTCTCTCTCTATCTTTCAAACACATCCCTTTTTGCTCTGTTATTTACACAGTCTTCATGTGTTTTATGGCATGTTTTTGGGCCGCTCTCAAGATTTATGACCGCCTGGGAGAGTTGGAGCAAACCCCCTCCCCACTCCCTCTATCTACGTCTATGTGCGCAGCTTTAACCCCACTTGGCCGTTAGCTTTAAACTGTGAAATGTCTCAATATGTGCGTATAAAAGACCACCCACAAAACTGTACTATTTAGTCAGTTTAATCAGTTTATGGCTTGAGCATTAATTGCAACTGGCATAATCTCTGAAAGGGAATTTAATGTTGGGTGCTCGCATTAATTGTTATGCTGGCAACCCTGGTCAAATCAATATTTACAGCTTTATTATGACTTTTGTTGAGATTCACTTTCCTTCGGCGCCCCCCCAGCTGGAAATCGTAAAACTCTGGCTGGCCCATAAAGCGGAGACACGGGAAAATTCAATGAAAACTGAAACCTCGAGCGCAATTGTTGGGAAAATGGGAAAGACGAGGGCTTGGATTATGATGAGCTACAAAATCATAATAAAAATGCATTCATAAACAAGAAATACGATGTTGTATTGGCTGATGGGGGAGAGGGATAGGGGAGGGCAACTCTAAGCGTGAGTCTATTAAAAGCGCATAAAAATAACTTTAGCGTTTTACGAGTCCGATCCAAACCCGGACCGTATCCGAATCCGTAGTGCTGACGCTGACCCTCATCATGTGGTAGCCGTGGTGTCGTCTCCGTTTGAATGCATTTACGGGTTAATTAAATGACGCCGTTCCCAGTTTGGATTTCTCTCGTTTGACTGCACGCCGCACACGTGTTTACAATTGTGTGGGTGTGGGGGATGGGGGAAGGGGGAAGGGAGAAGCAGTGGCGGAGGTATTAGTTTCCCAATGGGAACTCAATGGGATGCAGTGGGATTTGAAAGAAGCTCGTAAATGAATTGTAGCTGCATTAAATATACATTTCAAAGCTTTTTATTTGCATTCAAGTTTAAGTTGTTTTAAAAATAAACATAAATGATGAGCTATTTTTAATGTAATTTTAATATAATTAAATTCTTGTTGAAACAAATTTTTGAAACAAATTTTAAACTATTTTTATGATGTAGTTATTTTTTTTTTTTTCATTTAAGTTGTTTTTCATTATTAATAACTTTCAATTTATTGTTAAACAAATATAAACGATGAGCTATTTTTATTGTAATTTTAATAGACATTATTTTGTTAATATAATTAAATTCGGGTTAAAGCAAATTTTAAACTGTTTTTATGCCCTTTAATGGTTAAAAAAGATTTTATAATGTAGTGAAAATGTATGTAATTATAACATAATTTTTAATTTTTATACAATTCACGTTAAAAGCTAGTTTTCATTATTATGAAATTACAATTTATTGTTCAAAAAATTAATAATAAGTTATTTTTGAAATATTTTTAAAAAACATTTGGTAAATGTTGTAATATTTTAGAGCATATTATAATATACCAAAGATAATTTGGTTGTTTTCAAATGTAAGTTATTTTACATAATTATAAGTTTCGATTTATCTTTACATTAACATTACCGGTAAGTTATTTTTAAGGGTTTTTTTAATAAACATTATTGTGTTAGTATAATTTCGTGTTCAAGTAAATTTTAAACTTTTTTTATAATAGTTATTTCTGGGTCTTTGGACGAATTAACATTTTAAAATGTTTTATGGATTTTAAATTCCAAAAAATGGGATCTTGATGTTTGTCGAACTTTTCGTAGAACTTGCCGTTTAAGTTGCTGAAAATTATAAGTATTAGGAAATGTTTTTAATATTCTTGATATATTTTTACCTGTCTCCGCATCCATCATCAAACCACCAACCTCCGTGACGAAACTCTGCACAGTTATCATTATCTTGCCCGTTATTGTCATTGTCAAATGTTGAAAATTTCTTTCCAACTTGTCCTTTGAAACCGTCGACGAATCCCTCTACAAACCTTACATCTTTTAATTGGTATTTCTCAACTTCACTGCCAATAACGAATTTATCGTAATGCACTTGGTGGTCAGTGGATTGCCAATCAGTCAATATCAAAAACAGCTCATAGTGTTCTGTGTTCGTTAAAATGTAAAGTTTTTCCAAACCAATAAAAAAGTCGCCATCAAGTGATCCAAAGCCATTGCGATATTCTGTCCAGTTTCTGTTAAAATCCACTTTACCATCGATTCGCTGTTCGATTACCATCCAGCCAAGACCAGCAATTTCATTATTACAAAGCACAGAAAAACGATTAATTCCAGGCAACGAAATCTCATGTATACCTGTATGCTGATGCAGACAATTTATATAGTCAGTTTCCCATGTTTCATTTCCCGGATTATTCTCTAAATTGACTTCAAGTTCGGAAATTTGTTGGTCCTTATGTTTTATAATTTTCTCGTATTCCTCCATTTTTGTTTCATACAGATCGATCATCGATTTGAGTTTATTAATGGACCTATCCTGTTTTTCCATTGTAGCCACATTAATGGCAGTTTCATCCTTGAGCAGTTTGATCTTTAACATCAACTGATTCACTTTGCTGTCACCCAAGGCCTTTGTTGTTCCAAGCTGATCAAGAGCTTTAGCATAGAACCCGATTTTATTATGCAAATCACCAATATCTTTTCGTAATCCTTTCACAATTTTCTCATTATACTCATTGTTTTCTATTAGAGTATTCTTGCACAGTTCACTTGTGTTCCTTAGAGCCTGGATGAGTTCGTCTTTGTATTCCAGATATGGCGAATCCACTAAAGACAAATTGGTATTGTTACATTGACTCCATGCAAGTGTTAAAAATGCAGAAAAAAGTATAAACTTTTTCATGTTTATCAGATCAAATTGAACCGCTCGCGATGCCATCAAAAAGATAACTAAATGCGACATTTTCAAGCTGTTGCTTCGCAAAAATTCTTTATCACAATTATGTACACTCAGACAAAATCTACTCTAAATTTACCATATTCAACGCTCTAAAACACTAAAAAAAAAAAATTTGATTCTAGAACACATTTTTTTGTAATTTAATGGAATAAAAGGAACTTCTTATGGTTTAGTCAATAAATAAATTTTGACTACGAATATTTGAAAACTTGATGAAGATTGTTTTTAGAACGAAGTTTAATCAATCGTTTTTTGAAAAACTATATAAACACTGTATCATTTTATTAATTTTTCTGAGTGTAGATGTGTGCATAGACAACTCCTGATGCTACAATATATACAAAAATAAAAGTTCAAACTGCTGAGTACAGCTTTTTACCCATAATGTATTGAGTTACCCCACAACGAATACAGAAATGCCTTAAGGCAATACTGGAACACATACTTTGTATAAATTGACAAAATTATGTTTACGTAAATGTTTTTTTTGTCAGTTCTCATAAATCTGATCATTCTAATGCTGTGAGCTTCATTTTTCATGCTCAGCATACAGTATACTATTTGAAGTATTTTGCAGTGTTGTAAAACGATCCCGTTCTCTCTCTCTCTATCTTCCTTCCTTTTGTTGTGTTTCCATGCTTTGCTAACCTTACGGTATTCCATTTATAGCATTTAACAGTGTTGTTCAACATTAATATATTATTTATAGTATTATATATAGCAGTGTTGTAAAACGATCTCCTTGTCTCTTTCTCTCTCTCTCTTTTCTCTCTCTTTCTCTTCCTTCCATGCTTTGCTAACCTTGTCTTTTATAGTATTCTATTTATAGCATTTAATAGTGTTGTTAAAAGACTTTATAATATTATTTGCAACACTGAATCTGCAGAATTTGAATTGGCAGCACCTTCTTATTGACCATGGGTCACACTGCGGTTGACAGCTGTCAATCCGTGCTCCACCTTCTTCCTCCAGCCTACTGCTCCCCTTCCGCCCCTCTGGGAGGGCACATGTCTATGCGTCCGCATGCTCAGCCGTCATAATTGACGAATTTATGGCACTTCTTGGAAACGAGCCGGCCATGGGTACTCGTATGGACTCATACTACTCATACTCGCACTCACACTCACACTCGAAATGGCGTTTTTTCCTCTCCGTACTCTGAGTGTTCAGAATATATATGTATATGCATATATGTCCAATAGTGCATTGTGCACGCCTACTGTGCTCGTTGTTTTACTTTGTTTTGACTAACCAGACGTGCAAATTGCTCAATTCCTGCAGCGGCTTCCATTGACCGCAACGGAAGAGAACAAAAATATATATATATAGTATATAGGCGGCATGTGGCATGTGGCATGTAGCATGTTTAGCATTGAACCGAGTCAGACATTAATGATTTCTGTAGCTTAGTGAAAAACCGACAAAACTCATTTTCAAATTGTGCACTCGCTACGTGACTTCCGCGCGAAAAAATATCACAAGACGCTCGCAATTGGATTCCGTATTGGAGTCGGTATCGCAGTCGGTCAAGCTGAACGAAACCTAAACTGCGGCATGCCTCAGTAACTGAAATCCGTAATGCCCAATTAGGGCGAACACCCTGATTAAATTTTAAAACCCTGTACTTAAAAAGAGTACAAAAGGGTCTATTAGGTTAGTGCAAATGAGAAAGAGGGCAGACTTCACTAGATATATATATTCTTGATCAGGATGACGAGCTCAGTCGATATAGTATTCTTCGTTTGTTTGTCCTTATGAACCCCTAGATCTCGCAAACTATAACAGCTAAAAAGTCCATTTATGGTATGTAGGCTCTCCTATCCAGTAAGCAGATCCCATTTGTTTTAGATTATTGTTACCTCCTCACAGCAGCCACATGTATCTTATAAACTACAAGAGCTACAGAACGCAATTTTGGTATGTAGGTTCTCCTATCCAGTAAACAGTTCAAGTGAGTTTAAGATTTTTAAAACCTCTTCCCTTCCTTCACATGCATTTTATAAACTACAAGAGCTAGCCACTCCATTTTTGGTATTTATGAATTTAGTCTGAAGTTTCGCCAGTTTTAATTTCATAATTTGTGTATTTCTTCATTAATACGATATATCATTGGGTCAATTGCCACTGGCATACGTATCATTAGCATTGGGGTTTATCTTGATGTTATTTATGGGCTTTTAAATATTCAAATCGAATTGTTTCGATCGTGATCGTTTAAATGACAATTGAGATTCGAAACGGAAAGATTTCGATTCTTTTAATTAAAAACACGTTTACGTGATGCTCGCCATATACGGACAGCCCTCGATGTTGTCGCTTTTAACTCTGCAGCTTGTTATGAAGTGACTTCAATATGCATATAAAACTCTTGATTCTTTGTTGCTTAATGAAAAATCTCATTACGGTGACGCTTAAAGGCCAGACAGACGGACAGACGGGCAGACGACTGCAAAGTTCCTAAGTTAAATAAGAAACAGCAATACAAAGTAAAGAGTTAAAGTCCCTCTTTCTCTTTCTCCTTCTCTTTATCTTTGTTTCTGGCATCTCCTGCTTATGCCAGACACGTGCGGAGTGGCATAATTTCTGCTCTGCCTTTTCCTTCTCCTTCTGCTTCTCCTTCCTTTTGGCTTTAAAGTCTGTCTGTGTGTGCCAAGATTTCAGCATTTGCCGTCTATTATTATTTAGCTATCCTTAACTTTTCATCCACTTGTTAGTCTTAGTCTGTTAGTGTTTTAGCTTGGCTCAGTTTCAAGTGGACACAGCCTCATAAATCTCATGTTAATTTATGCAAAAACTAAAGACCAAAACAAATTTCAGTTCTCCCAAGTTGCTTCAAATCAGAGGAGCAGATATAAATGCTAAACCAGAGAATACCCTGGGCATGAGAAGATGAAACAAAAAAGTATTTCTTTAATTGAATTTACAAGATTTTGTTTATATATTTTAATTTAATAATACATTCAATTTAAATTCTATTCAACTTAACTTAAAATTAAACTATTAAATAACATCACAAATTAACTCATTCTAAAATTTTCCTTTGCTCTTAAGCTAACAGCACATACTGCCCTGCTCAATTACAGGGTATAGCAAATACAAATATTTTGTTACCAGTTTTTATGCCTTTTGTCGCGTCGGCTCTTCGGCTCTTCGGCTCTGCGGATCTCTTGTCGCTTGTCATAAAGAAATTTTAATAATGTGCGGCGCCAAAAAAGTTTTTTTACGAGCCGTAAAGTGAGGCTGGCAAGGCAAAAAGCTCTGCATAAAAGTGTTAAAATTCAAATGAGCGTCACGGCATTAGGCCAAAATGACTTTGTCAGCTGTGTCTGGGGCACAACGCGACGTATGCGCGATATGTTAAACACTAGTTTAACATTTAAGCGGATTACATGCTGGCGGAGGTTGATTTGCCAACAAATTAAACTATTTGACTTGAATTTAAAATTTTGTTACATATTTTATAATTTATTTTACTTTTTCTATGATTGCAGGCAGACGATAGCGTTTGGTTTTGACTGTGAGTATAAAGGCAAATCTATTTATCAACATCCCATCACAAATCAGTGGGAATTAAGCTGTCAATCTGCACAATTCATCGATTTAGAAATTCTTGATCTTCTGGTATCTGGCATCGTTTTCATGCCATTCACAAAAATGCCAGACCCGCTGCTCGTCTCAAGTTGCCCCTGGGTTCGAGTCTATTTTAATGACGCGCATAAAATCCACAAAATCATTTACACAAATTAAATGTTAACTCAGGCATAAAATTACCAAGTTAACACCCGCCTCTGGCGCTCAGCTGGCCCATAATTTAATGCCAAGTCGAACTGACAATGCAGCCGGGGCCGAAAAACTGGTCTCTGATCCCCCTAAGTTTCCTCCCTCCATCCGTCCGTCTGTCTCTGGTTGCTTACCTGGAACACACGCCTAACTTGGCTGACAAGTTTTCAGCGCTTTTTGCATTTTCCTTGCGTACTTTTCATTAAAAACATTTCAGCCCCATGTAATTTGCAAATTTTCTAATTGTCGCTGGAAATTGTAAGCCTTTTGGCCAACACGTTTCGCTGGCCGGAACCGGCTACAACTCTCCGGTTCTCCGGCTTTTTGGGTGTGTGTATATATGTATATGTATATTTGCTTAGTCCAAAACTGGGTCGCCAGGCAAAAGTCTAACCAAGAGAGCTCAATTTAATGGAAGGTGTTGCTGTCGCTCGTTCGTTTAGCGACTCCTCCACTCGACTCGATACGCTAAGCCTCGCCTTTAATTGCAATTAAGTTACAGTTTTAGTTTCTGTATTTAGAGCCTGTACCTTTTAAGAGCACAAAAGGGGTGTATCAAGTTGATGAAATAAATAAATATTTGTTACAGGCAAAAGTAGTAAACCCCACAAATTATATAGATTCTTGTTGAGCACGATAAGCTTAGTCGATATAGCTATGTCTATCGGTCTGTCCTAGATCTGGCAAGATGTAGAGATAGCATTTATGGTATTCAGGTTTTCCTCAACTGCACGCTGATCAAGCTTGCTTGAGAATTTTGTCACCATCCGCAAAGCATTTATATAGAGTTTGGCATTCTCCATCAATAATTTGAATTTCATAACGATCGAATAAGAAACAGCGAAGATATGCAACAGACAATTTGCTCGACTTGGTCCAGGTATGTGAGAGTTTGTGTATACATGCATAGCTTGCCACTGTTTGTGAGGAATCACAAAGTACAGGTTGTCTTACTGTCGGTTACATTCGACTGCAGCCTTGCGCCCGACTGATCAGCCCAAAGCTTACCGGTTTTGGTTTCTGTTTCTATTTCAGTTTCAGTTTCTGTTTCAAAATCGAGCACAAGGCCTGTGGCTGCCACTAGTGAAATTCAATTAAGCAAAACGCAGCTCTTAACACAATTTTGCATTCATTCGTGCTCTCTTTTTTTTAGGAATTTGTCGCATTTAAGCCAGGTAGCGCTTTAAAGCGCATTATTTATTTATGCCCGGCCATAAATAATTCACAATTCATTGACATATTTTTATGAATATGACTTCCGATCGTTAAACAAGGCGCATAAAACTGGCAGACTGGCAGACTATCGGCCCCAACTGCAGCATCTGCCAGTCTCGTCTCCTACTCACTGTAGGGGCAGCCCCATTAAAACAACATGAACGCACAATTTAATTTATATTTTTTCAGGCGTGTTGGCGACACTTCATTGTTGCTCTTGTTGTTGCATTTAAAACAAAAACAAAAAAAAAAGAGACAGCAAAACAAACATTATAGCCCCTACGACCCCTACGAGAGGCTCAACCCCCGGCTTTTGGCGCTGGCTCATCGTCAACCTTTTCGAAAATATAATCACAGCATAAAAATCAATTCCAAACGCGTGTGCAAAGAGCAAACAGACAGCGCCAGTCGTGAGCTGGGAGTGGGAAACAGTGAGAGGGGGTAGAGTGGAGGGAGGGAGGGAAACACACATGGCAATCGAGTGGCATCCACAACGATTTCAGCGCCCATGCCCCATGCCCCTACCCACAAAAATGTCACACATTTGTTAAACATTCGCGAGTCTGCATGAGCCTCAGCTTGTGCCCTCCTCTCACCTCCCACCTCCCTCCTCGCTGCGCCCACCTCCCGCCCTCTGTCGCTGACTTTCCCCTTTTTATTTTCTTCTATATAAACAACACTGTGCTGCCAAATTGCGGCCCGGAAAAATCAGCATGCAAATAAAATAAAAATAAAACAAGCCATAAAGTAAAAGGAAAACAAATCAAATGCGGCTTAGACGACTCACAAAATGCGTTACACTGCAAGCAATAGGGTTTAAATAATATATTTCAATATAAATAATAGGCAAAAATAAATAAATAAAATACATAAATAAATAAATTCATCCAAAAATGAATAAACAAAATAATACAAATAAAATAAATATATTACATAAAAATAAATGAATAAATAAATTGCATAAATGAGCTTAATGATATAAATAAAAAATTCAATCAATTATATACATTTTTAAATAAATTAAATTAATATAAACTAAGAAAATAAATAGTATTAGCAAAATTAATAAAATAAATAAAATACATCGAAATAATTTAAAATTAATAAGGCGTATCATATGAAAATTTAAAATGCATACAACAAATAAATTTAAAAAAAAAATACAAAAAAATCTATAATATTTTTAAACAAATACTAAGTATAATAAAGAAAATTAATATAATCTATCAAATTTACTAACTTAAATTAATAAATGGTATACATTAAATAAATTTCTTGATTAAAAATACTCAATTTTAATTTCTTAAATGCGTATTTAAAATACCCCGCTGCTTGATTATAGGGTATCCTGCTCAAATCATAAATAGCTTAAAGCGAAGCCCGCGCCTGCCAGGAGCCAGCTTTTCTCTCCCTCACTCTCTCTATATATATCTCTCGCTCTTTGTGCTCCTAGTTGTCGAGGCGCAAATAGGCTGTCAGCTACATTCCAGAGCACCCTGGGCCCCCTCCCACATCCCCTCCCCCAAGCACACACGCTCATGTGTGTAGGCGCATTAATGTAGCTACGAAAAGAAAATAGAATAAAATAAAATAAAAGCGGAGAGAGAGGCCAAAAAGAAAGGCGGCTAAGAGAGGCAAAAAAAATTGAAATACTTTTTTGTGATTTATGGGAATGTGTTGCGGAGCCCAGAGATTTGCTATAAACGTATATATCTCTCTCGCTTCCTCTCTATATCTGTCTCGCTCTGGGCTGCTGGCTGTGTCAATGTCAAATAAAGAGAAAAATGTTTTACAAGCAATTTTCCAGCTGGTTTTTATGTGTGTTTGTGCATTCGTTTAACTATTTGGGCATAAAATATGACGAGCCCGGCATGAAATGGAGATTCCCTCCCCTACGCATCCCTCCCAATCCCCCCAATCCCTCCGAATCCCTCCATCAAAATGCCGGCACTTTATGGCCACGTGCTGTGCGGCCTTGTATGTCCTTGTGGCTGCCATTGTTAGCTTGTTGTTCAGCTTTATATAGCATAAACCTATATATATTTTTATAGTCAAGGCGATAAGTTGTGAGGCCAAGTACAGTGAAGATTCCCAGCAACAAACTGCATAATTATTATGCCTTTTCCCCCTTGTTTTTGACACTCTCAAGTGCCGCGCACATCTTCAAGCACCTCAAGTATTGCACTTCAAAACATCGCAGCAAAAAAAAGCTAAAAAAAAATCTAGCTAGCGCGTCTTTTAGCCAAGCTCCCGCTGCCTGCCAGCCTCAAGTGGTCCTTGTCGCAAAATTTTTAACAGCTTCATTGATGAATCGCCAAAAGATTTCGATTCCGACTTCGACAATCCCCTCGCTGCCAATGCCACAAGTGCTTCGTGCCACTTGTAAGCAATTTCAGCTGTCAAATTTTAGCGATTGCTGTGAAATCGGAATATATCTAGAAACATAAATAAATGCCGCAAAATGTTGAAAACGCACAAAAAACACAAAACCCAAAAGCAAAACAAGCTAAAAGAAAAACTGCTGAGGTTGACACCCGAACGCTTCAAATGTCGCAAAACGGCTCTAATAACTCAACACAGCGAGCTTGTGCACTGCAAGAAATGTGTATAGAATTTTTAAAATTTTTTTTTAATATATTTATCTTACTTGAAAGTAAGTACTTAGAAAGTAAAATAAGTAACGAGTTCTCGCTGGTCCAACTCTCGCTGGATAAACTCTTGTTGACCCAACACTCGCTAGTTGAAGTCTCGCTGGCAGAACTCTCTCTGGCCGAACTCTCGTTCGACCAACTCCCACTAGTCCAACTCCCGCTGGTTTAACTCTTGCTGACCCAACTCTCGCTGACGCAAATCCCGCTGGCCCAACTATCGCTGGCTGAACTCTCGCTGGCCGAGCTCTCACTGACCGAACTCTCGCTATCCCAATTCCCGCTGGCCCAACTCTCGCTGATCCAACTCCCGCTGGTCTATCTCTTGCTTGCCCAACTCTCGCTGGTCCAACTCTTGCTGACACACTTCTCTCGGTGGCTCTAATCCCGCTGGCCCAACTCTTGTTGGCCCAACTCTCGCTGCTCCAACTCTCGCTGGCTGAACTTTTGCTGTCCCAACACTCGCATGCAGAACTCTATTCGGCTCCCTGACTTAGATCCCGTTCTTCAAACTCTCGCAGGCCGAACTCTCAAATGCCGAGCTCTTGGTATACAAACACTAATAAAAATCTTTAAATATAGATTTAATTTTGATTTCACAGCTAATTTCTTGCAGTGCAGCTTGAGCTCAATGATATTTGTGCTGGCTTTTTGCGCTTGTAATGGAAACCTGTCTTGCGGTTTGTCCATGCAAAATCAAGAGACACGACGGGTATATGAGCTGTGACTATGTCAAGCTGCGCCCAATTTGGCGCTAAATCTAATGCTGATTTGGCAAATGTCAGTAGGAGAGACAGACAGAGAGACAGACGGACAGAGGGACAGAGGGACAGACTTTTATATACGCTCAGTTACAGCTCCCACAGCTACAGTCAATTGTCGCCAAGTGGCGTCTTCTGTGTATCCTCAGTGCGAATCCATCAACAACTGTGAGAACTTGTCTGTCATACCAGCAAATCAATTTGCTCGCTTCTCTTTTGCTGTCTCTCTCTCTCTCTTTCTCTCTCTCTCTCTGTCTCTGGTTAGCTGGTCAGCTTTACATAATTTATATGACTTGGCCTATGGCCACAAATAATTTTTGCAATTGGCGAGGCAAAAAAGAAGCGGCCAGAGAACACACAAAACATTTTCAACAGTGGGTGGAGCTGTGAATATTGGCCATAAAATTTATGCCCTGAGATAATAACACAAGCGGCAAGTCGTTATGGGGAGCCTGAACATATAGTCAGACATGCAGACTGACGGACAGACGGAGAGACGAAAGGACAGACAGACATCCAGTTGGACTAGCATCCCAGCCAGTTAGCCAAACTGGCAGCAGGCAGACGCAGCCAGTGTTGCCAATATTTTGCGGGAAAAAAAGCGGTAACAACACAGAAAAAACATTAATAAAAATTAAAAAAAAATTTTTAGAAAATAGCCAAGTTATTTTTAAATTTGTGCTTTAAAATAAAGCTATTAATGGTAAATATCGATAAAAAATAATGACAACAGCTTTAAGGTTATCTCTTGTTTTAACAAACTAATTTAAGAAGCTAAAAAAAATCGCATTATTTTTGGAAAAAGCCAACATTCTTCCATGTCTACAAATTTTCCAGCACATGCTCTTCCAAAAACAGTCAGATCTGGCGGGGAAAAAAAGCGAATTTGGCAACAGTGGACGCAAGCAGGCAACAAGCAGAATGACTAAAAATAAAATTATTGCCACGGCAAAGGAGAGAGAACGAAAACAAAACAGAAACAAAAACTACAAGAACTTGCCTCGTTTCGAGATGCAAACTCTGCGATAGAAGCCGCAGCTGAAGCTAAAGCTGAAGCTGAGGTTGAGGTTGAAGTTGAAGTTGATGCTGCCTCTGCTGCTGCCTCTGTTGCATGCATCATGGCAATGGGGCCTACGGTTGCCCAGGTGCTGACTGCAGTCGAGCAGGCCTTAACCACTTGGCCAATTATGCGGCCCTGCCTTCGACTCTCTGCTAGCATGTTTTGTTTTATACCTATTTAGCGGAGTGGATGTAGAAGGGGTATATTGATTTGCTAGTAAACTGGGGTTAACTTATGAAGACGCGATAAAGAAATCGAATTTATATTTGAAATCCATCAAGAAATATAATCGAAATACTAAAAAAATTATTACATAAATTCCAACATGATATATAAATATTTGTATGTATCGAGAAGTAATTCAATTGAAACGAATTTTCTTTATAATTATTCTATACAACATTTAAGTAGGCAAAGGTGCGCTAGATGCCTATCGATTACATGTATCGATTTCAACAACATTAGCTATCTATCGGCAGCCTGCAATCGCTATCAATACTGCTGCTGCAGTGCTGCTGATTACAGTGCAGTGGTTGCAGTCGTGGGATGCAAACGTGTGGTGGGTGCTTAGGTGGCAAGTAGAATGGGTATAAAAATAAATATTATTTGTTTAACATAATTTCGCACCTCTTTGACGTCTATAAATAATTGATTTATTAAATTTTTTTTTTTTTTTTTTTGTTTTTGCTTTTAAAAGCTCTTGAATGAAGTTTGATTACATCCAGAATTATCTGTTGTTGTGTTGCCTATCAATAACTAGCAGTATTTCTGCACTTTACAGCGTATCTAGCAAGTCGTGCATTGCCTGCAAAGTGTTGCAGTTGTAGCCATTTGTTTCGCAGAGTCTGTTGCAACAATATTTGGTTGCCAACTTTGCCGTGTATCAACAGTGTTTAGGCTGTGGTCTCGCTCTCATTGCTGCTGCTCCTGCTTCTTCCCTACTTCTTCCCTACTGCTCCCTCTGCTGCTGCTGCTGCTGCTGTTTGTGTGTGCTTGGCTTTGGCTTCGGTTTGCAAATATGCCCAGTTCGAGCTGAATTCATAGACGGTAGCGCTGTGAGAACACAGAACAGAGAACACAGAACAACAACGATATACGAATTCGCATCCTTCCAGTTGCCTCTAGCTATCTATCTGCTTTGCCTGCAGCTCATTTGGCTCTTGTGTTTGCAAGACAACATTGGCCAACAGCGAGTCTCTTCTCATCATCGTCATCATCATCATCGACATCATCGACATGGACGTCATTATGATGATTATGAGCATTGGCCGGCTGAGAGCTGTTTAAATGCCTCATCAACTGTTGGCAGTTCCCCCTTGGCAAAGGTACAGACTGTTTGGCATGCTAATACGCAAACAGTGCTGCCAACTTAATGAAATTGAAATGAGCAAATTAGGAATGTTTGGCAACGCTCCGCGAGGGAGCACAGTCGCTGCAATCAGTGCACATACAGCTGCAACAACATAGCTTAAAAGAATGCTAAAATTGGGAAAAACAAGGCTTAGAAACAGCGCTGAAAATTCAAGACTTTAAAGGAAGTTTAAACTAAGGCAAGATAATTACAGTACAGTATGTCATAAAAAGCAATTGCCAGCATAAAAAAAGCTATACTAAAAAGCCTTATACTCTTGCAAAGCTTAAAAACAGCTGGAAACTTAAGTGTAGTCGAAACTAAAGCTTGATAGTTAACAGTACATCAAAAAAAGCAACTGCCAGCATATAAAAAAAACTATTCTAAATGGCCTTATACTCCTACTAGCCTAGCCTCTTGCCTCTCCCCAGTCAAAAGCCAAGCCTCATAAATCTCGTTGCCGAAAAGTTCGTGTTTGGTCAAGTCGGCAGCTGCGGCAAAAAAAACTAGTCTAGCCATTGGAACTACCAATAAAAATGCTCAACAAGATGCGAACAAAAAGGCGATATAAAAAACACAGCCCAAGAGCCAGAGCTCTAAAGTAATAGCTGGAAAAAATAGGAATAGCAATAGGAGGAGCAGGAGAATTAGAAGCGGGAGCAAAGCCACATGTCATGCGATGCACTTGAAAGCACTAGACGCTCCCTGGCGACTCCCAAAACGCTCAGCACTCTCAACTCGAACGGGCCTGAGCTCTGAGTTCTGATAGATACAAACGACTACGACTTCATGACGATACAAAAGAACGATGATGATTTGCAAAAAAAAAAAAAAAACAGACCAGCAACGTCGAAAGAGGAGCGGCTGTTAGGGGTCTGGCTCTGACTCTGAAATGGCTGTGCAAACGTTTGATAAATTGATGAATTGCAATGCTCAAGTGGCAACAGTTTAGCAGCAGTCGAAGCAGAGATCGATAAATGTGACCAAGAGCCAGCATAGGACATGGGAAGCAGAGATATTGAGATTGTCTGGAGAGGCACAACTCATTAGTGCAGCAGTCGGGCGAGTTTTGTGTTTTGTTTATTCAAGTTTAGCATAAATAAAAATGGAAAATCAAAATAAACCCGCAGATGAGTCGGCCGAAAGGGTACAGTCGGACGTAACCGACAGCAGCAGACACTGTACTTTGTATATCAATCATACACACACATTCGAGCAAATTGTCTGTTTAATATCTTTACTGTTTCTTATCCGATTGTGATACAATTCACAGCATCGATGGAGAATGCCAAAAGCTACTTAAAATTCGTTATCTATGAGGTTGCTGGGAAGGGTCTAGATCTCACAGCAAGATAGGAGAACCTACCTTCTTCTAACTTGATAGACCCTTTTGCATTTCTTTTAAAGTACAGGGTCTAAAATAATAAAATAAACACAAGGCATGCAAGAGGAGACAGTAAATGAAACAGTCATGGCCCAGTCAGTTAGAGTTGAGGGAAAATATTTCTTTAGGTGCATTTCTCAGCGCTCGTCTCTCGTTTAGCGGGAAGAGCTCATAAAAATGTATGTTAATTTCGTTTAGAGCTGCAATCTGCGACTGCATTCGTAATGAGAGAGCCGGGCTAAGTAAACAAGGCGAGCACGAAATATACCAAATTGAAATAATGATTAACAAGCAGCCTGGAAAAGGGGAGAAGGGCATGAGGGGAGTGGGGCATGCGGCATGAGGAATGAGGCATGAATGAAGCTTAATCCACCTACACTCGTTGTTCAGACGCTCCGCACTTCATGCAACAATTGAAAACTTCTACGAAAATGCCGTTGTGAAAATGCAGTGTAAACATTTAAGATAAACATGCCCCAACCTCAATCCCTGTCCCCTTGCCCAGTCGCAGCCTCTGGAATGGCTGGGCGTAAGGGGGTTAAGGGGTTAGCTCTACAAATTAACTGCAAGCTGAGACAACGCGTCGTATGCGCAGCGACCTGAGACTGAACGAGCTGCTTGAATGCCTCGGCACAATTTGTTTATTTATTTGTATTTATTTTCCAGTCAATATAAACTATGTGAATTTTTACTGTACATAAAAATGTTAGAATGCCCAGACAGCTCTCTCGACATGGTAATAATAACAACAACGACAATAACAACAACAACAACAACCACACAAGTCTCAACTTCGACTCCAACTTCAACAACAACAGGGCAAGTAAATAAATCAAATGCAACCGAACAGCTGCCAACAAAATAGAGTAGAGAACCTCGCTCTCTAAGAGAGGGGCAAGTGCGGGAGTATTTTTTCAGCAGCATTAGATGAAGTTTCCAGCGAAAATGCAAGCCAATACGAGAACTTTAAAACAAACAAAACCCCGCCTGAAATGCCATACGAAACTGTAATATATTCATGGCAAAGGTAATCGCAAAAACAAGCTATTAAATCTACAAAATTAGCTATTTAGTGGAAGAATTTATTTTAATTAAATAGAACATAAACAATAGATTTTTTCCCAAACGATCTGAGTTAATATAATCATGTATGTCCTTCTGTCCGTGTGATCACCTAGATCTCTCAAAGTATATCAGCAACAGACACCATTTTTAGTATACCATACGCTGATCAAGTTAGTTTTAAAATATTGGCATCTCTCCCCATTTTCCCGCTAACCACAAAAAACCTCAGCAGCCACAATTTTCAAGCTACATTGTTGTAATTTGGCATGTACGTAGTCTAAAGCATTCTTTATCGATGCTGTGAATTTAATTACGATCGGATACGTAAAAGCGAAGATATGTAGCAGACAAATTAGTATTTATTTTAAGCGAATTAGAACGGGGGAAAATCGGTTGACTTTGCAAGGAGTCTATCTGCTTAATAAATATAAATAAAATACCATTTCTATAATATCCCATTATTTTAACTACATTATTTCATTGCAACATATCTTGACTTTTAAATAACTATGCTTCAATATAGCTCAAGCCTTGAGTTCCAGCAGTTTACATTCAAATTTTTAGCGGCTAATCCAGCGTAAGCTCAAGTAGCGCTCTTTTCAGCCATGGCTGCTGTTGCCATTGCCAAATAAGCTGCCTTAGTTAAAGCTGCAGTGTCTGATCTAAGCTGCATGCAACGCAGACAAATCCCAACTCTTGCAGCTACATTTGCTGCAAGTCAAAGCCATTTGCCAAGCAGCAACAAAAAACGAAAACCAACAAAAAACAGAAAAGAAAAAGAGAAAGACAAAAGCAGCGGCAGCGGCAGCTCATCAACACCTTTAGTCAGCCATTTTTCAGTTGAGGCATAATGCCACAGTTGGGGGAAACAAGCCAAAGAATGAACACGAAACGGAAGTGAGTGTGGCAACGTGGAAGTTGCGGGGCAGGCGAGAGGATGGGGGGAAGGAAGCAAATACGCAAAACCATCACAAACTAAATCCACTTAAATTAATTGCAAAAGGTGATTACGTTGCTGTTTTGCCCGGGTCTCCAAACAGCCATCGAGCAGACAGCTGAGAAATGAAGCCGGGACGCAGGACATACTCTATATATATGTACATATATATAGGGAGTATACCGTTAGATACATTCTGGAATACCACGGGCTCTCTGTGTAGGTGTGTAGGTGAGTTATCAAGAAGCTCCGCATGCAGAACACCATTTCTCAAAATGCCAGCGGGCAAAGGCAAACAGCAAACACTCTGGCATTACACTGCAAGAAATAAAGTGCAAGTTTGAAATGATAGGAAAATGTTTAGGTATGTGCATATTGAAAAGCTCTACCTTAAAAGAGTACAAAAGCATCTATTAGAGGTTATTGGAAATGCGATTCTGCGAAGTAAAAAACGATCGGATAGGGGACAACAACAAAGATATGCAATAGACAATTTGCTCGATAGGGTTTCCTATATCTACGAATAACCTGCAGCATATTATATAGAATTTCTGTTGATATTTTAGAGAAACTTAGCCGCCTTTTCTCTCAGTGTAAGACTGCAACTGCAGTTGCTGCTGATATTCTCGTGAGGTAGGCAAATGTTGGGACTTGGCGTTCGTCCTGACTGCAGCCGTCTGTTGCCGAGTGTTTGCGCATATCTTATGGATGCTGCGAGGGAAGGGAGAGGGGAGGATGAAGAGAAGAGGGAAGAGAGGGAAGGGGCGTGGCTGTAGACGTAGGCAACTGTCGCTTCATTTTTGCAAAGTAATTTGCAAAAGAGCCAAGACAAGGCGCAGCAGCAGCAGCAGCAGCAAAAACAGAAAGCAAGTGCCGCCAAAATGCAGTCAAGGATGAAACAGCTAAGAGAGAGAGGAGAGGAGTCAAGAGAGGAGAAGGATGAGTGATTGAGGGAGGGAGGTGAGGGAGCATGGCGTTACCTACCCAAAGGCGCTGTACAAGGTGTTAAGGTGTCGCTGTCATTGTGTTGATTACGTTTATGCGTAAACGTTAATCAGGATAAGTCGACAGCAGCAGCTTGCCAAAGTCAAGCAGAAACTTTTCAAATAGAAATTTACTTACACAAGTTGCATAAGCGGAAATCTGCAGACGAAATTACATTGTATTTAAATCTATTTATGCTGCAGCTTAAGTTAAAAAATAAATAAAGAAAATAAAGAAAAAGAAATAAGAGAATTTGTTTATCAAATGCAATTTTCCTGTCATTGTATGACATTTAAATAAAATAAATAAATATTAAATAATAGAAAGATACATACATAAAATAAATGTGGCATATATTTCTTGCATATTTTTTAAATTTTCATTTAACTGATTTTATTTATTTGTTTTATTATGGGTTATATTCATTAATATTATTTATTTTATTTATCGATTTATTTTATTGTTGTGTAATATTAATTATAATTATTATTAAATTATTATTATTATTTATTTATGTATTTTATTTTTGTGATTTATATTTTGTTAGTTGTATATCACAATTATTTTATTATTAGACGCTGTACTTGCAAAAAGTACAAGAAGAGAGTTCAGCCAATGAGAGTTCGGCCAGCGAGAGTTCGCTCAGCAAGAGTACGATATTTTATTGTAATGTATTTATTTCCATTAGTTTTATTTATTTAATTATTATTTTATTGATTACAAATTTATTGAATACATTAATTATTCTATTTTATATTTATTTTAAATATCTGAATTTAATTTTTTAATTCCTTGCCACGCATAAACGCAGCCTTAATTTCTCATCTGCTGCAGCTGATATATACCTGATTCTCCTCTCTATCTTTAACTTCCACATTTTGCTTTTACTCCTCTCTTTTTTTCCTTTCCCCCTCTCTCCTTCTCTGTGTGTCCCTCCCCCTTTGCGCTGTGTGCTTAAAATGTCATTAAAACGCAGAATGGGCGTAAGCATTGAAAGCGACGCGACTGTGTAACCAGCCAAGAGGGTGTGGGAGGGGCAAGAGAGTAGGGGTAGGGGTAGGGGCAACTGTAGCAACTGCCACAGCTCATAAAGGGGCGGAGGGAGAAGTCCTTGGGCGTCGGAGCAGATAAAAGTCAAAGACTCAAAAGACAAATCTCCCCGCTGCCTGCCCGCAACCCTCGCTCAATTGAACCTAGGCAGCCACATCATATCCTTAATCAGCGCCCGGGCTACGCAGGAGGTGCAAGAGTGACAGGATGGGGGAGGGGAGGGGCTTCCGTTAAAATTTATTGATAATTGATTATTGCTTCGTTAGCTGGCATTTTGTGCGGTTGCAAAGTTTGTGCTTGTTGCAAATTGAAAATGCAAATTGCTCGACTGATTTGCCATTTACCCGCCCCCCCCCCCCCCCCCTATTCCCTAGACGTATCTCCACCACCCCTCTACTGCTGCTCCAAAATCCCTAAATTCCAATGCCCCTATCTCGACTCCCAATCCGCAATTGCAACACGACTTTTGCCTTTTGATGTGTGCGCTTTGGGGAAAAACAAATTTTCATAAATTTTTAAAACAAACACACAACAAAGAGGAAGCAGCAACAACAACAACATGCCGGATTTTTTAACGCCATTTTGTTGGTTGGGGCTGCCAGAGTTGCCAGAGTTGTCTGTTTGCTGTTGTTTAGGACGTGCCTATGCCCGCTGCTTTCGCTCACCTTTTGAGCTTTTAAATTATTTTCCAAGCACGTAGCCTCGTCGGCTGTTTGCGTATTTAAACGTGAGAAGCGCGTTGCGAGGCATCGGCGGCTTGCCTTTTAAAAGGATTTGCGCAATTTGCGTGTGGAGCTTGCCGTATTTTTTTTTTTTCTTTTTTCTGTCCTCTTCTTTTGCTCTGAAGGGTTTTCGGGATGTGCAGCCTCCACAACCTACACCACCCTCGATATTCTGTGTTGACAAACAAACAGCGGCGCTGAGTGACGCCCAAGACAGACAGCAGCGGGCAGGGGGATGTATGGAGGGGATAGGAGGATAGGAGGGGATAGGGGATGTCAGAGGGTGGCCAGTCGGCGGCTTTTGTGTTGACAATGTCCTTGCTGGCTTTGTGGGAGGGCGCTTTCATCCTGTACGTGACTTGCATTTATTTTGCGGCCCAAACAGTGAAAAACTCGTTAGTAATTTAACAGCGGAGCACAGATAAATACGGAGCAAGAGAGAAAGCGAGAAAGAGAGAGACAAAGAGCCACAAAACTGTAGGTTAGAAAAAAAATACATATATATATTCTCAAATTCAGCATGTTTTCAAAGCAATCAAATGCTCGTCTATATTCATATGAAGCCGCAACGAATGCACCTAACTAAAAACACTAAACGAATTGAGCGGGCTAACGGTAAAACAAGCAGGTGCCCAGGCAGCCAGTCGGGTGTGCTCGACAGACCAAATACGCTATATAGAACGAAGAGGAAAATTTATGATATCTACAACTAACTATAATTACTTATTTATTTATTAATCGTTCAACATAAAGTTTTAAGCAAAAATTTTTTACTTAATATCTTCCATGTTTATCAACCGATTGTGGTTAAATTTTGAGCCATAACTTACAACATATTGGTGATTATTTGTGCCAAATATGAAAGCTGCAGCTAGTAAACTACATTTTTTACAGGTTTTTTTTTGTTTGTAAGAAAAACAAAATTATTAACCTTGTTCTTACCCATTTTCAATGATTACAGGGTATAAGAAATGATGGTAAGCCAAAATGGGGGTAAAGTTAGTAAATACCTCCTATGTTTTTCTACAAATTGAATATTTATACCTTTAAGAATTACAGCGTCTATTTTACTATATCTTTTATAGATTTCCACAATTTTCTTTAAAGTATGGACTGCAAAAACTGCCTATGCAAACAAACACAGCATACCCCTTGCAGCTGCCTGCTACTGGGTATGCTGAATGCAACTTCTAACTGCAAATAATTCCATCAACACGAATCAAAAAGAAATATCTAAAACAAATGCACACGGAAAACCAGAACTGCAAGGGCAACGATTGATAGCCACTTGAGCGGGCACCTCGGGCGCTCTGTTACCCCTCTGATTCCCTCTCTCCCCCTTCCTCCCCCTCTTTGTATGATTCACTCCGTCTGTTTAGTGGCCACCATTGACATTGCACAGTGCAGCCGAACGCATTGGGAGGGCTTTTGCACAGTGGGACGCAAACAACAACAAATGCTGCCGAGGCAAACCGAGTGCGAGATTCAAGAGGCACAGCAGGCGCATCCAAAATTCCGGGAAGAGGGAGGGGTAAGGGGGGACAGAAGTGGGTGCCAGTGGCTGCTTAATGGCAGAGCCTCCGTGTCGAAAGAGTTATTGAAAATGTTTTATTGTATGCATTTGATTGCTGTAAGTGTTGAGGTCGCAATGGGAGTGTGAGGAGGTAGAGTGGAAGGGAGAGAGGAGAGGGTTGGGGGGATCTGCCTGGTGTCTAACTTATAAATATTTCAATAACATTTGAAGTGCGCCTGGCTGCTGGCTCAATTGCTACGAATTTGGATTTTGATTTTGATTCGGACAGCCATGCAGCGCATGCAAATCCAAATTCAAATCCAAATTCAAATCCAAAACCAAATCGAAATGCAAATGGAAGTGGAACTGAAAGTGGGTAAAATGGGTAAAATGGGAAATGGAAATGCACTTTCCCATTGTGAGCGAGTGTCTAGTGTTTGGGCAATACAGCCAAACACTCCGGCATAGAGCATACAGCATAGAGCTCTAGGTTTGCCACTTGCCATATTTGGACTAACAAAAAGCAGAGCGGCAGTTTAAAACAGTTTATGCGCATGCAACTTTACGTGATAAGGTGTTACATGAAAAGCAAAAATGTAGAACAATTTAAGAAGGTATTTGTTTATATAAGTTTTTAAAAGTAGTTGTTAATTTAAAAAATGTGTAATTTATATGTGAAAAAGCAGAATATAATTTTTAAAAATTTTAAACATTTTTTAACTTTTTTTTTTAATTTAAGGAGGCTTACCTTCAACACTTGCTGATTTGCAATCAATGCTCAAATTAAACTAGGAATTATAAAATAATTTTTGAAAGCTGTAGAATATAATTGTCATTTTTATTAATTTTAGTAATTTATTTGTATATCTATTAAAATTTATTTATTTAAATTTGTTTGTAATGTTTTGCTGTTACTATTTATAATCATTTTGATCATAGAGTATTTCAATATTTTGGAATTGAAAAGTAATACGTGATAATATAAGATAAAGAAATATATGCATGCATATAATTAAAATATCATAGATTTCTGTATAAATCTATTTTTATTTAATATTTAATAAATATTTTTAAGAGTTTTTTTAGGCGTGGCATAGCCTAAAATCAAACTATTCAAATATTTTTGCCATTTTTAAATTTTCTTTTTAAATGTTTTTGCTTTTCGCGTACTGTCGCACGCATAAACGTGCTGTTTAGGCCATGTTTTGTTCGGGCTGCGCATACATCACACCATGGCACGTTCTATATGGGCACACTTTCAATTGTGAGAGTGCCTAAGTGTGCGTGTGTGTGTGTGTGTAGGGGCATTGGTGTGAGGTGCTCTAAAACTTTGCATTGAGTGAAGCAAGAGCAGAGCTTTGGCCAGAGAAGAACTTGTGATGCAATCGTAGCCATGCGGCTCAATGAAGCCTGTGGCATGGCCTACTTTGCAGCATACAAAAGTTTAACTCAATTACCAACGGCAGCCAAGCACACGTGACTGGACAAGCTCTAGGGAGGAGAAGGGGGAGTAGGAGAAGAAGGAGGAGCAGGTAGGAAGGTGGGCAGGTTGGCCAATTGGAAGCTGAACTTACTGACCTGCTTAGTTGGCCAAGTACAAAAAGCGGCAGCTACAGGGCATTAAGCAGGTCGAGCGATTCGCTTGCTTCGGTCTCTTTGAGGCTATATTCTATATATATAGTATGCTATATAGTACTTTTTTTTGGCCACCTAGAAATCCCTTTTCAAAACTCATTAGCACAAATTTGTGCGTTTGAAAGCGAGCAGAGACGTAACGCTTTGCCTGCCATTGCCTTCCACCTTGGCACGCTTCAGCTAATTTCGGTTGGGGAGCGGAGTTATGGGGAGGTATATGGTCCAAATTTATGCTGATTGTGCGGCAATTTACCGAAAATTTCGTAGCCAAAACTGGAAAATTGCAGCTGGCGCACGTAGTGAAAATATCGCTGGAAAATGCCCCAAGAAAATCAAGCTAGATTTTCAATGCTACGCGTTTACAATAAATATAAGGCACTCAGCCTTGAAACAAAGACACAGAACAACCTTTAACCTTTTCCACATTATTCTTGCCCTCTATCGCTGTCTCTCTCTCTATACGTATATCTCTTGCTCTTTCCATTGTGGCTAATGTGCTCTATTTGTCTCCATCTCTTTGCAGCGCCCGACTTTTGTCTGGTTTATTGAGTGCAGCGAAAAGCCCCAAAGAAAAAAGCAGCCAAAACGAACGGTAAGCAACCTTTTCTTAACCCTTTACCAGCCAACAAAAAAAAAAAAACAACATACACAAGACTATGCAAAGTAGTTTCAGTTAAGTGGGCGGTTATATGTTATGCGTACACTCAGAGAAAAAATCAAGCCATTCTTACTTTATTTTGATTCTTCTCCATTTAGATCTTACTTAGAACTAATTTAATTCAAGTAATTTTTATTTAATGAAGAATATTCTGATATTTAGTAAGTTTCGGATAATTAAAGTACATTGAGGATTGTTTTATTAAACCTTTTGCATCTTGAATTAAATTTTATTTATTTTTAAAAACGTAATTATATAAAATTTATATCATATTTTTGAGAATCACTACCGATCTTTCTTAAAACTATCCTGTTTTTTCTCACATTCGTATTTCTTAAATTTTTTACGATTATTTTTAGACCCTTTACTTTAAAAAAGTAAAAAGGGTCTATTAGTTTAGTGCAAAGAGGAAATGTGTGTAACACCCAGAAGGAGGCGTGGCAGACCCCATAAAGTATATATATTCTTGATCAGGACGACAAGCCGAGTCGATATAGCCATGTCCGTCTGTCCGTCTGTCTGTCTGTCCGTCCGTCTGTATGAACACCTAGATCTCAGCAACTATAAGAGCTAGAGACACCATATTTGGGATTTAGGTTCCCCTATTCAGTAAGCAGCACGAGTTTGTTTTAGATTTTGGATACCTCCCCCCCTTTCCCCGCAAACCGCAAAAAGCTACTGCAGCCACAGCTTTGAAGTTATTGACTTGTAATTTGGTACATATGGCACAGACAATTTGCCGCACTAGGCAGAGGGGGTGGTGTGCCTTGCATACGCGGCTAGCTTAGTGTGCATGCATCTGATTGTGTTTGTTGTACATATAGTAGTAGTAGTAGTAAAGTAAAGGGTCTGCTACAGTCGGTTACGTCCGACTGTAGCCTCCGTCCCACTGATCTGCCCCGTCCATATATTTAACATTAAAATCTTAAATATTTTGTTCCCACATAAAGAAAGATGCTGTTAAATTTAAGAACACTTTCAATTAAAGTGTATACTATACTACTTAAAAGAAGAAATATTTTTTATTGTAAGTAAGGTTTTACTTAAATCAAGAAAGGTAAGAATGTAAGAAACGTAATAGAATTTTACAAAATTTCTTTCGGATGCATTTAATGGTATATAAAATTCAAAAAAGATTCTGGATGCTTTTTTCTGAGTGTATATACATATATATAAATGTATATCTATAGGCATATATATATAGAGCACAAGTATATATATTTTGTTAAGCACAAGTTTGGGCTTGTGCCTGTTCTTGTTCTTGTGCTCGGGCTTGGGCTTGGGTTTGGGTTTGGGGCTTTCCGTTTCCGCCTTTGGCTTTCGCTTTTTCATTTCCGCCTAATAAACTACATAATTAAACTGGCAGCAATGGGATTAAAGGATTCCTAACCAAAGTGGTCTCCACCAGCTGCCTGAGAGTCATGTGTATGCTGAATCTTTTGCAGCTACTCAGCTCCTTCTTCTCCTCTTTCTCCTCCTTCTTCTCCTTCTGCTCCTTCTCCGTCTGCTGCTTGTTTTTTGCTCTTGTCGGACTCACTCCATTAGCCTCGACTTGACTCCCACGGCACGCTCCAGAAAAAGAAGAGCAGCAGCAGGAAAAACCAGAACCAGATCCCGAACTTTTCGTGGACGAATTAAGCTAAATTAATTTTTGTGCTTTGCCTGCTGCTTGTTGTTGTTTTGTAGTTGTTGCTGCTGCTTAAGTCCTTTGACTTTTGGCTTGTTTGTTAGTAGCTCCTGCTATGCGACTTTTTCTAACTCTCCCCCGTTTCTTTCCCATTCCCTTCTGCTCCATCTCCCCCTCTAGTTTCTGCTACATATTAAATTAATGATGTGTTTTATGCGCTTCTTGTTCTTGTCGTAGCCAAAAAAAATCACTGCAAATGCGATTTAGCAGGCAAAGCGCAACATTAGCAGTAAATAAAACAGGATAATGCGGCAAGTCGACCGCAAAGTGGAGACCCCCAAAAAAAAATACCACTTGTCTACATAAGTAAAAGCATATAGTGATAAGAGTTAAGGACTAGAGAGCATGAGCGACTTTGGTATACCTTTTAAAAAAAATGTTTTATTTTTTAAATATTTTTAAAATACTATAGAAAGTTATGTAGAGTCAATTTAGAAATTTATTATTTATTTTTATTATTATATATTATAATTTTTATCAAATATGGTATTAATATTTTTCTAGAAATTTTATAGATCTATAATATGCATATAATAATATTCAAAGTATATATTATTTGATGTCAACTGTACCAAAATATTAAATTTATAGTTTGTTTCAATGAAAATTTCGTTTTGAAAATCAATTTTAATATTATTAATAAATAAATAAAAAGTAAAAAAAAATTATAAATGATAAATATTGCAAATTTAATTAAAAAACAATAATAAATAGTAACTTATATTGATAAATATGGTATTAATATTTTTCTAGAAATTTTATAGATCTATAATATGCATATAATAATATTCAAAGTATATATTATTTGATGTCAACTGTACCAAAATATTAAATTTATAGTTTTGTTTCAATGAAAATTTCGTTTTGAAAATCAATTTTAATATTATTAATAAATAAATAAAAAGTAAAAAAAAATTATAAATGATAAATATTGCAAATTTAATTAAAAAACAATAATAAATAGTAACTTATATTGATAAATATGGTATTAATATTTTTCTAGAAATTTTATAGATCTATAATATGCATATAATAATATTCAAAGTATATATTATTTGATGTCAACTGTACCAAAATATTAAATTTATAGTTTGTTTCAATGAAAATTTCGTTTTGAAAATCAATTTTAATATTATTAATAAATAAATAAAAAGTAAAAAAAAATTATAAATGATAAATATTGCAAATTTAATTAAAAAACAATAATAAATAGTAACTTATATTGATAAATAACAAATTTTAAATAAATAATTAAACAAATAAATAATAATTAGGTGCTAATATCCCACATGTTCATATTTGGCGCCCAACGTTGGTTTAAAGCAGTAACCTATTATATATTTATTTATTTTTCTATTTATACATAATTATTTCGACTTTAAGATTACAAATTTTTGAAGTAAATAAGCTGATATTTGTATTATCTCTCCAATGCCCGCAAAGTCGAAATAAAAAGGCTAAAACTCTGGCAAGTCCAAAGTGGCTTTTCCACAGGACAGCTGCACTATGAGATAGAGCATTGAAGGAGGGGCGGAACAGGAATCGAGAGGGAACAATAGCTGGTGTATGACAGGCGAAAGGATTATGTGTGTCCTAATGCCAGGGCGCTCGTTTTTGTCTCGTTTCATGCATAATCCCAGCAATTTTTCATGCTAACTCCATTTACGATTGCAGGGCGTAACAGCCGGAGAACTAAAAAGAGTACGGGTGTACGGTACACCTGGCCTTGGTTTAAGCGGAAACTCCTTTCGGAATGACTTAATATTAATCTGCGCAGACAGACAAAACATAAATACAAACAAATAATGCCGTAAACAATTTGTATGAATCAATGGAAATCAAAGCGGAGTAAAGTAAAGTAAAGATTTGTGTTCAACTCAATTGCGGCGCGTCTTGGACAAATATTTTGACAAAACGCCTGCTGTTTCCACATAAATATTTATATTTACCACACACACAAAAGGATACACTACACAGCATTCGAGTGTCTTTTTTTATTTATTTTTTTTTTTTATTTTATCGTGGGCCCGGCATCTTTACCTGCATCCGAGAACACGATACCAGGCACCAGCATCTTGTTGCTTCTCAAATGGGCGCGTATCTTTAGCATCTCTTGACTATACACATATACACACACGATGTTGTTGTTGTTTGTTGGACTCCATGGAAATCGAATCCACAAAAATGCAGTTAAATAAATTACAAACGCTCTGTCACCCAGCAGTCGAGCTTGTAGGGACTCGAGTTTGGTTTTTGGGGGGATTATCGCACTACAGGCATCATCCCAGACAGAAGACAGCGAACAGAGCTGGAGCCTTACAGCCGAGTGTTAGCCTGGCCAGCTCCAATGATTACGCTGATTATTCTTATACGAATTCATGTATATATATTTTTTTTCATTTTGTATTTTTTATTTGCCTCTTTTTAATGAATCTCGTCGTTTGTCGTCTGCAGCTCCAACGCTCGGGCAGCCGTCCGTTGTTGCCCCTTTGCTTCCATTCTCAGACAGTCTTTTGCGTGCTAATGAAATAAATGCCTGGACAGCCTTCTCAAGTTACCCAAACATGAGCAATCTCTGTGACACATGCATGCACACATACATATAAATATATATATGTATGTATGTACAGCGACAGTTGCAACATCAAGATACTGCAGCCAAACTGAAATTATGAGACATCTCCGGCACATAAATTCCTCAACGTGTGTGGGTTCAAAGGGATGGGAGTAAAGGCTCCAAAAGACGCCAGCTTAGCGCTTGTTTGGCAGCGAGTTCATAGAATTAGGCAGCTTGATTAAATTAAATTATTTAAAATTTATTAGTAGTTTTTTTCGTATGAATTAAGTCACTCGCTGTTGCTCGCTCAATCGCCAGTTGAGTGAAGCTCACTCGCTGCGGATCGCTCAGCGCTGCCTGAGTTTACTCGCGATGCCCACTCGCTGCCTCTTACCTAATCGTCACTTGTGTTCGCTGAGCGATGCCCACTCGTTGCTTGCTTTTGTATCGCCGCTTGGATTTACTCGCTCTCGTTCGCTTGTTTTCGGTGAACGACACTCATCTGTTGTCTCTCATTCAGCCTCTCAGCGCCTCAGTGGAGCTTACTCGCTGTCGTTCGCTTAGTCGCTGCTTTTGTTCGCTAGCTTTGCTCACTCGCTGCCTCTCGCTCAGTCACCACTTGTGTTCGCTGAGTGATGCGCTCTCGTTGCTTGCTTGCGTTTACTTGCGGTGCTGACTCGTTCTTTCTCGCTCAGTCGCTGACTGCATTTACTTGCAACGCACACTCGCTGTCGTTTGCTGACTCGCTACTTGTGTTCACTGTGCATTACTTACTCGTTGTTTGCTGGCGTTTACTTGCTTACTCGCTCTCGTTTGCTCAGTCGCTGCTTTGTCTGCTGATCGACGTTCACTTGCTGTCTGTCGTTCAAACTCGACAGATGTTAATTAACAGAGTTCTTATAGTTCTTTTTATAGATTTTTATTTGCAATATTTTCTTTAAATTGATAGCATCATTTATACCCTTTTTAGCATATTTAATTGCTATATTAAATACTATAATTAACAGTCTCGTTTTAGTTTATTTTATTAGCCTTTTTAATGCCATAATTAGCAGTATCGTTTTAGTCTATTTTATTTGCTATAATTTACAGTTTCGTCCACCCTCTGGCACAAGTTTAAAGCATGATTTCCCCTATTCCCTTTACAATTGCAGCAGCTACTGCTCATCCTTGTGTAAAGTTGCCGCCGACTTAATTATTAATTTGGCATTTACCACAAAACGATTATGGCGCAGCTGCAACGATGGCCAAGGAAAAAGCAGCAGGAAAAGCGGATAATGGAGAGTGAGGAGAGACTTGTTTGAGAGTCCATCCTAACCACTTCCTCAATTGCATAAATCGAAAATTTGTGCTTTGGCGCGTGTCACGAATAAGCAAGGGAAACTCCAAAAAAAAAACGCTCTCCTCTGCCCCTCCCCAACCCCTGCCCATCCCCCTGCCCGTCTAATTTCTGAGACAATGTGACAAGCTCTGGGGTCTCAGCTCCGACAGGGTTGGGAGTTGGGAGTTCAGTCGAAAGCCAGTCTGTTTGTCACCCAAGTCATTTACATGCTCCGCTCGTGTACGTGACTCACATATAGCTATTGCTGTTATATATTGAATGTATTTTGCTTACACTGACAGAAATTAGGCACTTCAAAGTGCCAAATTTAAAGCCAAAAAAACTGCTTGCTATATCTATATATATATATCTATATCTTTAATTATTTAAAAATAAATTTAAATTGAATTTGTAATTTTTTAACACATATTTCTCACAGTGTAGCCCTCTATTCTTGAGCATGCCCGTGACTGCGGTGAGCTTGGCTTACATTTGATGAAAATGCGAGCGAAGCGTTGTCAATTTTAATACACAAACAAGCATACTATATGTGTCTATATATGTAAATTTTAAATGTCCACCGGGAAGGCAGTTTCTCTCTCTCTCTCTCTCTCTCTCGCTTTCTCTGTGTCTCTCTTTCTTTTCGTCTGTTCCTGCTTGGTTTCTGTTCTAAACTGAGTCACGCAGCGCATCGATAAAATATTTAAAATTCATTTCTAAGCTTTTAGTAGTCAACAGGGCGCACCGTCTTCCCTCCTTATCAACAATTCCAGCGTTCTACAACCCGACTATTACTCAGCTTACCGTTCCCCCTCGCCCTTCTACAGCTGCAGCAGATAACCGTTAGCCAAAACCATGCACAAGAACTGCAAATGGTACCCACTGTTCCTTCGGCTCCCTCTTCTCCTCTGCTACTTACGAGTGAGCTTTGATTTATGTGCGTATTGGGAGCATGGGAGTTTATACGATATACAGCTTGTCCTATCTATAAGTAAATAGTAATACTCATACACACTACGACCATGACTGCTGACTGTTTACCTGCTGGCAGTCCAACACTCACTGCTCACAGTTGCAATTGCACTTTATTAGTTTTGCTATTCAATTTCAATTTATTGCTCTTCATTGCTGTTGCTATTCCCATTCCTTCTAGATTCCATTATCTATCAATTCTAGGTGTTGTTCACTCGTCATAAAAGCCTCGAGTAAATGGGGTATTCAATTTTGCCAGCAGTTGATAAGAATTTGTGTGCAATTCTTGTAGAAATTGTCTTTACAGCGCGTAGCGCGAGCTGTGGGTGTTTGATGATACAGCGTATCTCCATCGTGTGCAGCTATAGATGTTTAATTTTTTACTTTTTATACAGATTATCTTTGACTTTTACTTTAATTTAGTTTTGTAATAAAATTCTTTATAGATCTGTCAATAAATAAATAAATATAACACTTTATGCTATCATGCTATATTATTTTCGATAGCAAAATTCTAAAATATTTTATTAACTTCCAACATCTCCGGCTTTTATTAAATTTTAGCTAAAATGTAGTTTGAATTTTCTCTCTAGTATTACTTTTGCTCTTTATTTTACGCTTCCTATACAGCTGATTATTTCTCTTTACTTTATATCCATGTCCATATCCTTATCCAAAGGCATTTCCTTGACAAATATTTAAACTCAATTTGATACAGAGCCGAGTTTATCTCTCTGAATCTCTCCATGCTGACCCTAATCCAAACAACGAGCAGCTCTATTCCTGTCACTTTTTTATGGACTTTCGTTATTTATTATCATATGTGATATTTTATGTCTTGCCCGTGTGCAATTGTGGCTCCTACTGCAGAGCAGATTACAGTGTAGGGGAGCAGGAAGAGTGGGGAGGGAGGAGGGGCAACTGGCAGTCTGCACTTCAGTTCGATTCTTTTGTTGATTTTTCTAGATTTGAAGCACTGATTGTGCGAGTTTTACAACCGGCAACGCCTCGACAAGGTGTGAATTGTGAGCAGTTGTTGTTGTTCTTATTTTTTTTATTGTTGTTATTGGTACGACCATGCCCTAAACCAATGCCCGGCTATTTGGTTTGGCTCTTTGATCGACAGCTTGCCTAAAACTGTCAACGCTTATTTTGTGCTTCCCCTGCCTTTCTCTTGCACAATCTCTCTACCTCTCTCTCTCTCTTCTCTCTCTCTCTCTCTCTCTCTCTCTCTGTCTCTTTCTCTGTCTCTGTCTGTGCTGTTTTATGGCGCATTTCTTTCGATTTCCAACGATTTATTTGAGCTGCTGCCGCCTCAGTGTTTGCACGGCTGCTGTTTATTGTAGTTGTTGTGTTTGTTGTGTTTGTTGTTGTTGTTGTGTTTGTTGCAGTTGTTGTATTTGTTGCGCTATCACAGTGTATATATCGCAGTGGGGTCTCAACTGCTGACGCTTAGATTAAGATTATCAGGCAGCCCCTTTGCCCCCTTTGTTGCATGTTGGCAGTTGTCACATTTACAGTTAAGTCTATGCCTTTGAATGACATATCTATGACTCGCCGAACAAATTGTAAATGAATGAACATTGCTCACAATATCGAAAAATCAGCAGTCCATCAACCAAAACTAGTTCAGAAATGTTCAGTAAATTTTTAGATATTTATTAAATATATTTATATATCGTCTACACTTATACTTCAATTGGCAAATGTTTGAATTTATTTATACTATAAAAACTTTGATGAAAAGATCTTGGAAATATTTTTTAAATATATTTAAACTCATCTGTACGTAACTGTAATCTTTGAAATATTTTTTTAAATTTTTATTTTACGTTTAAATTATTTATTGAATTGTTTAATATTTTTAAATGCGTTTAACTTATCTTTAAATACAATTTATTTTATTTTATTTATTTGAGTACAGCTTTATATAAAACATTTGAATGTCTTTTAAATACAATTTTGTTATGAAATCTCTGAAATATTAATAAATTATGATCACTTATAAGTACATAGTTGTATTGCCTTTTATTTGGCTTTAAAATTATATCTTTTATGCTTAACATTTCAAGTAATTCCTTTTCAACTTTGCTGCTGCCCAACTTCAATTTGCAGTTTCATTTTTCACTGCAAATCTCAGCAGTTTCTCTGCGTCATTCACACTTAACGTTTGGCTGCACATTCTCACTTTGTCACTAGAGAATTTCGTCTATGCATTTCCCGCAATTCTCCGACTTTGTTTTGTTGCAAAGTGCAACATATGAAACATTTAATCAATTTTCCATAAATCAAATGCCAAATCAGCTGCATGCCCCTAACGAGTGCCACTCACTTTTCCACTTGCCTCTCTCCCCATCTCTCTCTCTCTCTCTTTAGCTCGCTGTCCCTCTCTGTGAGTGTGCCTGCATATATATTGCTGTGGAAAATTGCTTAACTATATGGAAAATTGACAAGTTTTGACGGCTGACAGTGCGGTTGGCTACCTCTGCCTGTCTCTGGGCCGTGTTATGCATGATTTGCAGTAAAAACTGCATAAATGCCAGGCTAAATTTAATAAAAATAAAATGAATTTGTCAGCGAGTGCAACTACGACATGGCGTGTTGCCGCACATTTCGCCCTTTTTAGCAGTTCCCTCGAATTATTTGTACGTTTCTGGCCAATTTTTGGCAAATAGAAAAACTTTTGCCTTCGCAATCACCGGCAGACATGACATGACGAGACGAGGCAAGTTTATTGAACTCGCTTCGAAATTGATTAGAAAATGGCGAGCAATTTGTCAGCAGAGCCACAAAACGATCCATAATATTGTCTAAACAGCGAGTAATTTCTATAAATCCCCGCCCAGACACAGGATGCAGACAGACGGACGGACGGACGGACAGACAAAGGTCTGAAGTCTGAAGGACCAACCGCAGACGGAACACATCAACCATGTCTGTCACCAAACACTGATGACCTGACCTCTGATCCTTGGCCGTAATGCATTTCCTTGGCCTGCATCCTTATGGGAAATGTCTCTCTGTGTGTCCCGACATCCGCTTAGTCGCATTCCATATAAATTGGATTTTCACAGCTGCCAAACGAAAACGATTTTCCTCGGCTTTCTTTTCTTTTCTTCAATTTGTTACAGTTGCCCATGCTCTAATTACAATTGAGCGATTTCAGGCCTCATTATTACACTGCTTGGGCAAACAATGCTGCCAGAATATTTACAAATTTCTTTAGATTTGCCAATTATGCTCAAAACTGAAATAAATTCGATTTTACTTGGCTCGTTTATCTCATTTGCTGAGCTCAGTTCTATATTTGCAGAGTTTCAACACCTACACAAAGGAAAAATGCAGTTTTTAAATTAAATTCGGAAGAAATAAATTTTCAGAATTATCTAAAAATTATATAGATTTAAATATATTGCTTTAAATAGCTAAAAAAAAATCCTTAAAATATTATTTCGAATATTATAAGCAATAAATAAATTCTTTAAATGAGATTTATTTAATATAATAATTAAAATTCTAGTTTTATACAAAGAAAATGTATATTTCAATTTATTTTATTTCATTTCTCGTAAGCTTGATTCCAAAATTTTTACGAATTCATCTTATCAACATTAACATTCTTCATTCTTGGTAAGAATCAAGTTTAATAATTTTCTGTTAATTTTCTCTCAGTGTATGTGCATAGTTTCAACACCTACTGCAATTTGTTTGTGGAATATCAATTTATCTGCAACAGCCACTTCCGGTGGCCATTTTGTGCGTCTAGGCGATTCGTAATTTCCTTTTGCAGCCACTAAACTGTGTGCGGTTGATGACAGATAAGACCGAAGGAGTGCAGTTTCTCTTCCTCTTTCTCTCTCTCTCTCTCTTCCGATGCTTTTAACCACAGAAGCCTCAGCCACATGAATAATTCGCAATGGCAACTACTAAGCTACTCTCTCTATCTCACTCTCTTCATCTCCTCCTTCTCTCTGCAATCCTTTCGTTTGCGCAATTTGTTGTTGTCGTCATCCCAAAATGGCCGACTGTAAAACTTGTGCAAATGCATTGAATGATTTATTTGGTGTGATTGCTACACACACACACTTAAACACACTCACACACACTTACAGTCACGCTCTCTCTTCCCCTCGCTCCATCTCTTTCTCTTTGTCTTTATCTGCATATATTTGCTATGCTCTCTCAAACAGCTGCAGCTTGCCGTAGTGCACGCTCTGTCCGCCAGAGGTCGCCCTTAGCCTTTGCCTTTGGCTTTGTGCATTTTAATTGGTCCGCTGCCCATGATGACGATGCGTTTGCAAGTGTTTTGATTCCGTTTGCACTCGTAACGCCAGTAATCAGCCTCTGCCCCTCTCACTATCCCTCTCTCTCTCTGTCGCTCGCATTTATTAATTATAAATGCCGTTAAATTGCTCAAAGTGATCAACAGAGGGTGCTGTAAACGCAGCTATTGTTCTGCTCAGCAGCAGGTGCAGAGATGGGGTATCAACGACTAAGGTTTTATGTTTTATATTTTATGCCTTTAATTATATTTACATTTATTTATTTTTTTAGTATTTATATTTTTATATATTTTTTTTAGTATTTTTATTTATTTATTTAAATGCCACCTGTGATCAGTCTACCAAAAAATATTAAATAACAAATTATGGTTAGTTTAATAACCATTCCCAACTTTATTTATATTAAAGAAATTAAATTAATTTCGCATTACTCTATAATTTAGTCGAATTTATAGGGTATATGGAGTAAAATATAGCAATATATCAAAGCAGTAGCATATAATATATAATTTATTTAAATTTATAGGTATAATACAATATATAATTTAATAAAATGTATAGGGTATCAGTAGTACAATATTATCTATAATTCAATAAAATTTATAGGGTTTCAGTAGTACAATATAAACTCTAATTCAATAAAATGTAGAAGGTATCAGTGGTGCAATATAATCTATAAATTATTCAAATTTATAGGGTATCTGATAGTATCATTTATAAAATTTATGGAGTATTTATAACACAATTGCTGTACATCGTTTTTCAATAGCTTTATTGTAATATAAAATGATTTCCATATGATTTATGATTTAAACTAAATTTACAGCGCATCTACTAGTCGGCTATCATCCATATTGTTGAGTTGTACTTGCTATATGAACTATTTGCCATTGATTTCTTTGAACGCATCAAAGTTAACATCGCAGCATGCCATTGCAGTCCATTGAAGCCGAAGTGAATTTCTCCGGCAGAGAGCAAAAAGCATTTCAATTGAGATTTATTGCGGCGTACTGGGCCCACCAAAGGGAGAGACAGCGAAGGGGGAGTGTTGAAAAGGGAAGAGGTAGAAGTGGAGCAGGGGGGGCAGGCGTTGTTCTTCAGTTGTTTTGCATTTTGCACAACTTTAGAGGGAACTTCACGCCCCTACAGAAGCGCACCGAATTGAACAGAAGCTGTGCCTTTAGTTAAGTTTTAGATTGAAATTTATTGTACTGAACGTTACGCTCTCGCTTTCTCTTCCTCTCTCTCTCCCCCTCTCACTCCTTTTTTCTCTTTCTGTGGCAAAGTCAATTCCTTTGATTTGTGGCGCTTTTGCGTGCAATTTTTTAAATTGAAAATCACTGCCCTGCGCAATCCTTTTTACATCCTGTGAGCTCAACCAAATGAATTCGTTTCGTTTGGTTTCATTTCGGTATAGACATTTTTTATTTGCATCTTTTTTCTCTGTATTTTTTTTTGTAAAATATGCAGAGCGCGTATTTACTTTTATCGTGATTTATGCGCCACAATTGATATTGAGGTTAATAAATTGAAGGCTACGTCGAAACAAAATTCTAAAAAAATAAAAAAAAATCAAACCAGCTACAGAAATTGGAAATGAAAATGGAAACGAGTTTTCGCCAGCACTCAAATTGAGCTCAAGTGCAGCCAAGGCATTTTCAATTTTGGATTTCACCCAAAACAAAATATTTTAAAGTTCATTTTAACAGTTTGGCAAAAGGTCATCTGCCTATTTAACCCTTTTTAGGCATTGGAAATCGTTTTCAAATTCGGTTTCCACTCGGCTGCTTTGTTTTTGCTTTATGACTGACCCTACAGCTTGACCTTGACGAACGTGAACTGACTATTAACTACGCTCTCTATCTCTCTCTCACTCTCTCCCTATCTCTTTCTTTTTCTATTTGTCCCTCTTGCTGTCTATTGTGACTTCTTACAGGATGTTTGCGTTCACAATTCCAACTAACCTTTTTCTTTGTTTTCATTTCCTCTTAAACCCAAATATTTCTTTGCATTTGCTCAGTGTGTGACCTGAGGTCAATGTGTGCATATTTGACATAACTCTATAAACACTGTATACCCACTCCCTTACTTTTTCTTACTCTGTGTCAATGTCACAATTTGACATAACTTTAACCTCTTCCACTTAAATTCTCTTGCCCATTCCAAGGTGTTAAGTGGCTTTACAATCTCTGCCACAGCTGCGGAAATGCCAAATAATTCCCATACTGGCAGCTGATCGGACAGACATTACACTGCAAGAAATAACCAACAATTTATTTAAATTAATATTAATTCCTATCTTACTAATTTTTGCTGTTTAAATTCAGAAAGAAACAACTTAAACTCTGCTTGCTTTATGGCACCAAACTTGGAATCGAGAGTTTAAAACTACTTTTATAAATACAGAAATATTTAAAATTATACACCAACTAAATAAAAATATTATAAAATATTTAAAGTAATATTAATATCAAAATATTTTCAATTAAATGTAAGCTTAAGATATATTTAAATTGTCTTGAATTTTCAAAATACACTTTAAGCCCAATTTCTTTCAATTTGCAACTTTCCTCTCAATTCACAGCCCATAAATATGATTTTAATCGATTTCTCTGGTCACACTGGCGCACACACTGTTCCAACACTCAAATACACATTTGAAAACAATGAAAAAGCAATCAAATGGTCACATTTTTGGGTTTTACAAAAACTTCTACACATGCTTAACTTTTTCTCGGAAATTTCGAACTTTGGAAAAACTTTATGCCCCCGGGGGGGCAAAGGATAAAGTTCAAAATAAAATGTATAGTTTATGTGTAAAAAATTTGCGTATATTTCTGCATGCATTAAGGATATAAAATATGTATGGAAAGTAAAATAAAACAAGGAACAAACGAACAAACTGCAAACAATTGCAAGTTAATGTGGCAAACAAGTCGCTTCACTTGCTGCCGAAATACCCGATAATAACCGATTGCACTAACCGATTCCAATTGCTGCAACAGAGTTGCAACTTTTCTGTCGTTTGTATAATTTGTTGGTATTATTGAAGTTGTTGTTGCAGTTGCATTTGTTGTTATTTTGGGGCGATAAACTGCTTCGTTTCTAGTTGGACGAACTGCTTTTGAGATAATGCTCCGTTTGCTTTCCTTCCTCTCTCCCGCTGTCCCTCTTTTTGGCCTTTCCGCCTTGCGCTTTATTGTTGTTATCTGATTTTCGGGTAACTGCATTGTCATGACCCCTGCGACCTAACCCCGCTCTAACCCCAAGTGAAAACTTCTCTCCTGCTCCTTGTCACTCGCTGCTGTTTAGCAAAAGTTTTGCTTTTAGCTTTGGCTTCAGCTTCGGCTTTGGCTTCAGCTTTGGCTTTAACTTTGCCAGAGTTGTCGCTCCATTTGCAACTGCAGTTGCCACTGCAACCCTGCCTCCTCACCGCCCCCTCTTGTGGCACATTGTTTGCAATTGTTCCGCACAGTTTACTGGCTAGCATTTTTCTGCTTTTTACCAAAACTTTTCTTTTTATATTTTTAGATTTTGGTGAAATTTTCCTTTTGTATTTGCAGCTAAATGAATTGCACGAGACGCTGCTAAGCATCTGGGCTAAGTGAATTGACCAGTAATTTGTTACAGCTATTACTTCTATGGATATTACTATTGTAGTATTGTTGTTTGTGAGGTTTTCCAACTGCTCTATTTAAAAATAAATTCAGAAAACAAATTTAAATTGAAAGGTTTTGTATAGCTTGATGATCGTGATATTAACTTGTTTTTCTTCAGTGATTCCAACTCACGTTGGGCGCCAAATTTTAATCAAAGGCGCCCAATGTGAGCTTGTATCATTTGAGCTAAAACTAAACATTTAATCTCTTGATCTTATTTCCGGATGCTAGATTTAAGTATTATATACAATTTCAAAAGTTTTTCATGAATTAATTTAATTTGTTTAAGCTTCTATACAAATTTCAAGGCTGACTTTAATTTTGTCAAGAATTTAAGAGTTTAAATAATATTTAATTTATATATTTATTTATTTATTTAAACACGTCAAACCGGCTTTAGTTTTTATTTGCAGTGTACGCTATCCGCTGATCATTAGCCGCAATTCATTACAGTAAAGCCATAATCCCTGGCATGTTTTAATTTCCAATAATTCCGCTGCTTAAAACTACAAATCCCCGGCATGCAGAACGTGCCACACGTGGCAGTTGCCAGTTGGCAATAGTTTATGCCTTTCGCCCCTCTTCTCTCTCACACACATTTTGGCTGCCTGTCAATTTAGCAGGCCATAAATTTAAATATTGTCAACATTTTTTTGGATGGGTCCCTGGAAGTTATCTATGCGGGTTATCAAGAGGTCGAGCAGGGCACACACTTATCTGTCTGGTAAGCCATCGTGCAACTGTGCCACAATTCAGCTGTAGTTTAACAATCCATATCGATGTGGATGAGGCGTAATTAGCTCTTGCTCTCATAAATGGTGTGAATTATTCTCCACTCTCTATCTCTCTCTCTATCTCTCTCTCTCATTCTATCTCTCTCTATCTGTTCCGTCTGTTTATTGCACTCATTATGGTGTTATATCTTAATTATTTTAATGGTTTATTGTGGCAATACAAACTGCAGTCTCTGAGCTGCACTTTCAAGTCGATAATATCGCGTGTTTGCTCGTGCTGCATATTTCTGTATCATTTGCTGAAATGATTATATTTGTGTATATATAATTTCTATAATAATAAACATAAATCGTAACGCTTATTTGTGAAAAACGAGGCGTCTTAAGGCCTGCCAAGGTGTCGGTTCTGTTCAGTTTAACACGCACATTCGGAATGTACTGCGTGTTATAGTAATACTTCTATATAATTTAAAAAATAATAAAAAAATATTATATAGTACTTGTATATAGATAGTTTAATTGAAATCCCATGCTGTTTAACATGATCTTTGGCTAGCTGTATCGCTTTTGACCATGATCTCCTTCGAGTTGATTATTTTTTAAGCCCGTGCTGCATAATCTATAGGCTATATTTAGCGTATTATCAGCCAGTTGTGTCATTAGTATAGCAGCTACGTCATTCAGACAATCACAACTACACAGGGGTGAAGTTTGTAGAGACGAAATGGATTACAAATGCATTACAAGTAAACAGCAAAGATTAATAAACCAGTACCCATGAAGTGGGCAAAAATAGGGTTAATAATTCTATGTAAATTTATGTAACAAACCCCATAAAGTGTATGTAGCCCGTCTGTTATAACATATAAGAAACGTAATATTCAAAATAGAAGTTTGTTATTCTGAATGTATACTCTCTAGTATTACGTTTGTTTATCCTGAAAAGATGATTAAAATCGGTTAATAAACACAGAAGTTATTAAAGAAACAATATTGCAGACTTTTGTAATAATTTAATTGTAAAATTAATTTTAATCAGTAACTGAAGCAACTGCTTCTTTCGCACATTACATTTGCATCTCTTGTAATGCAGTATATCCGCTATTTGCTAATGATCTCTTTTAAAGAGCTGCAGTTATTTTGCATTACTTTCTCAGCAGTTGTAATGCAATGTGGTAATGCAAGCTCAGCTTTGAACCTATATACTTAGACTTCAAGTCAAACTTTCTCGTCTTCTCCCGCATCCTGGGAATATAATTTTTCTCGCATTATCCAACGATCTGCGGTTTGATGGATTATGTTATCAGCGTGGCCTGGCAAGGCGGCGGGATTTATGAGCCTTAAATTGATGGCTCATTTGTAATCCGCTGTCAATTGGCATGACTGGACAACTGGCCAACTGGACTAAAGATTCCTCCTCAATTGATTTGTCAGCTTAGCTGCCTGCCACCCAGCGAGCATTGAGACTGTCTGCCTCCTCGTCTGTCCCTCTGCCCCTCTCTCTCTCCCTCTCTCCTCATCCTCCTTCTCTGCCCCTACTGCGTTTCCAATGAAGTGAGCTGTTTAGTGCTTGGCAATGAGCATTGACAGAGCGCCAGGGCGCATTGCCTTCGGTTTGTTTTTTACTTATTTCTGCTGTTTATGGTGTTTTTTGCCTTTTTTGCTAGTAGTTAAGCAGAATTCCCCCGGGGCGGAGACGAGGGACGCAAGATTGCAGCGAGACGAGACGAGAAACAAACAAAGCGCAGACAATCAGCGCAGATGATCAGCGAAATGAAGCTGAAACAAAAGGTAAACTTGAGCAGAAAGAACCGAGAGCAGCGATAGAGACGGAGAGATCGAGAGGAGAAAGGAGAGAAGAGAAAAGAGAGGAGAGGCGCATAGAGCGGGAGCTAAGTGCCACCCAGAGCAAACACGAGCAGCAGAGAAAAGCACGATTGCTAAATCCGCTTTTTTACCGTCAGATCTGACTGTTTTTTGAAAAGCTTTTGCTAGAAAAATTTGGAAACTGCGGCAGGCGGAAATCAGGGATTTTTTCAAACTCTGCTTTTTGTTAGCTTTTTCTCAAAGTTTTCAAAGTTCTTGCTAAAATGAGAAACAATTATATAGCTTTTGTTATCGATTATTATTCTATCGATATATGCCCATAACATCTTAAATTTAAAGCACCTGCTTTAAGAATAATTCTCAACAATAATTGAATAACTTCTCCAGGCTTTATTTCGCAAAATTTTTCCGCTAAAAAGAGGTTTTTTTCCTTGATGAAAATTGGCAACACTGTAAAGCATCAACAGCGTCTGTCTGACGAGCTGTTGTTACCATGGCTGATGTTGCCCCAGCCTGTTGCTGTTGCTGTTGCTGTTGCTGTTGCAAGTCGCAAGTTGCAACGACAGCAGCAACACCTCTTGTTAGTTTTGCTGATCATGATCATGGGGCATCATTGGGTTTCAGCTAAGACAAAACTTCTCAGTTTCCTGGCCATGTTGTGTGCAACGGTCAATCATGCGGCGAGTTCATGTTGCAGTGTGGGTGTGGCACAAACAGATAGAGGCAGACGATGGACCACAGACAACGGACAATGGGCATCTCAGCTCAAATGTTGTTTGTCGCATGTTGTCCTGAGCCCACGATTCATGCTGCACAAAGGCAAACAACTGCCAAGCATTGTAAGTTCATTAGCGGCAAAGCACACGATTTGCTTGCCACTTGATGATGCCTACACTTGCAGAAATCATGCACCACAAAGCATAGAATTCGTTTTTGTAAATCAAAGTATTGAAAAATTGGTATAGAATTGCGTATACAACTATGAAAAGTATTCCAAAGTTTGATAGAAATAAAACTTTTTATGCTGACTAGCTGACAAACTTTCTGTAAACAATCGACCTACAAAATTTATGAATTGCGAATTAAAAGTATAATCGATAATCGATAATCGATTTTTCCACCCGTTTAATTTTATATTATTTAAAATGTATTTATCATTATTAAATTATTTATTAATATTAAAATATTATTATGTATGTTATTATGTAGTTTTTCCCGATTCATAACTATACTCTGTACAAACTGATCATACCCTAGCATAGAGCCTAACCAGGTGCCGGCAGCATTTGCAACATGCAAGAAAGTTTTCTGGGCTCTAGCGACAATCGAAATGCATATAAACATGAGATTTGATTTTTTGCTTTTTCTCGACTTTTTCTGCTGCAATTTCCGACTGGAACTTGTGAACGGATCGCATTGGGATGGGTTGGGATGGGTTGGGATGGGTCGGGTTGGAATGGGATGCCTAACTAGGCAAAATCACTCATAGCCAAGCACCACATGTGGCATACGTAGGCGCTCTCTCTTTCCCTCTCTATCTATCTCCCCCTAGCTCCGTCTCTTTTTGCGTCTGGTTGGAAACCGGCTTCATGGATCCCAGTCATGTTCTGCGCTGCACGATCAGCTTCGGCAGCATAGGGGCACCCTGCAGCTAAAGAACAGGGTGTATTGAACCGGCGACGAAGCCAAAAGTCAAAACGTGAGCCTGGACTCCCGACGCTCGATGCAGGCCCCATTAAACCCATGATGCAATAATACAAGGTGGTTCACTCAGCAAATCACGAGCAGTCCCGTAGTCCCTTACTGTACGTGCGAGTGAAACAGCGTTGAGTAGTGAGTGCAAGACATCGATGTTTTGCCAGCTCTAACGCACTGCAATAAGGGACTAAAACCGAACGACTTCGGCAGCCGAGTGAACCACCTTGTATAATTCCATCATGATTAAACCTGACTCGATCTACAGCTCTCGCTCCGACACGCAGTCTGTCTCGCTCTCGCGCTTTTTATCGCTCTTTTAGCGAGCGAACGAGCGAATGCTAACAAGCAGGCAGCGGCAGCGACGCGGGCAGCGACAGCGACGCAGGCAGAGAAGCTGAGCAACTGGGCAACTCGTTAGGAGAGACCCGTAGGTCTTGTTGTTGTGCCCGTTGTTGTTGTTGTTGTTGTTGGCGTTATCTGGTAACAACGTGTTACGAATTACTTTTAACAAGACCCTTAGCAGATAAAAACCTCAAAACCGGTCTAGAAAAACGCGAGAGAGTAAGCACAACACAACAGAGAGTCAAAGAGCGCCAGAGAGCGAACGTGCGCTCATTAGCAAATTTGTTGTGCACACACACACACACGCACACACACATACAGTAAGGAATTGCAATTAGCGCAACGCTCCTCTCTCTCTCTCTCTCTATCTGTCTCCCTCTCTTCTAGTTCCTAAGATTGTCATGCACTGATAGAGCAGTGCATGCGGTTAATGAGTGTCGCACGCACCCTGTATACCTGCAGACACCCTGTACGCAAAAACGTGCGACAAACAACAGCCACCCTCTGCAGCGCCCACTGTCAACAACAGCAGGGTGAGAGCGAAGAGAAAGAGAGAGAGATGGTGAAAGAGCGTAAGCCAGTGTCACCAACTTAGCAGTGTTGCCAAGATTCTGTAGCCAGATTTCAGTTACAAAATATCTAAAAATATAACTTATAATAAATATACAAAATAAAGCAAATATGCAAAAAGAAGAATAATACTAAACATTAATATTTTTTAAATAGTTAATTAGATAATAACATCTAAACCTCTATAGTTATTCTGTTTTTAATAAAACAATCGACTAGTTAAATATAGTTTATAATACATAATTATTACTTTTATTTAATATATTTTTATAATAATTATTTCTTTTATATATAATATTTTTTTGTAATTTATTAGATAATAACATCCAAATTTCAGTCTTTTGCATTTTTTTTTAATAAATTTTAATTAATGTTATTATTTTTATTGGATACTAAATTCTTATATAATTTTTAAATCTTTTTCCTAACCATTTTTTCATTTTCCTATTTTTGCCTAAATCTAGCCTTTTCGTAGCGAGCAGTTGGCAGCACTGATGCAGGCCATGTGCAATGGGTTGAGCCTGTTGTAGCATGCGAGCATGTGTGTCTAGTGAGATTTGTCAACCAACTGTGGGGGTTGAGCAGCAACAAAAACAGCAACAGCAACAACAACAAAAAAGGCTCAGCTCTAATGAGCTAGACTGCAAATGTCAACAGCTGCTGCAGCCGAAAAGCAAACAAATAGCCAAGTCTAACTAGCCAGGCCAACTAACTAGCTAATGCAACAAAGACTTGCAAAAAAGGAACAACAAACTGCATGCGAAATGCAGCGCCAGCTAGCAAATTATCGCATGCTACAAGCAGCCAAAGTAGCACTTGCTATAACGCACACAAACAAACGCGCTCACACACGCACACGCACACTTGCAAGCGCGCGCTCTCGTAGATTTTGCTGCTCTCTCAGACGCGCGCGCTCTCTTTGACAGGCAGCCGCTGCGCTCGTTGAGGTTCGTGCGCTCAGTGTGTATTCGACGATCGCAGCGTACGGTTCGACGACGCTCGTCTGCGTTTTTGTTGTTTTGACGATTTGCGCGATATTTGGTGTGTACGTCTGTGTGTGTGTGCGAGTGCGCGTGTGTGTGTGCGCCTTAATTACACCTTTTGAAACTTCAATTAATCAATAAAAGCGCACAGCATACGAACGGTAAATGCTGTGTGTATCTGACAGATACAATAGGCACTTGCTTGTCAACGCTCGATTTCGATTTCGATTTCTCGCAGTGTAATAAATACAATAAATAAAATGCACAACAAATACGACATATAAAGGCTGTCATAAATTAAAAAGAAGTTAATAAAACAGCCGCCAAGTGGCATCATAACAAGAAGCCTACCTCCCTCCCTCCTCCCGCCCTGCCTCCGTCGGCGAAGCCTCGCTTCAACCGTGAGGCAAAAACGAGTTATGAAAATACAAATTGTATCTCAAACGCTCGGTATCCGTATCTGTGTGTGCGTGCGCCCCTGTCTGTGTGTGTGTACGAAATTGTTATAAAAAATTAACAAGAAGCAGCAAAAGAAACAAGATATATATATATATATATAGTATATATAGCTCGATCTGTGATCGATGACGACGCCAAGCGTCAACTGAAATTGGATTTTGGATTTTGGATTTTGGCGCTCGCCGGCGGCTCCTCCAAGTGTCGCCTGTCCGACACCTTCAAGCGAATACCGAGTGAGTGTTTCGAGTGTATTCGTTGTATTCGTTGCATTCGTTGCACTCGCTGTCTGTTGGCTGGCGCTACAGAGCATTTTAATTAAAAAATCTGCTCAGAAATAAAGTCAAATGACTTGAGCAACTGTGAAATTGGATTAACTCTTGTGATTTTTAATTACCACACTGTCTGGGATTACCAACAACAACTACAACATCTACAACAACATCTACAACAACAACTGCAACTACAACTCAAGGTATGTGACAGTGAAAATGCCAACTAGCACAAGTATCTGGTGTCAGCACAACGTTGCAGATACAAAGATACTTTTGGAAAATGGAAAATTGCCAAGATTTCAACATTTTGGCCTGTCCATCAATTGACGCCTCATAATTTGCAATGTGTCAGGCAATTGTAGAGGGAAAACATTTCACAAATGCCACTGACAGCACAATTTTCTTTTGCCTAGATGAGTTTTTTGCTGATTGACACTTGCAGACTATCAGATACTATTTAAAACTATTTTGTTGACTGCAATTAAAACTTTTTTAAATGGGATTTTGTGCTTATAAATTTAAATACTTTTATTAAAAGAATAAATTATTCTTAAGTCGCTTTAGAGCCATAACAAATGAGTAAAAACTGTAAAAACAGAAGTAATCAAGATAAATTCTGCTAAATCCTTTTACAAAAACGCCTGGATCTCGACATCTATAAAAGCTAGCGCTATCAAATTTTAAATATAGCTAGTTGTATGCCATACAAATATTACGATTTTTTCAAAAAGTGCCTGCCACGCCCCAACTGCTCACGAATCAATTAAAACCCCATAACAAGCGCAATGGCAAACATGCTGCGCCCATATATGCGCTGGCTTTATGCTAAGCTGTTTTAAATAGCGTATTAGTTAGATTTGGACTTGTATTTATGTAATGTAAGTTGTTATTTAGGCTTTAAGCCAGTTGATTTAACTGTTTTAATCGCAGTCTATCTACAGCCTTACAATCTCCATCTGCATTGCTTTAATACCCCACAGATTTGCTTGTCAATCGTGGCTAAAACGCTTTTAGCCAGCGCAATCAGATGTGTTAGTATTTCTCTTATACAGTTATGGCCAGTTACTGCATTTGGCTGTTGTTTTGATTCAGTTATTTGTTGGTTTATTGTGTTTTACTATTTTTCTGGTAGCCTGCGCTTCTTATCTGTGCTCGCTTTTTGTCGTTTTTGTCGTTTCTGTTGTTGATTTCGATTTTCTATACTGTTGCTCACCTCTGCGTTTCATTTTGTTTCGTTTCGATTTCGTTTTCGTTGTCGTTTTCCCAACATGCCACGGGCTTTGTTTACCCAACAAAAAGAGCCAAGAGCAGAGAGAGGAGAGACGAGGATCGAAGGGGTAGAGCCTATATAGAGACTATATAGGTATATGGGTATTGTGAGCTATGCGTGTATTTTCGTTTTTGGTTCGAATCAATATTGCTGTCAAAAAAACAGAAGAACTGAAATCTTATCTCTGTGCCATGAACATTATTTCATTATTTGTTGTCAAAGTTTTTGTCGGTTGCTTTTTTTTTTGGACTACTCTATAAGCAGAAGCAAATTATTGGGGCTAAGCAGCTGCAGGTGCCAGTTTATAGACCGCGTTAGAGCTGATCTCTGGCTTAGACATGCTCATTAATCTGCCATCAAATCGTAGATGCAGATAAAGATAATGCCCCGATAGATAAACCATTGCATGTCTATCCCTTCAAAGAGATCTTCGTCTGGGTTTTTTTTTTTCCGAATGTGCGGGTCTTGAGCTGGCTTTGCGTGTCGCTGGCATTTGGGAAATTATTGTTTTTTTGTGGTCAGGTCGTAAATTATGCGTAACGTGACACCTTTTCCATGTTACTTCACCATCCCAGATCCCAGATCTCAGATGCCACTTGCAACAGGTTTCTCTCCCTCTTTTCCTCTTCTCTCTTTGCCCCTTCAGTTTGTCGTTAATATTTTATTTCGTGCAGTTCGGTTTAATTTTACAATTTTTATTAGTTTCTTTCGTGCTTTCGGAAAGGATCTCGTTGCAGCGAAATGATTTCATTAGGTTTCAGTTAAATGAAACAATAAAAAAACAAAGGAAAATCAAATAAAAAACGCACAGCGTCGCTTTTTTAACGACAGACGCGTTCAAGGTTAACTTTTGGCTCAAAGGAAGTGGCCAAAGGTGTTGGCCAAACCGAAAAAAAACACAACGAAATACAACAAAAATATCAATTTACATACAAGCAGCATAGGGGCATGGCCTGTAGACAGAGGGGCAGGCAGATGCTAAGTTTATGCGGGGAAATGCGTGAATTCTGGAATACGTGAAGAAAAAGTAATTACTTTATACATAAAATAAAGTTATTAGTCTCGTTTTTAACTATTTTATGGCTAAGACCATAATTAATATTTATATGGTTTTTATAAAAATTATTATTAGATTTTATGGTACATTATAGAAAATGATCTGTAAGATCTGGTATATATATTATAGTTTATTTTAATTGATTGGCCATAGAAGATCTCGTGTAAACCCTAGTTTATCCAATGTTCTAAGATAATTTATGTCTGTTCTCAGATCTACTCAAAGGAAGCCGAACTAATAGAGTTGCCAGATTATTTTCAGAATATCTTCTCAGTTGATTTTTATTAGTATTAACAAACTTTATCGATACAATTTCAATTGTTTTATCACAAAAGCCAAAAATATATAGATGAAAATTAATTTCCAGTGTTGCTAAATGTATTCTTAAGACGAAAAAACTACGGCGTTGCCACTTGGTTGTCATGAAGTGAAGTTGGCTGTATCTTAGTTGCTGAATTCCCGCTAAACTCCTTATCGAATACAGCAGTTTTGGAATGCAAATCATGAACTGTGGCACGCATAAACGCGGCAAGAGGAAGATGCGACTGCCCGCTGCCTGACTGAGCAGCAGACATCATGTGGTGCAGTTTTTCTTAGCATTTTTGTTATTTTTTTTCCGTGTTTCTTGCTTTCAATTCTCTTCTTTCTTTCTTTCTTTTTTTTTGCTGCCCGCTTGAATGCAATGCGAAATATTGCGCAGTGTCACAGAGCAGCAAAAGGATCGAAAAGAACTCGAAGTCGCAGTCGCAGTCGGAGTTGAAGTTGAAGTTGAACTGGACTCCATGCTGTGGCAACACTCAAATGCCAGACGAGGCAAGAGCGTCCCTCTCCTCTTCCTCTACTCTCCCTCTCTCTCCAGTCTCTCCTGTCTCTGTTTGACTTTGTCATCTGCCTCGTTGCTTTTTACCGCCCGCAGTTTTCAGCCTCGACCCTCCTTCAACTGCTCTATACACCTACTCTTTTTCTCCTTCTCTCTTCCTCTTTTTCTCCTTCTCTCTCTCTCCCTCTTTCTCTCTTTCTGCTCATTGAAACAGGTGATCATTTTACCAACGTCCCTGGCTACCTGATCGCCTGATCATAAATTTCGTTTTTGTCCATTGCCTGTTTTATTGCCGATCTTCTTCGTACTCCCCATCTCTCTCTCTCTCACTATATTGCCCTCTCTTTCTCCGCCTGTCTCGCTCTCGTCACTTGACCATAAATTTTGTTGCTGCGGCTTTTGTTGTTTTTATGATTCTTGGCTGTTTTTTGTTTTCATTTGCCGTTTTTTGCCTTTTGTAACTTGTCCAATTCGCTTTTGGGTGTCTCCCGCTTAATTGTGCGGATTATCTCTGCATTCCCCGTCCCTCTCCTCCTTAGCCAAGTAAATTTATTGACAAGCGCATTGGCACTCCGTCAGTCAAAGAGTCAGAGTCGGAGTCGGAGTCTCAATCCGAGACACGAGACAAGTTGACTTGTCACCGAGTTAAGTTGTCACTCGGGCCGGGCATCCTGCTTAACATTCTTTTTTGTGGCTCCAGTGGCACCTGGGCGCTAATGCGCATACTAATGGGTCTCCATCTCTAGTTTTGCGTTATTTATTTGTAGTTCCAATTCATTTTGAATCTCTGCGCGTTGCCAATTTGCATAGCTTTGCAGCAGTGATGGCATCGTTGCAATATCGATGTTATCGATAAGCTCATAACGAAAATATCGATAGGGGAAAGTTGTAAACTTTTATTAATAGTTAAGAATTTAAATTTCAATTAATTTTAAAAATCTCTTTCTTGAATATCATCGGAATTTTAATTGATAAAATTTAAAACATCGCCCATTTAATTTATGAAATTTTATCTAATAGAATTTAAAAAATCTATTTTTTAAATTAAAATGTATGTAATAAATTTGTTTTAATAATAATTTAACAATTTTACTTCGTTAAAACTCAATTGCCTATAATTTTAATGTTTAATGTTTAAAAATAAAATAAATAAATAACTAAAAAATATAATATTTATTTTTATTTCTTTTTTTTTATTTAAAATAGAACCATATTTTCTACAAATGAAAAAAAAACACCACTTTTGGCTCAATTGTGCTCATAGTGGCAACTAGGCCCAAAAATTCCCTGCATTAGGCAGTGAAAATGATGCTATATACCTTAACTAATATCATATTAGCTTCAATATATAATGCATAAATTTTATATGCATTTTTATGCGGATTTTGCATAATTTTTGTCTTTTATGTGGAGCTAATTTATTTAGTTTTATGACCAACATTAAATATTAAATCAGCTTGAATTTCCAAGATTTTGAAAATGTATTTAGCTTTATTTATGTTGGACAATATCTATTTGATTTGATTGCTATAGTTAAAAACTATAAAAATCAATTTAAATTTCGAAAGTTAAGCTGAAGTTACGGAAAATAAACACACCCAGAGCTGGAATGCGAGCATGCGATTTTGTTATAGTTTTATTATGGTTTTTAGCGTTATTTTTTCTAGCGAAATCGTCGCCCCCAACAAATGGTGGAATTTTTTTGTCGACATTTACATGTATAAATCAAACAGGAATAACCCACAACAATCAGGCGTTTAAGCCATCATTCAGCTTGTCATGAACTAGAATTTCACCTCAAGTTGGCATTGGCAACATGTTGCTGCAACATTGTTGCCTCGCTTCCCAGGGTATCTGTGCGTTTATTTACTCTAATTATTGTGCAGCGGAATTGTCTTTTGGCTTATGTTTCATTATTGACAAACAAGCCGTACTTATATTGGGCGCAGCCGGGCTTCAACGAGCTCACGTTTTGACAACCAATAATTTTCAGTCAACCCGAACGCGACCCTCATAATTATAAAACCATTTCCCCTGCTCCCCTCCTTCCATCCTACCTCCCTCTCTTTCTTTAGCCTGTTTCTGCTGCCTCTTCTTCGTGTTGTTTAAACAACATGAGCAGAGCCTGCATTAACAACAGCAACCACAGCATATTGATTAATTTTGTACTTTTTTTTCTGTAACTGAAGGGGGCAATGAGAGAGAGAGAGGGGCAGAGAGTTGGTTTGAGCCCTGTTGCAGGCAACGGGACAAGCGAGCCAATCGTCCATCAACCGAAACTGGCCAAGTCAACGCGTCCGTGTGCTGCAATTCATCAAACCCAGCGCTGTCTTCTGGCCATTGGCTGTTGGCTGTTGGCCCTCGTTTGTTTGATTTATTTTGCAGCTCCTTCGATTTGTTGCTGGCTTCAGTCGGGCCAACTATCATTAGCCCCCGGACCCGGACTTTAGACCGCTCTTGGCCATTTTCGTGCGGGTTACGGACTCCACAAGTATTCCGAGTTTGTTTTTGCACCCTGTACTTCAATAAAGTACAAAAGGGTATATTAAGTTAGTACCAATAAAATATGTCCCACAAAATATATATTTATTCTTTATAACGATTATCAGCTTAATCTATATAGCCCTTTCCGTCTGTCCGGCTGTCCGTATTACAACCCAGATCTCGAAAACTACAAGATCTAAGATCTACTAGATCTTCTCAACTGTAAGCACCACAATTTTAAAATTATTGTACTCTCTATCGATGCTGCGAATTACATTACGATCGGTTAAGAAACAGCAAAGCTATGCAACAGACAATTTGCTCGATTCTCTTTCAAACCACAAAGTACAGGGTCTGCTACTGTCGACTACGTGCGACTAATCTGCTCCGTTCCTACTGGTCTTACAATTTTTTTTTCTTTTTTCTCTTTCTCTGCTTATTATTCGATTTTCGGCTAAGGTATTGGCTTCTCTCATCTCTCTCGGTATATCATTTTTTTTGGCCTTTTTGATAGCTTGCGGTTAGGCAGTTCGAAATCAATTTGACATGATTGCATTGATCATAATTTTCTGCTGCCTCCGACGATTACGAGGGGCAGGGCAGGGCAGGGCAGGAAGAGAGGCTGCTTTCTTTGCCTGTTTGTTTTTCCAGTCTTCTCGGCTTTATTTCGGGGCTTGTACATACATACTTTGTTTGCGGGCTATTAGCTTGATTATTTATGAGCTCTCTGCTCGTTTGAATAGGCCCAAACAATTAGACAGAGTACCGCCCGTATATATATATATACATATATCTATATATCTTTATCTGTATGTATTTATTTGTTGTGCCAGCTAATTTGAAAATTTCTGCATATGCTGTTCTGCTCAGCGGTATCTTCAAATAAATTTGCTGTATAGTTTTTAGTCAGCTTTTTTAAAATTTTTTTTTTTGCTTCTTTAGTTTTCATTTTTAAGCCATGGCCAAAATCTGTTTTTTACTCATTATTTGTCTTTGTCCAACAATAAGGCGTCAAATTGAGTTTTAATGGCATTTTGCTAAACGCTTTTTGTTGATTTTTTTTTTTAGCTCTTTGTGTATTTCTAAATTGATTTTCTGTTGCCTTTCTCAGATATTGTTGGTTTAACAATTATTATTATGTGTGAAGTTATTATGCGATTATTGTGTAGAATTGCTTAACGGCATTTATCAACGGTTAATAAAACTATAATTGTATATATTCAAATTGATTTTATATATATTTTTTTCTTATTTTATGATAACCAAGGGAAATATTAATAAAATTATTTGTTAAAACCTGAACAAAATGAGTTATTAACGAAATTTATAATCAAAATTCCTACTTAAGAAAAATAAATAAACTTAGCCCACGTTGGGCGCCATTTTTGCATATTTGGCGCCCAACGTGGGTTCAAATCAATTGCTTGAGATTTATTCTACGTTGAGAATTATTCTTCATTATTTTTACTACAGTAACTAAGAGCTAGGAAAACTATCTATAACTCCTTAACTACACTGCTCAAAATTTTTATAAATTTAGCTAGGTTATTAAAGAATTTGTTAGAGATTTGAGTTAACAAGTTTCTCCCAAGCGCCATTTTGGCAGCTTGAAACTGATTGTGCACGTTTCTATTATAAATTTGTATATTGTTCATATTTGGCGTTTGTATGTTTGTCTTGTTGCTTTTTGTTTAATAAATTCTTTGTATTGTTTATCGAAACATTTATTATGCATCGTTTTGGTTAAACACACACACAGACACAATAAGCTATCAATTTCTCAGCCAAACGTATCTGGCAGATACATCAAAACTAAAAGCAAAGAATACAAAAAAAAACAAAAAAAATAGAGAAACAACAATGGTAAAACTTGTTGCTGTTGCTGTTGGTGTTGTTAACTGTGTCGCCAAAGTTGTCGTTGTTCTGCCTTCGAATTGTTGTTGTTGTTGTTGTTGTTGTGCAGATAAATTCCATAAAACTAAAACGACGACTACCTAAACAACAACTGTTGCTGCTGACGCTATCATGGCGCAGACTGTAGAACTGATGATGATTTATGAGCGTCAGAAATCAAGTAGAAAATTACGTTAATAGAACAGCGGGGAGCTGTGGCCCCTACTAACCGTCTCCCCTACCCCCCACTCCCCTTTCCATTGCCTTTCCCTGTACTTAGACAAACAAGCAGAAAAAAAACTCTAAAAAACCTACACACAGACACGAGACATTGTTGTGCTTTGTGCTGCGTTTATTGAGCAATTTTAACTAGAATTTATTTTTGGTGTCTATAGAGAAATTATAGTAGTATGCTCCATTAGCTCATAAATAAATGTTCTCAGTGTAATATGCATATCGATAACATGCTTATCGATATTCGCCATTGCTATCTTGGCATATTTATCGATATTAGCAGTATTTCCTTCGATATTGATAGTTGTTACCTGGTTATTTATAATTATCGATAAGCGCATTTATTGTTTAAATATGTTTATCGATATTGCCTGTTGTTGCTTTGACTTGTTTATTGATTTTGAAAATTAATTATATCGATATAACAATTTAATCGATATTCTTAGTTATTTCTTCGGCATGTTTATAGATGTTCGTAGTGGTTTCTTTGATATGTTTATCGATGTTACTTGTTACTTGTTATATCGAAATAGGAATCAAAAAGAGGGACGCATTAGATATAAATAAAGTTAAAAACATCTTTTTTTAAAGCACATAAATTAAATTTATTCTAGTTGCCGTGATTAGCTTTAGTATCAGGGCTTATGCTAATTGCGTGCGCAAATATTGCGCATACGCCCAGTTGAGCGATTTGCCAGTTAATGAATGAGGGGAAAAACCGAAAGTGTCAGTTATAAAACCGACTAACAGCTATGTGGGTGTTCCCTCTTGCCATCTAAATCCCCACTTTATTACAGAGTCTCTCTCTCTCTCTCTCCCTTTCTCTCTCTCTCTCTCCCTTTCTCTCTCTCTCTCTCTCTATCTATGATATATTTCTGGCATATATCTCCCTAAGACATTTAGCAGCGGGCATAGTAGGCAAATGACACCTTGTTAGGGGTTTGACTTATGGCTGCTGTATCGCTTGCCCCTCTCTCCCCACTTCTCTGCCATTCTAATAGAGTGTGCGTGTGTGTGTGTGTGTGTGTGTGTGGGTTTTAGCTGGAAATGTAGCGTCTAGGTGTTAATTTTGTTTGTCGCCAGAACAAATGCTAAAAGCCAAGAAAAACTTGTCTCTCGAAATGGAAAACATTTAACAAGACATGTGCGGGCAAACACAGCGTGCACATTTAAATGGAAATTAGTTATGCCTATATATATGTACAAAATAAAATAAAAAGAAATAAAAAACAATTTAATTAAAATGAAGCATGCAGAGCAAAGGGCAGTTCCATTGAAATCAGTTAACAAAAGCAAAAGCAGAGCGCAAAAAACGCGCATAAAACCAGCGTCTAGCATACGAAATGCTCAAGTTTAAGCAGAATTCAGCTGCAGTCAAAGAGTTGAGAAGCAGAGAGAAAGGGAGAGAGGAAGGGAGGAAGAGAGAGAGAACTGAGCGTCTCAGGCATCATTAATTCTCACCCAAGTGTGGCAAGTCGAAATCGCGGCTGCTCCTGCCCCAGCTGCTTAAGAACTGTGTGCATATTTCCAATTAAAACAACTTGCAACTCTAATGAACTTGAAGATATCAATCTACGCGCTGTTGAACCTAAAAAACCGCAGACAGACAGCGCAGCAGTTGAGCCAACGAAAAAGCGCAGAAAACAACCAAGGAAAAAACAACAAAAAAATAATGTCAAGCTAATTAAAATGAGGCTGAGGCAACGGCAGCTCGTGAGCTCATATATAAATCATATAAAAATGTATCTGATGGATGCAGCGCGTCGTCTCCAGGCAGCACAAAAAGTATCTAAAAGTGTGCAGCGTTGTTTAGGCAGCGCAAATTAATTGAAATTATGCCCAAAAATAGCTGCAATGTGCATTGTATGTAGGCATCTTCTACTTTTTGTTTTGTTTTTTTGTTTTTACATATATGCACATGTATCCATCAGATACAGATACGCATCTGTGCGCTGCATTCACGCACATGTTGTCTGTCTGTCTCTCTGGCTGTCCGTCTGTCTCTCTGTCTGTCTGTGTGTGTGCAAAGGAAGCGCGTTAAAACAAACAAAAACATATACGAGTGTATATTTTTCTTATAAACAGACAGCAAACGAAACGAAATTATTTTATTTTCAGGCCGACTCAGTCAGCTTCTTGTAGCTGTATCTCTTTGCTCACTCTCTCGCTCTCTTCTCACTCTCAGTCTCTCTTTCTGGCAGTCTCAGTCTGTCTTTCTCTCAGTCTCTCCCATCGAAACATAATTAATTTCTGTTTGTTTAAGGTCTGCGCCTGCACTGACTGTTGCTTCCTGCCCTGCAACTGTGAGCAGTGTTGCCAATTTTCACCCAGAAAAAAGCTTTAAAAAAAATTTATAAAAAAATCCAGCTAAGTTATTTTAAGCATGTGCTTTAAATTGAAGGTGTTATGGGTGAATACCTTTCAAAATAATAGCAGCATTTCTATAATTCTTACTTATTTTAGTGGGAATTTTGAAAAATTTTAGTAAAAACTGAGAATTTGCCGAATTTTTCTAGCAGCTAATCTTTAAAAACCGCCAGATTTGGCAACAGCGATTGTAGCTGATATTTGACGTTTTTTTCTCCTTCAGCTGCTGCTCCTTGGGCCTCATTGGAATTTCAATTTGAAAGCTAAAAGATACATAAAAATACATATTCATTGTCGTTGGTCCTCAGCATGCATTGGGCATTTAAATTTCAGGCCATAAATTTTTGCAAATGTCATAAATTAAACATTTGGAAACTGATACGTTGTTTTTTTTTTTTTGCTTTTTTTGTTTGCCTTTGAATTGAGTTTATGAGCGCATTTTATGTATTCGGTTTTTATTTAGTATATATAAATTGACAACGCACAACATTTAGTCATAAATTATGCGCTTAATTAATTGGCCTGCCACATGAAAGGCGACTCTCTGCTTGCCCATTTAATTAGCCAAAAGAGCGCAGACACCAGCTGAAAGATCTCAGAACCTCATCTCAACTTGAGCTTCGGTTTCAGCTTGGGGCTCAGCTTTTAGCAGGTTCTTCTTGCTTAGATTTCTTTTGAAATATATGTAGTTTGTTGCCTGACTTTATTTGAATTCGAATTTCGTTTTGGCTTCATTCTTGGAATTTTGATTTGTTTGATCTCCGAGTTTTTTGTTTCGATTAAACTTCTCTCCCTCCAAAAAAAAAAACAAAAAAAACCAAAAAGAGATACATGATTTATGCATTGACAATCTTATCGCCCGATCATAATCTATAAACTATGCGCATATGGCTCGTATGTCAAATTTCATTTAGTCATTAATCTAAACACTAAAATCTCAAACCGATAAAAATATATATACAGAAATAACGAAATAACATCCATCAATAGCTTCGCCTGATGCATATCTATGAGATACACACAGCCACACACACAAAATTAATTCTTTTGTTGTGGCAAACAAGCGTAAAATATTACTAAATTCAACCACTTGAAGCGTAAAATTCTCTCATTTAAATACACGCTCTTGTTGTTTTCCTATACCATACGTATTTATTTGGAATTTCTTGGGCAAATATATACAAGAATTTACAGAATGTTTTCAAAACGAAAATTCAGCTATTTATAATTGATTTCGTGTATTTAAAGTGCACATTTTTAGAAACTGTATTTTAAATAGCCAAAATATAGATGCTACGTTAGACTTAATCGAACTGTAGAAGAAAAGTGGTAAATTTAGCGAGTTTTGACTGTCTGTAGGTCTATTTGAAGCTGTGGATCTCTGTAATTTCAAGAGCTAGGCTGATTAAATTTGTAATGTGGTTAGTTGTATATTTAGCGCTGATCAGACTTATTTCAACATTAAGGAATCACGCATTCAACGCCCCAAAATCACCAAAAACCCTAAAACAGCCAATTTTCCAGATAGAACTTTAATTTCTGGCATATTTTTAACTCTCAGCCATACGAAACTTTGCACAAAACTTAATGAAATTCGGCTGATAAATAAGTAACAAATAGATGCTAAAAGCAAAATATATTATTAATATGTCCTTCAATTAATTTGGATGTTAAACTCACCTTCAATATTTATAACAATTTTGGTTTATTGATTTATCTGTAGCAACTGAAACTTCTATCTAATCTCGTGTATGCTCAACGTGCAGATACCCTTTCTCAGCGATAGTTTGGCAATTTTCAGAGTGCGCAATTTTTAATTAAACAAAAGCTGAGAGCATGTTTGATAATTAAAAAATTGTCGTCGCTTTGCTTAACTTTATCTCAAAATATTGTTGTAGTTTGTAGCTGAAGTTGAAGTTGTTGTAGTTGTATTTGTAGCTGTTGCTGTTGCTGTGGTTACACTAAAGATTACACCTTGTGGGCGCTGGAGGAGGGGCAAATCAAAGGCGGCGGCAGACAAAAGATACGCCTGTTATTGTTGCTGTTGCTGGTTGGGGGCTTGGACTTATCTGCAAGTGCTTGGTTAGGCAAATCTTGGCAATACACACACAAAGTATCTGTATCTATAGCTGTATCTATAGCTGTAGCTGTAGCTGTATCTGTGTATCTGTATCTGTATCTGCGCTGTGTTCTTAGTCTTTTTATTTGTCGCGCGCTGATTAAACTTGCATTATGGCATACAAAGAGCGCCGTTAAAACAAATACACAGCAAAGGCAACGACAAAGGCAACGGCAAAGGCAACGGCAAACAAGGGGCGTCTTTAATAAGAAATAAAAACAAAAAGTTAATTAAATTGTAAGCGCAGTTCCTTTTGCCCCCCTCTGCCTGCCCCTAGCTCTTGCCACACGCAACTTCTTCATCATCTGCGGCGTTGCCCTTAATCCCATGGCGTGATTAAAGTAGTCCAAAGTGCCCCTGCTTCCTCTCTCCCTCCCCTCTCTAGCCTTATTTGTCTGTATCTATTTGCTTCCCCCCTCTGCGCAGTTGTGCTGCCTTTTTGAAGTGTGGCTACTACAATTGTATCTTTTTGTCTATGTATCTTTTTGTCTATGTAGCTGTGGGCAGCACTCCACGCCATTCATTAGCTAAATATTAACATATTTGCCTAGGCGGCACATAATTCAGGCCACAATTTAGGCTAGCTAAGCCCGGCCACAACTCTTTCTTCTCTGCCGCCTCCCGCTGCCCCGCCTCCCTCGGCACATTCTTCTGCGTCCGGGGGTAGACTGTAAATTATGTCGCATTCCTCCCCTCTTTTTGCCACATTTTTTATACATTTCTCCTTGTTGCTGGTGTCCATTTTATTTGCCAGTTTTTCACGCCATTTTGTTGGGTGCTCCAACACAAACATAAATCAGTCGAGTGGCAGGCAGTTTTTCCGCCATTTTCCATCAAGCTTTATGCTCATTACATAATTAAGTTGTCTTCCTTTAATATTTTCTAATTAAACATTTATAAACATTTTTTACGAGTCGTCAACAATTTAATGTCTGCATTTAAGATTTATGCAGATTAAAGTCTTTGCTTTATTTAAACTTTAAATAAGCTATTAAACAACTTTTCTCTCTCTTTCTGTATTTGCAGCTGAGCTCATTGTGCATATTACAACGCTAAGCCCAAAGGAATGGACAAAATGGTAAGTTCATTTGCATTATTGCCTCTATCCACAGCGCCACATTCGACGCCATTTTCCAAATTCTGAGCAAATGTTACATTCGTTCTTAAATAAAATTCCCGAAGGTTACATTTTATGCAACATTCATTAAAAGGTTTTTATTTGATTATTAGTCTATTTAAAGCATATTCTAAAGATTATTATTTGACAAATGTGAATGTGTTGAATGTGTTGAATGTGCTAACTAGTGGAAATATTCCATTAAGCTCTACTTTAATTGCATTGATTGCAACATTCCATATGGTCAGATTGTTTCCATTTGCACATTCTTCAAGGCATCATTCAACAAATGTGAATGTGTTGAATGTGATTAAATGTGGGAATATTCCTTAAACATTTCTCTAAAGAATCATTTAACAAATTTAATAAATGCGCTTAGCCGTGGAAAGTTGCCATAAAACTCTCAAAGATTTCGTGAGTCATAAGCAACTGCGGTTTCGCTTTAAATGTTATCTTAATTAGAAAAGCATTTTGGCCTGGCCTAAACGTTTTCGGCCAGCTCCGTCATAAACGTGCTCTTCTTTCCGCTGTCGTGTGCAATTTGATCGCAGTTCGTGAAAAGGAAAAACAAGCCAAACTTGACCTTAGACAAACTGCTGGCAGCTTGCTGCTCACAACTTGCAACAGCTGCCCCTTGGCTACTTCATTGCGCTTAGTTTGCCGCAAATTGTGGCAGACTGAGAGCCAGAGACAGCCACAACTGACCCGCTGCAATTGACCAACGTCCAAATGTCCAAATGTCCAAACGTCCAGCGTCCGACGTGCCACGTTCATCGTCTTCCCCATCGTCAGATACTTTTCAACGCCAATTTTGCACTTCAAAATGTGGCATCCTTTAGCTTGCAACTGCTGTTGCCGTTGCCGTTGCTGTTGCCGTTGCCGTGGGCGACGCAACGCAGACGCGACTTGTTGCCCCATTGTTGGCTTACCCTTTGAGAGAAACACATTTTTCTGCCTGCTCAAACTCAATCTCCAACTGAAACTCAGAGCTCAACTTGAAGCAGTTGCAGCTGAAGAAGTTGCAGTCGAGCCTGAGCTGAAGCTGAACTGAAGCCGAAGCCGAGGCTGCGACTGAGGCTGAGGTTTTTCTTTGCCTTTAGTTGTTTTTTATAAAGTTTTGTATACCCTGTACCCATTTAAAATGGACATAAAGAGGTTTTATTAATGTGTGTAATATATACTCTTGATCAGAAGCTGTCTGTATGACAGTCTATACGAACGCTCAGATCTTGAAATCTATGAGGGCTAGAGTAGCCATTTTTTATATGTATTTGTGTGAATACCATACGCAGCTGAAGTTTATTTAAAATGTTGGATGCCACACCCCCTTTACGCCATAATCGATAGAAACCGAATAATAAGCGAATCATTGAACAAAAAACGTTGTTATTCAGAATATATACACTCTATTATGACATACTTATAACTTTCCTAAAAAGCCCATTAAACTTGGTTAATGAAGAAGATATTAAAGAAACAATATTGCATTATTGGTAATAACAAGCATTACTGCAACTCATCATACAATATTTATACAACAATTTTGCTTAGAATATATTTAAATTTGATTTAAAATATATTGTACAAGGTATTCTACAGTCGTGTGCGTCGACTGCTCCGCCCATTCTGGTTTCTTTTGCTTATTTCTTATATTTTTCTTCTTTTTCTTCACTCTGCCTTTGAGTCTCGTGCATATCTTTTGCCACTTTAACGTTAACGAGCTGTTGACTTCTTTCTGCTTGCCGACAGCTGAGTGCCAGGCAGGAATACACCATAGACTATATACACTATAGAGGCTCGGCTCTTCGTGTTGCATTTGTGGCATCTTCATCATTTATCGCGTCACAGTGTGGCAAAATATCCTTTAGCGTAGTTTCCCCTTGCCCCCTTTTAAGGCGTTTCAATCTAGTTAGCATGTTGTCTTCTCCTTCTTCTCTGCTCAACTCATTTGCTATGCCAGACGCTATCGAAATGTTCTTGCAATTAAACATGAAAATATTTCCATAAATGTGCTTCAACATTTTAATATTATTTTGGGCATTGATTTGTTGCCTTGTTTACTCTTTTTCGCTCTTTTCGCCCTTCCCGTCCTGCACTCTCCATACAAAATATTCAATAATTAATTAAATATGCCAAACATGCGGCGCTGTTCGATTCTCAGTAAAAAAAAAAACAGCCAAAACGCCGCATGTGGCGCTGCCTTCCTCTCTCCCTTCCTCCCTCCCTCTCTTTGTCTCTCTATCTCTCCTGACGTTTAAATATACTGTTAATTGAATTATAATTGTGCAGCATGCTCCCACTTCCAACCCCAAACCCCCCTTGCATCATTGCATCTAGTTTGCCTCTCTTCAAATTGATCACGATCCATGTCGGGCAGTCAATCAATCTCCCCAAATATATTTCCATAATTTTCTATTTTCCTATTCTCCGGAGTTGCGTCTATTTGTTTACGTTTTGTCTTGCCGCAGATTGGGCACGGCTTTTTAATTAGAAATGCCACTGAAGTAGGGAACAGCTAGGGAACAGCATAATCGAGCAACAGAATCGAGGCGAGGCCCAAAGTTATGCGCATCGAGTGGGAGCAACAGTGATAAATCATCAACAGAGCTTTTCTATACACGATCGAGCCGAAGCTTGTGCTTAACAAGCTCCAGCTTGAAGTGAAGCTTTAAAGCTTCGTTTTACTGAATACTTTGGAATTTCTTTAGCTTATGCTTTTTGTTTGAACATTAACTGTTAACTTTGCCTGAAGGCTTTTACATTTCCTTTTATGCTTTCAGAAATTTTATAAAAATTTATTGAAAACTTTAGAGAGACTTATGTTCATATATTTATATTCAAACTAGTATATCAAATTCAATATTTATTGAAAAGCTCTTTCCTATGCTTCAAAGTTCTGTTAAAGCTTTAAATTGTTTAATAAATTAAATTAAAGTTCTTTTACTTTGCCTTCAAGCTTTTATGCTTATTTTAAAGCTGCTTCCTTCTAATTAAAGCTGGCCTAGAGCTTTCAAACTTCACTTGCAACTCTAAAGTAGTATTTACTATATAAAGCTTAAAGCTCTCATTAAATTGAGTTGTGCACTTGTAAAATTGTACTTTTACTTTTATTAGGCACATTAAACTAATCATTAATTAGCTCTGGATGCGTTATACAATTAAAAGCGACTGTTTTTTTTTTTCTTTTTTGTTGGTAATTATAGCATATTCCTCTGCTGTTTTGTTGACGACAATTCCATAGAAGTAGTCCGAAATGTTTCCCACGAGATGCAGCTTTAGCATGAGCTTCACAGCATAAAGAGCTATCTCTCTTTCTCTCTCTCTTTCTCTCTCTCTCTCTAACTCTGTTTATCTCTGGCCATTTGTCTCTCTGAGCCATTACATCATTTAATGTCTTATATGACATCTGGTGCGCCCATTACCTGGCATTAATTGACAATGTGCGACGGCAGTAAAAACCCCGAGAGCAGCAAAACTTTATGGCTAATATAAAAAAAGTACCGAAAGTTGCCAAAAAGTTAAGAATTCAAGCCAAAAAGTATGACGCAGAGCAAAGAACACCTAGCTCTAACAAAAACTCCGATAAGTCGTGTATACCTTTCGGATTAGCTACTTACGCACGGTTCAATTGAAACGCCTCGATGGCGTCAATGTAAACAAATACAAACAAAAAACACAGAAAGGGCGAAGCTGATCAGTCGGATGCGCTTGACTATAGAATACCCTGCAGCCTATATTTTAAATATAATTTATATAACGCAGCAGCAATGCATCTTCTTACTTTTTAGTCTGTAAGCCTGCAATATTGTTTCTTCAATATCTTTTGTGTTTAGCAACCGATTTCAATGAGTTTTTTAGGAGAGATAAATGTAATACTAGATATTATATATTCTAAATAACCTTCTAATTAATCTTGTGTTTCAATATTATGCTTGTTATTTGGTTTTTCACAATTAGGGCGTAAAGGGGGAGTAACTTTCAACGTTATTAGCCCTGTTTTTAACCATTTCATGGGTACAGGGTATAAAAAAAGAACTGAGCACGCACCAAAAAAGAAAAGTTGCCGCAAGACAACGCCAGGGCAGGCTTTTGTATAATAGAGCCGAACCACCCGTCGAGTCATCATCCTCATCGTAGTCATTATCATTGGCATCATTATCATTAGCATCATTATGAGCCAAGATGGAACATCCCTTGCTGCCTGTTTCCGTTGAACGATTTGCTGATTGCTTTAGCTGTTGAAATGCGCTTGAAAAAATAAACCAAAACTCAAGGAAAAACGCATAAATTATTTGCAGCACGGCGGCAAATTAAGGTGACCATATGTGGCCGCAGGGCCAGACGCCCCCCCACTGGGTGTACGGGTGTACGGGTGTGTGATGTATGTGTGTGTGTGCGCAAGTGAAGCAAGAAAAACAGTACATAAAATCAACAAACAGCAAACAGAGAACAAGAACAAGAGGAAGAAGAAGCAGAAGCAGAAGAATAAATGCTCTCGATGGCTACAAATTCCTGAGCGTTTTGGCTTTCGTGTTTCAAATAAACTTCCAAATGCATAAATAGTTTACAACAATAACAACACGCAGCAGCTAAAACAACAACAACAACGCGGCTAAGAACAACAGGAACAAGTGCGTTGATTGCCCGCAGCCTGCACTTTTTAAAGAGGCGCAAGTGCAGAGAGGGAGAGGGGGAGGAAGGCAGAGAGAGGGAGGGAGAGGAAGGGGGCAGCGCGTGGGCTGCCGCTGTCTGCTCTGTGGCTATTTTAAAGCAAAACTCAGCAGCATCTTGCACTCTTGATGCTAATGATGATGATGATGATGATAATGATAATGATGATGCCCCAAGAGTTCATTGCATTTGCCTCTGATATGTGCCCCCTCTCTACTGCCCCTCGTTTGCGCTCCCGCAGTTATTTTGGCTGCTCATTTAATGCTTCGTTGGTAGCACGTCTGGCTATTTGGGCCAATTTAGCATAGAGCTGCAGAGGGAAATAAGTTAACTAGTTGTACTAACAAGCACAGCATTATTTCAGCATTTTAAATTTTAAATGCAGCCAAAAATTCATTTATTTTGCAACAGAATATACCAATAGAGCTTTCTGGTATTGCATATTGCTCTTTCTTATAAACAGCTCACATATGTTAGCGCTCTTTCTCGTATGCAAAGAAAAAACAAGAACAATTGCGTGTATTTTTTTCTCAATTCACATATTCACAAATTTTTGTCGCAAGCTCTAATTCTTGGAGTCCTATTCGCTTTGTTGTTGGGCTATCGAAAAATATGGTATGTCTTAATCAGAATTTCGGCACTACTGATATAAAGTATCAGAGATTAACTGTAAACGTTAGTTGAGCTATAAAAGAAACTGCTGCACAGTTTTAATGGATCAATAGCTTGGTTTATTTAAAGCTCGGCAATTGGCTTGATTTCAATTAGCATATTTTTAACTTTGGCTGCAAGACAGGGAAACCAGACGAGCTCCGAGTGCTACGGAGTCTATGGCAATGCAGCTGCTTTCTCCCTGCAGACAGACAGAGCAGAGTTTACCATGTACTCGAAGTAATTTCATACATCAAATTGGTGGCACAGACAACGAGTTTAACTACAACTTTTCAACTGCAACGGCAACGGGCAACTCTCGACTCGCTGCTCGGCAGGAGTTTTGCGTCTGCCGGAGAACCTGCGCATAATTTTTTTGATTGACAAGCGCCCCGGCCCAGAGCCGAGAGGAATGCCAGAGACCTCAGCTGATGTTGTCGTTGTTGTTGTTGTTGTTTGAGGACAACAGCGAGAGAGATATGTAAAAACATATAAAAATAGAAGCAGGCATGAAGGTAGCGCAGCTCGAGAGCTGAAGTTGCCACAGTCCCATTAGCATTTCTGCCACATATGGCAGGCAAATGGAGGAGCCAACCAGCATACAGGTCGACAGACTTCCAGTGAACTTACAGGGGGCAGGGAAGGGCAAGGCAACAACAGCGGACGTACTACTATTATAGGTTGTTTTTTAAACGACTTTTTCGTAGGCGTAACATGTGTGGCATAAACAAAGCCCAAAAAGATACAAGATACTCGCAGCAAACAGACAACAGACAACAGCTACACGCAGCAGACAGACACAAGCCAATAGACAGATATTCGGACAGTCGGTCGGAGAAACGGAAGGACGGACGGACAAAGTCATCACTACAGGCGATACAGGAAGGCGTGAAACTGTTGATAGCAGCACTAGAAGCAGACTAGTCTATTGCACTTCCAACTCCTCTATTTCCTCTCTCTCTCCCTCTCTCTTTTGCTTTATTTTTTATGGCATGCAATAAAAATATTTACGATGCCGTAGCGCCAAATATGCTGAGAGCCAATTCTAACGGGCATCGGCCATAAACCAAATGAACCAACAGAAAATATAGACAATTTCATACATTGAGTCTGTGCTAGAGCAACTTGAAAAGCAACTCGAATATATTTACGAGTACGCGCACTTCACAAATTATTTCTATATCCATGCGTTTTGATGAGAAACATAACAGCCGAAAAGCAACTCTGCAGCATAAAGATGGTAAAATAGCAATATCGATATGCCAAAATATCGATCTATCGAAAATAATAAAAATAACAGCAAAATCAATGAAAAATATAGGGACGGGGCAGGTCAGTGGGACGGAGGCTACAGTCGGACGTAACCGACCGTAAGAGACCCTTTACTTTGATTATATGTACATACAAACACAATCAGACGCACACACACTAAGCTACCCGCGTATGCAAGGCACACCACCCCCCCTCTGCCTATTGCGGCAAATTGTCTGTGGCATATGTTCGCTGTTTCTTATCCGATCGAAACAAAATTCACAGCGTTGATAGAGAATGTCATAAACTAGTTAAATACCAAATTACAAATCAATAGCTTTAAAACTGTGGCTACAGCAGCTTTTTGCGGTTTGCGGGGGAAGGGGGAGAGGTATCCAAAATCTGAAACAAACTCGTGCTGCTTACTGAATAGGGAAACCTGAATCCCAAATATGGTGTCTCTAGCTCTTATAGTTGCTGAGATCTAGGTGTTCATACAGACGGACAGACAGACGGACAGACAGACAGACAGACAGACAGACAGACGGACAAAGCTATATCGACTCGGCTTGTCGTCCTGATCAAGAATATATATACTTTATGGGGTCTGCCACGCCTCCTTCTGGGTGTTACACACATTTCCTCTTTGCACTAAACTAATAGACCCTTTTTACTTTTTTAAAGTAAAGGGTCTAAATATAGGGACGGGGCAGATCAGTGGGACGGAGGCTACAGTCGGACGTAACCGACCGTAGGAGACCCTTTACTTTGAGAATATGTACATACAAACACAATCAGACGCACACACACTAAGCTACCCGCGTATGCAACGCACACCACCCCCCCTCTGCCTAGTGCGGCAAATTGTCCGTTCCATATTTTCGCTGTTTCTTATCCGATCAAAACAAAATTCACAGCGTGGATAGAGAATATCATAAGCTAGTTACGTACCAAATTACAAGCCAATAACTTTAAAGCTGTGGCTGCAGTAGCTTTTTGCGGTTTGCGGGGGAAGGGGGCGAGGTATCCAAAATCTAAAACAAACTCGTGCTGCTTGCTGAATAGGGGAACCTAAGTCCCGAATATGGTGTCTCTAGCTCTTATAGTTGCTGAGATCTAGGTGTTCATACAGACGGACGGACAGACGGACAGACGGACAGACGGACAGACAGACAGACGGACAGACGGACATGGCTATATCGACTTGGCTTGTCGTCCTGATCAAGAATATATATACTTTGTGGGGTCTGCCACGCCTCCTTCTGGGTGTTACACACATTTCCTCTTTGCACTAAACTAATAGACCCTTTTTACTTTTTTAAAGTAAAGGGTCTAATTATGATAGTTTCCAAGAAAGTCATTAAATTAACAATTTTAATACATAATCTAACAATTAATTATTTATTTAAAAAAATTAATAAATAATTTAATATTATAATTTGTCATGATAATTATATATCCAAGATCCTATATACTCGTAGATAGTACGTCAATATCAAACATCAGCTTACATTCTGCATTACAATATACGCAATTGTAATCTATAAACGACGAGAACTCTTCTCTTCATTACATGTTCTCATATGAGTAAGGCAGAACGTAATCGACTGTAAATCGAAAGAGAAAGAGATTTAAATATAAAATGCTCAACCATTTGATTGGAACGACATAAAAATATGTGTTATAAGCATTGACAGCTATTAGACTGCATTTAGGTGGCGGTAAAAAGTAAAACAAGACCCACATGATGTTATGAAATGATAAGGCATAAAAAAGCTGTTGCTGCTGCTCTTATCACTCCACAGCTCACGACTGCGACTAACTTGACCTGTGCGGGACTTTATTGCTTTAGTAAATTTCAAGAATTCTCATATTAAAAGTGACAGCTCTGTGATATAAGAGAGGGAGCACCAAAAGCGACGACACTATTAACAGTACAAAGTTCAGACGGAGAGGAAAGAGGACAGACCAACGGATAGACTGACGGACAAACTGACGGACAGACGTACTGGGTTTCAGATTCAAATTCATATGGCCCGTCTTGGTCGTCAAAAGTCCACTTTCCCAATGGAAAAATGCCCTGCGGCATTTTCACTTTGATTTCCCCCGAAAAAAAAAAGCAAATGCCGCGTCGAGCGATAAGCGAACGATTTATTTATGATTTTGTTCGATTTTTCGATTTGTGGCTGCTGTTGGTGCTGCTGCCTTTCATAAATTTAAATTTCAATATGTATTTGATATTTGGTTTGGCTTGGCCCTCGTTTCAATTAAGCAATTGTTATAAATTGTTTCGATTTGCGGCCATATCGAATACACTTGATATTGAGTGATATATGAACGTGTGTGCCATCGATAAGATTGCCGAGCAACGAACGCCTCACATGCCCCCAACTAATAGAATTATTTACTAGACTCTCTGACCAAGAAATTATAGCAAAGATATGCACGCAAATTATGATCAATTCCAAGCATTAGCCGCAGAGCAACATAAATTATAAACAAGATGCCGATGCCGATGCCACGCCCCATTTAAATTCCTCGCGCGCTCAAGTGGGGAGAAGATTTTCCATTTACGAAATTCAAATTTATTTACATATATAATAATAATTTGACTCTTTTATAATTTGTGAGCTGCCGCGGATTAGCCGGAAAATATTTGGAAATATTACAATATATTTAAGAAGTGTTTGCCGCTGAATTTTCACATATTTTATGCGGCTAACCAGTGGGAAAAGCGAGCTGAAATTTACGCAACTAATTGATTTGAATATTTATTTAAGATTTGCTTTTTTTCTGCTGTTTTTTTCTCGACAAATGCCCAAAGAAATTCACACACAAAACACAGGCCAAGAAAAACAAACGGCAGCAGCAGGAATGCCATTAAAAGCCATTAACTGTAAACTTAAACGCATGCCAGAGACAGCCGGAGAGGGAGGAGGGGAGGGCGGTAGGGGGCGTGTGTATATATACAAGAGGGTTGTGCTATGGATGTTGACTGTTTTCTTGCCGGGGTGCAAAGGGGAAAAGGGGAAGACCCGAGGCAGGGGAGGTTGGGAGGCCGCGTGTTTATCGCTCGGCGTCGGGTCGCACGCATGCCAACAAATAAACCACGCTAGAAATGCCATTAAATACAAGAAAATATAATACAAAGCAGCCTGAAAAATAAAAGAAAAATAGCAGCAAATAGTCTCCAAACATATAAAAATCAATGCCAGGAAGCGAGCGTCAGCAAAGCCAGGCAAAGAGACCAAAAACCCCTAACCAACAACCCAACAGGCGTATGCGTAATATTACAAAGCACAAAGATTCCGAATTTCTGACAAAAGAGTATAGCCAACAAGCATGTATGTGTGTGAGTGTGTGTGTTTTGTGTGTGTGTGTGTGTCTAGTCAGCTTTTATTTTTATAGAACAACGGCGACAAATTTATGGCATTCAAATACAAACCAGACATTGAGACGTCAAAAGCGCTCGCAATATTTTTGGCGCTAGCTGCAAAATGCAAAGTCAAGTCTGCCCAATAAACTTGGCTAAAATAAATAAATAATTGCCCAAATCTAAGCTACTAAAAAGCTAAATTTATCGCCCACAATTATGCATTGCACAGGCAAATGCCAAGAAAAAAGCCAAAATACAAAAGAAACAAAGAAATGCATAAATAAGTCGTATTGGCAACAATGTTGCCAACTGTTTTTCTAGCAACATGCTGCGGCAACATTTTGTTTGCCTTTGCCTCTGTTGTTGTTAGAGTTTATTTACGACACACACACAATAAATTAAATCAAATGTCCAAACAATTAATTCCAAAATAAGCCAAAAACAAGCAAATTATTTTATTTCTGTTTGTTTTTCTAATATCTGCTCGAATGAAATGAAATGAAATGAAATGAAATTAACTACGCCGTTTACAGGGTATTAGCTGGCCAGCTGGGGTTATGCATAGTTTGCCCCTAGGTAGGGCTGCGAACAAGCAATTAAGAGCACTACAGGAGCAACAAGCAGCAGATGAGGAGCGCAAAATGTGGCTGGAACGAGCAGCCTCGTCTTGCCCTCTTGACAGACCATTAATTATCCATGTCAGCGACATTTTGTCACATAGAGCGAGAAGACAACGCAACAGCAACAGCAACAAGAGCAACAGCAACAACAGCAACAGCAACAACAACAGCAACAATCAACACTGATGTTGCTGCTGCTGATGAGGAACAAGGAACATCCTCAGAACGCATTTCTGTGTACATGTTGCAGATATATTTCACTTAATTTCCACACACAGAGACATTAATTAATACGTGTGCACAACACGTGTGTGTTTGTCTCCCTCTCTCTACACTCGGAGAAAAATCAAGAGCTTTCGTAATTGAATCAAGTATTGGCGGGGCCAAAAGTTCAATAAAAATCCTGCTTCACAAATTAAATTCTTCTTCTCTATAAATTCCTATTTGTATTTTAATACAATTTTAAAATTAAACTATAATACAATATAGTTAATTTAATGATTCTCTGCACTTAATCTATTTTTTAGAGCGTTAAGATCGTACAAGGAACAGCAAAGATATGCCACAAACAGTTTGCGGCTCTAGTTTGGGCTTATTTTTTTAAATTAATCTGAATTCATATGCGATTTTATACCAATTTGTAATTGAGTTCTAAAACAAACCAAAATTTTTTAGAAAGCCTTAATTTGCAGAACACATTGTGCTTTATTTTTCTGAGTGTATATACATATATCTAATAAATATATATACATGCATGTGTATATATTATGCCAGCTTGTTATAGTCGACTACAAAAGGCACTAAAAATGTTTGCGCGTTGTCGCCCTGGGACTGGGAATAAGTTTGGAGTTGGGATTGGGTTTGGCGTTGGTTCTACCTATGGGTACTACCAACTAGCAGGCTAGATTGTCAGCCTAGTTCTAGACACATACACAGATGCGGGTACTTAAGGCTTGTGGCATGCATCATTCATGTTCAGGTCGTTTGTTTGATGCATTCAAATGGTCATAAAAATTGTGTTTATGGCCTGACGGCAAGAGGTGACAAGCAACAAGCAAATGCGCAGGAAATGCCAATGAAAAACTACTTGTTTATACCCTATAAAGTCCGAGCAAAGGGGGGATTGGTTGAAACACTTGAAAGGCAAATGAAAATTGCGCATAGTATGCAATAAATTGATAACAATATAAATTATACCATATTATTAAATAAAATAAATAATATATATTACATATTAGTAAAAATAATAATAGTGGGGAAATATGCAACTCTTAAAATATTAATAACAATTTCTATATATTTAGTAAGAATTTTATTAATATATCTATTAATTTAAAATAATTATAAAGAACTAAAATGGAATATTAAATTTAAATGAAATTATGCTGCTTTTAAAATACGTTTATAGAATGGATGCTAGATTTCAATGCGTCAAAGCTAAGCATCAAGCTGAAGCAGAGTAGAGTATCGATAAGTTATCGATAACGTTGAGCTACAATTGGTGGTTCCCCCTATGAAGCAAAATGGGCGCCATGTTTGATTCTCAACACGATTGCCACGATGCTAAATTATAATCTTTTATTCAGATTTTCAATTTTAATATATTTTTTTTGTCGATGGCATCCGACTGCGCCGCATATGTTTTGTATGTCAATGTCAGGCGGTTGGTTGGTTTTTAGTGCGCTTCTTGAAATGCCATTAAAGAAGCACACCATAAAATCGCCCCAGGTGCACGGCTGCAACCTGTAATCGGGGAATCAAACACGACTTAGTCAATGCAATTTCAATTACAGCTAGAACATTTAAAATTTACGATTCAGTTATGACAGCGGCATAAAAAAGCAACAGCAAACAGCAAACAAAAAACCAAAAAACAAAGAACAGAAAAGAGGCAGCCGATGATGAGAATGGAAATGAAAATGCCATGGCAGACAAATTAGCCATAAAACGCAGTCGATTATTAAACGCCATAAATGTAAATCATCAAAGAAGACTACAAATGGCTGCGCTCTTAAAATGGCAATAAAAAACGCTAGCTGTTGAAAATATAATAATAATACATAATAATCATAAAAAAAAAATACGAATTTATATCTAAATCATAAATAGAAAACAAAACAAATTTGCGGTGGTCGTAAAACAATTTCCAACAGCTCAGCGGGAAATAAACAATATAATAAATTCGAAATTTATTTAGATATTAATCAAAGTGCGGGAAATGTATTTCCATTCCTATTTATATGTGCTTATAGCACTTTATTACCTCTCTCGCTCTCGGGCGCAACAATTTCATGTACTTCCGTCACTTTGTGGTTAGGTTTTATAGCACCCTACTCAAGAGGTCATCAAATTTGGTGCTTTACGACTCGAATGTTGCTTCCTCAACCTCAGCAACCTCAGCCTAGACATATTTTTACAGATTTAATTTTCAGGCCTTCCCTGTCAGATGTCAATTCGCTTTTAATTGTTTTTTTCCCCCGGTTTCCGACTGTCAAAATAAAAACCCTACTTGCTCTCTGGTAAAATGTAAAATAAATCTGTCCTTTAACTGGCAAAGGACTCCCACATGTTTTGCCTTTTTAGCGACACTTGACACTCTTTTGTATTTAGTCAAGCGACCCGATCTTCAACATCCCCTGCACCTCGGAGCAACCCTGTAAATACTGCCCCGCCCACTGCCCCGCATTCCACGTTTCTTGTTGCAGCTGCATTATTAGCACAAATTTCTGCCAGCAAGAAATCGGAAATTTAATTTTATTTCCATGTTTTCGTTTCCCGTGCAACCCCGCCAAGGAGGGCGCAAAAAAAAGTCACCCAAAAACTCACTCAACGCCTGTCACTTTGTCCTTTTTTGTGCGGTGTCATTTGGACCCCGAAAAGCGTCAGTTTGTGCAAAAAATTTAATAATAGAGCAGCACTCGGAACTCGGAGAACTCGAAAAGTGGAACGACAGCAACAGCAACAACAAGAATAACTGTTAACTGAAATCAACCCCTCGGCAAAGCTTCCTCCTAAGGGTAACAAAACAAAAACCGAAAGGAAAAGAATTTATGTCGCTTTGTTATTATTTATGTTACAAATCGTTCAGCATTTTCTTGATTCTGTTAAGTTGTGTGTGTGTGTGTGTTTCCGCTGCTGTAATTTATGCATTTGCCTCATTACATAATTCATCACTGCGAAAAGCCTCAAAGGCCCCCAGAGAGTCTCGCTTAATCATCAGCTGCCAGCGCAGCAGAAGCCAAGAGTAGGCGCAACTTGCCCACATCCCAACATCCCAGCGGGGAAAACTTTCGGTTTATAGTCGGAAAAAAATGTCTCAGAGAAGTTTTTTGTCGGATTTATAATTCCTGCTCGCCAGCAGTCCTTCTGTCCACTTAATTAAAATTTAATTGTAAATCTCACAAAAAAGAGCTGAAACAAAAAAATCGTAACTAAATGCAAAGCGCATTTAATGATAGTCCGCTGCAGCCGCTAGGGGGCGCCACAACAAACACACATACAATTTGCATGCAACAAAGCAACAAAAGCGTCGCAAAACAATAACACAAAACTTCAAAGCAACCGGAGAGTACTTCAGAGCAACAACAACAACCAAAAAAAAACTCCAACTGCAAGTGGAGAGCAAAATTTGTGCTGCTAAGCTAGCTGAAAAGTAGCAAAAGTGCACACAGTGGCGCCCTCTGTCGGCGGCAGAACTGCCAAGAGGATAGCGAAAAAATTGTCGAATGATTTTAATGGGCGGACGCGTAAAAATCTTGAGCCAGTTTTCTTTATTGCAACCCAGTGACGTTGTCAAACACTGGGCGCGCACACACACACACACACACACACTCTCACTCACACACACACTCACAACACTGCTTCGTTTGCCAACACGAACCCCACAGGACGCGACCCGACTTGGCGCTGTTGCACACTGTATTTATTTCTGACTGCGTTTGTAAGGTCATGGAACTTGTCTGCATTGACTTTGCGGCCGACAGAGGGCGCGCGTGTGAGAGGGGGCAAAAGCGACCTGTCGAGGGGGTGCACAAGGTGCAGCTCGACTGTTGGGTAAAGTTTTCCTATTTCTCTTTTCCTTGTTTTTTTTTTTTTTTTGCTTTTTCATTTCCATTGCCTGGCAGTCGACAAACTGTTTTCATTTTGCGCCGCTACGCGCTTTTTGATGCCGCCGACAAGTCAAATAGTTGCGCTACCCCCTTAACCCCCTGCCAGTCACCCGCACTACGCCTTTGTTCCTTTGGGCCGCATTGAGTTTTTCAATTGATTTTCGCGGTTTTGCAGCAGCCAAGGCCAACTTCACGTACAACACCATTTTTTTCCTGCTTTCCTATATTTTTTTTTTTTTTTTTTTTTGGAGACTGTTGCACCTGGTGGTAGCCGTGCTCTATGAGGTTGTTGCTGCTGCTTGAACGCTTCTTTGTGTGCAACGATCCATAGAAAAGTTTAAGTGCTCTGTGGTTTTTGCAAGTTTCTCTCCCGTTTTATGCCAACTCGTTCCGTTCCCGTTCCTGCTCCATCTCTGTACCATTCAATGAACCGTTTTGTATAAAGGCCTTTGACGTTTTGATTGATTGCCATCTCTGGCTGCGATAAGTTATCGATTAACGTCTGTCTCTATGCAAAGACTAAAGTTTTTACCGTTAGCAAGCGTTAGTCTAATTGCGCAACGTGACTTTTCTTTTATCAAGTTTTTTTATTGTAATACGATTGATATAATACTACCAGGAAGTTGAGTTAAACATAGGATGAGTTGAGCTTTAATTGTAAAAGTTTATTGGGGCCATTTCCTGTGTCTTCAGGTCAAGATAAGTTTTCTCCTTTTCTCGATTAACAATCGATGTAGCTTTTAAGCAGTATATCTCCATCAATTCTTGATTAAATTATTTAGTTTATAATATATTTAGCAATAATTAATGTAATATTTAAAATTTTACTTATTTGTAGTTTACTTTTAACTCACTTTATGCTGCTTTTTATTTCCTGTTCTCTTTATAGCTTGCTGATTTATTTTTCCGATTTCTCTCAACTTCTTTTTCAGTCATTTTTTCAACATTCTTTAAATCCTCAATTCACACTTTCATTAGCCAGTTTGTCTTTGAAGTTAACAGCGCGTTAACTGCTTTATAATTACCACTTTTCTTGCGCTTTAACATTTAACTACACATTAATCAGCAATTGCTTGCATTTTGCATTTTGTCACATTGTTATCGCATTTTTGTCAGCCGAGTGTCGACTGTACCAACAACAACAGCAACAACGACACTTGCTACCTGTTGTTTGCCCCTCTCTCTCCCTCTTTTTCTGCTTCTCTCCCTGTCTTTCCCTTTGGCTCTTTTGTAGATTTGTGACTTGATTTTTTTTTTAAGCTTCGCCTTGTTTGTTTAATTAAAACAGTCAAGCTGCAGTTGTCGCTTGTCGTGGCTGCTGTGCCAAGTATGGTCGCAGCTTCCGCCGTCTGCAGGCGCGGCTACAACTCTACGATGCTCTATCTCCCTCTCTTTTTTTCTCTCTCTCTCTCTCTCTTTTTCTGTGGCAGCTCTGGCCTGTTTAGTGCATTGAAGCGCAGCCATTCACCAATTTCCAGGCACGCACGCCACGCATATCGCCAGTCAGCGATCTCAGTCGTGTAGATCTCTTCTCCTACTCTCTCTCCCTCTCTCTCTCTCTCTCTCTCTCTCTCTCTCTCTCCTTCTCTCCATCTCTCTCATTTTCTCCATCTCTCTCTCTTGTCTTGACCAAGTCTGAAGTCTTGTGTAAACATGGGCAGCTTCGAGAGCTTGCGCAAACATTGTTGAGACTTGTTGGCAGCGTGATTTGGTATAAATTCTAGGCCCGCTTGTGCTTCTTCTTGCTGCTCGAGCACTTCTTGCGCTGCATGATTTGCAAAATGCATGCAGGGCCGGCCCCGGGTCCGGCCATTTGTTGGTAATAATTTGTTACTTGTAGCCTCTCGCACGCTTGTTAACAATTAAATAAACAATATGAGTCGCATTTTTAGCTCGAGCAGAAACAACAAATCACTAAATAAACATGCCATATGTCCATAACAACAGACGATCGGGGCCAACACAAACACAAACACCAATACAAATGTACAATTATACAAACATATTTCTATATAGTCCATATGTATAGCTACCACTTTCCAATGGACCTCGACGCTGGCACTGGACCGACGACTGGACCACTTGAGACATTTTCCTGCCGCTTCTACTATTAAAAGCAATATTTATGCATTTTCTCTTTGGCTGCGAATGAGGCACGTTTGCTATTATTTCCAAGCCATTTCCCATGAACACACACATATGCACAACTAGAACGAACTCTGTGGAGTACTTATTATTACTTCTTCGCCAAAAGGTTCGTAGGCAATCATAGAGCAAGCGAAGCATAAGCAATATCCAATACTCCCATACTCCCATACTCCCATACCCCTAACCCAATCCTAAATGTTCGCCACTTGATACTGTGTTGTTCTTGTTGTTTTTAGGCCAGGCCATAGAAATGCCTCGCTCTACCTTCCCGGGCATGGGTTTTTCATCAGAGTTGTCGCCCAGTTTGGTCACGTTTTGTATTTAATTGTAAATGTACATATATGTATGTATGCACATAAATACATAATGTACTTGCGCATAAATAGAGTTGTCCCCAGTCGGAATTAAATGCAGAGTTGACGCAGAGGTTTCGCTGTTTATTGGCAACCCTGGTAGTTTTGTTACTGACTAATTTAAATAGTTTAACAGTCGGAATTGAATGCAGAGTTGACGCAGAGGTTTCTCTATTCATTGGCAACCCTGGCAGTTTTTTTCACTAACTAATTCAAATATATTAACATTCATTCAATAGATCGGATTCTAATCAGAAATAAATATTTGATTAACATCGAAAAAAGTTATTAATTAATTTATATAAAACTTCCTAATTATAATAGAAATAATTTTTATTAAAATTTATTAACTATTGAATTTAAAACAATATGATAATTTTTCAAAAAAATATAATTGCAATTCAATTAAATTCATTTCTAACTTTGAATCTATTTGAATCGATAAATTATCTAACAAACTCACGTTTATCGCTCGAATTTTTAACATAATTTATTTATCGATTAAAGCACAATCGCTTATGCTGCTAACAGCACCCTAACCAACACTGTAAAGTGCTGTAATCGATAGCTAAGCAAACGCCTTGCATTAATTCCCACGCCCACTTTTCGATATTGTATTTCAACATTTCTATATATTTTTTTTCGGGGGGGGTTTGACAGACAGCACTTGGAAATCTCCCCAGCATTTTGGCAGCGTTATTTACTTAATTATTTCTGAAGTGCTTGGCAAACAGTTTTACACGAAAAATGTTTCAGGCGGCGGCCCTTGAGCTAAAAAGGGGCAAGGGGCGAGGGGAAAGGGGAGCTGGCAGAGCAAATGTTATTAATTAAAATGTCATTCAGCTGAACAGAAATAAAATACAAATTGTATAACAAGTTGTGGCCGAAGGACTTGCACTAATAGAGAAAGCACAGCAACATGGAAATTACAATAAATATTTGCAGCTGGCGCTGACAGTTTTCAGTTTTCAGTTTTGCTCTGTTGGCTTTTAAAGCTTTTCTCTCGCTTATGCTCGACTCTTGCTCTCTCTTGCTCTTTCTCTTTCTCCAGCTCTGAAAATTCGCAACAATTTTTGGACCACACGCAGCTGCTGCGGCTACTGCAGGAGCTGCCCACAAAAGCCACAAATATGTATGTCATCTGACACTTGCTACATGTGCATCCGTCTATATATATATATATCTATATGTATATAGATATACAAGTTATATATGAAGATACTTGAGCATCTCTTTGTTTAAACGCCCTTCACTCGACGCCTGCTTGTGCAGCTGTCAATTTGTCTCAACGTGAAAACGAGAGAACTTTTTTTTTCGTGTTGTATTTTGTGTGTGACCACAGAATGCTGATATTGATATCGATATCATATACGAAGCTGACACAGTTTCCACACATCACGTCAGGTGGCAACACTGGTCACGGTACAGCAACTGCCGCCCCGCAGCCCCTCTTCCTCATTCCTCTCTCTCGCTGCTGCTTTTCCTTTGTCAAGTGAGCAATTGTCTTGGCATTAATTTCTGCTTCATCACACGCATCACACATCATTTTCACTTGCCTTGCCCACCCCCCTCTGAGTTTTTCACACCCTTTTGCCAGCTGCTTTTAACCCTTGTGTGCTTGTTGAGCAAACACTTTGATCAAGCCCATTCAGACCATTCAGAATCAGCAAACGGCAGCTCGTTGACTGCCGACCAGCAGACGCCGTCAAATTTAATAAAAATCACTGATTTTGATTGATGCGCCACTTGCTCCATTCCCTTTCCCTTTGCCTTGCCCCGCTTTGCTTCTTCTTCTCACTGACCCTTGGCCAGCCAGAGTTGCCGTCGTTCCATTCCGTTTCGAAAGCGTGCAGCGTCAGCAAATATTGGCGGTAGGGTTGACAAGTGACATGTCGAATGTGTCGCCCAAGTGTCGCTCCAATTGAAACAAATGAAGCGCAGAAGTGCCAGAACCGAGAAGCGAGAACGGAGAGCCCAGAACGAGGGCTGCCAAACGAACAGGAAAGAGCAGTTGCAACTTGTCGACGCCTCCTCATCAAGCGACATTTATAGCAATCTAGCCAAAACTGTACCCAATCTAAACTATTTACTCTATGCTCATTTTTCATCAACTGTTTTTGCTTTTCAATTTTTTAATTCAGTCGAATTTTAGCTTCGTTGTGCTGAGCTACGCTCGGAGAAACGCAGGGCTGGAGGATAAGAAACTTAAGGTTATCCTTGGGGAAGTAAAGTTTAAAGATCGATGGAATTTTCTTTAAGTTAGTAAACTTTATATAAGCATAATTTCATAGGACATTTTAACTGAAGTATTGCAATCAAACAGAATATAAATAAATAAATAAAATAAATAAATAATTTGGGATTCTTTCGTGTTTAAAAAAGAAAAGGGCACTATTATAAATTCCTGCACAAAAAATTCGACCTAACTTCATTTTAAATTTCATTGTTAAATTATATAATTAATTTAAGAATTTCTATATTTATTCAATAGTTACTAATTTCTCCTTTTCTCTCTTGCTCTTTACAGCTAGGCCACGCCGTTTGTCAAGCGTTGACGATTTGACGCACGAGTGTCGCCAGAGACTCTTGCTATCAACCGCTCCCAGCGCTTACGCAAGTGAAGCGCCCATCGAGCGGATAAGAGAGCGCCGTACAACCCTAGAGTTAACGCTCAACCACACACAAACAAAAGCTAACAGCTACGCACAAACAATGAAACGCAAACTGAATCTGGCAACGCTGCTGCTGCTGCTCCTTGCGAGTGGCAACTCCGTGCGGGCGGACAGTCCACAGCATATGACGGACAATGGAGGCGGCGGTCATATGGGCATGGGCATGGGCATGGGCTCACACTCGATGGAGGTGAGTCCGGCGCCTGGCTATGGGGTGCCAGCCATACCCAAGGATCCCAATTCGCGCTGCGAGGAGATCACCATACCCATGTGCAGGGGGATTGGTTATAATATGACCTCGTTTCCCAACGAGATGAATCACGAGACACAGGACGAGGCGGGACTGGAGGTGCATCAGTTCTGGCCGCTGGTGGAGATCAAGTGCTCGCCCGACCTGAAGTTCTTCCTCTGCAGCATGTACACGCCCATCTGCCTGGAGGATTACCACAAACCGCTGCCCGTCTGCCGCAGCGTCTGCGAACGTGCCCGTTCTGGCTGTGCGCCCATCATGCAGCAGTACAGCTTCGAATGGCCGGAGCGCATGGCCTGCGAGCATCTGCCCATACACGGGGATCCCGATAATCTCTGCATGGAGCAGCCTTCCTACACGGAGGCTGGCAGCGGTTCGGGCAGCAGCAGTGGAGGAGGATCTGGTGCGGGTGCGGGTGGCAAGCGTAAGCAGGGAGGTGCCAGCGGCTCGGGAGGATCGACGGCTACGGCCAACAAGTGCAAGGGCAAGAATTCAAAAAACTGTCAAAATCCCCTAGGAGAAAAGGCAAACGGAAAGGAGTGCAGCTGCTCGTGCCGGTCGCCGCTAATCGTCCTGGGGAAGGAGCAGCTCATGCAGCAGTCGCCCATGCTGCACCATCATTGGTACATGAATCTAACTGTGCAAAGGATCGCCGGCGTTCAAAACTGCGCCATACCCTGCAAGGGTCCGTTCTTCACCAACGACGAAAAGGACTTCGCCGGCCTCTGGATCGCCCTATGGTCGGGTCTATGCTTCTGCAGCACCCTCATGACACTAACCACATTCATCATCGACACCGAAAGGTTTAAGTACCCGGAGAGACCCATTGTCTTTCTATCCGCCTGCTACTTTATGGTTGCCGTCGGATATCTCTCACGCAACTTCCTGCAGAACGAGGAGATTGCCTGCGATGGACGTCTGCTTCGGGAAAGCTCAACGGGACCGCATTCCTGTACGCTTGTCTTTCTGCTCACCTACTTCTTCGGCATGGCCTCGTCCATCTGGTGGGTCATACTCAGCTTTACCTGGTTCCTGGCCGCGGGCCTCAAATGGGGCAACGAGGCCATCACCAAGCACTCACAGTATTTCCATCTGGCTGCCTGGCTTATACCCACGGTTCAGTCCGTGGCCGTGCTCCTGCTCTCTGCCGTGGATGGTGATCCCATTTTGGGCATTTGCTACGTGGGTAATCTCAATCCGGATCATCTGAAGACATTTGTGCTGGCACCGCTCTTCGTCTATCTGGTCATCGGTACCACCTTCCTCATGGCCGGCTTCGTCTCCCTCTTCAGGATTCGCTCCGTGATCAAACAGCAGGGCGGCGTTGGCGCCGGCGTCAAGGCGGACAAACTGGAAAAGCTAATGATACGCATTGGCATCTTCTCCGTGCTGTACACGGTGCCAGCGACCATTGTCATAGGTTGCTATCTCTACGAGGCGGCCTACTTCGAAGATTGGATCAAGGCGCTGGCCTGTCCGTGTGCGCAGGTCAAGGGACCCGGCAAGAAGCCGCTCTACTCCGTGCTAATGCTCAAGTACTTCATGGCATTGGCCGTGGGCATTACCTCCGGCGTATGGATCTGGTCGGGCAAGACGCTGGAGAGCTGGCGTCGCTTCTGGAGGCGACTCTTCGGGGCGCCCGATCGCACCGGAGCCAATCAGGCATTGATCAAACAGCGCCCGCCCATACCACATCCGTATGCGGGCTCCGGCATGGGTATGCCTGTTGGCTCTGCGGCGGGATCTCTGCTTGCCACGCCCTACACACAGGCAGGCGGCGCCTCGGTGGCATCGACCAGCCACCATCATTTGCACCACCACGTACTCAAACAGCCGGCGGCCAGCCATGTATGACATGGAGAGTCGGGAGGAGCTTCAACCATGGGTGGCGGCAGTGTGCTGGGCGGTCACGGCACACTGATGAGCACGGCGGGCATGAGCAATAGTACGGTTGCCGGTATGGCAGCTCCTCCTGGCAGCTTGTTACAGGGCGGCGGTGGCGCCAACGGCGTACCCCCCTCCAATGTTTACGGCAATGTCAATGGCGGCGGTGTTGGTGGCGGGGGTGCGGGGGGCAACGGTGTCGGGGGTCAGAGCACAGCGCCCGGTTCGGTCATCGATTCGCGTGCCGTCTCCGTGGTGGTCACACTGCCCGGCGGGCCGGGCTCTCAGCATCCGGGGCAGGCGTTGAGCGATTACGGTCCCATATAGTTAATGGTACGCCCGGACACCGCGCACTGGGTCTCAACGAGCAGCTTCAGTCAGCTGTAAGGGAGCAAACAGTCTATACCCCATCTTCTCACTCATCTCTCCTTCTCGCTCTCCTACTCAGAGGTTTTTGAAAGCAACGCCATATTAATTTTTGTAGCTGTAGTTTGTTTAGAAAGCGCAAAACAGATTTTATAAACTATTTGCATAACATTCTAGTCCGAGAAAAAACAAGAAAACCATCTGAAATATGTTAGAACAGCATAAACAACGGCAGGAGGGTGTTAACAGAATAGAGAATGAGAGTTGAGCAGCAGCTGAGTAACAGTTGAACAGCAGTTGAGCAACAGCTTAACAGCAGTTGAGCAACAGCTTAACAGCAGTTGAGCTGCAGCTTAACAGCAGTTGAGCAGCAGCTTAACAGCACTTGAGCAACAGTTTAACAGCATTTGAGCAGCAGCTTAACAGCAGTTGAGCAACAGTTTAACAGCAGTTGAGCTGTAGTTGCGCAGCTATTGAGCAGCGAATGAACAGCTGTTGAGCAGCAGTTTAACAGCAGTTGAGCTGTAGTTTAACTAGTTTAACAGCAGCTGAGCATTGTTGAGCAACAGTTGAGCAACAGTTGAGCATCAGTTAGGCAACAGTTGAGCCAAAGTGCGCGCGTTTGTTCTGCAGCCAAGCCAGATTTGAAAGTGAACTCCTTATCCTTGGTTCTTTCCATTAGTTTCTTCTACGAAATAGACTGAGTAAAAAAAATATTAATTAAAATGCATGACACAAAGAAATTGCAATAAAAGTTAATTTAAATAAAAATGATGCAAAAGAGAAATAATATTAAATGATGAGAGCGAAGCGTTACAACTCTGCCCCACACTGCCAAGTCAGAGCCACGAGCCATATTTCGAAATTAAACAAGTAACTTTTAATCAAACAAACCTAAACTATTAACCTTAACCTTAAATATAGGAGAAACAAACCTACACCTAAACATTTCGAATTCGCATTTGAAAAATAATAACGGCACACGCCACAGAGTGTTGCAAACAACCATTTGTAAATTATTTAAACTAACTTAAGGCATTATCCAGCACTATTTTTTGTAAATACTTTCAAATTGCGCCTAGTTTGTAAACGATTTCTTTTATAAATTTACAAATCCTAAACTAAACTAAATAGAAATACAATTACGTAATTTGCATTTTAGCGTCGAAAGCAGCGCTGCATTTAAGCTCAAAAAAATTGAATTTAATTTGTACGAAAAATTCCCAAAACCGATACCGATACCAGAAATATTGCCAACTTTAGCTGCAGCCAAAACAACGCAGGGCATTTTGCATTTAAAACAATTTAAATTAAAAAAAGAAACGGAGAAAAGCAAAACAAAAATTGTATAAAGTGAAAGAAATATATAGCCGTTGATATAAGAGTATTAAAAAAACTTAAATGTAATGTTAGCCGTAAACGAAATCCAAAACGAAAACGAAAAAAATATATCTTCAAACTATTGTATTTTTTATTTAATATATATATATATTTGCATAAACTTATTGTATGAGGAAAAAGCGACAATTTAACTGTTGGCATTTTGAAACCAATTTCACATACGAAACAAAACAAGAATTAATATAGTAATCTTAATATAATATAGCAACTATGTGTGTAATGTTTTAGCAACTATAACTATTTCTATAAACAAACAAAACGAAATATAAAACTAAAAAAAAAAAAACAGAAAATATGAAAAATTTTAATAAAAACATATTTAAAAAAGAACTTATTATTTTGTTTATTTTGCTTTTATTTCAGCTTTTGTTTTTTGCTTTCTTTGGTTGTTTGACAAGTTCTGTTGATACATAAATAGTATTTAGCATTTACATTGATATTGATATTGATATTTATATTTATATTTACAAGAGAACCCTCAACACTTATACGTATCATAAAAACGAAGCTCTCCAAGTTAAGCGAACAAACGAAAAACAAACCAAAAACCAAAAAATAAACATTAATTAGCAAATTTCTCTACAAGACGTACAATGTTTAATATATAGTATATATACACACACACACGTACATATTGAATACAATAAAAACAATAACAAATACGCGTACTATTCGATGTTGTTAATAAGCTTAAAACAAGTAATAATAATAATAATAATAATATATGCTAGAGAGTAGCATTTAGTTCTGCGAGGGATTCTCTGAGGAATTCCTAGCGTTTTGGCATTTTACATTTTAGTTCCGAGCGTAAATAGCTAACGCTTTTATCATGAATATATATATATAAATAAAAATATAATTAAATATAAAACCTACTTATTAAAGGCTAACAAGTGTAACGAATATACGTAATGAGCAACCAAGCGAATGTAAAAAAAAAACTATTCTTGAGCAATTTTACGTTGATTTTTTGTGATTGAAAATTGATTTTCTAAATTGATGAACAGAAATTGATTGCAATTTGCGAATGTATACGATTTTTTAATTTTTATTCGATAAAGGAAAAAACAAATATTACAATCAATAAGAGAAAAACAGAAAACAGAAAAGAGTATATTTCAGAATGGATTTGGATTTAGATGGAAAACAAAATAATAATAATAGAGCTGGGTGATTGATGGGATTAGTTGAAGTTACACACAAACCAGAAACTTGACGTCAAGTGTAGTTGTGAATTGTATTTTGTGAAATGTAATTTAAAGAACATAAATAAATCTAATAAACGATGAGTAAAACCAAAAAATCAAATTCTATATACAATGCATATTTATATATATTTAAAGAAGCGCATTCAGATACTTTAAACAATACAAATAATGCAGCTGATTATTTTTATTGCATTCCGTTTCCATATTCAATATCAATTCCCAGTTGGAAATCGCTCCACGGTTTTCCTGCACATCTCCCAATGGCACTAATTTCGTTAACAACGACAAAAGTTATACAGCAAACCGATAGAAAAAAAAACCAAAAACAATAAACAGAAGTAAAGTATATAAAACACATTTGTAATTGACAAAAGGAAACCATTTAAAATAAAATCTAACAACATAAAAGCTCGCATTTTCATCTATACTCAGAGGATGAGGCTTCTTACAATACTTCCACTAATGGCAAGTGGTAAATGGTAAATGGTAAATGGTAAATGGTAAATACTAAATGGACTGCCCAATGGCCTATTGAAGGCGATAATGGCTCGACCTGCCATTTATTAGCCAGGCCAAACAATGCTGCGCCGAATCAATGCTTTTTATGGACCCTAAACGACTCAAAAACAGTTGATTGTCCCTGTACTCGCTGCTAAATATCGTCATCGCACTCATTGCCTATGCAGCGCACCCAGCAAATTTATCTGAAACTAGAAACTCATAATCTTCTATGACTATTAATACCCTGCAACTGCCAAAGGTGACACGTTGGGTCGCTGGCCGAACTCTCGTTGATGAGAGCGAGAGAGAGAAAAGCGCTGCATACATATAGGCGTATACAGAGTTTTGCCAAAAGAGAGCAGAACAAAATTCATTAAATAATATTCATTAAATTCATTTTTGATTGGAATAACATTAAACTGTAATGTTACGTAGCACGACTGGTAACATCTGTTAAAGTCAGCTCTCTGTTGCTAGCACTATAAAAGCCGCTCCTTGCAGTTCTGCCTTTCAGTGCAGTGGTTGCCGCTGAGTGGTGCGGACGTGCCTTGAGCTGCTTTAGTGAGTGTGAGTGTTGTGAGTGGTGTCATATATATATATATATTTATTCATATATATATATATGTATATGTATATGTATATGTATATATATGTATATGTATATATATACATATATGTATAAGTATATATATACATATATGTATATGTATATATATATATATGTATTTATGTATATGTATATATATATATATGTATATGTATTTATGTATATATGTATATATATATGTATATATATATATATATATGTATATATATATATATGTATATATGTATGTATATGTATATTTTTGTATATATATATATATATATATTCTAGCACTAAAAATTATATATTATCGTTTATATAGCCTGTACGCCCCATATGGCTAAAAGCAGTGTTAACAACTTTGAGCAGAAGAAGGCGTGGCAGCTCCCAGAAAGTATATGCCTATGTTCTTCAACAAGAATACGATATTTTGTGCTTATTTTGGACAAACAGCATGTATTTAACAATTGTATTTTTGGGTATTTTACAAGCGCTTCATTGTAAACATAAATATTAGATTAGTCTAATTGGTTTTAGTCGCAATATACAATACAATACAATATAGTTTACGTTCGTGACTTTCTTCTTATTTGTACATTAACTCGTTTGGATGAATCGTTATATATGGAAGATCTAGATAAATTCCATTGCACGCTAATCTATTGTTCTGTATTTTATCACACACAGGTTTGTATTTTATTGTTTTGTGTTCTAACTTTGGACATAATATCTAAAACGTTGCCAGCTGCTGTTGAAATCTCTGATGCATGCTGAAATCTTGCTTCGATTATTGATCGTTCGCATTTTACGTAACTTTGGCTAAACATAAATCGTGTAAAATCAGTATATAGAACAAGCTAACAACACTTCGCATTAACCTATAAAAACAACACTGCTAAATGGCGCATATCAGATCATTTCATAATACTCGATAAGCTCGTATACCCGCTGGCTGCCGACGTAGGCTCCGCACGGCGCCTACAGCAGCCACAGAGGCAGATGTTTTTGACCACATCCATGAAACTCGTCTGCTCAAAGTCATCCAGATCGCTCATAAAGACGCCGGAGCGTATATCGTCCGGGGTGCGCGTGCCGACAAACGTCTTGAGATCGGAGACAGGGAATCCGTCCTTGTAGTACTTCTTGATCGTGTCGTAGGCGTCCATGATGACGGCGATGAACAGCGACAGCACCACATAGATGTACAGCGATATGAAGGAGTACAAATAGATCTGGCAGAACCACCACAGCCAGTCCGCCTTGTTGGACAGCGTCGCGAATGTGGCGAACATGTCATCTCCGTTGATCAGCGAGAACAGACACTCCGAGGTGGTGGCCAGCGAACGGAACTTCATGTGATACGGTCCGAGTATTAACCAGCCGCAGAACACGAATCCGGCGTAGATCAGCAGTGCGGCAATGAGGAAGCGCAGAATCTTCGGAGCCGCCTTCTTCAGCGTGAGTATTACGACGTTGTAGGTCTTGAAGAAGCCCAGATAGCGCAGCACACCGAACCACACCAGCATGTTGCCAATGCCCAGGAATAGGGAGCAGGTATCCCATTGGTCCACAACCAGATACCGTCCCTCGATCTGCTCCTTCAGCGCAGAGCCGATGATCAGCAGCACATCGTTGAAGATGATCATGATGTACCTGCAAGCAGAGCAATAATTAGCATAATAATTCACAGTTTTAACAGCCAGAAGGAGGCGTGGCAGATCCCACAAAACATATAATCTGCATTAGGAGGATGCACTGCGTCGATATAGTCATATCCGTCTGTCCGACTGTCTATCCATCTGAATAAACATTTAGATCTCGGTAATTATAATAACTTAAGACACCATTTTTGGTATGAAGGTTCTCCAATAATATAAGCTCATCAAGTGAGTTTTAGATTTTTGATATCTCCCACCGTTCTTCCCCAGATTCCAAAATAACCCAGCAGCCTCATAGATTTCCCGTTATTTAGAATTCACGTATCTAATGGCATTTTGCATCGGTGTTGCATTACGATCGGATGGAAAACAGCAAAGATATGCAACAGAAGATATGCTCGACTGTCGCTTACGTCCGACTGTAGCCTGCTGATCTGCCCCGTTCCTACTGGCTCACAAAGCAAGTTCAGTTTACAAACCAGAAGTTGACAAACTCCAGCCGGCCGTCGAAGCTCAGATCCTTGCCGAAGTGCGAGCGGAAGAAGTTGACGGTGGTGCAGCGCAGCAAGTAGGCTCTCCACAGGGCGCGGATGCAGAGCGCAAAGGACAAGGCGCAGGTCAGGAGCACGAATATGTTGAGTATGCTGCGCAGTATGGCATCGAAACGAGCTTCCGAGATGAAATCGGTGTCGCCTTTGCACTTCAGGCGCGTCGCCTCCGCATCGAGGGACAGCAGCATCTGCCCGTCGTGATCGCGGTTATTAAACAATATAGATACGTCGAACTTGAAGCAATCGGGCGCTGATAAGGGCCCTCCGTTGGCCTTGAAGTTGACCGTTTTAATCTTGAACTTCAGCTCAGCGGTCACAAGCGAGGCGAAATTCACCTCTATCTTGTGATCCTTCAGGTATTGCTCCACGCCGATCTCAGCCACAATTTTGGGCAGCTTCTCGCACAGCATGTCGATGTGGGGATCGAAGATGTAGGACTCGTTGAACCCAAAGATGGTGCCCTCGCGATAGTTCCACATGCAGAGCTCCATCGGGGGCATCGTGTTGTTGGCCGTGGGATAATCGTAGGGCCCGATGGACTTGCTCATATTCCCATAGCCCCAGAGGGCAAACTGCACGGTGCTGAAGAAATCCTCCTGCACGTAGAGCGCAAAGGGACCCACGGCTGGCGGATAGCTCTCCACCTCCCTGGAGGAGTCCCAGTTCTTGAGGAAGAGATGCGAGAAGGCGATGCGATTGTCCCAGGTGTAGTTGATGTGGTTGTACCGCGAGTGGGCAAACAAACAAAGCTGCATGGTCACCAGCACAATTTTCACAATCTGCCAATAAAGAGTTCATTAGGAACGTGAATAATAATACTACAATAGTGCAAATGTGGTTTGATTAAAGCCAGCTAATAATTGCTTGATTATAAATACATTTTTTACTCATCTATTTATTTATTTATTAAAACCTTTTAGCTGACGCACGCCCCTCACAACTTTTACAATTCGATTTCTGCATTTTTGATTTTGTGCCTTATCAGTTGGTTTCACTGTACGCCTGATAAGCAGTTTCTTGTGCACACCAGATAAGCATTGGGCATTGAAAACTGCCGCCAATAATTCGCAGAAACATCTCTAAAACATTATATGCAAGCGCTACAATTATATTATATTTTTTTGGGCTATAAATAATACGCCAAAAGAGGCGTGTAGTCCGCCTAATGCGTCATATGCTCATATCTCTGTAGACTCTCTAGATTGCCGCTGATCTAGATTGGGCTTGAACCTGAACATAACGCCACCACAGACAATATTATATACACCGACCATGCTATATACTAAGTATTTCAATTAATCATCGCCTACAAAAAAATCCCCAATTAAGCTGGTGCGCGTATCAAGTTATCACGTAACTTCCAGCACATTTTATGTGAATTATATAGTTATATGTTAGTTAGACTCTACAGATAAGGGCAGGTAAAGTGCAGTGCCTGAGTTTGCTTACTCGAAAACTGTGTCGTCGTGGGCGTATAAATTAAGGCTGTTTGGCAGAGCAATCTTCATGCAACAAGTTTGCCCCCTCGGCCACGCCTAGACTCTATTAATGACCAGATAAACGTCTAGTGAAAACACTTGTATTGTATTCCAAGCACATTGATTACGATGAGAACGCAAACAAACTGATTTCCAGTTTCACATTGTTGTTTTAGCAGCGTTGCCAAATCCACTTTTTTCCCTCCTCAAATTTGGCTTTTTTTCAAGAGCATTTGCTACAAATATTTTAAAAATAATATGCAGGTTTTGTCCGCTTTTAACTTTTGTGATATTCATGCAAAACTAACAAACAATTATAGATCTATTGTCATAATTTTGATTAATATTTTAAATATCATTTGTTGCGTTTAAATAATAAAAACTTAGATTGCTAGATTGTGTTTTAGATTAAATATTTTAAATTCTATGTAATTTAATGAAATAATAAAAATACTTAAATATATCTTTCTTTCTATCTATTTAACCAGTAAAATATTAAAATGAAATTGTTGTTTGCAAAGTAAATTATATTATTATAAGTACAATATAATCACTTCGTCAAAAAGCTTCGGAATATTAAATATCTCAAAGTTCAACCAAAAGATTTAGTTTAGATCAAAGTCTAAAGAGATTACTGTCTATATAAAATCGGAAAATGATATGAGATATAGAAAAGTACATTTTGGGCAATAACTTGCGGGATTTATGAGACTTGTGATCGCAATTGTTGTTGAAAACCATAGAAAATCTTAGGCATAGCCAAGCTATTTTCAGGCATTAATTTGCAACATATTTTCTAGCTCCTAATTTCAGCTGCTTGTCGCCAAAAACAGCTTTTTCTGACAACAAAACAGGCAGCACTGACGCGCAGATGTGTCACACCGAGAGCAAACAAAACAACATAGAGACAACGGCTCTAAATTCGGCCCCTTTGTTGCGGGTCGAGCGCAGCTCACGTGACAATTGAAGGCAGCCTAAATCTGTAATTAGTGTAGGGTATGTTGATGGTTAATATGGCCCACCTGCACCACGAACTTGTAGGGGAACTTGCGTCGCGCCTGCCACTTCTCGATGGGGTTCATGAAGAAGAACTGCAGCTTGCGCCTCATGCGCTCCTCGACGTAGGAGGCCTGCGAGGATCCGGGCGCTGCAAAAACGGGCTGCTCCACATGACCTTGAGCTCCGTTGGGCTCCGTTGTTGTTGTGGTTGCTGCTGCTGCTGCAACGGGAGCCACAGGCGTCGACTGCAGCTCCATGCGTCGCCTCAAGATTCTGGTGTTCACGTAGTCATCGTCGCTTTCGCAGCGCGAATTCTCGCCGCTGCTGGGCGTCTGGGGATGATGCTGGGCAGCCTCGTAGCTGTCCGTACGGCGCTTGACGGCTGCGGCCGCTGCGTTGGATGGGGGGGCAGCGGCGGAGCCTCCAGCGCCGTAGCTCTGCATCTCGATGTATTGCGCTGGCTGCGTCTCGAGGTCACAGGGCGCTGCGTTGTCGCCTCGGTGTAAGGAACCTCTTTTGCCCTCCCTCCTCCACCATGCAAAAGAAATTCCACACGCGCGCAACGGGCAAGCGAATCGGGGGTATAATTAGAAAGTCTTGGCCGCGTTCTCGACGTTTTACCAACGAAATTGTTATAAATACTGCACAAATTGCTGCCCACCGTGATTCGCTTTGTTTTCGCTGTTTCGATGACAGCAGTGGTATCGAGTAGCAGCCCCGACAACAACCAATCGCTTAACAAATAAATTCGTTGCTATCGAATGTAAACACCAATCAGCCGACCGCCACATTTCGTTATTTATTGCGCGCGGCATTTGAAATGCCACATTTGCAAAGATAACACCATTTTGGCTTTAAAATCTACATTTTACCACCAAATACATCCATATTGGGTGTTCTATGCATTATTTTTCATAACCAATTATTAGGAAACAAAATTAGAAAATCAAAAGTTATTGGATTTTTTGGGACTTGGTAAGGTCAGAATAAATGGGATTCAAGGGGTAGAAAGTTCTTAAAAAAAGATTTTTGGCTTTAAAATCTTCATTTATCCACCAAATTCATCTATGTTGAAATATGCAAAAATAACACAAATTTTATGAAATGCTTTATTTTGCTTAAATGTAAAATAAATAAACTTAATGTACCATAATTTAATTTAAAACTATACAAATAAATAGATCGCGTGTACGGCTTATAACTAAGCACAAGAACCTTTGCTTTTTATTGTCACCTCTGCAAGAAATTGAACAGAAATATGATTTCATTAATAGAGAAGTGGGTGCTTAAATGTTTCCATTAATCTTACCAATATTTAAACAGGTTGAATAACACTCCAGCTGAGTTTCACCCGTGTACATATATCCATCAGATCCGCAGACGATTTCATCATTCTCATCATAGACATTCGCGCAGATCTTTTCACAATAGGCCTCGCTGTCTTTGGGGGGTTCTGTGGAGTCCGAGGCAACAACGGCTGGCTCAGAAAGCGGTTGCTCCAGAGGATGCTGAGATAGATAAAATGAAAGAAATGCTTGAATGATTACAATCTTTGGAAACAGTAAATATTCGAAATGCTGGTGAAAGTGAAAGAAGAAACCTCAGATCAACCGAACCGAAATGGTTCAAATGACATTAAATTTATATGGCCTTTGGCCAAATTAAAAGTGATTTCGATCTGTAAATTACCTCACGCCGTACTCATCAAGTCATCAGTTTCCTAAACCGACAACAATAATAATGCTCTCGTCTCACATAATTGAATGCTTTTGGCATTTTGTGAAGAGTCGAAAGTCGCTGGAGTTCTGCAGATGCAAACAAACTCTCGGTTGGCATTGTCATTATCTTTTGTGGTCAAACACCTTTCTGGAAATTTGATACACAGTGTTATCAATCTTATTTACATTTTAATTAATGCCACAAATGGCTTTTGAACTGTTTTATTATCTGGCAATAGTACAAACAATCCACAGTGCAAATGTTTAGTGCCTAAGCCAAGCTAACACGACCTGGCATTTTAAAGACCTTCACTCCATGTTTGGGAGGAGGTACCAGTAAATTCACTCAAGTGATCTGTAGACCATATAAGTATAATCCTTCTTCATTTATCCTATTATTTGCCGATCATCCCACCTTCCAGTCTCTAAACGAGCAAATTGTCCTTGGGATATCTTCGCTGTTTCTTATCCGATCGTAATGTAATTCACAATATCTACAGAGAATGCCATAGGCTACAAACGTAAATCGTAAACGTAAACGTAAATAAATCTATAGCAATCAGGGTGCAGTGTAGGAAAACCTAACTATCAAAAATTGTGCCTCTAGAGGGTTAGAAAAAAACTTACCTTATTAATATATTCCGTATTATCCTGAGTAGCGGCTACAACTTCCTGCACCAGCTTGGGCCTCTCAGTGGCAGTGGGCACATTGGGCGTGGACGGTTGCGTCTCATAGTAATAGTTTTGGGCCTGAGGAGCGTTCGTATAGCTGGCGGAACCCTTGATGGCGTCGTGTTCGGTGAACTCGAAACGCAGAGGCTCGGGGGTTTGGGATTTTTGTGGGTTTTGCCAGTGATGACTGTAGCTGGTTACGGCTGGCGATGGCGTTGTCTTGGAGGTCAGCGCTGTGGACAGAATGTGCTTGACAGACTTGTTGCCGTCCGACTTGACGACGAACTCGTTTTGACCTGCCTGATAGCTGCCACGCACCACGGCCGAGTTGGCCGGCGCGGGATCTTGTTGGTAGAAGAGTTCGGCCACCCTAACGGGTTTGTTGATGTTGAAATTGTTATTAACAGCGGTGTCTAACAGCTGACGTTCGCCAACAATGTGATGCGGCTGTTGGGGCTCCTTCTGTATGAGCTTCTGATGCTGGAACTTCAGCTGATCCCGCTCCACGTCCCGCTGCCTGTAGTTGGGCTCACGCTTGGGCAGGAAATAGTCGTTGGTGCTCATGAAGTGCAGATAATCCTCGGCCGCCTTGGAGATCTTTGGAGCTGCCGCCTGCTGGTAGTTCAAGCCGAAATTGGCAACGTTCTTGGTCAGCTCGGCGTCCTCAAACACGGCATAACTGTTAGGAGAGGGATTATGTTGATAGCTTTGCACTGCTGCCTGATTTGGGTTGGGATTATAGGCATTCGGCACATATTTGGCAGCCTCGACGGGTATCGCGTGCTGTTGAATGGGCGTATAAACTGGAAATTTATTGGCTTCCGATTTGCCAGTATAATGCGGAGAGGCCTTGAAGTTATGCACGTACTGATTGCTGTGATAATTGTTGTTGAATTGTTGGTTATCCTTCTGGCGATAGAACTGATTCTTGCCCACGTCCAGCACGGCTGCATCCTTGGAGTGTGCGTAGCGGGTGTTCTGATTGAGGCCTCCGGCTGGCCAACTGTTGCTGAACTCACGGCGTATCATCTGACCTCCAGGGGGCAGCGGAGGACGCCAGCCAGCTGGGGCATGCAACTTTTCACCATGGACGCGCACACGAGGACCCGAGGGGCCAGGACCCGAGCGACGATTCTGATTGAAATTCGCGCCAGGATTGGGATTGAGGAACTGCATCAAACGTGCTGTGCGTGTTGCAAGTTCTTGGCTTTCCACTTGCAGCTGCAATGTGGCAAGCAGCAGCAGTATTACAGTGGCAAGCAACGGCATTGAGTTTCTACGCAAGTGCCACATTTTCGGCGGCTCTTTTCGGGCTCTGAGTCTGTGGCAGTTTTGAAAGTTGAGCGTCAAATGTGTTTTCGCGACACGCGTGTCTGTCTTCTGTGACTGTCGATAAGCATTTAATTCTTCGGTTGGCCGCCGCAGCTGTCGCTCGGTTCTTCAAACTTTTACTTTACTTTTACCCAAAATAAACAAATTCCAATTTGTTGTTTCTTTTCCTATAAGACGCACACACACAAATCACAAAAAACGACGCTTGCGGTGAGCTTCTTTTGTTTCGAACAGGTTGCTCGTCAGATTGATCTCTCTATTGCGGTATCGGTATCGGTATCGGTATCTGTATCTGTGGAAGACCGTCTCCGGACCGTCTTCTCTGGCTTAAATGCGCCGACTAACGTTAGCCAGCCGCCTCTTGGCCAGAACAAAGCTTGGCTCTCGAAAGGAACCGGATTGGAGCCACCTGATCACCCAAGCAAATCATCTGCTCTTGCACTCAAAATGCATGCAAAAGATTTACTACAAGCCGACGAGGGGCTACTAAAAAACGTACTTCTTTCTCTTTTTAATTAATTTCGCCAACTTGCAAAACCCATTCATCAGCTGAGGCATATCAGGTACGTTAGGCTTAAACTTCTAGTTCAAAGATCGCAGAAAAAAACATAGGATTATATTCTAAAATTCTGCTTTAAGTATTGCCAATTTCATTTTATATTTTCTAAAAATTTGGTAGTATAAAATAGTCTATTCCTGTTATTTTTGGGAAACATAATTCAGCTTTAAAGTTTATTTTTTTTTCAGCTTAAAAGCTTTTAATTTTAATTATGTTGGTTCGTGAATTGAATTTAGCTTCTCATCTATTCTTGTGGCTTAATTCTTTTCAATTTTTTTGCAGTTGAACCCATAAATATATACGGTATTTGGTAGTCATAAGCATTAGACTTCTTAGGCCGGTCTTGTTTTAGTTTTATCTCTTTGTGAGTGACTTAAAACCAGTTTCGAGATTTCTTTTAAAAGCTACTGTTAAATCTGCTGTAAGCCTACATTAAAATTCACTTCTATTCTTGACAAATTGCTCAAAATGTTTATTTTTCAACTCAGCGGATAAGCTGCTGTTTATTTATATGTTTTACAGGGTATCAGTGAAATAGAAGAACGTTTAAAATTTAAATAAAAGCTTTAGGCCAAGTAAGAAACTATTTTAATACCCATGCAGCCGAATTATAATACGCATAGCCAAAACTTTCACTGCGCTTATTGTTTTTGAATGTTTTTAGAGTCATTGAAATGCAAATGGCTTGAAACACAGTTAACCATAAATAACTATTCATGGCTAAATACTGTTATGTTTCAATAATTTATATTGATGAAATAATTAGCAGCTGGCTTTTTCTAAGTGGAAACCCGTGACTTTTCAAACGATTATATCAGCAAATGATATTCAGTTGATCGCTTTTAATATATAATATATATACATAGATATTTGAGTTAATTTGAGTGTTATGTGGATTACAAATATAATTAAAATTATACAACTGTTTCCAATTAAGTTTCATCTTGTTTCTTGTTGGATTCATCCGTTCTTTCCGTCTCATCCTTTTGGCAATTGTTGCCTAGAACAATGACAATATTCGTCGTATTAACCACCGGAAAATCGTTCACTGTAGCCTACAAAAATATATACAAATTTTTTGAGTTATTTAATATATATTTTTCATACGATTACTTACAGAGTGTACTCGGCTATACCTGGTACTTCCACCCAGATTGGTCGTAGCGATGCCAGACTGTCGGAAACTAGACGAAGGCCTGAAACTTGATTGGTCCCTGGCAAATCCATTGTTGTAGTACGCCCCGACTTTTTTGCCGCAAAGTATCTCTTTAAACGCCACTCGATATCGGTGGGACATCACATTATAAACAATTGGATTAATTGTGCTAAGCGAGATAATAACTCAGTGAATGAATTCATTAAAAAAGCAACTCATTACCATGAAATGTAATATGCAAACCCCGCTGTAGAAAATAGCCATTCGTTGATGTTCAAATAATTTATATTATCTTGAGCGTAGAGGAACCAAAGTCTCTGCAAGTGAAACGGAAACCAGCACACAAAAAATGTAATTACCACAGCAGCTGTTAAGAAAAGCAATTTTATTATAAACTCAACTAATTAATACTAATTAATCTGCTTACCCAACATTCTTATAACCGCCTTTTTCTTCTTTTGCGAATTTCGGGATTCACGGTTTCGGGAGCCCTGTTGAACTCCTATTACTCGATTTATATAATTTAAAATATTAAATAAATAATAATCTAGAACATACCCAATACTTCTGTAGCTCTCGAACGTATCTTCATGCCCATACGACCATATAATATTATTATAACGACCATGGGTATCACGAAAAATATAAAAAAGGACAGCTCAAACAATGGAAAAGCTTCGGGAAAATCGAAATCGATTGAACAAAATGCAGAGTCCAGCAATTGAGATCCATCTATAAAATATATGTTAATATTTTGATTATATTTTAATTGTTTAATGTTTACCAATTGGATACTTCAAATATTGTATCGTAGACTTCACTCCAAAAGGTATAGCACCCAGAAAGCTTAAAATCCATAGAACTGTTATGATTTTCACAGCTCTTTCAAAGCCTGACATGGCATATGAATGCAGGGGGTGACAAATAGCCAGAAATCGCTCCATTGAAAACGCCACAATAGTTAATACCGATACGTAGGTGCAACTATAAAATTAAAAGCTTACAATAAATATTTCATTTAATTAATTATAATTTAAACTTACGCTTCCGAAATAAATGCGCGTAATTTGCAGAAAGGCAAGCCAAATAAATATGGGTATTGATGCCAGTATAAGAATATTTCTGCGGGCAGACCTAAAAATATAATTATTATTTTTAAATTGCATATATTATAAGGTTGAAATTGAGGTAGAACCAACCCAAGAGCAAGTAGAGCAAATCGGACACAGCCAGACTGAACAGATAATAATTTGTTGCAGTATGCATGGCCGAATGTCTTATTATAACCATGCAGACCAGAACATTTCCGAAAAATCCAGTTAGAAATATGCCACCAAAAAGTATGCTTATCTGTAGAACTCAAAATTAAACAGAATTTCTTAAATTTAACTTAAAACACCACAAAACCTACCAGCAGTGATTTGGGTAATGGTAATGCTTGTGGACCCAAAATATATTCCAAATACTCCGTGGGAGTACAATTGATCTGTGGGCATCCATGATCGTTATCGTATAGTTCAGTTATATGTCCAACACTGTCATCCGATGTAGCTATATTTATTGATAGCCAAGACGCTTCTGTTGTAAGTGATAAATTGCTGAACGTCATTTTATTGTAAATTAAAGTTCTTGTAAAATATTGCAGTTAAAAATATTTAATATAAATAACTAAAAAAAAAAAACTAATTATTTTTATGGAATTCGGATTTTTTTAAATTAATTCTGTGGTCGCGTCCGTATCTGATGTCGGCGCGTAATACCGCAATTCCAAACTGAATCTCTTAGATGACCGCAGATTACTGTTCACACAAAATCATATCCAGATAAGAATGAACGGTTCGCAAATATGTACTTTTCTTCTTACTATGCGCAAAGGCAGGTAATTAATCTCTCAACTACATACAGTAGGAACATTTGTATAAATCCGTGTACATTTTATCTACATATGCAGTAAGCGGAATCAGAAATCCGCACAGCAGTGCTATATAATTTCGAATTAATATCAACTGATAACACGGCTCGTTCAAATACTTAGATGAGCCATAATTATTCAAAATAAATCATACAATGGCATAGCCATTTGTATACACAATTAAATATCAAATCAAGGTTCATTAAATATTTTTATTTCTTTTAGAATTACGTAAAATTGTTTTCATTATCAAATAAACAATACAAGCACGTCATAAGGAAAGCGTGCAAATAAATAAGTAAAACTGTAAACATTTAAATTGATTAGATAAAAATACATCTTAAGCAAATACCAGCAAAAAGATAAATTTGGCGAAACTAGCTTAAGCCTGTAATTCCCTGTGTTATGTGTATATTTCAAACATTTTACAAATTTTTGTTTGCATTGTGCTTATATTATTTATTTATTACTTAGCATTTTTACATTTTATCTCTATTTTGAATTTGACTTGCGTGCGCGCCAAGCCCGCTTGCCATTTAAAAATTCCAAAATGCACCAAACATTGATTAAAAAAGAACCATTTTGATTAGAATAGAACCAAAATAGCTGAACTTTGGTGAGTTTCGGTGTTTCTACCGCATGTGTTTGGATTCAGTTCTTTCCAATCGCGAGCGAACTCTGGGCAAAGCAACTGGTTCAACATTTCCAACGGTTTATTTGAACAACTGGTTCAATTGAACCACTGCTGAACGAAACGACACTAGCTCTTGTGTAACAAAAGAACAAAATATAGTCCCAGATTGCGATTAAACCAAAATAAAACGAGTGCTGTGCAAACATGCGAATGTGAATTGTGAGTTTCAACCAAATGGCAGTGGCCAAAACCGCTTAAATATACGCCTAAATGCAAATGGAAAACCACCTCGCCAAACAAGACAAACAGAAATTATCGATAAATTGCGATTTATTGGTGCGGGGAGGGCGACATATGTGGCGGTATATTTTGTTAATTTGTTGTGAAATTTATTAAAATTAAATAGTAATTGGGCCAACTGCCTGCTGCCCATTGTGCACTGCCAACGCCCACAACAATTGTGGGCATGGCGCAGCGCTGTAAACGCTGATTTTCGCTAATTTTCATGCAGTTCGCCTGCTGCCCTTCCACGTCTATGACATCATAATCAGTGCATAGATTTTGTGGCGACTTGAAATTAGTAAAATTATTGAAATTATTTTCATGTTGCGGACAAAAACAAATCAAGTGCAAAGCGCTGCATTTAAGTATTTATTATTAAAGCTTTGCAGCAGTATAGGTGCGTGCGTGTGAGTGTGTGTGAGTATGGGTGTGAGTGTGTGTGTGTGTGTGAGTGTTTGAGTGTGAGTACATCAATAAGTACTCACGTATGACCGATCGGATAAAAAACCAGAAGTCAACAGAGACACAGCAGACAGTCAAAGAGGGAGGGGGGTGAGGGGAAAGTAGGCGTAGTTTGGTGCAATTGGGATTTGTGTATGACTCATAATTAAGATACACCCCAAGAAAGCAGGAAAACCGAGACGGTCGCCGACTGCACGACAGCTGTTTAGCAATCCAACGGCACAAAGTACATACAAACATGCATATACCTATATATATATATATATATATACCTGTGCAGTATAGATATATCGCTATATAGATATGTGTGTTAGTCGAGCACAGGCGCAGTGAAATATCAATAGTTAAAACAATATTGTAAGCCTCAAAGACTTATTCATGCATCCGAATAAAGCTTGTTAAACCCACTTCAGTTCATCATCCAATCAAAAATATTAATAGCATCTGATTTATGGTGTTTGCCCCGACTCATATTATTGGATTACTATGCTTACATACATGTGTTTGTATGTTTACGATTTTGTGCAGATTCCATCAATTAGTTGTTGAAAACATTGCAAAATTGGACAAACCCTTTGCGACTTTGTACGACAAAGAGAGGTCGTACCCCCAAACAGTATTCGGAAGGAGAGCACCATCAGCGAAGATGGTACTACTTCCAGTACCACGCAACCTCAAAGGTGAGTTCTGCCAACAACAACTAAAGCAACAGTCGAGGCTTAACATACACTATGAACTTACTTCACGAAGTTTTTCACCAAAGACTTCATCGTGTGTAGCACAATTGTATCAATATTTAGACCAAATGCAATTAGATGTATTCCTTTAAGTATGTATTTATGTCAGCTGTGTTTTCAATATATATAGACATATGTATGAATAATTCGCCTTGCTCTGTTTGGTCTTACAGAAATAACTCAGATATTTCGGGCGAGGAACAAAAACTGGGACAGCCTGCTGCTGATAAAACTGCCTCCCCAAGGAGAATCATTAGCTCTACAGCTAAATTGAAAGCCACCACGCCGAAGAATAAGTTCTGCCGCCGTAAACAGGAATCATCACTAGAACCTCAGCACCCAAGCACCGCCAGCACCTCAAGCACCTCCAGCACTCATCCAACAGCAGCAGAACAATCACCATCGCATCAAAGCAACAGAAGCAGCAGCCTTTGGAGTCGTCTAATACGTCAGATCTCCAACAGCGCCTTTCAGAGCCGACAACAAACAGTTAACACTAGCATTCAGCATCCAAAACAGCAGCTGGACGGGAACAGTCCGAAAACGATTGCAGATCATAGTCCAAAAAGGGTCGTGGTGTCCATTGAGGTGATTGACCTCGAGGCAACGGAGGCTGCCACTGCGAAACATAATGAGGAGACAATGGATGGTGCAGCGCAGTCGTCAGATGCAGTCAATAGCCCGAATTCAGAAGACGCTGGTGTAGTGTCCAAGGAGAACGTGAAGGAGAACGAGAAGGAGCAGGAGAAGGAGAGCAAAGAGATGCCTGCCAAGGCTGTTGTTGGATCCCCCGCCGTTTCGCCGGCATCCGATGCCAAACCGAAGAGAATGGAGAACAGGAAATCATCGTCGGACACGGTGATTGAGCCGGCGGGGAAACAGCAGCATTCGGGGGCTGGGCAGGGAGCGCAGTCCATGACCGGCCCCGTAACCTTTAAAGCGCCGCACAGCAAGACCACCAAGGCGGGCAGGGGAGGTCCAAATAATTATATACGTTTTGTACGCAAAAATGTCGAGCAGTCGAATCGGAATGCGAATCCATTGCAGTTCGAGGAACTGGAAACGGAATTCCCTCGCGACTACGATGACAACATCGAGATGTTGTCCCGCGAGGCGGAGCATCTGGAGGAGCAATTTCGTACACCGACTCGGTCGAATACAACAGATGCGGCCAACCATCAGGTGGCTGGCATTATTGAGACCATCATCACGGAAGCGTCGCGCAGCGCAAAGACTGAAAAAACCCAAGTGGATGTGCCATCAAAACCTGCCAACAAACAATCGACTGGGGTTAAACGTGTTGGCTTCCAAGTGGAGGAGAAACACGATACCGAGGGATTACACGATGAGAGTCAGCCAAAGGATTTCCAAAATCTGTCCAAGCAGGCAGAAAGCGGCGAACCTCTAACCGGAGATGCCGCCGTTTCGGGTACAGAGACTTCCGTTTCTACGCAACCATCGTCGGCGTCGACGACATCAACAACTTCATCCGTTACGTCGCTCACGAAGGAGCGCAAAAGCGATGAGGATGACGATCCGGTAGCAATGTCGCCATGCGGACGTTTCTTCAAGTACGATAAGGAAGTCGGACGTGGTTCGTTCAAAACCGTTTATCGTGGCCTAGACACCTTAACCGGAGTGCCGGTTGCCTGGTGCGAGTTGCTGGTAAGTGAAACCTCCGACATACTTGATTCATAGAAATAATTAAACTCCCTTCGTAGGACAAACAAGTGAAGAAAAGCGAACGCACGCGTTTCAGGGAGGAAGCAGATATGTTAAAGAAATTGCAGCATCCGAACATTGTGCGTTTTTACACGTATTGGGAGTTTCCCATTGGCCGCAAGAAGAACATCGTACTAGTCACCGAGCTAATGTTATCTGGTACTTTAAAGTCGTGAGTATATCTATGAATAATCAATACCAATCGATTCGTTGACTATTTAATCTTAATGTGATAGGTATTTGAAGCGATTCAAAAAAATTCACCCAAAGGTATTGAAGTCATGGTGTCGTCAGATCCTTAAGGGTCTCAACTTCCTGCATACTCGTCAATTTCCTATAATTCATCGTGATTTGAAATGTGATAATATTTTTATAACTGGCACCACTGGTAGCGTTAAAATCGGTGACTTGGGACTGGCAACATTGAAGAATCGGTCCCATGCTAAATCTGTGATTGGTACACCTGAATTTATGGCACCCGAGATGTACGAGGAGCACTACGATGAGTCTGTCGATGTGTATGCCTTTGGCATGTGCATGTTGGAGATGGCCATATCCGAATATCCGTATAGCGAATGCAAAGGACCCGCCCAGATCTATAAGAAGGTAATTTCTGGCATTAAACCCGCTGCCCTTTCAAAGGTCGAGGATCCCAATGTGCGGGACATTATCGAACGTTGCATTGAGCTGAAGAAGGAAGATCGTCCCAGATGCAATGAGCTGCTGGAATCGGAATTCTTCGATGAGGACATTGGCATACGCGTAGAGCCGACAGCTTCGGAGCAGTTCCTCTCGGATCCCAGCATCAGCATCATTGAGTTTCGTCTACGTTTCATGGATCCAAAGAAGCGCTCTTCCAGGCACAAGGAGAACGAAGCCATTCAGTTTGAGTTCAACGTGCAGCACGACGAGTACGAGCAAATCGCCCAGGACATGATGAAGGAGAACATCATATCGGAGGATGATTCTCGTGCCGTGGCCAGGCTTCTAAAGGTGCAAGTTGTGTCGCTGCTCAAGGAACGCGCCCAGCGTCAAACGCAAATCAAGCTGCAGAACGAGAAGTCGCGTCTGGAGAAGCTGGCGCTGCAAAAGCAGCGGGAAAGTCTGCCCACAAATGTGGAGGAGGAGGACGACGAAGACGACGAGTCGGAGGACGAGGAGGATGGCCTCAAATGGAACCCGGCGCTCAAGTACGAAATGTTCAACGCCGATTCTGAGACAAGTCTGGCCACCTCCACGAATAATGTGGATGCTACACGTTCAACCACTTCCATTCAGAACGGCAACAATCAGCTGGAACAGCAGCAGCAACAGTTGGTGTCAGTCATCGCCTCACCTGCCATCGCCCAGGTGCAACAGCATTCAACAACGGTGCACTACATTCAGAACCCCCAGATGGCTTCATATCAAAGCACCAGCAACGCCATGCAGGACATAGCGAACGGTCCTGGCCAGGTCATCTCGCCCACTGGCGCCAACCAACAACAGCAGCAGCAGCCACAGCAACAACAGCAACATCAACCGCAACAGCAGCAACCGGTAGTTCAACAGCCTGTGATTCAGCTACAACAACCACAACAAACTGTAGCACCTACGCAACTGCTGACTCAACAACAACCACAACCAGTTGCTGTTGCCCAGCAGCAACCTGTTATGCAACAGCAACAACAACAGCCCCTACTACTGACTGAACAGCAAATGCCATTGCAACAACAGCTGCAGCAACTTATGCACAACAACGATCTGGTGCAACAGCAGCAATACTATCAACAACAACAGCAACAGGCATATGCTGCTATGCAACAAGCAATGCCAATGCAACAGCAGCAGCAGTTGCCAGCAGCCGCTCAGCAACAGCCAATGCCACAACAGCAACACCAGCAACCCATTCCAGCACAGCCTATGCAACAAGCTCTACAGCAACCTATACAGCAACCTATGCAACAACCGATTCAACAAACTCTACAACAGCCCATTCAACAACCGATTCAACAAACTCTACAACAGCCTCAACAAACTCTTCAGCAACCTATTCAACAACCCGTACAGCAACCTATACAACAACCCGTACAACAACCTATGCAACAACCCCTACAACAAACTCTACAGCAACCCATTCAACAACCCTTACAACAACCCATACAACAGCCTCAGCAACCCATACAACAACCCATGCAACAACCCATTCAACAACCCATTCAACAGCCCATACAACAACCTCAACAAACTCTACAGCAACCCCTTCAACAACAAGCTATACAACAGCCTATACAACAACAAGCTGTACAGCAACAACCTATACAACAACAACCTATGCAACCATCTATACAGCAACCACAAGTTGTACATCAACAACAGCCTCTACAACAGCCAATGCAACAACCCCAACAACCCCTTCAGCAATCCATACAACAACCTCTACAACAACCCTTACAACAACCTCTACAACAACCCCTACAACAACCCATTCAACAACCCCAACAAACTCTACAACAACCGCTGCAACAACCTTTACAACAGACCATACAACAGACCATTCAACAACCTATTCAACAACCCGTACAACAACCCATACAGCAACCCATGCAACAACCGATGCAGCAACCCTTACAAACTCTACAACAACCTTTACAACAAACGCCACAGCAGTTACTACAACAACATCAACTACAACAGCTCCAACAGCAGCAGCAACAGTTCGTACAACAGCAGCAGCAGCAACAACAACAGTTCCTTCCAAATGCATTAACGCAAACGCAACAAATTCCAACTCAGCTGGCGATGCAGCCAATTGTTGCCGGTGCTGCACAGCTGATGGCGCAGCAGCAGCAGCAGCAGCCCACAGCAATCATAATACAAGGACAAATGCAGCTGCCGCCGGGCATGCAACAACAGGCTTACAGTCAGCCACAAGCACAACAACAGCAGCAGCAGCCAATTGCAAGTGTTGCTGATGTGCAACAGCAACAACAGCTGGCTAATTATGCAAATGCCGCTGGCCAGGTGCAGCAGCAATTCCTACAAAATCAACCACAGCAACAGCAACCAGTGCAGCAGCAACAGCTGCCGTTAGAGCAGCAGCTGCAACAATTGCTGCACAGTCAGCCACAGCAGCAGCAACAGTTGCCAGTAACAGCGGCAACTGAGCAGCAAACGTTGCCTACTAAAGCGATTCCTCAACAACAATCAACAGCAGCAGCAGCAACAGCTGAGCAACATGCAGCAGCAACAGTTGTTGCCCCGGCTAACAACGAAGCTGCCACGTGCAGCATAGAGGCAGCAACTGTTGCAGATGCCGATAAGAAGCAACAAGCTGCCGCAGCGCGTGTGCAGAAGCCACGTCGCTCGAATCGCAGCGGCAACGAACGGATACCAAAGCTGAGCGTGACCAGCGTGGACGATGGAAGCGTCATCAATTGCCACATGGAGAACAAGCTGAAGACGATAACATTCAAGTTCGACATAAGCGACGTGAATCCAGTTGAGATTGCTAACAAACTGGTAAGCAACTGGGGGGGTTTCCCTTCATCGCTCTCATTTGAACTAATCGATGGAATTGATTGTTGCAGATTGCGCAAGATTTACTGTCGAATTGTCAGAGCACCGTGTTTGTGGAAATGATAAACGACGTGGTCGAGCAGGTCAAACAGAATCCACAGCAGATTCCCATACCGACCACGTATCGGCGCAACATTGAGAAGGTACTTTGAGCCTAACCGCTAACATTTCGTATTCTCTGAACACCCCCGAAAGAGGAGATTCTCTAGAGAGCAATAATCGAATCGTTCAACCGGTGAATCGGTTCACATTGTCGGTTTTGGAGTTACGCAGTCTATTTACAGCCTATGCAATCGAACGGATGCAGTTTGGGAACTCTGAATTGTCCAGACCAGTTGCTATATATACATATAACTCTTAATTAAAACCTATCTCGTTTCTGTTTGCTTGCTGTATATATATATATATAAATGTTGAATTCTACTTATAAAACGCAGGTCCGTCACGCGTCTCTAACTCGACAGCGTTCCACATTTAGAACACATCAAAGACATAGATCTGTAAGTGTTAAGTGCACTGTCTAAGGGCTTTTACTTATCTCGTATACTCGTACATGCCACTTACTCTATATCATAAATACTACAATACAATACAGTACAAAATCTAGTTTAAATCGCGAAATTCTTTTTTCTATTTTTTTTTATCGTTGATTTATATTGAAGTTTCTCGTTTCTCGTATAACAAATGAAATGTTTCAAGTATTTATGATTTGTTCTTTGTATACTTTCTTAAGCATCTAGGCAGCACGCAATATAGTTAACTCTATCCGTAAATCGATTATGTATTATATATGCTTAAATTCTCCAAAATATTTAAACACTTTCTGATCAATTTAAACCCTGCTCCTGCTTCCAAACAATCAGAAACAATCCCAAATTGGCAAATCAAATTTCCCCATGACTTTTAGCTGCTCTGGTAAACCAATTGGCATTGAATATTATGCAAAACTTTGTCGATTGATCGGGTTAAACTGTTTCCCTCACACGAAAACCCTTTTCTTTTGTCTATTATACGCTTTGAAGTACCAACACCTGCGCATTTAGTCGAAACTACTCAAAACCTATGTATAAACTCTATATTAGCTTCATTGATATGTAATTCTCAACGCAATAACCATTTTAGCGGGATGAAACCGCCAGCGACATCACAAAGATGTTCGACTCTAGCGTCAACAGCTCGGATGCAACAGTAGGAGTAGGATTAGGAGTAGGAGGAGCTGTTGAATCGTCTGCAGAGTTGCAGGCGAACACGGCCACGCCTCCGACGACCACATCGACCATGTCCTCGTCCTCCACCACCTCCCGGGATGCGGGTAACAACAGCAACGAGGTGACCATCGGCTCCGGTTCCGTGTCCCGCAAGACCAGCACCGCCTCCGAGTACACCTCGCTGTCCATCGACTATATGCCGGACAACGCGATTACGCCCACGGGCAACGAGGCGTTCCAGGCGCTCGACGGTTGTTTGGACAAGCCCCAAGCGGAGCAGAAGGCGCGCAGCATGGCCATCAGCAGGGTGCAAATGCTGCTGGAGTCCACGCGCAGCGAGGCCAAGCCGCGCAGTCTGAATCTGCCGCTGAACCGGCAGCTGAAGATCGTGGAGGATCTGAAGCACACACGCAGCCTGGACGACCTCAGCGAGGTCAACATCACCTTTGACATGCCACGCAGCAAGGTTGCAAAGTTGCAAGCTGCCAGCGAACAGGGCGCAGGAAACGCCGATAAATCCAAGGACGCTGGCGTGCAGTTGGGTGCAGTGCAGCCGCCGGGAGCGGCAAACACGCTGGAACAGCTGAAGATCGAGCTGGAGAACATTACGCACGCCCACGCCTTCGCCTCCGCCGTGGTGGCCTCCATCGGCAACCGTCCCAGCAACTATCAGGCATCGCCTGCGATGAAAGCTCTGTCGGCACAGCAACAGATGCAGGCGGAGACAGCGGTTGGTAGATCCTCAATGCTTTTTAAACTGTTAAACTGTTAATCTCGTAGTGTGTGTATCTATGTTGTGTTTTTTGGCGCTTCTGTTTCTGTTATCGTTTAACCTTCTTGCTAATTTTGATTAATATGCAAACCGTAGTTTTACGCAGACTCTGTTATTAATATTTGTACCCATATGTCTAAGCGAATCGTGTATATTTTGTTTGTCTTTAGTCTAAGAATTGTGCTCTTAAGTGTGCTAACATTCGCACTGGTTTTGGTTTATAACTCGGGCTTATCTTTGTGTTTACGCCCTGTTTAGCCGTAGTACTAACGCTTTTCGTTCTGTTCCGCTTTTTAACCGCTTCCGATGTGCGCTTCTTACTTCTATCCCATTTCTAATGCGCTGCAATTTGTATATTTTACCGCGCAGATCAACAAATCGAACAGCGCCGGATGTGGCAGCGGCTCAGCTGCGTCCTTTGGCCAGAACACGCCCACAGCCATGCTGAACTCGGCACGAGGTTCGTCCGTCTATAACTCCCGGCGTACTTCCATTGACAACAGCCTGGGCTCCGACATGCAGCTGCCTGCCACAAACCTAAACATCAACCATGAGCTCGTGGATAATACGCCAACTGCTGAAGCTGCCGGCCACGATAAGAAGCTGGCGAAGCAGGAGAGTCTGGAGAAGGTGTCGAATGCCTCGGCGGCGGGCGCAGGAGGAGCAGCAGGCGGCGGAGAGTCTCGCAACGCGAGCAATGGTGCGCTGAATCAGAACTCCATAGCAGATCTGGAGAAGAAGCTCGCTGCACTACGTCATGCAGACAACACAGAGGAGGTAACCACACTGAAGTTTAACTTAAATTTAGCTCAAGTTTAACTAATGATAAACCCTATTTTTATAGTCCACGTCGGCTGCCACAACTCTAGCAGTTGCCAAACCCGCTGAGGAGCCTGTAACCGCTGTAAATGCCAGAAAAATCTCCCGATTCAGCGTGAGCCGCGTGCAGGAGCAGAAGACCTCCACGGACGAGGCGCTGCAGCCGCAGCTGAAGATCGATCTGCAGGTGGCGGGGCAGGGGCACAACTTCAACTCGGTGCCAAATGGCAGCATGGTGAACACGCCCACTGAACTGATCAGTTCGCCCATACAGAACGTGCCCCTGGCCATCAATGGCATACAGCTGATCTATCAGCAGCAGCAGCAGCAGACGGCGCCAGGCGTCGTCATGTTGCCACCGAATCAGGTGCTGCCCAACGGCAATACCCAGGTGCAACAACAGCAGCAGCAGCAGCAGCAGCAAATGCAACAGTTGGCGCAACAGTTGCAACAGCCGCAAATGCAGCAACAAATGTCTATGCAGCAGCTGCCGCAGATGATGCAGCAGCAAGCGCAGCCAACGCAACAGCAGCCGCAGCAACCGATGCTGTTGCAACAACAGCAGCAGCAGCAAGCGGCGCAACAACAGTTTGCATTAAACACATCACAGCCTCAACAGCAGCAGCAGCAGCAGCCACAGTATTTACAGACGCAGCCGAATCAAATGCATCAATTGTCGCCACTTGTCATGGGCATGGGCGTGGCTCAAGGGCTGCAGCCACATCAATTGCAGCTGTTGCAGCAACAGCAGCAGCAACAACAGCAGCAGCAACAGCAAGCCTTGCAGCTGCAGACACAACTGCAACAACAGCAGCAGCAGCAGCAACAACAGAATGTTAATGCCATGTACAACCAGCAGCAGCAGGCCAACTTTCAGGTCTCTGCCACAGGGCAGCTGCTGCAACAGGCGCCCCCCGCCCAGCCCCTGCAGCATGTGATGCAGCCGCTCTACAATCCAGCTGTAGCCGAAGGTAGGCCCCAGTTGATAAGATCGATGCCGTGAAATTCATTACGATCAGTTAAGAAAATTCGAAACAAATTTACTCGTTTCAAGTTAATATTATTTTAAATATCATTTTTGTCTGAGGTTATATTTACCTTTAATTAATTGTATTATTTTTTTTAACTGATCTTGAGTATATTAAATAAGTTAATCAAATGAATCTGTTGCAGTTGCCGAGGAGCCCGTTTCACTGGCCGCCACGCATCCGCATCTGCTGCCCAGCGATATACAATCGGTAAGTGCAACCTCACTTCATCTTCATCCTCATATTAACCGTTTCTTGTTGCAGGATATCAAGCATAATCTGGACTCGCTGGTCAATCAGCTGTGCAACACGCGCCTGGGCACCAATCAGCATCAGCGACTGTTGCTGCTGCGCCAGCGACAGTTGATCGAGGAGGACGAGCTGCGCCTCAAGCATTACGTGGAATACGAAAAGTTTCAGAAGGCCTTGCGCCAATGTAAGCTGACTTAAATAGCAGCTACAAATCTATATTAACATATCTTCTGTGTTCTTAGCTCTAAGCACAAACGCTCCGGCTGCTGCCGCGTATTACTCACCAGCAACCGCTGCAGTTGCAACTAATCTGGCAGCGCCGCCGCCAGCAGCAACAAGTGCCGCTCCAGCCGTGGTGCCACAAGCAGCTGCCACAGCCACCGCAACAGCAGCAGCAACAACGATGCCAACGCCAGCAGCAAGCCAAGCAGCAGCAGCAGCGTCAACTGCAACAGCAACTGTTGCAAATACATAAATGAAACATGAGAAGTTAAAGTTGAAGCTGCCGCGGATCGTCGTAGTCATAGCCATAATCTGTAAACCCTTCCCAAATTCATGACAAGTCATTAATTAACATTGCTAGCGCCCAAAACTGTTTGGCAACTGCAAACTGAATCTGCTACGATATCTGGTATATATATATACATATATATGTTCGCATGTAAAGTCAGAAGTCAGGTTGTCGATTCATGAGGGAATTGTCTGTAAATATTGTAGTCATAACAGTTTTGAGTTATCAGTTTTGAGTTTTGATTGATTTTCAGTTGATTTGCCATTGTTTCGCCCAATTGTTTTCTATTTTTTATATATATTTTTGGTTATTTGTTTTGAATATTCCTTTTTCTTTCCTTTTTGATGCAATGCTGTTTCCTATCCCATCTGTTCTCTAAGATCGAAGCGAAATTTCCGATTCTTTAAGCAAATTGTAAATTTGATTAGCGCTAAAGTGTAAATAAATATTTCAATAATATCACATACACTCATACATCAATACACATAATTATTATTATTATACTATTATTATTATTATTATTATCATTATTATATTATTAAATATATACATACTATATATTTCGAACCATCAGTGATTTATGTTTTTGCCTAGTTACTAAATATGCAAATGTAGTGGGCGTGGAAAATTCGATTGTGTAAGTGTAGTGTAATTAAATAAAAACACTTCGTTGTATTCACTTAATACTCTATTTATTTCCAAGTTTCAAAATTTGTTGCATTCATCAGATCCAAATACACGCCTATTGATCCTAAAACCCTATTTTTCTATACCCATTACTCATAAATTAAATTAAAACAGGATTAATAACTTTGTGCAAATGTTTGTCTCGTTAAAAAAACTCTTGTTGGACGAACTTTCGTTGGCCGAACTTTCGTCGGGGTAACTCTCGCTGACCCAACTCTCTTTGGCCGAACTCTAGTTGGCGTAACTCTTGTGGGCCAAACTCTCGTTTTCCGATCACTCGTTAGATGAAGTCTCGTTGGCCGATCTCTCGCTGGCCAAAATTTCACTAGTCCAACTCTAGTTGGCCGAACTCTCTTTGCCTAAACTCTCATTGCCCGAACTTCCGTTGATTAACCGAACGCTTGTTGACCGAACTCTCGTTGGTCGAACTCTTGCTTTCCCAACTCTCGCTGACCGAACTCTCTAGTTGGCTTTAATCTCGTTGGCCGAACTCTTCTTGACTTGACGCTCGTTGTCCGAACTCTCGTTGCCCGAACTCTCAATAAACTTTAAAGCCATATCGTTAATTTAAATCTAGAGTATTATGCACCTAAATTTCTTACGCCAAGAACTAATTTTATTTCTATTCTGTTTTTACAAAAGTGTAGCTGAACCAAGCCAGATCAATAAAATGGGTGTGAATTAGTATTTCGTAATCATCGCATACAGTACATATGGGATTTATTTAATTGTATATAACGTTACACAAACAAAAAACAGTTGTTTAGGCAAAATAATGAAGTAAAACACTTTTGGGGATGGAGAACAGAACTAACTGCAGAATATACATGTTAACAAGTGTGCAAAGGAATGATCTGCTATTTAACAACAACATCCATGGTGTCCTTGATGGGGTTTCCCCACTCACGGGCCATGATCATGATCTCATTCATGGATAGTTTGGGGCCAATCAGCGGATTCATTTGCGTCAGGTAACAGCAGAGCCAGCTAAATGAAACAAAGGATAAGCATGAGTTTCTCTAAGTGTATATGAGTAACACTTGGTCACACTTGTGGGACAGGGAAGTCCCAAAACTTACAAGAGCCAACAGGTGACGGCAGTCAGCATAATGCAGCATTGGGTCACACTGGAAGAGGCAGTTAAATTTATTATATATTTTAACATTTTGGATGGCTTATTTTACTTACCCTCTGTTCGGTCCACGGGCCAGGAAGGGTCCGATAATACCAATTACTGCCCAGATGATGGTAATGGTAACGGGAGGAACCCAGGCTTCGACCATTTTGTTTGATTATTGGTAATACTGCAAGGGGTCTGCTGTGATCAGCAGTTTTATGCGCAGAATGCAGTTATAGAAAACTATAAAATATAAAGTGATCACGTCTAAGGCACTTTTTTTTACTCTAATGGAGAATATCACATGACAGACATGGGACTGACCGAACATATGGTGGCGGTGCTGCCAGACCTTGCCAACAGCCAACGCAGTTGGTGTTTTTCTTGCTTATTTGGTGTTTTTTTTACACAAATATTCAGTGCTGCCAATGTTTGTTCGTGAAAAAAGCTAATTTAGCACAATACAAATTTTCCAAAACAAAAATCGAAGGTTATGGGCAACGAAAAGTAATGATAACAGGGTTATAATTGTTCCTACTTTATTACGAATTTTGTAAAATTTAAGTGAAAGCTAAATTGAATTAAAACAAAACAGATAAAATTCCCGCTTGCTGCAGCCTAACAATCTTTTTAGCAAAAGCGCTTAAAAAGAAAGTTAGATCTGGCGAAAAAAAAGCGGACAACAGTGTAAATATCAGATAATATTTTAATTATTAATTTAATATTTTCCTTGTAACTTTTATTTACATATATAAATTGACAATTTTTTTTTTAATTACTTTGCACTGCATTTAGTTGACATTAAATAAATTAATTAGTTAATTAAAACGTGTTATTATTGCCAGTTGTCAAATTCAAATTTTCCAGAGCATTTTAAAGTGTACTTATTTTTTAACGCAAAATCAACAGCAATTTCAAAATACAACAAACGTGGCAACCCCTCACACACGTTGTTATCGATAAGTGCCACAAGTGCGGCAGCCCTGTGTGTCAGATATTACAGTTCAGTGGCAAAGTGACAAGCAAAAATACAAAATGGTCCTGGAAAGTACGATGATATGGTAAATAAATGAATTATTAGCTAAAATAACGGGAATACACGATAATTAACGTTGCATCTTTGCAGTTTTGATAACAGCGACTACCAGCGCAACGGGGACTACTTCCCCACCCGCCTCAATGTGCAGAAAGACGGCATCAACCTGGTCTGCCTCACAAAGCTGCGCTCCAATCCGGAAAACAATGTCGGCCTAATGACCCTATCGGAGTATGAATATATATCTTTATGTGGTTAATAGTTATAGCGTTGGTACAATGTGTGCAACAAGCAGCAGAAGGCGTGGCAGAGCCCACAAAGTGTATGCTTGATTAGGGCTCGTCTGTCAGTCCATCCGTTTAATTTAGTTTTCTTTATACCCTGTACTTAAAAAAGTTAAAGGGTATATTAAGTTAATGCAAACGACGTGTGTGTAACACCTAGAAGGAGGCGTGGTAGATCCCACTAAGCATATATATTCGATGCTGTGAATAAGAAACATACAATATATACAAAGAACAGGGTCCACTGTCGGTTGCGTCCGACTGTAGCTCCGTCCCTACTAATTTTTAATGTGACCTTTTTCGCCAGCAGCACCGTGGAAGTGCTGGCCACGCTGACCAGCGACGTGGGTCGCATATTCTCCAAGATGCACCTGATCCAGCCCAAGGGGGAGATCAATCTGCTGACGGGGATTCGCATTGCCCACCTGGTGCTGAAGCATCGCCAGGGCAAGAACCACAAGATGCGCATTGTGGTGTTCGTGGGATCGCCGATAAAGAACGAGGAGGGGGAACTGGTGAAGCAGGCGAAGCGTCTGAAGAAGGAGAAGGTCAACGTGGACATCGTCAGCTTTGGCGATCACGGCAACAACATCGAGACCCTGACGGCTTTTATCAACGCTCTCAATGGCAAGGATGGCACCGGTTCCCATCTGGTCAGCGTGCCGCGCGGATCGGCGCTGTCGGATGCCTTGCTATCGTCGCCTATTATTCAAGGTGAGGACGGCATGGGCGCCGCTGGCTTGGGAGGCGCCGTATTTGAGTTTGGCGTGGATCCCAATGAGGATCCGGAACTGGCGTTGGCCTTGCGCGTCTCCATGGAGGAGCAGCGTCAGCGCCAGGAGAGCGAGCAGCGTCGGGCTGAGGCGGGCTCTGGAGCGGCCACCGGAACTGGGGAGACTGCAGTCGGCAGCGTCGTGGCCAGCGGAGAGGCGGGCAAGGAGGCTGTAACTCTGCCCAGCTCCAACTCTGAGGAGGCGATGCTGCAACGCGCCCTGGCGCTGTCCACCGAAACCCCTGAGGATAATATGCCCGATTTCGCCAACATGACCGAGGAGGAGCAGATCGCCTTCGCCATGCAGATGTCCATGCAGGATGCAGCCGACGATAATGTCACCCAGCAGGCCAAGCGACCCAAAACGGATGAGGCCGCCGCCCCCATGGAGGTGGACGAGGATTACTCGGAGGTCATTGGCGATCCGGCCTTTTTGCAGAGCGTTCTCGAGAATCTGCCAGGAGTCGATCCCCAATCGGAGGCGGTGCGCGATGCCGTTGGCTCCCTGAACAAGGACAAGGAGAAGGACAAGAAGGGCGACGGCAAGGATGACCAGAAGAAATGAAATGCGAATCGTTTGCTACCCACAACTACATTTATACGCCTATATTTAAAATTGCATTAAACTGAAATCATAAGTGAGCGAACGTCTTTAACGTCCTTGGATGCTGAAGAACAGTTCGTTGCTGCTAAATAAAAAATAAAACATATATTAACAGGATCAGCAATATCTATTAATTCTTTAACATTATTATTATAGATTTTTGCTACAAATTGCATAACACTAATTCGAGTATAACTATTTTTGTTACTTATTTGCATACAAACAAGTCAAAAGCTAAGGGTTAACCTTTTCCTAAATACTCCCATATTACAAGGGAGCTCCAGGCCCTGCGTAGTCGCTTTGCTCGGTCGTCAACTCCCGGGGGGTTAATTAAGCTCTCGCTAGTTCAACTCTCGCAAGCCAATTCTTACTGACTCAACTCTCTCTGACCCATCTCTCACAGATCTATCCGACCGAACTCTCACCGGCCAAACGCTCGTTAGCCGAACACTCGCTGGCCAAATTCCAGTAATCGAACACTCGCTGGGCAAGCTCTCGCAGAGCGGACACTTGCTGTGCATCTCTCGTTACATGAACTCTTGTTGGACGAACTCTCGTTGTCGCAAATCTCGCTAGCCAAATTCTCTTTGGCCACACTCTCCCTGGCCCAATTCTTACTGAAGATACTCTCGCTTGCCGAACACTCGCTAATCGAACTCTAGAAACCGAGCCCCCGCTAGCCGAAATCTCGTTCATTGAACTCTCGTTGCCCAAATCTCGCTAGCCAAATTATCGATGGCCAAACTCTCTCTGGCTGAACTCTCGCTTGCCGAACACTCGCTAACTGAACTCTAGCAACAGTCGCTGGCCGAACACTCGCTGGCCGAACACTCGCTAGCCGAACTTTCGCTGGCCAGACCTGCTCTATAAGGCAACTCTATAGTATTGCCTAATATATTTTTGTTATTGGCGGTTACGTCCGACTGCAGCCTAGCAACCGACTGATCTGCACACTGAAATTCTGCTGGGAAAAACAAATTGAAGCTGTCGATTGACCATTGCGGTTTGTTGAGCGTTTCGTGTAGCTAAGTTTAGTTTATTACGGTTACTTTGACTTTATTGCAAGCAACATTTTCATTTTATCTACAGAAATTACGCCTTATACGATTTCCTCCTCTCCGCTCCTCTTACTTGCCACCCTTGTAGTCCCGAATGTGGTACAGCACCCAGGCGGGAATAAAGAGGGAAGCGGCGCACATGCCACCGCCCAGAATCAGCTTCTCCTGCAATAAATAAAACAAATATTACCAATTAATTCCCCCTCGATCCGAAACATTTGGTTTACGTAACCCCCAAAAGAGGCTAAAAGAAAAATCACTTACAGCCGATGAGACGTGCTTCGTGGGTGGTCCGGAGACGACCGATTGGCAGCGCCTTTGCATGGCACCTCGCATCGCGGGCACCAAAAGTTTAGCAGCGCTATTTTGGAACATTTTTATTAATATTGAATTATTCCTGATTTTGCAGAACCGAATGCTCGCTGGTGATGACAGAGGTACAACGATAACAAGTATGGCTTAGCGATGACAGAAGTACACCGATAGCAAGTATCGCTCGCAGAGTACAGATAATCGATAATACCAAAAGTACACGCACGCGAATACCAAATTAAATACCAAATTGCATTTTGAACGAAATATTAAACATTTAAAAAGAAATAAAAAGATGCTTTAAAATGGCGAAATTACTTTAAATTCGAATTCATCCAACAATCATTTGGGTTTATATATATATATATATTTTTTTTTTTTGAAATATTGAAATACCCTATGATACAACTTATAAATAACAAAGGCAAACCACAAAAAAATTCAAATAAATAATTTTATATATTTTTTTAGCAACAACAAAAAAAGACGCGAAATTCGCAAGAGTTTTAGACATTGATATGCAATATTAGTAACACGGCTTTAATAGCTCTTATTTTTTTTTTTGTTTCTCGGTGTTCGTTTATTGTTTTTAAGAACTGAAATGATACAATTGTTTGATTTTAAAGCTACTTAAGGTACAATTTGAGTTCAATTTGAAATGAAGTGGGCAGTATACTACTAATTGTAGTCATAGCATTGATCATAATGCGATAAAAACTATATTGAACAATCTATTAAGGTCTTTCGTTATTGACAGTTACTTTGTTTCCGGAATGCCATATAACTGCGATTTACATACATACAGATATATCAGATATATATATGTATATATATATCTATGTTAAGCATTTAAGGGTTTACCTGATAATAGTTATCTTTGCAATCAATACTCGTCCAAGAACTAACAATGCGGTGCATGACACGATTTTACAATTATTTAAATTCACGTAGCTATCCATTATGCGATCTAATAATCTAATTACAAATTATGTATAATACATAGTTATAGTTAACACAATCGATTACAATCTATTGTTTCGTATAATAGATTTGGACATAAATATGATTTTGCTTTTGTTTTCTGTTTTTGTTTTTGAATAGTCTTAGTTACAACTAGTTTAATAGTTAAGGCTTCTAACCGATTAGCCATTAGGTTGCTTCACATTTTACGAGATGTCGATCGGATTACGTACATATATGTATATATATTGGCATAGAAGAAAACATTGTGATAAGGCCTAGTTAGGTCTAGCCCGATATTAGTAGGTCAACAGCTATGATTTAGTTTCTACAATCCTTGAAATCGGGAGATCAAACAATAGAGTACTTTAAGGTCATTTTGTTTCACATAGTTAAATAAATATATATCTTTATTGTGAGAGCGTATGGAATATTGTGCGGAATGACGAATGAAATCACACAACAAAAAGTGTTTTAGTTATTAGTTAATTGTATGTTTTGGTACATCATCGACATCGATTATAATTTTATTTTAATATTACAATTTACAGATTTTGTTTTTATTTTTGTTTTCGGTTTTGTTGCATAACAGGCAATAACATAACATAAAATATAATATCTAAACATACGTGTTGTATCTATGAAGCGATTTAAAACTGAATCCAAATGATGTTAGCTGCATTATTCGAATTTCGTTGAGTTGTAAACAAATATCTATTAGGTATTAAGTAGACTCATAACAATACAAACAATAAATCAGGATTAGTTGTAGTTAACATAACATTAATTAATTAATATATATATGTATACATATGTACGGTGCATGAGCATCTGAATATATCCTGTGTGCGCATTTCTTAGTTTTTAAGTAATCTTTAAAGGACAGTAGTAAGTGGAAAAAACATCATAAAAAACTCGCTTATGTTTTATGTTTACAATTCAGTCTGAAAGGCATAGTTGTGTATACACATTTTTATATCACCTATTTTGAATTTCTCAATTAATTAACTGTTTAATTTATCCCGTTTTAATGTTTACTTTAAAATAGTTCTCTTTATCTTGTTGCTCTTTGTTAAATAATAATTATATAGTTTCTTAAGTTTATTAGGTTTAACCACATTTCTTTTCGATTTGTTTTGTTTGTTTTTGTTTCGTTTTGATTTGGTTTTGGTTTTTCTTTACAATTTTGTTTGCATTTCGTTTGCATTTGCGGAAAGTTTTGCTGTTAATTTCGTTGCGTTAAGTTGGGCAAAAATATATATATTCTTTTATTTCCGTATGTAAACAAAAAATTTTGGTACTTAAATGATCTCTTACTTTTAATTACACATTTGATTTTTCATGCAGTATTTTATATATATATATATACTATATCAATCAGCATTGAATATATAATATATGTTATCTATGTTGCTTATCCTCCTCCTCATTTGAATCTAACTTTTAGTTTTGCATATGTTACTTATAGTTGTTCCGATATTATTATTATTATCATTTGAAAATTTTTGACGCATTTAGCTTATTCTTCATCCGTATAATCGGAATTGTCGCTAATATCACTTGAGAAGAGTTCCAGCCAATTATAATCGCGCCGATCAACGTACTCCCAGAGATAAATCTGCAGATAATCGTAAGTATTCAATAAACATATTGAGTATGTTCTTAAGAGCTAGGAATATTTAGGATATAGTTCAAGGACAATACTTACATCCAGTAAATCAATTAATTCATTCTGCGAATGCAATTTGCGAGCGCGTTTTGGCAATCCAACATCAACAATATCGCCGTTAGGCAAGGCATGCTTATAGAAGCATTTGTTCCCAAATGGACACTTTCCCTCGCCCTTTTTGAAATACTTGCAGTCCTTGGCGCCCAAGGCGGCACGATAATCGTTCAGCAGTTTGTCCTTCTCCTCCTTGGTCTCCACCCAAAAGGCGCTGGGGCAGACGAAGTCCGAACACACGCGACATTCGGGGCAAGCTCTATAAATCAGAAGAAACAAATTAGCAGAATGTTCATATGACGTCTGTCCTCAAAAGTATGCAACATAAAATTAATATTTTGTGAATATCAGAGATATGCATTGTCAATCAATCCTCGAGACTTAGTTTAATCGCTTTATTTGTGCTGAACGAATTGTTTACTGAGTCATTCAGTGAGTAGTCCAGCGAATGAATAGTTTGTTATATGAACATAGTAGAGTTTCTGGTGAAATATATACTTCACATAAACCTGTAAACGCGGTCGACTGTAAAATAGGGCTAGGGATAGGGATTTAAGAGTGAACACGAATAAGAGAGTCTGCGACGAACAATTCAATGAACGAGTTTCAGAGTGTCAGTGAACGAAAATAAGAGAGTGAGAGATCAAAAATTAGGGTGATAGAGATTCAGAGTCAGAGAAGGAGAATCAGAGTCAGGGAACGAGAATTGTTGAGCAAAGGAGATTCAGAGACACAGTGAAGGAGATCCAGAAAGTCAATTAAAGAGATTCAGAGAGTCATTGAATGAGATTAAAAGTCAATAAACGAGATTCAGAGAGTCAGTGGATGAGAATAAGTGAGTGAGGATCGCGAATTAGGAAGAGAGTGAAAGAGATTAGATTCAGTGTCTGTCAACGAGATTGCCAAACTCTACAAACGCGAACTGTTATCAAAGAGTAGGTGAACGAGAATTAGGAGTTTAGTTGGTCCATCATTTCAGCAAGTCTTTTATTTCGATGGATTCGACTAATAGATCGGCAAGGGATTCTTGGACTTATTTTGTTTATGTGGACTCACCGAGTGATCTTGTGCTCAAACTGTTTGGCTTGGCGCCACGTGCGGATGCACTCCAAGCAGAATATGTGGTTGCAGTTGGGCAGGATGCCGAAGCGCTTCTCCCGTCCGGCCTTCTCCATGATCGTGTCGAAGCAGATGCCGCAGGTTTTGTCCTTGGACTGGGCGATCGCAAAGGAGAGCTCCATGGCCTGTTCGTGCTGTTGCAGGCACTCGCGTTTGTGCTTTTTCCGCTGCACTTGGTCCGTGGGATGCAGGCAATATTGATCGCACATCTCGCATAGCTCCAGGTGTATGCGATAGGGACAATACTCGCCATAGGGACAGGGACACTCGTAGGGACAGACCTCCTCCAAGGAGTTGGGCTCGCCCGTTTTGATTTCCATCTGAACTCCCGAATTCGAGGACGGACCACCGACAATTTCGGCCCATGAGATTCCCTGCTGCACAGCGCCACTGATACCCGATCCTCCCGCCGCCTCCTCCTCATCCGGCTCGGCCTGCTGCTGCTCCTCCTGCTCAGCAAAATGCGCGCCAAAACACTTTCCTGTAGGCACAAATATCGGTGCGTTGACCCAATTGCGATAACTGCTGCCGCTGGGCAATACCTCCCTCTCCCTTTCCCCCTGCCCCTTCGCATCCTCCGTCTCCTGCACAGCGTCCGCCTGCTGACCTTCGGAACGGCCTTGGCTCAGGTCGTGGGAGAATCGGCACAGGTCTCCAAAACGGCAGATGCCTCGCAGGAAATAACGGCAAATGGCGGGGCTTCTGCCGCGCAAGGTTGCCAGCGTAGGCGCCGCAGGTTCCACCATCGAATTAACGCCAACGGAACTCATTTCGCACGTGCAAAGCCTTTTACAGACGATCTGACCAAACTTGACGCCTCTGCCGACGACCTGCAAGCAGAGTGGAGAGAACGCAATTAAAATATCCTCGATGAGCGCGGCCTATCGATAGCAGTGCGTATCGATGCGTATGCGTGTGCATGTGTGCGTGCGAAATAAAAAAAATGTCGCAATAGGTGAACTCTTTTTGCGCAATACAAACACAAACACAAAAACACACGCACATATATGTAAATGCAAACGTATGTATGTGCGCATTATATATTTATGCAGCTGCACATACATACGCACATATTTACTAGTTGTATAAAGAATATGTATGAATATGCACCTTTCTTGCTGTGATTGTTTGTTAAACACTTGTGGGCATTGATAGCTGCGCGCATCAAGTATCGCCACAGATTAAACAATTTTATATTTATATTAATGGATATCGAAAAGAACACTTTATAGCTTACGTTTTGTTCAAAACTTGTAAATTGATGCTCACACAATTATAGCTAGGGATGGTATATCGACCAGGGCGATAAGTTCGATACAATTTTTGCGATAGGCTTGACAATTTTTGTAGAGAACGTCTGATATCAAAAAATCAACCAAAAAATATATATTTGTGTTTTCTATACAAAATTTAAACTACAATTGTAAATGACATGTCTCGTTAATGCCGTGCTCTGTTAATTTTGGAACTATTATTCAGGTTGTGCACCTCGATATTTCTATCGAGAATTCTACGTACTCCAAGAATCAGCTGGTTGACGTGTTTTGATTGTTGGAATGAAAAAACCAAAATAAAATAAAATAATTGGATGAATATGTCGAATAAAATTACTACAAACTACGTTTGCATCTGCTGCGGAAATCCAGTGCGAGAGCTATACAAAAAATACAGCAATACTGTCAAACCCACACACTGTGTAATAATAATATTATAAATATTTATTCTATAATATTTCTAATATATTTTCTTGTGCAGGATAAATGCAATCAGATTACGGACAAGTACGTAGAAGTCGAGGAATTTATTATACTCATAGATGCGCTGCTTTTGGTTACGGCTGCCTTTCGGCACATGATATACAATGGAAAATTCAAAGTACTGCATGAAAACAGATCTATTTTAGTATTATTCCAAATGCTTCTGTATTTTTAGCTTTATTGGAAGATCTCGCTGGTTATTTTGCTGCTGGAGTCCTTTGCCTTGTGCCGACAACATCGGGGCGATGGCTCAAATATAGCTCTATATGAGAAGGGCTTTTATATGTCTACGTTACAGAATATCGGAGGTAATACGACACTACTATATAAATTAATATTTTCCGTAGTAAATTCTGTGTATTACTTTCAGAATATCTACTAATTACGTTGTTACTACTGCTGATTACCGTGATTTTGGGATTCGCGCAATGGACAAAGGTCGGTTTCACAACCTTAACGCTAATTATTTTAAAAGTAGTTGCCATTTCGAACTTCTCAAAGTTTTTCCTATTGCCCATATTGGTATGGGGCAGCAATACTACGGATTTCGGTAGGAATTTGCATTATATGCTGGTTACATGCCATCATCTTTGCTCTCTGATAATCGCCTATGATGCTGTAGGCATGGTTAAAAATCATTTACGCGGGCCCTCCATAATACTGGTGATTTGTGCGTTTATTATGAAGGAATACGTGAGGAATCTGGCGCCATTCCAAATAGTATTGTAATCTAGCTAATTTATTTGTAATTTTAAAAATAACCGTGAAGATGTAATAAATAATAATACTGAAATGTAATTTTGGTAGATTTTCGGTATATACCCAACGGTTGTGCAGCCCTGGCATTGGCAATTATCGGCCAAAAATCTGTCGCATGCAGAATTTATGACAAATTTTTTATGCTTTTTTTCTGCTGATTTTCATTATGCAAAATTGAGAATAAAACGTTATTTTGGCTATTTAATGACTATTAATGCATTTGCAAACAAACAATCGCGATTGCAATCAATATTTCGCTCTGCTTTCGGGCCCGTAATGTTTGTTCTGGGCGAGACAAACGTGTTATTTAATAATGAAAAAGCCAACAACAAGTGAGTGCGTGTAATATATATATAGAAAGGATCATAAAAACTATCTGCAGTTGTGAAATTAACTGAATTAAAACTCTGGTAAGTGCATAGAACAGATTAAATGACCCACATACATACGTACATGCCTAGTTATGTATGTAGCGTATGTGCAAATAAATGTGCAGACATCTTAAATGGCTAAATATAAATACATATATGAAATCGTTTGAATAATCCATGAATTTTTGTGAATAACTCGTTTGCTGGCGTTCCGAATTAAACGCAAGGCTTACAAATGAAAATTATGAATGATGTATCATCAGAGTTGAATGACAGCTCATTTATGTATCTGCACAGTGTGACCAGCTGCATGCAATATTTAATATTTTATAAATAATTCACATAAAAAGTGATAATTTAAATAAACACACTTATAATTTATTAATATCTCCATGAGTTTTTTATCAACATATTTTCCATTTTTTGAGCTTGTTTTGTTTTTGTTTAATATGTCGAGCTGCGCATTTTGTGCTTTGCCAACTCTGGTCACACACAAGATATAACCTTAAAAAAGACAAGTGACAAATTTCTTTTTTTATGTTCAATTTTAGCCACTAAAAAGCGAATTTTGAGCGCAGGAAAACCTATTTTCTTTAGTGGTTACGCCCCGTTGCGCACCGCCCCCGACCCGCGTAGTCCTGCCGCATTATGGACGCGTGTCGCAGCCGAAGTAACGCTGCTAATTTCGCCAATGCAGCGATGTAAATAATATAGGCAAAAAGTGAAAATTTTGGAAGAGCCAGCGGCTATCAAAACGTACATAACGTACATTTCTTGTGCAACATTTGCCCAAAACAAAGCTGAAGCCTACGATCGGTAACACGATCGGGCCATCTCAAATGTCGTTGGTTGTCTGAGTTGCATTGGAAGTTTTCCCGGATAACTGAGCAAATTCTGGATAAGGATAGGCCGAGGGATAGACGGATAAGAGAAGCGTATTTGGGAAATATGCATTCGGCTGCATCGAATCCTCTGGTGGAATACTCGGACGTGAGTTCGGAGGACTTTTCGGATCAGGAGGGATCTGGTGAAACCGACTCGAATGCGCTCCCGAAGAACCCGAATCAGTCCAGAAAGCCCACAAACGATGCCGTTCTACGGGTCACCACAAACAATGACTACAGGTAAACAATAATATTTTGAAAACACAATCAAATGCTAATCGTTTTTATGCTGCCACAGGAAGGGACAATTCGAGGAGATCGAGGGGAGACAGGTTTCGGTGGTCGCCAGCAGTAGCAGCAGCAGCAGGCTGAGCATCTCGGCCGTTAATGAGATTGCAAATCATCATCCGTCGAGCGCACAGAACTCGGCTGAGAAGGAGGAGCAGCTGGAGTGGGATCGGGGGCTGTATATGTCCAGCGATACGATCGACACGGATGAGCTGGAGGCGGAGATGAAGCGGCAGAAGCGCAAGAAGCTCAAGAAGGACAAGCACAAGCACAAGACCAAGAAGAAATCAAAGAAGCGCAAGAAAAAGCGGGCCAAATCCTATTCCAGCATCGATTCCCTCTCCGACGGCAACCTCAACGAAATCCTGGACACGCACAGACACTACACGCCGCCCCCTGCGCCCCGTGCCAAGAGCGCTGAGCGCACCGTCAGCGCAGCGCCTCCATCCTCCACATACACGCCCCACAAGGAGCCCCAGGGCAGCCCCATTTCCGCCGGTACCCCGCCCACCCGACGTCCCAACAACGTCGGCAACAGCACCTACTACGGCGACGGCTCAACGGCCACCCAAAATACTCCCCTGGGCGGCAACATCCAAGTGACCGTTACGAACAAAACCAACTCCAGCAGCCGGCACCGCTCGCCTCCCCCTCGGGTCAGCGTCGCCGGCTCCGGCCAGCGCTATGTCAACTCCCCACGCACTCCGCCGCCCTCGCTCAGATGCCACAGCCATCAGGTGGGCGGCAGCGCACGCGATTCCCGCAGCTCCCGCTACGTGCAGAGTCCCCTGAAGGAGGAGCTCAACGCCCACCACAGATCAAGCAACGCGTATCCATCGCGCTATGCGGCATCTGGCTCTGCGGCAGCTGCGGCACAGGGCAGCAAGCTGAAGCGTTTGTCTCCGGGTAAGAGTTCGCCATTACAAGAGGCATAAATCCATTTAAAATATATTATCTTTGCTTATAGAAATGGATCGGTATCACCATCAGCCGACGACGCCTCCCCAGAAGCGAAGGAAGTACAGCGATGGGCGTGACGCCTCCATGGGCAGCTTTGAGCACGGCAGGCATCACTCTGTGAAATACGAGTACGGCAGAGACAGATATGCGCGACGCATGAGCAGGTGAGGCGGCAAGAGCATATGGGCGGGGCAGATTAGTCGAAGGAAAGGCTACAGTCGAACGTAACCGACAGTGGGACACCCTTTACTTTGACCGTTTACGTTGATCTCGGAAACTAGAAAAGCTAGACGAGTCATTTTGGTTTAAAATAGAGCATACAGGGTATTTTACAGTCGGTCACTCGTTGAGAAAGCGATAAGCGAAACGAAAAAGTGGGAGAGAGACTCTTTCTTACATCTTACTTAAAGTTTCTCTGAGAGAATTCTCTGAGAATTCCAATGCAACTGCAACTACATTTTATTCTCTTCTCTTGTAGAAGTCCCAGCCTGCACAGATTGTCTCGCAGTCGCATGTCGCCAGGCGGCGGAGGCGCCTCCACATCGGGGGGCAACAATTCGATCACGTACAGACAAGCGAACCGCAGCAGCAGCCACAGCAGACACAGCAAATACAGCGCACCTCACTCCCCTTCGCCGCCTGCTGCAACGCGATCCTCTTCCAAGCGTGCCTCAGGCAGCGGCATGCCCCCGGAGCGTTATTCGCGCTCCCCGCGTGCCAGTTCCCGTTACTACGAGTCCTCGCCCACATCGCCAACGGCTGGAGCGGGATCGAGCTCACATCATCACCGAAGATCGCCGCGCAGTCATCAGCATGGGCATGCGCATGCGCATCCGCATTCGCATCCACATCGCAACAGCAGTCGGAAACGTTCGCCCAGCTCCGGAAGCAGTCGCAGCTCCAGGTCACGTTCCCGCTCCCGATCGCCGACGTCGCGGGACTTCAAGCACAAGCGGGATGAGTACATCAAGAAGATCAGCGAGACGAGTCTGTTTGCGGAGCTGGTGAAGGATCGCCACAAGCGGCAGAAGGCGCTCAAGGAGATCATCGAGCGGCAGGAGGAGAACAGCAACAGCAACGGCGCGATGACCATCAATGAGAACAGCTCCTCGGTGGATGGCAATACGCCCAATGTGGGCGCCCAACAAACCTCAGCGAATGCGACGCCAAACGGCATTGGCGCTGGCAAAACGGATCTGGACGTCAACAACATTCCCATGCCCAACAAGGAGAACGAAACGCTCAAGCTCAATCCCATGGTTGTTAATCTGGATGTAACGGACACGAGCACAACGCCCAACAAGACGAATGCAAACCAAAAACCCAAGAGTCTTACGGCTCTGCCCATGCCCCCGGGCATAACCGCTGCCGATTTAGTCAACGTGTCCACGCCCTCGCCGACAGAGAAGCTCATCCTCATGCCCAAGTCGCTGAAGAAACTGTCGGCGGAGGAGAAGCATCTGAGCAATGCCAATGCCAATGCCAACAAGAGCCTGCTGAATCTGCCAATGCCGCCGGTCATACCGGGCAGCGAGGAGCTGAGCGGCGAGGAGGAGGACGTCATCGACAGTCCCGAGGACTTCGACACGCTCACCGGCAACAGCAGCGCCGCCAATCCCGGCCAGAACGCCTCCCAGACGGCGGCCCGCCGACGTCCAGTGATACTCAACCGTCGCGACTCCCGAAATAATGTCAGAGATTGGGGCGAACGCTGCGTGGACGTGTTCGAGGTGATTGCGCAGATCGGCGAGGGCACCTATGGACAGGTTGGTGCTTTTACATTCTAATTAATTTAAGAGGTAGAAGTTGATGGAAGATTATGTCTAGGAGTCTCATCCTGATGTAGTAAAGTATTATGAGGGTTTGGACATTCCTTAAGATGTCCTAATTGTGAGTATCCAGGAGAGCTTTTAAAGGGACATAATCTTATTGCGTGATTTTCCTTGGAGCATAGATCGCATCGTCTTGGTTTGGTAGTTACTTTGGATTCAACCTTTTTTGTAGAAGGTTGAATGTTTGCTGGTTTTGCATCTTCGATCGCCTCCAAAGTGAGCTAACCATCGCTAAGAAATAAATTCATTTCTTCCCAAATGGCTAAAGTAAGCTTAGGAAGTTTAGAGGAACATAGGGATACTAATAAACAGTCCCAATTCTTTGTGTAGATCTGCGCATGTTCAGCTTTGGATAGTACTTTGTAAACTGAGATAGACTGGAGATAGATTGAAAAGCATCTTCAATTAACTATTAACGATAAACATTCAATCTGTATTCTTTTAGGTCTATAAAGCACGCGATCATCACACCAACGACATGGTCGCTCTGAAGAAGGTTCGTCTGGAGCACGAGAAGGAAGGATTTCCCATTACGGCTGTGCGCGAGATCAAGATATTGCGGCAACTGAACCATCGCAATATTGTCAACCTGCACGAGATTGTGACGGACAAGCAGGACGCGGTGGAGTTTCGCAAGGACAAGGGCTCCTTCTATCTGGTGTTCGAGTACATGGATCACGATCTGATGGGGCTGCTCGAGTCGGGCATGGTCGACTTCAACGAGGAGAACAACGCCAGCATTATGAAGCAGCTGCTCGACGGTCTCAACTACTGCCACAAAAAGAATTTCCTGCATCGAGACATCAAATGCTCCAATATTCTAATGAACAATCAGTGGGTGACATCTAAATTTATGTCTATTGTTTTCGCTGCTAACTATTGCTGCTGTTTACAGGGGCAAGGTTAAACTGGCTGATTTCGGACTGGCCCGCTTGTACAATGCCGACGATCGGGAGCGTCCCTACACGAATAAGGTCATAACGCTCTGGTACCGTCCGCCGGAGCTGCTGCTGGGCGAGGAGCGTTACGGGCCATCCATTGACGTCTGGTCCTGTGGCTGCATATTGGGGGAATTGTTTCTGAAGCGTCCGCTGTTCCAGGCCAATGCCGAGATGGCGCAGTTGGAGACCATATCGAAGATCTGCGGCTCCCCCGTGCCCGCCGTCTGGCCGAATGTGATCAAGCTGCCCCTCTTCCACACACTTAAGCAGAAGAAGACGCATCGGCGACGCTTGCGCGAGGATTTCGAGTTTATGCCATCGTCGGCGCTTGATCTGCTCGACAAGATGCTCGACTTGGATCCGGACAAGCGCATCACAGCCGAGGACGCGCTCAGGTCCCCCTGGTTAAAGAACATTAACCCGGATGAGTGAGTAGAACACGCAGTTGAAGCAGATCTTGTTCCGATAATTATATATATTTGTATTTGCGTAGAATGCCAACGCCACAGCTGCCGACGTGGCAGGACTGCCATGAGCTGTGGAGCAAGAAGCGGCGTCGCCAGCTGCGCGAACAGCAGGAGTCCTTGCCACCGGGAGTCATCTGCTCAGCTAAGTACCAACAGCAGCACGGTGCGGCGATGGTGGGGGACGCCTAGCATTTACTATATGCTTCATGCTACCATGAGGGGGAGGACTACAAGCAGCGGGAGGTGGAGTGCGCCTGGTGGCGAAGTTAATAGTTACAAATAACAGATATATATATAGATATATATATATATTTATGTAGCATCATGCTCTACCAAAGCACTCTATACTTTAAGCCATCTCTTGAGAGAAACCCAAGCTAAGCTAGGCTAAGATTAACTATATATATATGCTATTTCTATCCATATAAAGTGATGAGCAAATTGCCAGCCGATTGACCGATGTATAAAATATTGTAATGTGTATATAACTAACTATTTTCATATATATCCAAAAGTTAAACGATCTATTTCACATTACACAGCTGGCAATAGAAGCAGATGCGCAGATCAAGAGAATTAACACGATTTATCCTTAACCCACGTGTATCAAACTTATTAAATTAATAATAGGCGAAAATAAAACTCGGCTAGTATCAAAATGAAATGGAAATTGTAAAGCAGTTAAAGGTTAGCATTTTACCATAATTATACAAATTGTTATATATGTATATGAGTGCATGCCTATCTATATATATACATATACATATATATATTCACGTCAAATATGCTATATACTATGTATGATAAGTTAGTAGTAATAGTAATAAATTAGTTTAGCAACTAATCATCGCCAAGGATGATTATCTTGTTAGGTATTTAAATAAAATTAAAGTGTAAATTGCAAATGAATTTATCAGCTAAAAGTGTACTACAAGCACATTATTAACAAATATATATAAATATGTATAAACAAATATCAAATGCTTATATTTTTATTAAATAACCAAGTCCCAAGTCTAGGAATAAATAAAAAACTATAAATATATATATATATAGGCAAACAAACTATTTATAATACAAAATAATCTGCATGAGACTGAGAATAATTGAACACAAAATTGTGCAATTTGAATAACGAGAATTGTAAAAAAACCGTTACGAATCGCTAGATCGCAAAATCATAAAATTGTTAATTATGAATTCCAACAACAAAGACATTTAATTCTCTCGAAAATCAAATGAATATGTTTTTTAATACACAATACACAATTATACATTCATAAAATGCATGAAAATTAAAATTAATATATATAAAAATTTGTTTTATAAAAATAAAGAACATGAATAGTTTTGTATTTATATTGCGGATTATAAAACTGCTGTACTTAAATGGGTGTAAATAAAGTTGGCTAATATTTAAAGCATTTGCACAGCGTTAATTTCTTACCACTTACCATTAATTTAAAAATTAAAAAAACAATATAATAGAATTAGCTGAAATAGCTGAATGGAAATTATCGCCAACTTATCGATAACTTGTTGTAAACGACATGCGAACACAAACTTGTTTGACGAGCGCCCAAACGAGCTCAAACCTGTTCAGCACACATGCGGCGCTTTGCAGCACTGCCAAGTTGGCGTTTCGCTTTTCAACGATTTTCGGCTAATTAAATTAAAAAGTAAAAATAAAAATTAATAAAAACTATGCAGGCGTACTAAAACTATGGCGAATCGATCGATAACCGTATGAGCATATAATGGCATGCGAACTCAAACTTGTTCGAAGGCCGCGCAAACGAACCCAAGCCTGTTCAACACAGATGTGTCGGCGCTTTGCAACACTGCCAAGTTGGCGTTTCTCTTTTAAACGATTTTCGGCTTGTTTATGTTTGTTTATGCGAATTAAATTGAAAAGTAAAATTAGAAATTAATAAAACTATGCTGGCGTACCGCAACTATGGCGAGACAATTGAAGTGAGTTATTTGATATATAATGAGTTTGTAGTTTATTAAAATTTCGCTGCACAGGAATACGAGGTACAGCACCTGCTGGGCAAAGGAGGCTTCGCCTGCGTCTATAAGGCCAAATGCCTGCGCAGCCAACAAGATGTGGCCATCAAGATGGTAAATATAGCTGCATATGTGCATATTCTGCCGATTAGTAATGACAGTTGTCTTAACAGATCGACAAGCAGCTGATACAGGGCTCGGGACTGACGAGCAGGGTGCGCCAGGAAGTGGAAATCCATTCGAGGCTGAAGCACGCCTCCGTTCTGCAGCTGTACACGTTTTTTCAGGACGCCAGCTACGTCTATTTGATACTGGAGCTGGCGGACAACGGCGAGCTGCATCGCTACATGAACCATCAGATGAAGCGGCCGTTTAGTGAGCAGGAGGCCGCCTGCATAATGCGGCAGGTGGTCGATGGTCTGCTCTATTTGCACTCGCATAACATTATGCATCGGGACATTTCGCTGTCCAATCTGCTGCTCAGCAAGCAGATGCACGTGAAGATCGCCGATTTTGGACTGGCCACGCAGCTGAAGCGCCCCGACGAACGCCACATGACCATGTGCGGCACTCCCAACTACATCTCCCCCGAGGTCGTCTCCCATCTGTCGCATGGTTTGCCCGCGGATCTCTGGAGCCTCGGCTGCATGCTGTACACGCTGCTGGTGGGTCGTCCGCCCTTCGACACCGACGCCGTGCAGTCCACGCTCAACAAAGTCGTGCTCTCCGAGTACACGATGCCCTCGCATCTGTCCTACGAGGCCAGGGATCTGATTGATAAGCTGCTGCGCAAGAACCCGCACGAACGCATCTCCCTGGAGCAGGTGCTCAGGCACTGCTTCATGCTCAAGGCTGCCGGCAGCACAATTTCCTGCACAACGCCCGGCGCGTCCTACGCCCAGAGCTCGGCCAGCGGCGACAGCGGCATCATCACCTTTGCCAGCAGTAAGTGAATCTCTATATATTCAAATCATTCCCTAATAATAATTCCCATTTAATCGCAGATGATTCGAAGAGCTCGCAGCGAATGCAGTCGGCACAGCAAATGCTGCCGCAGATTCAGGAGGAGTACGGCGCATTCTATGCAGAACAGCGGCCACAGTACGCTTCTCAGCTTCCCAATCAAGCCAGAGACTGGCAGAGCGCAGCTCAGGGGAATAGAGATCATTATTTGCCACCTAACAAACCGGAGATTGATAAGGAGAACAAGGAGCGCATCTCTGTGCCCCCCTTGAGCAGCTTGCGGCTGCAGCCGACGCGTTACAAGACCAAGAATGCCATCATGAGCATCTTGGTCAACGGCGATGTCCTGCTCGAGTTCATCAAGTGCAGGAGCAAGCTGAGCGAAGATCGCATCGTCGATGTTTGTCGCATTTCCAGCGACGGACGCCGCATCGTCATCTATCAGCCGGATCCGGGGCGGTAAGTTCACTTTATTCTACAGTCGGGCACGTGCGACTGACCTGCTTTGCCCATTCTAGTTATAAATTATATTATATTATAAATATATTAAAACAATTCTACTTTCAGTGGCCTGCCCGTTAGAGATACGCATGCCTTGGAGCATTTTCTGGGCAAGCAGGAGTCCAGCTATAGCTACGACAACTTGCCCCAGAAGCACTGGAAGAAGTACGTCTATGCGTCACGATTTGTGGGCCTGGTCAAGAGCAAGACGCCCAAGGTGACCTACTTCAGCAGCCTGGCCAAGTGCCATCTGATGGAGAACATGGCCGACTTCGAGATGAACTATTACGCCGGATCCAAGCTCACCAAGTCGCCCAGTGAGGGCATCAAGTTGTACGATGATCACGGGCAACTCCTGACGGACCAGACGAGTTTGGAAGCTAAGAAACTCATTGAACACAGCAACGAATGCTTCGCCCACTGTTTGAGCATCTGCAATGCGCTGGAACTGGCTCAAACGGGCAGCAATGTTTGTTTTCCGGTGACCATAGGTCGTCGTCCTACGGGCTTAGTGAGCGCAACGCAACGCACGGATGCCGGACTTAGGGACACCACAAACTTTGCCTATTCCACGCCTAAATCGCAGCAGGTAGAACAGCTTATATATTTATTATATAGTGGAAATCTAGAAAATCGAATTCTATTTATTTTTCTAGGGCTCCATCAACTTCTCCATCAGCACGATCTCCTCGCTGCGAAACACCACCGATGTTAATCCAGAGCTGTTGGCGGTTCAGCAGAACGTGCCCATCAAACGGCTAAATATTCCCGGTGTCGGAACTGCCACTGAGGTAGGCTCTATAATAAGACCTTGTGATTAAAAAAAGTATACAAAAGAAACAGCGTAGATATGCAACAGATAATTTACTCGATCTATAATTAGATCATGTACAAAACGTACAAAAGAAGCAATGAGAAACAGCGAAGATATGCAACAGACAATTTACTGTACAGGTTCTTCTAATGTCAGCTATGTCCGGCTGTACCCTTCCGTCCGACTGATCCGCCCCTTCCTTACTCGCTTTCAATTGTACATCTGCTAATTTGATTTGTTTTTCAGCTATCCCATGGTGTTGTGCAAGTGCAATTCTATGACGGATCGGTCATCTCGGTAATACCCGAACCCCAGGGAGGGGGCGTGACCTACACACAGCCCAACGGGGTGTCCACCCACTTCCCGGATCATGACGACCTGCCCTTGACGGTCAGGGATCGACTCTCGCAACTGCCGCAGGTGCAGATGAAGCTGAAGTCTGCTCCCCAGATCGGAGGCAGAAGTTTTAACTGCAATGCGAATACAAATAATGCCAAATCGGCGCCCCCTGGGCCTTGGCATAATCGTATTCTCCTATAGGAAGCTGACAAATATGAAGCAATTTTATATACTAAGACAAAAGTTGAAAGTAGGATTATAGTTCATTTAAATCATACAGTTTTATATCTGTTGCCGTTTTTCTTTATTGTCTGGCATTCATGTTAAATTTACAATAAGTTTAAAAAACTGTAATCTTTTAATAAATTCTTTAAATAATTATATAGTTTAAGCAGCTGACGAGAAGTTTCACAAATAAATTTCAAATTGTAGTTTTCACAAATTAATTTATATAATTTAACTGTATTCTTTTTGATTTAATTCAGAATACTTTTTACTTAGTTCTGGAATTCTTGTTAAATGTACAATAAGTTTACAAAACTATAACAAAGTTTACAACAAATTCTTTAAATAATTATTTACTTTAAGCAACTGACAAAAAGTTTAATAAATAGAGTTAAATTTGCAGTTTTAGTTAAACTTGCTGTTACTGATTTATATAATTTAATTTCGTGCTTTTCAATTAATTTAAATATACGTTTCTTGCTTTTTATGGCACATTTAAAAGATATCGCCATAAATATCGCTCTAGTATTACATCACAGTATCGATAAGTGTTTGGGCAATCGACAGCATTGGCACATCTCTAGTATTTCTGGTACATACAAACGACTCGTTGTGTTTTTTGTGAGCGCTGCTACAATTTGATTTAAGTTTGTTTTCTTTTAGTCGCAGCTTGTTAAATGTGTATTAAATACAGCGTATTTTTTGTGAACTTTGAATTACGTTAATCGAATGGGCAGGAATACAGCATAAGTTTGCTTTTCAGTGGTTTCTGAGCTCAGAAACTGGTTTGAGTTGGCTTTCTGCATACAAATTCAAGCCACACACACACACAGACACACGCAGACACGGACACACACATGCCTATGCATGTGCATGTAAACAAACTTACAAACAACAAAAACAACGCCCCACTTAAAACTCAAATCGAATATTTTTGGCGCTATTGCAAATCGTAGAAACTGAAATAAATTGAGATCAAATTCAGCAGCAAAATGCGTAAGTTGCAAATTGTTTATTATTGTGTTAAATAGGAATATTTTAATTAATTTTAGCTACAGCTGATATACATAAATAAAACAGATTTGTGTGGAATGCATGTGCATGCAAGTTTTAATATTTTATAACAAACTTTAATTTACAATGTTTTTATTTTTTAATTACCATACAACATATATTTTTTGTGCAGTGCTTAATTAAAGCTGATCTGCAGCTGCAATCTTATTGTCATGTTGACCGTTTGAACTAATCCATCATAAATAATAATGCATCTTTTGCTTCTGACCCCTTTAATTGACAATTTCAATTGAATAAGAATCTTGGCGCTTTGGCCTTTTCGAACTCGAACTCGAAACGAATGAACCGAAGCTTGTGCTCTCTACACTCTCCATTCTCCAATGCAAGTAAAGAGAGCAGCAGATATTGATAAAATGTGAATGTGTGTGTGTGAGATAAGCAGCTGTTCGTTCTTGAATGTCTGTCCCTCTCTTCTTATGCGCTCTTTCGCTCTTTGGAGAGAGCACACGAGAACTGGCTCCAACCGCACCTCAAGCACAATAATTTGCTGAGCATGATACGGATAAATGGTCAGCTCTTACAGTTCGTGCCACTTGAGTAGAATATTTAATAATTTGTAAGATAACTACAGACGCCAAACCCCAGGGCCGAACTCTCGTTTGCTGAACTCTCGCTGGTCGAGTTCTCGCTGGCCGAACTCTCCCTGTTTCGTTGGCTGAACCCTTGTTACATTGGCTGAACTCTCGCTGGTCGAACTCTCGCTGGCCGATCTCTGGCGGGCGAGTTCTCGCTGGCCGAACTCTGGCTGAGCTCTCGTTGGCCAAACAATCATTGGCTGAACTCTTCCTGGCCGAACTCTCGTTTGCTGAACTCTTGCTGTTCGAGTTCTCGCTGGTCGAACTCTCCCTGTTTCGTTGGCTGAACCCTCCTTACATTGGCCGAACTCTCGCTGGTCGAACTCTCGCTGGTCGAACTCTCGCTGGTCGATCTCTGGCTGGACGAAGTCTCGCTGGCCGAACTCTGGTTGAACTCTTGTTGGCCGAACAATCATTGGCTGAACTCTTGCTGGCCGAACTCTCGTTGGCTAACTCTCGGTGTCCGAACAATCGGCCAAACTCTCGCTGGCCGGTCTGTGGCTGGCTAAACTCTCGCTGGCCTAACTGTTGTTGGCTGAACTCCCGTACCTAATCAAGCGACGCGCGCTGTAGCGGTTAAGAGAGTGGAGGAGCATTCGAACTCGTCAGTCGGCTATCCGCTCAGTGGGAAAGAAGAGCAGAGTTCACTAGATACATGCACACAACGACACATCAAGCTTAAGAGAAGTTTTAATGACGTCGCTGCCTGTTGAATGTTGAGTGTCGAGTGTCGAGTGTCGAGTGTTGAGTGTGATTCACTTTTAGTCTGGGGTTCATTGCAGAACATTGCAGTAGGTGGAAAGAAAGAGCTTTCGGTTTCGTTCTTTTCTTTTGTGGAAAACCTAACTGAAACCACACGATTTTTGCAATTTAAATAAAGAAAAAGTGTTGGAACACATCGATATACCACTGTGCAGTATGCCCGCCAAAGGCAACAATTACAATAATCGGGATCGGGTGCGAGATCCACGCGAAGAGATTCTGCTCGAAACGAACTTCGAAGACGACGGCGGGGTCTTGACGCGAGCCTATAACAATAATCCCTACCAGAACCGACGTCACAGTGCCTACCAATCAGATCGGTCCCTGGATAGGTACACAGAGCGCGGTGGTGAAGGTAAAAACTACGAAAAGAAAAGAAAAACTAGATTGGCATCAGAGCACATTACACGCACACGCACACACACACACAAGCATTTATATATATATATGTGTGTATGTGTATGAACACTTACATTCTTTTTCCATGCCAATATCACAATTACATGTATGTGTGTATGTTGCACCACTGTGCTTGTCTTATCTGTGTTTGTTCAGCACCTCAGTGTACCCCCCTCCCCCAGCACCCTGCAGCATAACACAGTAGAGCTAAAAAGTATCGATAAATGTTGTAAAAGTAAAAGAGCGTAAGAAAATCGGCTAAAATTGAGTCAGTGAGCGTTAGAGTTGTTCAATGTGGTTCAGTTCAAAGATTTTGTTCACTAGTTCAATTATCGTTGGAAAAACCGGTTCAGTGAACAGTGCACTTATACAGCTGAGCTAGATCGTTCATAGAACACTCAACTACTCTCGGAACTATCTCTCGTATCTGTATGAGAACTTTATATATAGACTGTATAAGTGAACTATATAAGAGATATTTTTCCTATATTGATACAAATTAAGCTTTAAATTCCTCAATGTTTTTATTTGTAACCAATTATAGCCAAATTAAAGTAATTAAATTCCCAATAAAACTAATTATAAATGTATTTTAATTTCAAACAAATTTGAATTCTTTAACTTTTTGAATGGTTTTTTTTTTTTAAATGTATTTTTTGAATGGTATTGACAAAAATCAATATTTTCAAACATAAAATATAAATCCCAAAATATCTAACATATAATATATTTACTAACTATTAAAATTTTTAAACAAAAACCATAAAATATTTTCGACGCCTTTCACATCGATAAGCACAAATATCTTGACTATTTTTATCAACTCCTTATCGCTACTATTCCAATACTGGATATAACTATTGCCTCAATATCAATTTTGCACTAAATCAACCTATGTATATTAGTATAGTTCCATATTTTCGCTTTAATATATTAGTTTTCAAGAGTTATGTAAAATGTTAAATGTTTTCATTTTATTTTGCTAATATTTTCTATTTCTGTAACTGTTATTGTACTTTATTTGTAGCATTAATTTCCATTTTTCTTCATTGCTAAAGTTGTGAATTCGTATGTGTAGTATCGGAATATTGATCTATATCTTCTTGCAGCGGAGTGTTGCCAATCATGTATGGCCAGGATTCCGTATGCGACGCTGATAGCGACCCTAATGTGCCTGCTGGGCGTGGGAATCTTCTGCGGCACAATGTACCGGGGAGCGTCGCTTACGGTGATCATGATGGATCAGGTCTTCCATCTGCGCCTGATATGGTGAGTCACGGTGTAATTGATTTAATTAGTGGTATAATTGCGACACTCTGCTCTCTCTTAGGATCGAGGCCGTTCAGATGATATTCGTTATAATTGCCGCTGGCATGGCGGCTCTTGGATTCATGATACTCTTCGTGGGCTTTCTGGCAACGGGCGCCACACGCTATAAGGTTTATCGGGCGTGGCGATCGCGGGTGGGCGGTCGCATCTCCTGTGCGGTGCTCATGGGCATTACGTATCTGCTGAACTTCGTGTGGACGCTGATTCTGTGCTTCTTGGTTATCGTCACCTTCATCTACACCATGTTCTGGAACATGTGCTCCAGCGTTGAGCAATCTCTCAGCTGCATTGACTTGACACAATTCCGTAAGTGCAACAGAAATTCGCCTAATAATACAGTCGGAGTTTTTTGACCCACAGGGGGGGTTTAAGGCGTTAGAAAATTCTTGAAAACCCAATTTTTGGCTCTGAAATTTAAATTTATAATTAAATTGTACTCCCATTTTGTTTTGCAGATTTCATGTTTCCGCCCAACACCAAGCTGGAGGATATGAAGGTCTGTGAGAAGTACGAGATCAAGGCATTCTGCAAGGATGGGGTCGAAAATGCTGAAGTTATGTTTATACTGGCAACGCTTTCCACACTTCTGGTGATTCTCAGCCTGGTGCACTATTTGATGTGTCTTTCTGCCAATTATGCGCACATTCGTGACCACGAAAAGTTCCAGGAACTGCAGGAGATACAGAATCTGAACGAACTGGAGTACAGCGCCACATCCAAGGATCGTTTCTAGGACATATTTCATAATATTCAATTTGAGCTTCGTCAAGGCACAAGGAAGCACAAAGACACAGAAATGCAACGAAAACCGCGATAGCTCTAAGTATTTTGATTATTTCGCCTTAAATTATAATATTTTTGCTTATTATGGTAGCATTCCATTAGTTTAGCGCCTTTAATATAAGCTGTTTTATAATATAATTTAGCCTTAGGCCAGTTAATACATTCCAATAGCTGTATCATGTGTATTCAGATATACTTTATAAAGAAACCCATGTTATATGTATTTATATTTAACGCACCGAAGCGTCGCAATTTTCTGCAAATCACGCGGTTATTTATCCTGCCCACAAGCGTGACAGCTGTATCAAAATTTAATGCAAGACTGGCATTATAATTGTTTGCGTTTTTACCGACTTGCGTCCAGGAATGAGTATTTTTTCCGTCCGAAATTCCCGCTCATCACAATTATCAAATGTCTTCTTACCGTGTACCATATTTATTTAGATATGTAATTTATGTAATATCTTTATGTATCTATTTGAACACATGCTTATCCAAACATACATACATGCATATGTATATAACAACATTTAAATAAACAATTTTAAATCATCATCGCAGCGCATTCTATTTTTATTGAAAGTAATACATAACTTTATACAATTTATACTTGCTTTACAATTATATAAATAAATAAATATAAATTACTATTGTAGTTAATTTTCAATTTTATGATAAGAAAATAAATACAAATTTGCAACGTTTGAAAGCGAACGTATTCTATGCATTTATTATCGATATATCGACACCATACCGATACCGAAACTCACTGGTAAATCGATTGCTTTGCAGCCCTGCCTAGTAACATGTTTGTGTGCAATTTATTTCATAAGACATGTTGATAACAAAATAATAACCGATGCTTTAAAGATTTATGTTTTAATGATGTTGCGACAATTGAAATCACCTACAGGCAGCAGATTGGTGGTAAGCACAAGAATCGTGTTATCGGCAGTGGAATTATTATCGTATTATTGGATTTTTTTTCTTTTATAGCGAGCAGCTTCAACGCGCTCCGAAAAGCTTGAGGAAATCCGCGAACGATTGTCGAAAGGTCCGAATTTTCAGGATTTTGTGCAAAATCCAGAGAATCCCAAAGAGGAGTTTGAGCACTACGATGGGAAACTGCGTCGTGCGAAGGGGGAAACCGAATACCTGCGTCTGCCCCCCTGGTTAAAAACAACAATTCCAATAGGCAAGAACTACGCCAAGATCAAAAATCAGCTGAGGGATCTGAAGTTATCGACGGTCTGTGAGGAGGCACGTTGTCCCAACATAGGCGAGTGCTGGGGAGGGGGGGAGCACGGCACTCAGACAGCGACAATTATGGTAAGACCTCGCTTTTGACCTTTCGTTGATAGCATAATTGGCATTCAACTGATTACAGCTCATGGGAGATACCTGCACTCGTGGCTGTCGCTTCTGCTCGGTGAAAACAGCTCGCGCTCCGCCGCCGTTGGATGCCAATGAGCCTGTCAATACTGCGAAGGCAATTTCGTCCTGGGGCTTGGATTATATAGTGCTGACTTCCGTAGATCGTGATGGTTTGTAGCTTTTTTTATACGCATTTACCTTCTGAAATTAATAAGAGCTATTTAACAGATCTGCCGGATGGCGGTTCAAACCATATAGCAGAGACCGTGCGGGAAATTAAAGCGCGGTAAGTGATATATACACCATATGAATATATAGAAATTTCCTTTTATACCCTGTACCCATAAGAAATAGGTAAAAATAATAATAACTTTGTGCGAATGTATGTATTTAAAAGGTGTGGCTGACTTTACAAACTATATATATTCTTGATCACGGAGACAAGCTGAGTCGATTTAACCCTGTCCATTTGTCTGTCCGTTCGTTTTTGATGGTGTATTCCATACGCAGATCAAGTTTATTACAAATCTTAGATGTCATGTCCCCTTTATGCCCAAGATCAATAAGACCCACTTCACCATTGTAAAATTGAACATAGCAAGTTGAATAACAAGCGTTATATTAAACATAGAAGGTTGTTATTGGGAATATATGTTTAGTGCATAATTTTGAACTTTCCTAAAAAGCGCATTAAAATCGATTAATAAACACAGCAGATATTAACAAAACAATTTTTATAATTGCTCTCTTAGCAACTCGAATATATTTGTGGAGTGTCTGGTGCCCGACTTTCGCGGAGATCTGGAGAGTGTGAAGAGAATTGCGACTTCCGGTCTGGATGTTTATGCTCACAATATTGAAACCGTGGAGAAGCTAACGCCATTTGTACGCGATCGTCGTGCTCACTATAGACAGACGCTGAAAGTTTTGACTGAAGCGAAGCGCTTTAATCCGAATCTCGTTACGAAGAGCTCCATAATGCTGGGGCTCGGAGAAACCGATGCCGAGGTGGAGCAGACAATGTTGGATCTGAGAGAGGCGGGCGTCGAATGCCTAACCCTAGGTCAATACATGCAGCCCACAAAGAAGCATCTGAAGGTCATAGAGTATGTAACGCCTGAGAAATTCAAGCACTGGGAGATCCGAGGCAACGAATTGGGTTTTCTATATACCGCCAGTGGTCCGCTTGTGCGCAGCTCCTACAAAGCGGGGGAGTTCTTTATAACCAGCATATTGGCCAATCGACGGAAATCGGTGTAAATGGAAAGCATAACCCCCTGTATAGTTTTGCATGTAAATTTATGATAATCAAGTGTTAAATATATATATTTTGTTGATACATAATTCGACCTAAATAAATGCGCTGTGTGAAATTTGAAGAGGCAAAGCTGATTGGTATATTAGCATACCAATGTCGGTATTTTAGTCGTTCTAGTGTTTGGTCACACTCAAATAGGTTTTTTTCGTTTTATCTATTGTGTGACCATTTGTCGTTGTTTTTGGTTGAAAGTGCATATAAAACGTACATAATACGACGTCAGAGGCGATATATTCGCTGTAATTAACCGAATTAATAACAAATTGCAGGCTAATGTGTGCACAGAGGACGTTCGATTCGAAATGCAGAAATGAAATGAGATAAGCTGTATATGTATGCAGTTTGCTGTATCAATGTACGTATGTGCGTATGTGTGTATGTAATGTGAATATGTATGTATGTGTGGCAGTGCGTTTTTTGTTTTTACACACATACAGAGCAAGCTGTTTGTGTGTGTGTGAGTGACACAAAGAGTAGGAAGTTGAATTTTAACCCACTTAAATGTGTGTTTTAAATAATGGATTAAAATTAAACAGTATGGCGTACAACGAAAATCTGTATGTATGTGTATGCAATTTGGGATGTTTGTATGTATGCTGCTACGCATATTAGTAAAACTATATGTATGCATGTGTACGCCAATCTGTATACATGTATACACATATGTATGTACAATGGCCATGGAATGAGTGGCCCAGGCCTGCGTATGTATTTGTGTACACCAGCAGCTTTGTTTCTCTTTGTTTTTGTTTTTGTTTTGAATGCAGTTCCCGTAGCTACCGCTCGGCTGCGAACCCGAAGCTCTTCGGCTGTGGATAGCCGAACCCGTATTTAAGTGGCAAATGCATTTTCTACCAATGTGTGTGTGTGAGTGTGTGTGTGTTTGTGTGTGAAATGTAATTTTCATTATGATTGGGGTTTTTTTATTTACATCGCAGATGTACATACATAGATACATACACATGTTGTTACATACAAATCCGTTTCTTTTGCTCCCTTATAAAGTATGTTTTTAATGCGTATTCGGAGAATTAAGTCGTATTGATTTGTTGTGTGTGTGTGGAAAACAAAATGGATTTGTTCCAATTTCGGGCATTACTTAAATAAAGAAATTTTGCAGATCTAGAGATACACACATGTGTGTATCTCTTATTCGTATTGCCTTAATTGAAAACATGTGAGCAATGATTAAACAAAATAGATAAGAGTATCTGCAGCAAACTGCGTAAAAAATATTTATGCCTAGTAATTTCCATAGATATACCTATACCCCTTGCACTATATACATATAATTTTACAGCAATATGTATTTATAATTTATATACATTTATTGCTAGTTCGACAAATTTCCTATCTATATGTTTCAAATTTGTAGCGCGTTTCAACTTTCTTAACCTTAGCAAACGATTCGAAAAAAATTACTTTTATTAACCCTGTACTTTAAAAAAATTCGAAAGGGTTTATTAAGTTATTGCAAATGGGAAATGTGTGTAACAGGCAGAAGGAGACGTGTCAGATCCCACAACGTATATATATTCTTTATCAGAGCTAGAGACTCAATTTGGTATTTATTTAACATTAAGTTTGTATTGCGTTTCAATTAAATTCTCTATATTTAAATCAATTTTTAGATCAATTTTAAAATAGGATATGCAAACACTGCTTTATACACTAGTTTTAAAAATTGTTCTAGTTCGAAAATTAACTCAGCTGCATTATAAAAAAATAATTCTTTCATATACCCATACCGAACAATTTGGGAAGTTTGGTTCGAACCATTAAGATCGAACGTTGTTCGATTCAAACTCTTGCTGGCCCAACTCATGTGTGCGAAATCTAGTTGGCCGAACTCCTGCTAGCCCAACCCTCGTTGCTCGAACTCTCGATGACCGAGCTCTCGTTGGTGGAATTCTCGCTGGCCGAAAACTCGTCGGCTGAGCTCTTGCTGGCCCAACTCTCACTCGCTGGCTGTGGTTTGTTAGCACTCAGTTAGTTAAATCTATAGATTATTATTATTAATAAATATTAAATTCTAAATATTATTATAGTTAGTAAATACTATATTTTAAATATTATTATAATTTGCTTTATTTTATAGTTGGCCAATTTCGTTTGAGAATTGGAACTGATTGTGTTATCAAGATCCTGCAGAGTATCAGAGTGGCGGGCGACGCGTGATATAGGTCAGCCCGATACGGATACGGACAGTGGGGATAACGTGGCGTGCGGACAGACGACGAAGTGGACGTAGAGAGTTGGCTGCTTGTTGCCGTGCTGTTATTAAAAAGTACTCAAAATTGATAGAAAGAACAAAAAGGCAGCTGCAACTGGTGCCTCAGCCGGGGACCAGCCGCCGCGCAAAAAGGGACGTCGCTCCGGAGGATCATATTCGGTTTCTGTCGTTGATTCGAACGCTGCGTCCACATCGAGGGCGGCGCAACAGCACAGCTCGAGTACAGCGAGTACAGCGAGTGCAACGAGTACAGCGACTGCAACGAGTTCAGCGAGTGCAACGAGTACAGAGAGACGGAAAACCCAATCGGACAGACTGCCATCGACAAGTGCGTCCTCAACGGAGCCCCACACAACAGACGCACAGACCCAGATTAGCAATACGAATAGCAATAGCAACACGAACAGTATCAACGAGAACAGCAACAGCAACAGTCTGGGGGATTCCGGTATGAACATGCAGAATACAACGAGTACGCCTGCTAACACAGCCTCTTCGGAGGGCTCAGGTTCGGGTTCTGGCTCGGGTTCTGGATCCAGCAGTGCCGCAGAGCTGTCCACGGGTCGTGGAGGCGACAATCTCGGCCTGGATGCTGCTGGCGGTGCTGTGGATGATGGTGCTGCCGGTGATGCTACCCAATCGTCCAGTGGCCACAGCAATAATACCACAAATGGCCACGATGTCAAGCACAATGGATTCGCTGCCAACAACAATGGCAACTGTGCCGTCGACGGGGAGAATAATCGGGAGAACAACAGCCTCTATAGCGGCATTCATTTGGATAAATCAAATCAGGAAATCATACGCCTGATTGGCCAATATCTGCACGATGTGGGCCTCGAGAAGTCCGTCAAGACCCTGATGGTCGAGTCCAACTGCTACTTGGAGCACCCGTCGGCCACCAAATTCAGGGAGCATGTTTTGGTTGGTGACTGGAACAAGGCAGATGGCGATCTCAAGGTACAAATTTGCTATTTACATTAAATTGGGTCGATCTAGCCATGTCTGTCAGTCTGTCCTTCCTCCGTTCGTCTTTCCGTTTGTAGGCAAGCATTGATTGTGAAACCTACAAAAGCTAAAGTATCAAATTTCAGAATCAGATATGCAGATCAAGATTTTTTATGCGCTATCGATAACAAACTACCCAAAAAGCGTAATATTGATGATAGAAGACTGTTATTTGGAGCATAATAGCTTTATACCCATCTATACTGAAAAGCACGATAAAATTGATTAGGAAACACGAAAGTTATTAAGGAAACAATATAGGCTAAGTAAGAAGAAGTGTTGTAGACGCTTTGTCTGATGTTAAAAAGTAGGGTGCATAGTATTGTACTATCAGTTGCGTCCGACTGTAGCCCTGACTCTCCTAATTCGATTGCTTTTATTTGTAGGACTTGGAGCCATTGATCGACAATGGGAAATCATCGACGATAACCGAAATGAAGTTCATACTGCTGGAGCAAAAGTATCTGGAGCACCTGGACGACGGCAATCCGCTGGACGCGCTGCACGTGCTGCGCAGCGAGCTGACGCCCCTGCAGCACAACATATCGCGGGTGCATCAGTTGTCCTCGTACATGATGTGCTCCACAAACCACGACCTCTACCAGCGCGCCAAGTGGGAGGGCAAGGGGATCGCGTCGCGGGCGCTGGTCATGGAGCGTCTGCAGACGTTTATGCCCCCGTCGGTGATGATGTCGCCGCGTCGGCTGCGCACGCTGCTGCAGCAGGCGGTGGAGCTGCAGAGCCAGAACTGTCCCTGCCACGACATGGCCTGGGAGACGAATCTGCAGACGGTTTCGCTGCTCACAGATCATTGTTGCACCACCGACGGCTTTCCCATGCAGACCATACAGGTGCTGACCGATCACTGTGACGAGGTCTGGTTCTGCAAGTTCTCGCCGGATGGCCTCAAGCTGGCCACCGGCAGCAAAGACTCCACTGTGATTATCTGGGATGTGGATCCGTACAAGCTGACGCTGAAGCATCGCCGCGTGCTCGATGGCCAGGCGCAGCTGAACGTCAGCTTTGTCAGCTGGAGTCCCGACTCGAAGCTGATTCTGGTGGGCGGTACTGAGGATTCGCATGAGCTGTTCATCTGGAATGTGGACGATGGCAAGCTGGTTGTTAAGTTCTCGCAATCTCTGGAGGACAGCTTGGCCTGCGGCACCTTCAGTCGCGATGGCAATCACTTCGTCTGCGGCGGCCAAAAGGGTCAGCTATATCTTTGTGATCTGAACGGCACCCTGATCGACTCATGGGAGGGTGTTCGTGTCAATAGTGTTGCCTTTAGGGCCGACAACAAAACCATTTTAGCAGCCGATAATCATTTTCGCATCAGAGGGTAGGTTAGCTATATCTTTTATCGAATTATTCACACAATTTCTGACCTTTTTCAGCTATAACTTTGATAATCCTCGCTCGGATTTCGATATACTGCGTGAGCCGCATCCGATAATGACGTTCAGCATCAACTCGGCCGATCGTCTGGCTCTGCTGAATGTGTCCAATCAGGGCCTGCACCTTTGGGACATTGAGGACAAGTGCCTTGTGCGTCGATTCCAGGGTATTCGACAGAGCAACTTTGCCATTCATTCGTGCTTCGGCGGCGTCAACGAGAGCTTCGTGGCCAGCGGCAGCGAGGACAAGGTTGTGTACATCTGGCATCTGAAGCGCGAGGAGCCGCTGGCCAAGTTGGCCGGACACACCAAGACGGTTAACTGCGTCTCCTGGAATCCCGTGTATCCGTCCCTCTTAGCCAGCGCCAGCGACGACGCCACCGTTCGCATTTGGGGGCCCAAGCCCACGGGCAGCAGCGCAACGACGGAGAGCGACGACTGCTCCTCCAGCTCATCATCCTCCTCCTGGAATATGACCTAATCTGTATCTGGGCGTAACTATGCGTATTAGAGGGTCGCAGGCACAGGCTACAGCTGAATATCGGATGCGAAATGCTGTATTTAAGACTTGTTCGGTGTAATCTTGTATTTTGGCTCAGTTCGTTCTTTTTTATCTAGATAATTTCTGTAATATTGTATGTGTGTGTGCTGTCCTCTAATACGTGAAGAGGAAAACCGAAACGGATGATGATGAATGACTCTAAATTAGTGGTTAAGCAAACTCCCAATGTCGATCTAAATGTGCTGCGCTTGTTGTTGCAATCAGGTTATACAGATGCATATACATTATATATATATATATATATATATATATATATGTGTGCGTGTTGTTGCAGCGTTCGCGATAACACCAGACTGCCATTACAATACCAATGTGTATGAGCAGCATGACTTACAATTAGACTTACAATTACAATTACAATTACATAGGGTTAATACGAGTCCATTGACATTGTCTCACACAGAATCGGACACAAAGAAACCCCCAAACACCCGCATACGATACGATATGATTACGAGCATATATACATATATTCGAGGGATTCTGTTCGGGGAAAACCAAACTTTCAAACAATAGTATTTAAAAACAAAGTTCTTTATCATATGTATGTATAATTTATAGACATGCCTATGTATTGTGTATTGGCTTTTAGATTTTTATCAACTTCTCAGACTTCTCATTTGAGATATCTTTTGCCATTTTAATTAGTTTCATGCTCTACATTAAATTTGCTTTTGGAACCTCGTTTCAATATATCAGAGCACTAGGACGATATATCTACGTCTTCTTAATCATTTTGAATTTATATTATTCTAACTAATTTAAACCCTTTGCCCAACGTTTCAACATTCGATTAATGCTACTACCGACTGTAGTTAACAAAGTTGTACTAATTTACCAATGAAAATGACGAAACGGGCCCTAGTACCCTAAATTAATTTCGCAATCTATTCATGCAATAAAAATAGCGCTATATACTTATATACATAATTAATAATTGGGCATAAATTAATTGGAACTAGTACGTTAGGAAGATGAACTTTTACGATTGATCAAAATAAATGATATTGCCGTCTTTTCCAATTGCTTTTCATCTTGTTGGAATTATATGCAACTAAAACCAAGAAAATTGTAGTTCGGTTCAAGATAACGTTATTTTAAAGTTGGCGCCTTTTAAATTTATCGATATACGATATATTGCAATCAGCTGCTACCACACAGCTGTATCGCATATGCATAGATGCCACTCTATTTGTTTTAACACCAAAACTGGTTCTTATCGAATGAAGTTGGTTCTTTTCATGCATTTATATTTTCAGTTGGCTACAAGGCAAATTATTTTAACGCTGAACTGCAAAAACAACGACGCGCAGGCAAAAAGTTTGTTTATTATTATAAATAATAATTAATTGGAATAAATGGCTGCATTGGGAGACGGTAAAATAAGTTTGCGGAAGTTGGATTATCCCATGTGCGCAGTGGAGGCGCTTTCCCGCCTAGGTTTGTTGGCATTTGGCTATAAAAATCTAAATCTTGTTAAAAATGCATTTTTTTTAGAGGGTCTAATTGCCAGCCGGAATAAACAGAATTTGGCAATGCAAATAATTTCGGAGTTCATCTTCCTGGAGCGCAGCAAGGAGGGCGGGGAGGGTCGCAAGATGCAGGCGCTGGGCATCAGTCAGATGAATATATATCAGGAGTTCCAGCTGATTCTGACGCTCATCGATTACTTCTCACGTCCTGGCCGAGACGCCACAAGAAATGCGATATTTCTGTCCTTGTTTGGCAGCCACTCGACGCCACAGCGCTCGAGGCTCTTATCACGGCTTATCAGCACCGCAGTCTCGGGCTCTGTGGCCTCATTGCTTGCCTCAGCAGGCACGTGGATGCAGCAGATGGGCTGCAAGACGCAGCCAAGCCTCGAGGTGGCCCAAAGCATCGTAACGGATTTTATCGCCTTCTCCCGCAAAACCCCCGAGCAATTCAAACAGCTGCCCATGGTCGGACCACATTTTGCAGCCAATTTCATGGTGGCCGTGGCGGATCTGTATCTGAACGAGAATCGTGGGGGCGTGCTTACCCCGCCCCCAGATGCTCTGCTGGATGCGGTCACGGAGTGGATGACGGAGCATCCGTTGCTCTGTCAGGCCTCACAGCAGCCGCTCGTCCTGCCCGCCGGCGCCATTGCCATGCCCTTTGCCTCCCCCCTGGTTGGCCTGCTGCGTTGGGTCGTCCTGGCCCCGCTGGTCTCCTCCCGCCCCGCCTACAGCCAGCTGCACCTGTCCCTGCTGCACACACTGTTGCAGCTGGTCAACAGCGGGGACTCTATTCCCCTGCACTCCCAGGACCTCCTGCAGATCGTAACCTCGCTGCAAAAGTATTGCAGCCGCCTGGCAGAGGCCAAAATACTTCCCGAGGAGGACACCGCCTATCAGAAGTGCATGGAACGCTTTGCCCAGGCCATTCAGATAGCCGTAACCTCCAATTGCATCACCAATCACATACAGTTAATCTGCGTCTTGGAAACCCTCCCGCCCCATGCGCTGATGAAAATCGTGCTTGAAACGCACAAGAAATTGTAGTTTATGCGAATTCAAATGGGAATTTATACACAAATGCTTCTCTAGTATTTAAGATTTAAATAAAAAGCAGTAAGGACGAAACAGATCAGTCTGACGGATGGCGAGCAAGAGTTCGGGCAACGAGAGTTCAGCCGATGAGAGTTGGGCCTGCGAGAGTTCCGCTATCGAGTGTTAACGAGAGTTTGGCCAGAGGATGTTCGTCCGTCGAGAATTCGGGCAATGAGAGTTCGGCTAACAAATGTTCGGCTCTTAGGTGATCGAGAGTTCGGGTGATGGACGTTTGGCCTGCGAGAGTTAGGCAAGCGCGAGTTGGGCATGCAAGAGTTCGGCTAGCGAGTGTTCAGCAAGCGAGAGTTCGGCTATCGCGACTTCGGCCAACGAGAGCTCCGACGAGAGTTGGGCCTGTGAGAGTTCGGTCACTGAGTGTTCGGCAATCGCGAGTTCGGCCAACTAGAGTTGGATAAACAAGATTTCGACCAGCGAGAGTTCGGCAACCGCGAGTTCGACCAACAAGAGTTCGGCCGATGAGAGGTGGGCCTGCGAGAGTTTAGCCAGCGGGTGGTCGGCAAGCGAGAGTTCGACCAACAAGAGTTCGGGCGATGAGAGGTGGGCCAGAGTTCAGCCAGCGGGTGGTCGGCAAGCGAGAGTTCGGCAAGCGAGCGTTGGGTCATCGAGAGTTCGTCAAGTAAGAGTTAGGCCAGCGGGAGTTCGTCCAACGAGAGTTCCGAAGAAAGTTAGGTCTGCGAGAGTTGGGCCTGTGAGAGTTCGGTCATCATGTGTTAGGCTATCGTTCGGCAAGCGTTATTTCGACCAACGAAAGCCCGGACGACGAGAATTAATAATGGGAATTAATGTGAGTTGGGCTAGCGAGAGATTGACCAGCGAGAGATTGACCAGCGAGAGTTGTCCCAGCAAGAGAAATTCAAATTAATTAACTCCCCCGGGGGCGGAGCACGCAGTCTACAATAATAATGTTCGGATATAGTATAATACGAGTATATCGTTAGGTATTCTAATTAGCATTTAATCGTTTTTAATAATTAAACAAATTTAGTTGTTTTTTCATCGTTCGGCGTTCACGGTAGGTGTTACATAACAGCTTGAAATGTCGCCAACATTTATTTAACCATTATTAATTTATGGACATTTTTCTTAACTTATTGACATGAATAATGAGCACTATTAATAGGTTAAATGTTGAACGAACAAGCGGAATATTTATGAGCATTAAGACAATAGAACAAGCTAATTGATTTGTTTAACATTAAATTCGCAGAGCAATAAATATAAACATTAAAGGTCAGAGTTATACATTTGAACATGAGAATAAGTTTGGCAAATGTCATTTTTGCAGGCAGCCGTTACAGCTGAATTCAAACAATCGAAAGCGTTGCCAGATAGTTGAAACGCGCAAGGACTTCCGGCCAGTGCTGCCAGTAGAAGCCAGATTTGAAATTTAAATATAAAAAAAGAGAATTTTAGAATTAAATATCAAATCATAAAACAAAATGATATAAAATATGTATAAAATAATATATGTTTATAAATAAATCTTTTCAAATAAATTTAGGATAAGCATAAATAGGCAACGCTGCTTGCAGCTGCGCAGGAGTCAAGTGCGAAGTAGCTGAAAATCAATATTGCGTATAAACTGTTGAGGCTGAATTGCTCTGTTAATTTTGATAGAATTCCGTAGAGCAGGGAGCGGGTGTTTTAGGGAATAGCATGCCATGAACCCAGTGCCAAATCGCGACTTTATGGAGGTGCATCCGCTGCATCAGCATCAGCCGCACTGCAAGCAGCAATGTTTCGTCTTCACGGAGATTGCGGACATCGAGCTGCCCGCGGAGATAACCAAGTTTGGTGGCGGCAACAGTGAGAAGCTGCGCTGCTCCAACGGTGGCTTGCCCACCTACAACTGCAAGAAGGACTCCTGCAGCGAATCATCCGCTGAGCAGCCTGGACGTTCCAAAATCCGCCGTATTCTGATCGTTGTCTGTTTGGTGCTGGTCTGCATGGCCATGGCCGGAGGTATTCCGTTGGCTCTTCAGCTACGCTCCTCATCGCTGTTGGAGGCGCGTCTGGCGTTCATCCGACGCCTGCTGACGGAATCTCCGCTCATCGAGGGATCCTGGAAGCCGCCCAGCGACACCAAGCTGAACAGCAGCGGCATGGCCGAAATACGCCAGAATCACATCGGAGCCGTGCTCTGGCCCATCACCGTGCACTGCGGCGCCCAGTATCTGGATGCAGTGCAGCTGGCCCTCGAGGGCATCGACGAGGCCAAACGCCTCACGGCCGCCTCCAACTCCATGCACATCGTCGAGTCTGCCGACGAGATGGAACAGACGCATATCAGGGGCGAGGTCGCCGTGCTCATGGGCATAGGCGGGGGCCACGCCCTCGGCACCAGTCTTGCGGTCCTACGCTCCATCTACCTGCTAGGTGCCCGCTTTGTTTCGGTGACCAGCTTGGAGTGCACCACGCCCTGGGCGGCCTCGGCCATAAAGCGGCGGGATTATCTAATCGAGGAGAACGTCACCAATTCCCTCAATGAGTTTGGAAAGGTAAAATAAATAGAAGATTTAAATGCGCCATATTGAATGAAATGCAATTAAATTTGATTAGACCCTTTACTTTAAAAAAGTAAAAAGGGTCTATTAGTTTAGTGCAAAGAGGAAATGTGTGTAACACCCAGAAGGAGGCGTGGCAGACCCCACAAAGTATATATATTCTTGATCAGGACGACAAGCCGAGTCGATATAGCCATGTCCGTCTGTCCGTCTGTCTGTCTGTCTGTCTGTCTGTCTGTCTGTCTGTCCGTCTGTCCGTCTGTCTGTCTGTATGAACACCTAGATCTCAGCAACTATAAGAGCTAGAGACACCATATTTGGGATTCAGGTTCCCCTATTCAGTAAGCAGCACGAGTTTGTTTTAGATTTTGGATACCTCCCCCCCTTCCCACGCAAACCACAAAAAGCTACTGCAGCCACAGCTTTAAAGTTATTGGCTTGTAATTTGGTACGTAACTAGCTTATGACATTCTCTATCCACGCTGTGAATTTTGTTTCGATCGGATAAGAAACAGCGAAAATATGGAACGGACAATTTGCCGCACTAGGCAGAGGGGGGGTGGTGTGCGTTGCATACGCGGGTAGCTTAGTGTGTGTGCGTCTGATTGTGTTTGTATGTACATATACTCAAAGTAAAGGGTCTCCTACGGTCGGTTACGTCCGACTGTAGTCTCCGTCCCACTGATTTTTTTATTATCAAGTAGCCTTGTTTTATTTCAAGTTAATTTCTTTTTTAAAATTTATTTTGTACTATTTTTATTTAAAATTTATTTTGTATTATTTTTAATACTTTACACTTTAAATTCTTTTAACAAATGTTTCTCTTCATTTATGAATTTGATGATAGGTTTCTTAAACTTTTTAGACCCTTTACTTTAAAAAAGTAAAAAGGGTCTATTAGTTTAGTGCAAAGAGGAAATGTGTGTAACACCCAGAAGGAGGCGTGGCAGACCCCATAAAGTATATATATTCTTGATCAGGACGACAAGACGAGTCGATATAGCCATGTCCGTCTGTCCGTCTGTCCGTCTGTCCGTCTGTCCGTCTGTCTGTCTGTCTGTCTGTCCGTCCGTATGAACACCTAGATCTCAGCAACTATAAGAGCTAGAGACACCATATTCGGGATTTAGATTCTCCTATTTCGCGAGCAGCACGAGTTTGTTTTAGATTTTGGATACCTCCCCCCCTTCCCCCACAAACCGCAAAAAGCTACTGCAGCCACAGCTTTAAAGTTATTGACTTGTAATTTGGTACGTAACTAGCTTATGATATTTTCTATTAATCCTGTGAATTTCGTTTCGATCGGATACGAAACAGCGAACATATGCCACAGACAATTTGCCGCACTAGGCAGAGGGAGGGTGGTGTGCCTTGCACACGCGGGTAGGTTAGTGTGCGTGCCTTTGACTGTGTTTGTTAAGGCATAAAGTTAAAGTAAAGGGTCTCCTACTGTCGGTTACGTCCGACTGTAGCCTCCGTCCCACTGATCTGCCCCGTCCATATTTTATTATTATTTTTATTTTATTTTATTCAAAAGTATTTATATCTTTTCTCATATTGTACTATATTTATATCTATTATTTAATTTAAAGGTATTTATTTCTTCTCCAAGCTTTTAGTACACTTTTTTTTTTATGCATTTTTAATTGTTCGTTACAAAAAAAAAAAAATCTTTCTTAGTCTATGAATTTAAATGTTTATAAATTTTTTATGATTAATGTATCGTTTGATTAACCAATTAATGGCCATTTGTAAGTGCCCATTTGACATCAAATTCTTCGTAAATTATATATTTTTTGTTTGGCCACACAAAAAGTCACCAGTCGAACAGAAGAATTATACGAATTACTTCATTAGTTTGATAATGGCTATTAATATCCAACAGTATATAGTATATATTTGTCTGAACATCGATTCAATCCTATAATTCAACTGGCTTTTGGTATTGGCGTTAATCAGACTCAATCGATGACCTTTAGACTGAATCGCGTCTTAATGCAGCTTACCAAAAAAAGCAATAGTTGATTAATGAGGAAAACCTAATGAAAATACAAATATACTATAATAATTAATATGCTCATAAATATTTAATTGTTGCACAGACGATGCTGCACGAAATGAATCGCCTGGGCATGTTGGTGGAGATCTCGCAGTTAAGTGAACCCGCCATGGTTATAGCTCTACGTACGGCCAAAGCTCCGGTTCTCCTAATGAATGCTGCCCCACTTTCCCTCTGCCACAACGGAACTAACGTAGCTTCCATACCGGATCATGTCTTAAGGTGGGTTCCAAGGTTAACTAAACTTACACGCTCTCTACATAATTTGTTCTTAACGCTTTTCAGTTTATTGCCGGAAAATGGTGGCGTGATTTTACTGAACCTGGAACGTTGTGGTGACCGCCAAATCGGCGTGAAGGAGGCAATACTTGCAATCAACTATGTCCGGAAAGTGGCTGGCGTGGATCATATTGGCCTGGGCGGGGCACCCAAGAGCTATGCTCTATTACTAGCCGAGTTGGCCAGGGATCGGGTGTGGGGCAATGCGGCGATAAAGAAACTGGTTGGCGGAAATGTTATGCGAATTCTTCGGGAAATTGAAGCTCTGAAGGATCGTTTGCCTCTATTTGAGGAATGGATTCCCAACGAATCCATTGAAAGCAATTCTTATTGCCGTTATCCAGAATCGTAGATTATATTGAACATATTATAATGTCATTATGGCTCAAAACATTGCGTATACTTATTTTACGCTGGTTGTTTGCTAACGTCTAGTTAAATAAATCACAAAACTATGTAGATGATATCTATTTGAAATTTTATTATTACTAATTAATTGTCACTTTAGAAAACTCCAAAGCCTTTTGTATTACGGCCTTAATTCGTTTTCACGTTGCAACACAAAGTTTAGATCATATTTGGATCTGCTAGGGAAGTGCAATAAACGCTCATTAATACCTAGATCCAGAAATAATTTTCCATACAGTATATATATTTTTATTGTTTATTGAGTGTTGTATTCGTTTACATAAATCATTCATAACAAGTTGAATTTACTTAAGCAGATGCTATACTAGTATAAATCGAGCATATTAGCATGATTACATATAATAGTAGGATATAAATATATATGTAATCAGAATATATCAATACATATTATTCTATGTGAGTGCGAGAATTACATTTAGGCAAGGTACGCCTCAATCGGTTTAATTTACTACAATACCCGTTCGGATGCCCAGGGTAAATGAAATAACCTCTCTCTCTGGTGCCCGCTCACTAAACTCACGCTTCATAATTTTCCTCGATAATAGATCTTCGTTAGCATCAGTAAATGTGATCGGATTTACGTCAATATTGTTGAGATCACGCTTATTCCTTGTGTGATCATCTTCTTCGTCGTCTTCTAACTCGAAAACATTGTTGTCTGTCAGCGCCAACTTGTTAATCTCATTGAAAAAACTACTTTTAGCATCTCGGACTGTCCGATCGAAACCGGGATCACTCAAAGGTGGCAAATATGTAGCTGGAATGGGTGTAGATCCCTTATAGGTATCAGGACAACGTGGATCTACAGATCCTGGATAGCAATACACAGGAGTTGTTCCTGTTGAAGGACAACGAACATCAGTAGATCCAGGATAACAGTTTGGTGAAGATGTCGTCTTTGGCAGTTGTGGACAACGAGGATCTGAAGATCCTGGATAACAGTTTGGCTTAGACGTTGTTACCGGAGGGCGAACTGTTGTTGGAGGCAAATAGGTAGCCGGTTGACAATCAGGATCGGTAGATCCCGGATAGCATCGTGGCTTAGGTGTAGTCTTGGGTTGCTGTGGACATCTGGGATCTGTAGATCCGGGGTAACAGCTTGGTTTTTGTGTCGTCTTTGGTTCCTGTGGGCAACGAGGATCAGTGGATCCAGGGTAGCAATTAGGTCTTGCTGTTGTCTTGGGAACTTGTGGACATCTGGGATCTGTCGATCCAGGGAAACAATTTGGCTTGGATGTCGTCTTTGGCTCTTGTGGACAACGAGGATCTGAAGATCCTGGATAACAGTTAGGCTTCGACGTGGTTATCGTAGGACGAGCTGTTGTTGGAGGCAAGTAGGTAGCCGGTTGACAATCAGGGTCAGTAGATCCCGGATAGCATCGTGGCTTAGGTGTAGTCTTGGGTTGCTGTGGACATCTGGGATCTGTAGATCCGGGGTAACAGCTTGGTTTTTGGGTCGTTTTGGGTTCCTGTGGGCAACGAGGATCTGTTGATCCCGGGTAACAATTTGGCTTGGATGTCGTCTTGGGTTCTTGTGGACAACGAGGATCTGTAGATCCTGGATAACAGTTTGGCTTATTCGTTGTTACCGGAGGATGAGCTGTTGTTGGCGGCAAGTATGTGGCTGGGTGACAATCGAAATCCGTAGATCCCGGATAGCACCGTGGCTTAGATGTAGTCTTAGGTTGCTGTGGACATCTAGGATCAGTTGATCCAGGGTAACAATTAGGTCTTGCTGTTGTCTTAGGGATTTGTGGACATCTGGGATCTGTTGATCCCGGGTAACAATTTGGTTTTGATGTTGTTTTTGGCTCTTGTGGACAACGAGGATCAGAAGATCCTGGATAACAATTTGGCTTAGACGTTGTTATCGGAGGGCGAATTGTTGTTGGAGGCAAGTATGTAGCCGGCAGACAATCAGGATCGGAAGATCCAGGATAACAACGCGGTTTCAAAGTTGTTATTTGCTCCTGTGGGCAGCGGGGATCGGTAGATCCAGGATAGCATCTAGGTTTGGATGTCGTAATTGGAGGTCGAACTGTGATTGGTGGAAGGTATGTGGTTGGTTGACAATCAGGATCGGAAGAACCTGGATAGCATCGTGGCCTTTCCGTGGTTTTGGGTTTCTGGGGACACCTAGGGTCCGTTGATCCCGGATAACAATTTGGCCTTAATGTTGTTTTTGGTTCTTGTGGACACCTTGGGTCTGTAGATCCGGGATAACAGTTTGGCTTCGATGTCGTCTTAGGTTCCTGTGGACAGCGAGGATCAGAAGAACCTGGATAACAATTTGGAGTTGGAGTTGTCTTTGGTTGTTGTGGACAACGGGGATCTGTAGATCCTGGATAACAACTAGGTTTCGGTGTATATTGATTGCTTGGAGTTTTTGTGGTTTTAATTGGTGGTAAATAAGTCGCGGGTTGGCAATTTGGATCAGTTGAGCCATCGAAGCAACCTGGTTTTCTGGTAGTTGGTACCTTGGGACATCTAGGATCGGGTGATCCTGGGAAACAGTTTAAGCAATCAGGATCATTAGATCCCGGATAGCAAGAAGGTGTAGTCGTTGTTTTTGGTCGAATTGTAGAAGGTGGTGTATAAGTGGTAGCATGGCAATCAGGGTCAGTAGATCCTGGATAGCACCGAGGCTTCGAAGTAGTTTTTGGTTCCTGTGGGCAGCGGGGATCAGTAGATCCGGGATAGCAATTAGGTTTTGCTGTTGTTCTGGGTTCCTGTGGACAACGGGGATCTGTAGAACCAGGATAACAGTTTGGCTTCGACGTCGTTTTGGGTTCCTGTGGACAACGAGGGTCTGTAGATCCAGGGTAGCACCTAGGCTTTGATGTTGTGGGTGGAGGCCGAACTGTGGTTGGAGGAAGATAAGTTGCTGGCTGGCATTCAGGATCGGAAGATCCAGGATAGCATCGAGGCCTTGATGTTGTTTTAGGTTCCTGTGGGCACCTGGGATCAGTAGATCCGGGATAGCAATTAGGTTTTGCTGTTGTTCTGGGTTCTTGTGGACAACGGGGATCTGTAGATCCTGGATAACAGTTTGGCTTCGAGGTCGTCTTGGGTTCCTGTGGACAACGAGGATCTGTAGATCCAGGGTAGCATCTAGGCTTTGAAGTTGTTGGTGGAGGCCGAACTGTGGTTGGAGGAAGATAAGTGGCTGGCTGGCATTCAGGATCGGAAGATCCAGGATAGCATCGAGGCCTTGATGTTGTTTTAGGTTCCTGTGGGCACCTGGGATCAGTAGATCCGGGATAGCAATTAGGTTTTGCTGTTGTTCTGGGTTCCTGTGGACAACGGGGATCTGTAGATCCTGGATAACAGTTTGGCTTCGACGTCGTCTTGGGTTCCTGAGGACAACGAGGGTCTGTAGATCCAGGGTAGCACCTAGGCTTTGACGTTGTGGGTGTAGGCCGAACTGTGGTTGGAGGAAGATAAGTGGCTGGCTGGCATACAGGATCGGAAGATCCAGGATAGCACCGAGGCCTTGATGTTGTTTTAGGTTCCTGTGGACACCTGGGATCAGTAGAGCCGGGATAGCAATTAGGTTTTGCTGTTGTTCTGGGTTCCTGTGGACAACGGGGATCTGTAGATCCTGGATAACAGTTTGGCTTCGACGTCGTTTTGGGTTCCTGTGGACAACGAGGATCTGTAGATCCAGGGTAGCATCTAGGCTTTGAAGTTGTTGGTGGAGGCCGAACTGTGGTTGGAGGAAGATAAGTGGCTGGCTGGCATTCAGGATCGGAAGATCCAGGATAGCATCGAGGCCTTGATGTTGTTTTAGGTTCCTGTGGGCACCTGGGATCAGTAGATCCGGGATAGCAATTAGGTTTTGCTGTTGTTCTGGGTTCCTGTGGACAACGGGGATCTGTAGATCCTGGATAACAGTTTGGCTTCGACGTCGTCTTGGGTTCCTGAGGACAACGAGGGTCTGTAGATCCAGGGTAGCACCTAGGCTTTGACGTTGTGGGTGTAGGCCGAACTGTGGTTGGAGGAAGATAAGTGGCTGGCTGGCATACAGGATCGGAAGATCCAGGATAGCACCGAGGCCTTGATGTTGTTTTAGGTTCCTGTGGACACCTGGGATCAGTAGAGCCGGGATAGCAATTAGGTTTTGCTGTTGTTCTGGGTTCCTGTGGACAACGGGGATCTGTAGATCCTGGATAACAGTTTGGCTTCGACGTCGTTTTGGGTTCCTGTGGACAACGAGGGTCTGTAGATCCAGGGTAGCACCTAGGCTTTGACGTTGTGGGTGGAGGCCGAACTGTGGTTGGAGGAAGATAAGTGGCTGGCTGGCATTCAGGATCGGAAGATCCAGGATAGCATCGAGGCCTTGATGTTGTTTTAGGTTCCTGTGGACACCTGGGATCTGTAGATCCAGGATAACAGTTTGGTTTTGGTGTCGTCTTGGGTTCCTGTGGACAACGAGGGTCTTTAGATCCAGGGTAGCAATTGGGTTTTGCTGTTGTTTTAGGTTCTTGTGGACAACGGGGATCTGTAGATCCTGGATAACAATTTGGCTTCGCTGTCGTCTTGGGTTCCTGTGGACAACGAGGGTCTGTAGATCCAGGGTAGCAATTAGGCTTTGCTGTTGTTTTAGGTTCTTGTGGACAACGAGGATCAGTAGATCCTGGATAACAACTAGGTTTCGGTGTATACTGATTGCTTGGAGTTTTTGTGGTTTTAATTGGTGGTAAATAAGTCGCGGGTTGGCAATTTGGATCAGTTGAGCCATCGAAGCAACCTGGTTTTCTGGTAGTTGGTACCTTGGGACATCTAGGATCGGGTGATCCTGGGAAACAGTTTAAGCAATCAGGATCATTAGATCCCGGATAGCAAGAAGGTGTAGTCGTTGTTTTTGGTCGAATTGTAGAAGGTGGTGTATAAGTGGTAGCATGGCAATCAGGGTCAGTAGATCCTGGATAGCACCGAGGCTTCGAAGTAGTTTTTGGTTCCTGTGGGCAGCGGGGATCAGTAGATCCGGGATAGCAATTAGGTTTTGCTGTTGTTCTGGGTTCCTGTGGACAACGGGGATCTGTAGATCCAGGATAACAGTTTGGCTTCGACGTCGTCTTGGGTTCCTGTGGACAACGAGGGTCTGTAGACCCAGGGTAGCACCTAGGCTTTGACGTTGTGGGTGGAGGACGAACTGTGGTTGGGGGAAGATAAGTTGCTGGCTGGCATTCAGGATCGGAAGATCCAGGATAGCATCGAGGCCTTGATGTTGTTTTAGGTTCCTGTGGGCACCTGGGATCAGTAGATCCGGGATAGCAATTAGGTTTTGCTGTTGTTCTGGGTTCCTGTGGACAACGGGGATCTGTAGATCCTGGATAACAGTTTGGCTTCGAGGTCGTCTTGGGTTCCTGTGGACAACGAAGATCTTTAGATCCAGGATAGCACCTAGGCTTTGATGTTGTGGGTGGAGGCCGAACTGTGGTTGGAGGAAGATAAGTGGCTGGCTGGCATTCAGGATCGGAAGATCCAGGATAGCACCGAGGCTTCGAAGTAGTTTTTGGTTCCTGTGGGCACCGGGGATCAGTAGAACCGGGATAGCAATTGGGCTTTGCTGTTGTTCTGGGTTCCTGTGGACAACGGGGATCTGTAGATCCTGGATAACAGTTTGGCTTCGTCGTCGTCTTAGGTTCCTGAGGACAACGAGGGTCTGTAGATCCAGGGTAACATCTGGGCTTTGATGTCGTGGGTGGAGGCCGAACTGTTGTTGGTGGAAGATAAGTGGCTGGCTGGCATTCAGGATCGGAAGATCCAGGATAGCATCGAGGCCTTGATGTTGTTTTAGGTTCCTGTGGACACCTGGGATCAGTAGATCCGGGATAGCAATTGGGTTTTGCTGTTGTTCTTGGTTCCTGTGGACAACGGGGATCTGTAGATCCTGGATAACAGTTTGGCTTCGTCGTCGTTTTGGGTTCCTGAGGACAACGAGGGTCTGTAGATCCAGGGTAACATCTAGGCTTTGATGTCGTTGGTGGAGGTCGAACTGTGGTTGGAGGAAGATAAGTGGCTGGCTGGCATTCAGGATCGGAAGATCCAGGATAGCATCGAGGCCTTGATGTTGTTTTAGGTTCCTGTGGACACCTGGGATCAGTAGACCCGGGATAGCAACTAGGTTTTGCAGTTGTTCTGGGTTCCTGTGGACAACGGGGATCTGTAGATCCAGGATAACAGTTTGGCTTCGACGTCGTTTTGGGTTCCTGTGGACACCGAGGATCTGTAGATCCAGGGTAGCACCTAGGCTTTGCCGTTGTTTGTGGAGGCCGAACTGTGGTTGGGGGAAGATAAGTTGCTGGCTGGCATTCAGGATCGGAAGATCCAGGATAGCATCGAGGCCTTGATGTGGTTTTAGGTTCCTGTGGACACCTGGGATCAGTAGATCCAGGATAACAGTTTGGTTTTGGTGTTGTCCTAGGTTCCTGTGGACAACGAGGATCTGTAGATCCAGGATAGCACCTTGGTTTTGATGGGATTGTAGTTCGAACAGTAGTTTGAGGATAGTATGTGGTTGGTTGGCATTCAGGGTTAGTAGATCCTGGATAACAACGTGGGGTTTGAGTTGTTTTGATATTCTGAGAGCATCGAGGGTCTGGAGAACCAGGATAACAGTTGGGTCTTTTGGTTATAGTTGGAGTTTCCTTAGTCGTTGGAATACTTCTTCCACAATAATTATTATCAGAACTTGGAATGCACCGTTCAATAATATCTTCTCCACAAGTGAAATCTCGTTCACAAGATCCATTACATAGTTCAATATCACATTTTAAATAAACCTGAGATCTGTCGGGAAACTTGAAAGCTTTTAGTGTGTTGTAGTATGTTAGAGTTTGAGCAGGAAGTGACTCCAGTCGTTTCCACTCTCCAAAAATCTTTTTCTTCAAGGAGCATCCATTTTTATCAGAAAGCTGTAGCTTCTTCGTAGTGCGTGCATCAAACTCTGGATCATCAGAAGCATAACATTGTAGAATATTAATGTCCCATGTCAGAGTGGATTGTTTAACATTAATTGTAAATGTTATATCCGTGCCGAGTTTTAATGTGTGATTGATTGGCTTTATATTCGGAGGGATGCCAGTTCCTATTTCCATCCAACATTCAACTGGACCGCTGGGAGTTTCCACAGAAACAACTTCCAACATATCCACAACAAAGGGCTTGAAATAAACCGTTTTCTCTTGTTCGTCTAGACGACTGCAGGTGATTTTTCTCGCTGTGTCCCAACTTTCTTGAATGTCTTCCTCATTTTGAATGATCAGAATGTTATCAACAGATGCACACAGCGAGCAGGAAGGCTTACTGCCGCAGCCATCGAAGGGCACTTTGAATACATATCTTCGGTCATCACTGCCAGCGTTCACATATCTGGGAAGCAATTGAGAATTGAAGGAATATCAAAGAAATGTTATATTTATAAGTGCTCGGTACGCACTTGCATTTAGGATCGTTGTAGTATCCTTGACTGTAGATAACCCCATTGAATATCTCCGCAAATTCAATCTCAACAATCATGCCATTCGAGGTGTCGCACTTAACATCGATTTTCTCAATGTTTCCATCGAATGGTGACGTCTTGCGGGATACCCTGGGGAACGAAAGAGCCGCCTCGGCTGGGCTGACTTCATTATCGTTGGCGTAATCATTATCTCCCAGATCAACACCATACGCAATGACCTTTAAAGGTAATAAACTATTAGTCAAAAAACACAACATAAAAACGTATAAAAGTATTTATTTTGCGAACAATTTCATACCAAAAGCTGAGTCAATAAAATTATATGGCCAGCTTTGACCATTTTTAGTGTTTTGACGCTCAATCAAAAACCTGTTGTAAATGAAATGGAAAGATGCAAAAATTAGTTATTTTATTAATATTTATAATAATAATATTTACGGGCTATTATTAAATTTTTAATTAAAGGTATAATATGTCTACTTTGCATAATATTTCGATTTCTGTTCAAGAATTACTGTGACATTTAATCGAAAGTATTTGCGAATAATTAGCTTCAAATATGTTTATAATATTTATTTTTATGGGCCAATTTGCATAAAGCAGCTACAAACATTTACAAAATTTTGTTTGACATCCGTTGGAAACGGGTTTTCGTTGCATGTAAGTAGGTTCCAAGATACAAACTGGTTGTAGGACTGTGTAAACCGGGTAAAAATTGCATTCTTCTCGGGAACTATATCGAGTGGGTGTACCATATAATACAGGGTCGTTTCGACTGCGTGTCATTGGGTTAACTACAAAGATTCTTGCGGGTTTTGTTTGATTTTAATTAAACGGAGATGAGATTAACGATGTCGGGGCTTCCACAATTTGTGCGTGCTTGTGAATACAATTGATTCATTGATGGGTATTCAATTTGGCTGTAAAGCCAAAGCGCTGTGACCTTGGCGGTTTTTGTCTTTTTCTTTCGAATCCCTAAATTATTATTATAATCTATTGTTGTTGTTGTGTTGAATTATAAATGCGCAATTTGCGCATATTGTATCTGCATACTTGAGGCTGTTGTTTTCTCATTTCATATTTGTGTTTGATTTGATTTCGAACAAGATTTTTATTTGAAGTTTTCAAATTTTGAAATATTGACAGGTTTTTTCGCGAGGGGTTTTTATTATTTGGTTGGCTTTTTTGTGCGCAGTAAAAGTCATTGGCGCAATTCGGCGTTAATTGAAATTCGTTTTATCTTAGTTAGTTGGTTTTATTTTTGTTGAATTTTGATATTACCCGTTCTAGCGATGCCTGGGGGGGATAATAAACAGGTAATTGACAACATTCGGTTCCCAAACGAAATCGAAAAAACAATCATAAATTCTAAAACAAATGAAAGTGATATGGCTGAACTTGTTAAGAATGCTAATGACCGTATGCAAATGCAATTAATAAATTTCTACGATTATTCGAAGACAAATGTCTCGCTGTGGTTACCGTTAATCTTGCTAATTATAATTCTAAGAAGAATCGGCAAATAGTATGTATGTACATCCGTTACCGTTGTATCAATGAATATATGGATAAATGTCTCTTGGGATCTGCATTAAGATCGAATGTGAAAAGTGTTAAAAGTTTTTATTGACTGCTTACAAACTGAGATAAATAATAACTTGGACATTGATGATCTCGCCGTGAACTTTTGCCATTTGGGCACCATCCACAGATCAACACATCCAACCATCCACACATAGGCGTATTCGTATTTGTATTCATATCTGTATTCATATACGTATTCGTCATGGCAAACAGGTGATTACCCAACAGGCTTTGACTCCGACATAGCCACAGTCTCAGTCTCAGTCTGAGCCTCAGTCTCCATCTCAGTCTCCGTCTCCGTCTCAGTCGCAGTTTTAGCCACAATCGCAATCGCAATCATCGCCACGCATTGTGTACATATCTTCAACTAAAAGATATAGTATATGCATACACATATCAAAACTCTTTGCTGGGTGTGTACTATGGACACATAATGCTCAAAGTGGACACACCGTCCATAGTACAGTGTGCCAATATTTGATTCTGCAGTCTGTCCGATTGTCCGATTGTGCAGCGTCATAATTGAGGGGTAATTATATTTGATATATGCTATAGTTCATACCATAATAATGTCAAGTCTTCTATGAATTCATGGGATCAGTCGGCATATCCGGCAATTTGATAGTTGATATATTGATGGAATTGATTGGGACAAGCGACCAAATTAATGAGCGTGTTCCAAACTATTTCTTTTGCATATATTTTTTCTAGCTAATCCCTAGGTACACACATGCGGATTTGTCATGTTGGCGAATCAACAAACCGATAAAACAACTTGCCCAATAATAACCGACTTTAAATAAATTTATTCGCATTAGTTATCTTTTTGTTTTTTTTTTTATACTATTTGGCGCTGCTCTGCGTTCGCTTTGTAAAGGCTATTATCATAAATAGAAATGGCATTCCCTTTCAGCACAAACACAGACCCCCAATGGCTCTCTTCTCCTCTGAGATATAGGGTATTAAATCTTCGACTTTGGCTCTTCCCACTTGCTGCAGTAGCACTTGCCGTTGAAGTCTAGGGCAGCAGTTAAAGTGGGGCACAGTTTTTATTATAAATATATTTTTCTGTTTTTTTAGCCATATATTGTTGTATACCTGACGAAGATTGGTCAATCTTAATTTGCCACGGATTTAATGATTGCCGCAATTTGATTTTGGCACGCAATCCGTGGGGCTTTATTTGACACTCTCGTTAGCTTAAGCAGGCGCTCATTTAAGCGTAATCATTTTTATTATATTAATGATAACTAATAAAGCATAGTTAATGCTGCCCACTAAATGCACAAGTATTCAAGTTACAACCGTAGCCAATTTTTAACTCTAAATACCATTGAAACGGTTATTAGACGACCTTGCTTACGACCGTACCTTATCTATAATTAAATCTGCCATTTGAGTTGCACTTTAGCTGCGATTTATTAGAATTAAAATAAATAAAATATTGCTGTACGATTTATTCTTAAACTACATTAATCTGCGGTGGTAATTGCTAATCATTTATTAAATTTATTAAAAGATTATTTAGCTAAGACAAAAGCAGCTTCTAGGCCTAAGAAAATCCTTTACTAATTTCTTTTGTGCAAAGTATAAATTTCTTTTGAAATTTGAAACCAGTTTAAATATTTTTTTTTTTGCATAAAACATGCAAATTTCCTTGCTGTTATTTAATATGCATTCTACGCAGTTTATAATACGAATTTAAATAGTCAAGCAGTCAAATTAGTTAACAGTTTATGCAATAAATTACTTTTTATTGACTTGTTCATATCATTTATTTTTAAATGCTTATGAAAACAAATGCTACTCTTTAATTCTATAAATATTTATAAACGTAGCTGACTTTAAGATAAGAATATGATTTTATTTGAATAATTTAATATATTTTTCAATCGATTGATAAATTGGTAACTTGTGTTTTATTTTTTAATAGTTTTTTATTTTTACACAATTTACCTGTAAGTCTTTTGTAAATTTTTCACATTTCCGAATTTATTTCAAATTTTCTTTCTTGTTATATATTTTGAAGAGTTTTTGTTCTATTATATTTCTGTTTTGTTTAATTTAAAGATTCTCGAAACGTTCTTCTGTTAAGAAAGTCCTATCCTAACTCTCTATAAGCCAAAATATTATGTAGAATAAAATATTATTTATATTTAAGTATTTGATAATTTATAAACATTTTTGTAATAATTTAAAAAATTCAAATATTCTAATGTTAACACAATAACAGCAACTATAATTTAAAATGCATTTATATAAATTATTACAATTTCAATTTTGTGATATTTTATATATCTTTATTGAACTTAAATATGCTGTTTTGTTAAAAGTATCCTGTTGAATTATTTGCAAGCATTAAAATTATATCGAATAGGATTTGTTTTATAAACTGTAAAAAGTGAAATGCATATTAATAACAATTTCATTTTTATTTAAGACCATTTAGAGGTCAGCTGCATACATTTTGATATTTATATACGATCATTAGATCATATGCTAACCTGATTCAAAAATTAAATTTATGTCAATTAAGATGTAAGGAATAATTCGAAGAGCAACAAATAAACGCGCACTGCTGAACAGGTTCTCACACAAGAACAGGTCAAAATAAATTTAAACTGATCATTTATTAAAAGAATTTATGATAATTCAATTTCGTTTTGATTTCTTTTGCTGAAATTTCATTTCTCTTTCACTTTTACTTTTGATGCCAAGTAAATTCACTTTTAATTGTCCACACTCGAGATCACTTGGGATTGAGAATTGTTTTCGAAATGTGTTTTTCAAAACGGATGGAGGCACTTGCATTGGGGAATTTCGAATTTCGAATTGAACTTACTGGAAACTGCTCAGTGTTTGGCTCGAGTCGGAAAAGAGTTAAGTTCAGTTAGAGATCGCCGGCTGGTTAAGAGTTCGCTGTCGCACTAAACTGCGAGAAGACGCGTCTTCGCTTATATACACACACGTAGCATGTTTTAACTAAAATCGTTTGGAACACTGCTTTCAAAATCCAAAAGGCGCAGCAGATGCAAAAAACAAAAACAACAAATAAAAAACGGCTAACAGCATCAGCTAAAAGAGCAGCTAAAACAGCAGCAGCAGCAGCAGCAGCAGCATCAACAGCAGCAGCAGCACGGTTAGCTAGCTACAAAAGAGTTATTTACTTAACAATTTTTTTTATATTTTAATACTTGCGAGGCCTGATCGAAAAATAATCACCCAAAATTCGCAGCTGCTAAAAAACACATTGAGATTCATATTCATGTATGCCTAAGGTTGCAGTTTTTTTTTTTTTGTAGCCTCTTGACGTTGGCCATAAAAAGCTTCCATTACTTTTCAATTGCACCTCGTGTAAGCAATTGCTTACACTTGCCACATATTGAGATGTAAACTTTTAACGGTTATTTATACAGATTTTATCGGGGAGTTTGGTTGCCTTAATTAGCAAATTTTCAATATTTTAATAACTTTGTTTAGTTACTTTTCAAATATCTTTTTCCAACCGAATATGATTTATTTTAAGTTTGTTTTGGTAATTTTCTACATTAAATATTCAAATTACAGAGCATAGAATTTCTTATCTATTATTTAATAAGTTAATATAAATAAAAAATTTAAGCTGCCATGGATATTATTGAAAATTAATTTTAAATATATTTTTTTTAAATTTATTTTAGCTTTATATTCTGTAACAGTTTCCATTCTACCCACTATCTATTCAATAATAGCTTTAATTCTGGTAAAAATCACAGTAAAACAGTCAAAATTTTTCTACATTAAATATTAAAATTACAGTGTATAGATTGCTTTATCTATTATTTAAATAAGCGTATAATTTAGTTCAGTAAATTATTTATAATTTTTAGTTTTAATTCTACAACAATTCTATATAAAAGTTTTCATCAAGTGTATGTACTTTCTTGAATTTTTTAATTTATGTATTTTATTTATTTATTATGAAGAATTTTCTTTGGGAGTTTAAAAGTAGTATATAATAAATAAACTGGACAGAAACTAGTATCGAAAATAAACATAATTGTTATTGTTATAGAAGAATTGTTGTTAAATTTCTATTTAAATTGCAGTGGGTTCCAGTTTTTTATCTTTTATTTGATGCTCAATTTTTATTGGTACTTTAATTTTATTTTTAATGTTCTTAATCGAATGGCTTTAGTCTACATTCAATTAAAAAATTTAATTACTTAAATAAAACAAATGCATTTTTTAAAAAAATCAACTCAAATGTAAAGCATTTATTTAGTTATTTATTTATTTATGAAATTGAATTTATATGTTCAACTTAAATTGAATAACAATTGGCAAATATTGCTAAAAATGCATGATAAATGTCTGTTATTGATGCGCTTCATTGCTGTTAAATTACAGGGCATCTGCCAGTCGATCATGGCGAATTCTATGGCGAATATTTATGCGCTGGGCCAGTCGCGTGAGTTGAGTCGAGAGTGTCCGCATCTGTGGCTGCATCATCGGCATCTTCGGCATCATCTTGACCCGGTCGCAGTTGCAGTTGCAGTTGCAACGGCGACAAATTCAGCTAAAAAGCAGCGCGAACGTCAAATGGCTAACACCTAACAGTGTACATATTTTAGGGCCCAAATGCCAAAATCCGTCATTGTCGTAACTGAAATCGTGGCCGGCTTTAACAACAGCAACAATGCGACAGAGACAGAGATAGGGGGGAGAGAGAGGTGGAGAGGGGAGGGGGAGAGACAGCGCTGGTCATGCAACTACAACAACATATAGTAGTCATTGTCGGGCCGATCATCCCGAACAGGTATTAATACCTGCACGAGTCTACGTACTTTTTGGCTCTTGCCCAGCGTCCGCTTCGTGATTCCTCTGCCGCCGCCTCTGCCGCTGCCTCCGTCTCTGCCGCTGCCGCTGCCGCTGCCTCTGCCTCTGCCAGCAGACGCGGTCATGGCGATGTAGGCGACGATGGGCCTCCGCTGGGAGGGATTACGATATGAAAAAGCACAAATACATATACATACATACATACATACATACATATGTATGCATATGTGATATATGCATTTTTACAGCTTGGCCCACAGTTACTTTTTGTAAATTTTTTGTTTAAATTTCCAATAAAAGATATTAACATATTAGCGTATACTTAATTATTGTCCATCATTATTTCTTGCTCGTTTATAACTCCCATCATAAAACATATTTATTGAAATACGCCTAATACTTTTTCAATATTCTCGTCGTTTCGGTTTTTTCTTCATTTTTCAATTTTGTTAATTTTTGTAATATTTAAAGCCTTTACTTTGAAAAATCAGAAGAGGGTATATTAAGTTGAAAATGGGATATGTGTTTAACAGGCAGAAGAAGGCGTGGCAGAGCCCAAAAAGTATATATATTTTTGATAAGGACGACGAGCTGAGTCGATATAGAGATGGACGTCTGTCTGTCCATCTGAGAACGCTAAGTTTTTCTAAACTTCATTTTCGGAATGTTGGTAGGTTTATAGTATAAACTTTATACCATACGCAGATCAAGTTTATTTTAAATTTAGCATGTCACGCCCACATTACGCCCCAAAAACTGAATTAAAAGTTCAATATTAAACCTACAATGTTGTTATTCGGAATATATACTATCTACAATTATATTTATCTATTCTGAAAAGCGTATTGATATCAGTAAATAAACACAGAAGATATTAAGGATACAATATAGCAGTCTTTGCATTCCTTTTAAAACAAGGTACAGACAATAAAGTAAGAAGAAGTATTGCTGCTGTAATTCGTATAAAATGTTATAGTAAAAATAATATTTTAAAATTTTATTTAAAATATAGGGATCGGAGTATTTTACAGTCGTGTGCGTCCGACTGAACGTCTTCGTCCATACATGTTGTTTTTTTTGTTGTTTAGTGGTGTTTTTCTTGGTTTTGTAGTTTTCGTAGCTCCACTCAAAAACCTTTTGAGGCCGTCAAGGCGTAACAAAAACTGTAGATAACGAGGCACTCGAACTGCAGAGGGGGGCGAGGGGGAGGCGATGAGGGGCGCGCTAGACAATGTCCAATAAATTCCTCCAAATGTTTGCACACACTGGAGTTTTAATGGTATTCGCCGTAAGAATTGTTCGGCCAACAGGTTTCGGGGCCATTAAATTGCAGAAGAATAAGCGAAAATCAATCAAGGCATCGCAAAGGCACTCAAAATGCCAAGATTTTTCCAAACATATGATTATATTTGAATTGAAATTGTATATTGCAATTCCTTTCAGCATGCTAAATAAGATCTATCTGGCGTGTATATATGTATGCCAAGCTATACTATATAGATGTCGAGTCATAAACGATTTAATAATTTAAATAAACAACAAACGTTAACAAGAGTTTATTGATATTGAAAATGCTAAACTTGGGTTGAAGGTGAAATTACCAATTTAAGTACAATACTTATATGCTTATTTATGGAAAATTATTTTTAACATGTATTAAAAGTAATTTAAATCAATAAACAGCTGCGCTTGGCCTGCATTATGTTGTCATTGTTTGGCTTCAAGTCAACACAGTCTTTAAAGAATTTTATAGTTATGCAATAAAGTTTATTTCTTCATTTATTTATTCATTTGTTTAAGTTCCATGTTAAATTGATAATATATAATAACCCATTAAAATTAAAATAAAGATGACGTTTTTAGTTTTAATAATTTAATTATTATATTTACATTTAATATATTATTTTTTGCTGTGTTCAATTCGTTAAATACCCAAAAACTGTTAAAAGGACTCGTTTTGAAAAAATAGTGGTAATTACAGGCAGCGTAATACTGGGTAAGCTTTTAATTAACACAACAGCACAAAAGCTGGCAACATATTTTCATTAAACATTATTCCACATGGTTTAGCTGAAAAATCTTCAAATAATTCGTAGTTAATTCTAAAATGAATATATATACAATATATAACATTTATATAATATTTTTACGTTTACATTTATTAATTTTTGCTTATTTGAATTTAAATAGCAATAACAAAAATTTAATAAAGCTAAATTCAAATTATTGGGGAAATTTTGTAAATACCCAATCCTTTTATAAGGGTAAATTTTAGCCAACGAAATACTGGGTAAGCATAAATTACCAGACCAGCTCGAAAGCAGGCAACATATGTTATATGCATATAATTTACAGCATACTTTCAGGCTGCGAAATGCAGTTGCAAATTCAAATCTAGAAAATGGCGTGAGAGCAGCCAGCTCCTGTCATGCTGCCTTTTCAAATGTTGCATTGCGTTAGAGGTTTCTATGGGAGCTATATAGGATATAGTCAGCCGATGTAGCCAATTTTTTTGTAATATAGTTAGATTATTTTTCTAGATTTTTGGTGAAAATTTCACAACGATATCTCTCTCTCCACTAGAAGTATTTATGGCCGCGGTTCCAACAAGCCCGACCACTGTGAAATGGCGTGAAAATTTGCAATATTGTGCAGGAAAAGTGACGTAAAAGCTCTGTTTGCAGTGTTAAAAGTACTTCCGGCAAAACAGTGTTGGCAACGGCGCGCAGCATGCGTGGGCGTACGTAGCGTAGTTTTCAAGGTAAGGGTCGGCGGGAGTTTAAGGAAAAATCGATACTGTCACAGCTGTTTGATGTACAACAAGTGAAACAAGCTGCAAAACGAAACGAATTGGAAGCGCATAAATAGGCAGATAATATTAATTAATTAAATTAATTAAAGCATCAGTTGTCAATTAATAGATACAATTAATAAATACGCACAAAAAAGCGATATTCTTTGGCTTAGTTAGAGCTGAAAGCTGTGAAAGCAAGTGATAGCGTAACATAATACTAAGTAGTGCTATATAGAGCGATATGCCCAGCTCGAGGCGTGCCATATTGGGCCACATCATGTCGGGCATCTGTGGCAAGATGAATCGCACCAAGCCGGTGCCGGCGGATGTGATGGAGACGCCGCTCAAGCGTTGCCTCAACACCTTCGATATAGCTCTCTTAGGTGAGTATTTGGTTAAATTGGGATTCCCCTTCTAACACCTTAATCTGCTTTCTAGGCATTGGGCATATGGTGGGCGCTGGCATCTATGTGTTAACCGGCACCGTGGCCAAGGAGATGGCCGGACCCGGCATCATTCTCTCCTTTGTCCTGGCCGGATTCGTTTCGATGCTGGCGGCGCTTTGCTATGCGGAATTCGGCACCCGCGTGCCCAAGGCGGGATCGGCCTACGTTTATACCTATATATCCATCGGGGAGTTCTGGGCGTTTGTCATCGGCTGGAACATATTGCTGGAGCATATGCTGGGCGCTGCCTCTGTGGCAAGGGCCTGGAGCGGCTACGTGGACTCCATGCTGGGTGGCTGGATAGCCAACACGACCTTGTCGCTGATGGGCGGCATGCATGAGCCCGGATTGGCCCAATATCCGGATGTCTTGGCCTTTCTGGTCTGCGTGGTCTACGCCGCGGCCTTGGGCACCGGCGTCAAGGCCACGGCTGTGTTTAATAGCATACTAACCCTGGTTAATATCGGGGTTATGGCCGTGGTGGTCAGTGTGGGTTTCTGGTATGCGGACACCAAGAACTGGTCGGAGGCGGAGGGCGGATTTCTGCCGTATGGCTTTGGCGGCGTCATCGCGGGAGCTGCCACCTGCTTCTATGCCTTTGTGGGCTTCGATTCGATTGCCACATCCGGCGAGGAGGCCAAGAATCCGGCCGTATCCATACCCATTGCCACGGTGATCTCGCTCTGCGTGGTTACCCTGGGCTATATACTGGTGAGTGCTGCTCTGACGCTGATGATACCCATTAGCGAGATCAATCCGGCCGCCTCGCTGCCGGAGGCCTTTGGGCAGCTGCAGCTGCCATGGGCCAAGTACATCATCTCCATTGGCGCACTTTGTGGCATGACGACGACGCTGTTGGGTTCCCTTTATGCCCTGCCCCGTTGCATGTATGCGATGGCCACGGATGGCCTGATCTTTGGCTGCTTTGGACGCATCAGTCCGACCACGCAGGTGCCGATGCTGAATCTGATCATCTCGGGACTGCTGAGCGCCTGCCTGGCGCTGGTCTTCGATCTGGCCAAGCTGGTGGAGTTCATGTCCATTGGCACCCTGCTGGCCTACACCATCGTCTCCGCCAGCGTCATCATTCTGCGCTATCGTCCGCTGCATCAGGTGGGCAGCCCCAATCCGGTCTATGCGCCGGATACGCCGGATGAGGAGCACGATGAGGATGCGGATTCGCAGTCCAGTTTGGATACAGCTTCGCCCACAAGTGATCTCATCGAGGGCGCCTTGGCTGGTCGCCTGAAGATGCAGTTCAGATGGCTGGAGCCGCTGCTCGGACGCTTTGCACCCGGATCCGTCGTCTCCGTATGCGTGTTGCTGTTCATCGTGCTCAGCTTCGCCATCTGCCTGGAGCTGAAGGTCTCCTGGACGCAGCTCTACACGGGCACCTGGTGGGCGCTGCTCGTCTACGGTTTCATCATCTTTGCCGCCAGCACCTGCGTGGCCATCATGGCGGTGCATAATCAGAACACCCGGGGTCTCAACTTCAAGGTGCCCCTGGTGCCCTTTGTGCCCGCCCTGGGCATCTTCTGCAACATCATGCTGATGGTGCATCTGGACGCCTTGACCTGGGTGCGCTTCTTTGTCTGGGTCTCCATTGGCATGGTCGTGTACTTCCTGTACGGCATACGGCACAGCAAGGAGGGGGAGGCGTGCTCCTCCTACTCCATCCTGATGACCTCCTCCGAGGCGGGCAAGCTCAACTGGGGCTCCTTCAAGGGCGCCAGGGCCAGCGCCAAGCATACGGTGCTGGAGCGGTTCATGGGACGCAGCAAACTGGACGACAAGAAGCCCATTGTCGAGGAGGAGGACGACGACCCTACGGAGAGCCCCCACTAAAGGGGAAGAAGAACAAAGCACAAGGGTCTGTGAAGATTGTTTGACTTGTTATCCTATATACATAGCTGGAGGATCGGAGATCGGAGATCGTTAAAGGAATGTCAGCAGAACACAAATAAATGTAACGTATTTTACTTATATATATATATACATATATGAACTATATCTATATAGCTATTTATCAGCCCCTTTACATTGATCTATATATTATTATATTAACCTGTCGCTGTTCATTATACCCCATTATTATACTATATCTATTGACGGAGAAGCCTGCCTCTAACAATTGTTAATAAAGTACCTCTCGAGTCCTAACAACCGTCTAGTGTCTATCTAACTAAATGCAACTAAACCAAGTTAAATATATACATATAAATCCATTAAAGCTGTATAAATAATATATTTGAATTGTTTGATATTTGAATGTATTAAATTATAATTATAAATATATATATATATATGTATACAATAAAATATAAAATATATTTATTGAGAGCAAAAAAACAGTGTTGGACTTTTAATATCTATTATTATTTAACAATTGTTTATGTATTATGATTATTATTCTGTAATAATCTATAAATAAATGTAACTGTATCTGTTTCTATATCTGTAAAATATCAACTACAAAATTTACTATCAAGTATTTTCCACATTATCATTATTTATTATTAACAAGGTTTCCTCTTTTATTACATTTGCTTTGTGAAATACTTGTTGCATCTGAAAATTTAAAAGATTATCAAAGTTTGTTTTATTATTCTAATTCACGCGAGCTTTTGCTGCGATTAGATTATTTAAATTTCTTAGCCGTGTGAAAGCTTTGAAAGCTCTTGGGTTTCACTACAGTGACTCACAGGTTTAAGGCACCCTATAATTGGAGCATTTCGAATCGTTTGTAATCGTCTTTAATGGGAAAAATTTACCAGAAAAATTTACCAGAAAAATTAAATAGAATTTAGTATTTATTAGAGTGATTTATATTTAAATTTTTATGATTTTTAAACGTTATTGTTATTATTTCAAATAATACAATAATACTTACATATATACATATATATTTTTTATAATTCATATTAATGTCTATATTATTTTTATATTAGATTTTCTTATTTTATATATTTAAATTAAATTTTAATTATTTTAATTTTAATTTTATTATTTTTAATTTTTAATTTAATTTTTCTTGGCCGACTGGTCTTAGTCGACTCTTCAAATAAATAAATAAATAAATAAATAAATATACCTATTACTTCCTTTTGCTAATTTATTTAAATATACTTTGACTTTTTAATGTTCTAAAACAAAATACACAAATTTATATTTAATATGTTATTATTATATTATTTCATTCTGTATAAATTATCAACATTATTTGTTGTTATCAATTTGATTATTTTAGTCTGGACTTTTCCAATTACATTTGCCAATCAGTGTAAACAACGTAAACGTTTACGTCAATCTTTGAATTTCATGTACTTTGCCCTCATTTACGTATGCTCATGAAAATCCATTCACAATAGAGCAGCGCTCTCACTCCAGTGCACCGTGACTTGCTGCAGGCGTTTGATATCAGCAGGGTGTACATACATACATACACACACACACACATACATATATGCTTATTGAGTATTTTGCATTTCGTGCAAGAGCGCAACATGTGACTGGCAAAAAACAGAGGTGAGTGCAATTGGAATGTCGGGAGTCGCGAAACATATAACAAAGAGAAAGAAGAAGAGGGAGAGCGGCAGCGGGGGAAGTGAAAACGTGCAAGATATCGTCATCAAAACAAAGCAAGTTCGCAGTTTTGATGACGCAGCCATGATGACGCATATGATGTATGTATGCTCACACACACACACACACACACACACACTCTCACAGGCCTGTGATCACACGAGCGAGCTTACGAGCTTGGCAACAACAAAATCTGTGGATTGTAGCTAGAATTTTGTACAGCGTCCAAACGGGTTCCCGACGTTGAGACTCGACTGCTGATATTTCACAACCGAAAACATCCGTTGCTCGGGCGAGCTTAACGTATTTCCAATTTGAATTCGAATTCAAAAAGTAACGCTCGGACGTTTGCTTTTGATATTCCAGCTGCTTCTGAAACGTAAGCTTCATCTTTCTAGTAAATGGAAGTTTACGTTTGATATTCCAGCTTATATATCTCGTAATATAATTAATATAATAATTATTATAATTATAATATAATAATTATCTAATATAATATAATAATAATAATTATCTATAATATAATAATTATCTAAATGGAAGTTTACGTTTGATATTCCAGCTACTTCTGATGATACGTAAGCTTAAATTTCTCTCGTAATGGGGTCTTTTAATATTGCCAGATTTGTCATATAAAATATCTATGCAAAAAATAGCTTAAAATAAAATAAAAACAATATTATTATACAATTTTAAAAATAAATATATATATATTTTTAAATAAAATGTAAATAGAATTTTGAAACCTGCTAAATTGGCAACGCTGCTTCTGATACGTTAAATTTAAATTAAATTTCTCTCGTAACTGGAACTCTATTCCAGCTGCTTCTAAAACGTAAGCTTCAATTTCTTTCTCTCTCTCTCTCTCTTTCTCTCTCTGATACGGAAGCTTAAATTTCTCTTGTAAGGGCGTCTGTACAAGCCTAGTTTTATATCGTGTTGCCAGAAATGCCTAGAGTTGCCATATAAAATAGCTCATAAATAAAAACTAGATTAAAATCAATATTTGGAATAAAATAAAACTTTATAAATACAAATTAAAACAATATCTTTACTATAAAATATAAATACAATTATATATTTTCAATCAGCCATAAATAGTATTCTGAAACCTGCTAGATTGGCAACGCTGCTCCGTTAAATTTAAATTAAGTTTCTCGTAACTGGAACTCTATTCCAGCTGCTTGAAAAACGTAAGCTTCAATTTCTTTCTCTCTCTGATACGTAAGCTTAAATTTCTCTTGTAACGTGGTCTGGAAATGTCTCGCTTTCGTTGCGTTTAACGTAGCTGATTTCCATTTGTCTCACACGCGTTCCACGTTCCGTCCGCTTCCCTGCGCTCTTCCGGCTCTCGATCTCGTGTGATAATGGCCCCCAAAACGCACACACATACACACATACACACATACAAACATACGTACAACAATAAGTATAATCCACGGCTGCCTGTACCAATGCCATTGACAAGTTTTGTGTCTGCGTATTGGAAGAGGCACAAGGTGATAGGTGATAGGATGCTGCCGGCTGTTGGAAAACGTAACATTGTGAAGCAGACGAAGACGAAGATCACAAAGAAGAAGAAGAAGAGGAGGAGGAGGCAGCAGCGATTCCAATGCCAAATGCGATGCGATGCGATGAATTCAAAGCAGACAAACAATGAGCAGAGCGAGGTGTGTTTAAACAGTAAGTGCTAATTGCTATATATATAGAAATATACATTATAAAGCGCATAAATATGCTTTTTATTTCAACAGATAACCCGGTTAAAACAGCTGTTGCAAGTGGCTTTCTGTAGAAAGTTGCCGGTTGCCACTTGCTTTATTGCCGTTGAACAGCAGAAACCGTATTGTGAAAGTTGCTTTTCTTTAGGTTTTGTGTTTGCAGTCGATGAACTGTTCGATCGAACCTCGCAGCGCTTAGCGACAGATGCAACCACAACATGAAACACATGCATGCGTTTGTGTGTGTATGCATACTTGGAAATCACCTTGCAACAGCTGCAACATGCCACAACGATGCACGTACAGCCATCCCTCGCCTTTTAGGGGATGATGTTGCAGACGCCGAGAGATGCGGCGTGAATCTACCTGTGCTTGTTGTTGTTGCGCTTACCTGCATTCTGCTGCATGCAAACCTTGCATGTGTGCATGTGTGTGTGCCCCTCTCTCTCACTCTCTCCCGCTCTCTGTTTCAGCCAGTGCTGCCAGATTTTGGGCACAAGTAGAAACAAGCTGAAAATAGCTAGAATATACAGTGGATTGCAACTTATTTCATTTATGTTAATTAAGTGTGACAAAGATTTTGACGGATTTTTCTTTTAATTTAAAAATATTAATAAAATTAATATTCTGAAATTTCCCTCTAATATCGTGCATTTATAAAACTTTAATATCTGTTTTATTTTAACTCATAACTTTTTAAAGTTTTAGTTTACTGGTGTTTGAAATAAGCTGTAATACACATATATGTATATTTTACTGTACTACTAGCCAAATTTAAATACATAAAATCACAAAAATTATTGCTAGTTTTGCAGGTTTTTAGTTAGCATATATTAATAAATATTGATCTACTCTTGTTTAGTAAATTATCAATTTTTTTTTAATCAATCTAAATATTTGCAAGTTTTAATTTATAACTATGTTTTCGATTCCTTGATGAACTTGTTCCAATATTTGTATGCCTCAAGACATTTAAAATTTATGAAAATATATTGTGCAAATGAAATATAAATAAGAGGTATTTAGAGCAAGCTGAATGGAATTAAGAAAAATGCTGAATACTTAGCTATTTGAAAAATATGCCAAATTTAGCCCTTTACAAGCGAGACTGGCAGCACTGGCGTGAGCTGGTGTGCTCTGGCATAAATTCGTGCGTAGGCCAATGATCTTGCTCTCTGCTTTGCTCTGCTCAGCTCTGAGTCGCAGCTGCTGAGCGAAATCATAAATTGCGCCGCGCATATCGAATAATTATTTTGCGAGGCGAACTTTTTATGATTCGCATGAAAGTATGAGCCAAACTGTACATTTCATTAAATATCATTCATTGCATAAAACGAGCATCAAAAGCTGTTTTTCATCAAACATCAGCGAATTGCGTATCTCGCAAAAATATTGGAAATATGGAACAGAAATCATTACACACATACATACTGTACGCACACACACACACACAGATCGTTAGCTATTACAGCGAGAATCTGTCGGTATTTAGTGTTCGTAAACGCATATTTATATACGTACGTACGTACATACATACATACATAGAGCGCATCTAGGGGTTGTTTTCAAGCAGAATGACGCTGCTTGGCATATGGGCATTCAAAATCAACGTTTCATTCTCAGTCGAGTATTTCCGTACTGTAAACGTACAGACTTGCAACGTGTAGGCCAACACTAATATATAAATATTTCAACGTTCCTCGCAATCGTTTTCGAAAATAACGTCGCACAAGCGCTGACTTTCTCACGCACACCAGTGCACAGGCACGCACACGCAGCCCTGGTCGCTCGTCTCAATTCCAATCGTTTCAGTTTCAGTTCATGATTATGCGGGTAAGGTTGCATCAATATACCGTTCGCTTAAATATAATTGTGAAATTAATTAAAAGTAAATGTGCATTTAACAATAATGTGCAAAAAAATGAAAATTACTAAAATAATAAATAAATTAATATTTATGTTAAATTTATTATATTCAATATTTTAATAAATTATTTAATTTTCATTTCTTATCTTATATTTTTAAATTAAATTTAAATTTAAATTTTATTATTTTTAATTTTAATTTCTAATTTAATTTCTTTTAGTCGACTGGTCTTAGTCGACTTTAAATAAATAAATTAGCAACTCTTAATAGTTGTAATTTTATCATTTACAGTGACGCACCGAAGTTATAGCACAGCAAGCCTAGTAATAACATTTAAAGTTGAAATTTATTATAATGCGTCACTGCTTATCCGCGTTGCCAATTTCGCTAGATTTTGAATTCTATTTATACAATTATATATTATATAAATATATATTTATTTAAAATATTCCAAAATCATTTAATTTTTATTATTTCTTTGCATATTTACTTTATTTTTTAAATTTGTTGTAATATATTAAAATTGAATTTAATTTACGTACAACTTGTGACGTCACAAGCGCTCGCTTTGCGCTCACGTTCGCGAGTGACCTTTTCATGGTGCACAGCGCGAAGCATACATAAGCGAAACGAACGTGGAAAATGGAACCATTGAGAATTTGGAAGCCAAAGCAGACAGACGGGCGCGCTTCGTTACGTTACGTGTGTGCGTGTGAATTTGAAATCATTCGATTTGTTTTAAAATCGAACCAAGAGAGCAGCAACAACTACAAATATCGCGAAATAATATTCGTTTATTAAAAATATTTCGCAATTCGGCTGCAAGTGAAGATCAGCATCAAATTCAATCAAGAAAAGAATAATATTGCTGCTGGTTAGCGTCGCGTACTCTCTCACACACACACACACACTCGCACACATGCATGCATACATGCAAACAAACACACGCTCGTAAAACAACAGAAGAAGAAACGGAAAACAGAAGCAGAAAACAGAAGCAGAAAACAGAAAACAGAAACAGAAAACATAATGAAAATGCCAATCGTGAGCTAGAGCCAAAACAACAGTTAGTGAGCAAAAGCAAAAGCAAAAACTGTGATAATCGAAAGCTGGCAAGCTGGCAAGTGTTTAAAATTTAATAATAATAAAAAACTGCAACAAATTTAATCAATAACAAAATGGATAACAGCAGCAATGCGAATGCCGTGGAGGCCAAAATAGTCAACTACGCGCTCCCCTCCCCCTCCTCCATCGCAGCTACAACTGCCCACGTTGCGCCCTCATTGAGCGCCTTAGCCTCGGCCATTGCAACGCTCTCGAGTCCGCCCAGCCCCCACCCGCATCCGCATCCGCACTCCGTCATGTCCACGCCCACAAAGGAGTTTCCCAACGCCCAAATGCTGCACAGCATCAGGGAGAAGCTGCGTCGCACCCCCGGCGGCGTCTCCGAGCTGCCGGCTTTCAGCTTTGCGGAGCAGACGACCTTGAGCAGTCCGAATATAGCCGCCGGATCTGGATCTGGATCTGGATCTGGTGTCGAGCAGCCTGTGAAAGTGATCAAGAATCGTTATCTAATTAGCGCCCAGCCTAGTCACATCTCGGCCGCAGCCGCCGCCAAGACACCCGCCTCCTATCGCCATCTGATCGATCTGACCTCATCGAACCTGCAGTGCGTCGACGTCTACACGGGCGAGGAGTTCCTCTGCAAGATCATCAACGAGCCGCTGCACAAGGTGCAACGCGCCTACTTCCAGCTGCAGCAGGACGAGCAGCTCTGCCGCAGCAGCATCTACGGCCACACGCTCATCCGGGGCGCCCACGATCTCGTGCCCCTCTCCAAGAACCGCACCTACATCATCATTGCTCCGGTACAGCAGCAGCAGCAGCAGCAGCCGCAGCAGCAGCAACGCGTCTATGAGAACCTGCACACGTACATCCGGCACGAGAGGCGCCTCTGCGAGACGGAGGCACGGGCCATCTTCCACCAGATCTGCCAGACGGTGCAGGTCTGCCATCGCAACGGCATCATCCTGAGGGACCTCAAGCTCAAGAGGTTCTACTTCATTGACGAGGCGAGGTTAGTACGCATATAGATTCCTAATAGTAGAGATCTAGTAGAGATCTTGATCCAAAATATCCTATTTCAATTAGAGGTTCTCGAAAGAGCGCCTATATCTGGTTAGTACAAATATAGAGTCTTGATAGTAGAGATCATGATAATATGGTCTATAAGATCTTATTTCAATTGGAAGCTCTCTTATGAGCTCTTCTATCTTTGTAGTCTAGGGAGTATCTCCCTATATCCATGTCCCCTGCTCCATTGATTGTTTTGCGGTACAGTAAACTTTGCTTAGAGCGAACCTTTGCAATTTGTAGTTACTAAATTAATTTAAATTTATTTAAATTAATTAACATTTAAATAAATATATAATTTATTAATTTTCAATAAAAATGTATAGTTTGAAATAAATTAAATTATACATTAAATTCATCACTAATTATTTAAATACATAAATTATAACAAATTTATTTCATTACAAAAATGTTAAAAAATAGTAAATATAGTTAATTTCCACAATTTTGCACGTAAACGACTGTCCGATTAGTCGATGGAGCCATATGTAATAATATATAATTTGAATAATTGATTAATTTATAAATATATATAAATTATTAATACAATTCATGAATAATTAATTGATGGCATGAAATAAATTATTTATTCAATATAAAATTAATATATATTTTTATAAATTAGTAATTTTGAATTTAATTAATTATAATAATTAAAATGCAGTATTAATTAATTGAATACGTAGATAATAAAATTATTAATAAATAATTGATTGAAATAAATGATTTATTCAATATAAAATTAATATATATTTTTATAAATTAGTAGTTTTGAATTTAATTAATTAATTATAATAATTATAATTCAGTATTAATTAATTAAATACGTAGATAATAAAAATATTTATAAACTAGTTTAATACTGAACAAAATCTTGTTATAGACCGAAACAATTGCCCAACTAATATCAACGATATGTAAATAAACCTACTATCGATAATTGTTATTTCGATATACTATCAACAGCTCAGTTCTGCATACATGGCGCTTGTTGGCTTTCGTAATCGATTGGTTGGTAGTGACCCTTCCCTTCCCCTCACTCGCACTCGCACCCGCACCCGCATCATATTCAGCAACAACACACACACACACACACACACACACACACACATACAGGCACTCACACACTCTCGTCGCACACACACGCGCGCAGCTGCTCGCTGTACTCGTTGCATATCTTTATTTTGCAACTCGATAAAAACTCGTTATGAGCAACAGTTTGCTGTTGTTGTTGCTGTTATTGGTGCCACAATTGCTGCTCTTGTTATTGGCCGACGTTGTTGCTGCTGCTGCCGCTGCTGCTGCTGCTGCTGCTGCTGCTGTTGTGGGTAACATTGAACATTTAAGAAGTGTTGCAATAAAATAACCAATAGATCAACAGCAGCAACAATGCGCCACCGAAATTACTGTACCTGATGAAATATCAAGGCGTATGTCGTGTGTGTCTGTATGTAAGTATGTATGTCTGTCTGTTTGTATGTCACAGAATATTCACAGAATATTGCGTTCTTTTTAAACTAATTCGCTGCGTACACAATATTTTGTGCAATGCTGTACAACAACAATAAGAGCACAACATGCGTGCGCTCTCTCACACACACCCTCATACGTATACGTATATATCTGGAGCGCTCATTTGTTCGTCTGGGTTTGCGGTTTACACACACACACACGCACACGTGCATACGTTTGCATGTGTACAGTAGACGACGAAATATTAGGCTCACCTTCAAAATTTCATGCTCTCTGTTTGTTTGTATGCTGCTTGCAAAATAATTCACTTTAACTATGTGCGTATGTTTGTATGTGCCTGTTCTTTAGCGTATGTGCATGTGTGTATGTATGTGCAAACTTGACTCGTGGCAAGCTTTGCAAAGCTTTCCAGCTTTCCTTTGCTGCTGCTTTTCTCATTTCTCGTTCTTTGCATTTGCCTCTACCTGTTGATTGCGAGAAAAACCGTTGCTCTTGCGTATGTTTGTATGTCTGTATGTCTGTATATACGTATGTATGTGTGTATGTAGTTCTTACTGATGAAGCAATACTTGTTGAATGTTTTTGAACTTTTTGCATACATACAGACACACAACACATACAAACAAACAAACACACATACATACGTATTCATTTAGCATTGTTGTTGTTTTTCTGGTTTCCATTGCCAATGTAATTAGCAAATTTATTGCATTGACGTTTTCCGCTTCGTTTTTAGTGTTTGGTTTGGGTTTTTTTTATGTATTTCGTTTGCATATTTCTTAATACCCTGCACAGCGACAGCTGCAAATGGGTTGATTAGCAAAATGTCAATATTTATAATTCAACCGAGATATTTAACTGATTAATTATTAATTAAATATTTTTTTTATTTAATTTTATATTTTGTTAATATATTTCGCTGAATTTTATAAAGCAATGGCATTTATACCAGCAATATTTAATAATTTATATGCATATGCATGCGGGTTGAATGTACGTGATTGCACATACATACATACATACATATAAACAGATGTATACATACATACACGCACGCCATTTGTTTTTCATGCTACTCAAAATGGCAGTGCGAAATGCGAGATATTTTTAAAACAAATACAAATATTGTATTATTAGTTGTTTACGTTTGTTTATCACAGGCATGATTAAGAGATTTTTAGAATTTTAGTCATAGCCAGACCTCTAGACGACGCATCAACAAATTTCTATTCTTCGATTAGCAGGTGCTACGACGCCATACACATGCGTGTGTGTGTGTAAATATATTTAAATTATACATACACACACACACACACAACCCATTCAGCTCTAAGGTCAAATTGCACTTTGGCCCTGACTCTGATCTTCTGTGTGTGTTTTGTTTGGTTGTTGTTCGTGTATTATTATTTTGGGTACGCACATGCATACATATTTAAATAGCATTTAAATTAGCAGCACGTATTAGCGTCGCGTCGTCTCTCTCTCTGCCGCCCCTTCGTCCCACAATGGCTGCGGCTCCGTTCAATTGAGCATTTTTTGGAATTGTTGTACACTTTGTTAATTCCATGAGAGCGCGAGAGAGCGAGAGCGTGAGCGCATACGACGCTCTTCCAATAAGCGGACTGCGCAATGCACTCACTTGACTCACCCCCTCCCTGTCGCTCTTCACCATTCATCAACTGGAAACAAAACCAACAACAAGGTCGCTTGTTGTAACCAAGCGACGCTCTCTGCTTGAGCTCTCTGCCTCTCTGCTTCGTCTCAGTGCAGCCGCTTTGGCTAGGTCTAGCCATTTTTAGAGCCGTTAAGCCAAAAGTTTATTTTATTTTGTTTTTATTTTTATTTTATTTTTGCCATTTTTTGCTTTTTGTTTTTGTTTAAATTTAGATAATGATTTACAAAGCTATCAAAAGTTCTATTTCACCTATTTAACTACTTAAAAAATTTAATTTAAAAGATAAATACCTAATTCATTTAAAAGATAAATATGTACAGTAGCTATCGTAATAATGCTAATGTAATAACCATAATTTTTTTTAATAATATAAATATCCATAAAAAAAGGTGATTACTGTTAGGCCTTTTTTTCAGATATTTTGTTAGCCACTGTTTATTCAAATTTCAGCCACTTTTGAACAACTCTGGCAACACTGTTTGCCTCAGCCTTTGTAATTTTCGTTTGATCGCAAGAGACGTGCTCAATTTTTTTTTTTTTTTTTTCATTTTTCGTTCATTTGTTGCTCATTTTTGCTCAGGGTCAGCTCGAGGTTTTTAAGTTCATATATGTACAATGTTAATATATGTATTTTGTATGGCTGTGTATATTTGTTTGTTTCATGGCACAATCCACAAAAAAATTGTTGTTTTTTTTTTTTGGTGGGTTTGGCGCTCATTTCATTATCTTTTTATTTAATTTTTGGTTCGATGTTTGGCAGCGTTTTTTTGTTTTTCCTTTTGTTGTTTCCATTGTCTCTCTCCAGCAGAAGATTGGAAGCCGTAGGTGGAGTTGAGTTTGGCTCTCGCGCTCTTCTCTTTTCACCTCTCCTCACCACGCTGTAGCTTTTTGCATGGAAATGTAGGCCAATGTCAACATGGTGTCACCGCTCTTGGGTGTTTGGGGTCGCCAGCTTTGTCTAGAGCGAAGAGTGGAGAGGGGGGAGTATGGCTTGTTGTGTCGTTGTTGTTGTTGTGTCAATTACGGAGAGCTGGCAACACCAACGCCAACGCAATGCCAATCGATTTGTGTGTGTGTGAGTGTTGTAATGCGGCTAGTAAATGGCAACACCATCAATTTTTATGGATTATGCAACACTGAAACGCTGTCGCTGCAACCCATTGTGATTGCATTCACAATAAATATAAACTTAATACGTTTAAATACGAATATTACCCAAATTTATATTGTTTCTAGCAATTTAAAGCCGCAAGACTATCGATAACGACTTGGAGTATCGAAAAACGATAGTCAATTCTTATCTATTCTGTTTGATATATCGGTCAAAAAGATCAAGTTTCAGCTTTAAATATTGCCGAAGAGTTTTTAATTAATTTATTATTATTATTATTAATTTAATAAAACAATTTATTAGATGTTTGCGATGAAATATAACTTTTATTAAAAAATGAAATAAAATAATACAGCATTACCGATAAACATCAGCGATCTTTTTTTTAAATATCGATTTTTTGTGATATGACTTGAAATCATACCGTATAGAACTTTATTTGAAACAATTGGGCATATATCGATATTTTCGATATAAATCGATGTTTCTACATTGCTAATCGGCTGCTCTCTCGATCAATTACAGAACGAAGCTGCAGTACGAGTCGCTGGAGGGTTCGATGATACTGGACGGCGACGACGACACGCTGACGGACAAGATCGGCTGTCCGCTGTACACGGCGCCAGAGCTGCTCTGTCCGCAGCCGACGTACCAGGGAAAACCGGCTGATATGTGGTCCTTGGGGGTGATACTCTACACGATGCTGGTGGGCCAATATCCGTTCTACGAGAAGGCCAACTGCAATCTGATAACGGTGATACGGCATGGGAATGTTCAGATACCGATGTCGCTATCCAAGTCGGTGCGCTGGCTGATGCAATCGCTGCTCCGGAAGAACTACACGGAACGGATGACGGCGTCCCATATTTTCCTAACACCCTGGCTGAAGGAGCAGCGACCGTTTCACTTTTATCTGCCTGTTAATGTGCAGATCGCGGACGATTGGGAGATGGAGGAGGACGCCTGCCTGGAGGACGAGGAGCTGAGGGATCTATGCAAACTGGGCAGCATGGAGGCGGAGAAACTGGTGCATCAGGATCACGAATACGAGGACATTGGCGTGGAACCTTTGGACTACACGCACAGCACCCTGCAAATGGCCGAAAGTTCCGGTTCCAGTTCCAGTTCCGGTTCCAGCTCAGCGCATACGGAAGAGACGCAAGAGGATGAGGATATGGGCTGACCAAAGTTCAAGTCTTTTGGGTCGCATTTCGATCGATTTCTCGCAAACGCTGGCGCGTGAGATTCGAACTCGATAGGTTTCGTTATCGGTTATCGGCTGCTGTGCAGGCGAAGATGGCCGAGGCAATGGCGGCCCAACCCCCCACCCCCTCAACACCTACCACCTAACGCTAAAAAGACTTTGAAGCCTCGCTCACCTACACGTACACAAATACAATTACACAAACTTAGTAAACACTGCCTTCCAGAAGTTAGCCTAAGAGAGAGAGATGCAGATAGAGAGAGAGAGAGAGAGAGAGAGATGAGAGAGACATTCGTTCTAATTTGTAGCATTATTCAACACTGAATCCGAATGCGAATCTGCAGCGGAAGCGGAAGTGAAAGCAAAAACTCGCTTCTCCGATTGATTCTTCCTATAGCAACATATGTACAATGCATAAATATTTACATCAGATGCAAATAGATACATTAAATTCGTTAATTTGTTAATTTGTAAATTTGCCCGTTTTCAATCGGAAAACCTTACAACGCATGATTTTTTCATTGTTTAACAAATGCCAACGAATGCAAATTGTTATTTATTATTTAATTTTCTTGAATTTTTTTTGTGAAGTTTTGAAAAAGTGAACATTATGAAACGAATAAAAAATTGAACTTTGATCTCACTTTTAAATACAACATTTAAAGCAATTGTTTACCTTATAATATAGTGTTAAAAGGGAGGGGGGTGATCTATTTAAAGAATTTTGGGGCTGACGTCAGCTGTTTTTCGTTTTTCCTGCGCGTTTCCTTGACAAGAATTTCGTTATAAAAATTGTTGTTATTATTTTGATAGTCGAAGTAAGAGATTGCTGAATACCTTTCACGTGGGAACCAAATTAAGTTGCCTTCCGATAAGGCTTATCAGTAATTGCGGACATGAGATTGCGCTTTCAATGCCAGAGTCTTTTTATACCCTGTTGTTTAGCAAAAGCTGTGCAAGAGTTATATCAAATGCACAAATAGATATATCTATCAAGTTGTAAAATGTTGATAAAGCTCGAATAGATAGATAAAGTTTTGAATTCATATATAGCAGACTATTTAGTAGAGCTCTGGTGGAATGAATCAATTCAAATGAACGTTTTCCAGATTCCCGTTAACTGAATCCGGTTCACTGACTTATTAAATTGGTTCACTCTTGATTCCGGTTCAATAACTTTTTAAATTTAGTTCGCTGAACCCGGCATTGTCGCTGAAAATATTTTTATTGTAAATTTAGTATAAACGAGGAATCTATGAGCAATTTATTTATTTATTTATGTGTCAGGTTGTTCCTGTTAATCATTAGTCATCCGTCAAAAATTAATTTTTATAATTTTTTAAACAGCTTTGACTGCATTCAAAAAATTTTCGCTCATTGAACGATTCACCGAATGACTCACTGAACGACTCAATGAACGGTTCACTGAACGACTCAATGAACGGTTCACTGAACGACAATATATTCACCACAAATTCAGAGTTACTAAAAATAAACTTAAAATAAATATAAAAAAATACAAAAATATGCAAAGAAATAAATAATAAAATTTAAATCAATATAGAAAAATTTAAAGTAAATATTTCCAAATAGATTTGAGATAAGCATAAATAGAAATCAGAAACTAAATTATGACTGCTTATAAACAATGACTTCCTATGATATCTGTAATATATAGCTAGGGTATTTGCTAGTGCTGCACTTAAGAACATTCTAGATGGGATAGTTAATAGACTGACATGGCTAATGCTCTGTGGGAGAACTCAGCTCACATGATAAAATGGCCTGTTGCAGTGTCGAAAAAAAGACTTTAGACCCCATCAAAAGACTTTGCCACTTAACTTAAATGCACTTTAGTTGAGCTATTACTATTATTATGCAGATTAGCCTTGCAAACCCAATAAAAAGCAGTTTAATACCCTGTGAAATGGGTAAAGTTCCCAATGAGCTTTATAGAACGTAGGCGCGTAGGTTTTTGGGTATTACAGCCCGCACCAAAATACAGGTAGACTACATATTATCTATTATGATTTCCGTTAATATGCAATAGTAAAAATTCCATCATGAAATTGTAGTTAGTACTAACTGCCTACGTATTTACCAACTTTTTCGAACACGACGCAATAAGCGAGAGAACGAACCAAAAAGTCGACGTGACAAGTTCTACGTAGCGTTTATACTATGTACTTTAGTCATCGTACGACGCGTCGGGGGTATTATGAAATTGCCGAGAGAATTTCGTATGGCAAAACCTGAAAACTCTAGAGACCGTAGAGACCGTGGAGAACGTGGAGACCTCGCGAATGCTGACTTGGCGCCAATAATTCTGAGTTCCGACTCTCCGAACTCTCCGCACTTGATTTGGAGGTGGGAAACAATTTGCTTTGGGTGTGATATGGGCGTTATTTCTAGAACTCTGGCGACTGTTCTTGGTTAATTTGCAGCTAATGATGAGCGAGAAATTAAGGTTGATTTGCTTCTTTGTTTACCGATAATTGCGCCAGTCATTTAGCCCCCAAAAAAACGGCTAATTGAACCCCACAAATACTACGACTTTTGAATCTAAAAGACAGAATGTCAATAAATATTTTCATTATCAATGATAAGCAGAAACTTACGTGGCCTTAACGGTATTATTTTTTTTTTAATTCTTACTTCATACATAATTTAATATATATTTAATATTTTCTTTTTTTTCTCACTACAGGTTTGCATTTTCGTTTTACTTCAGCCCAAAGCAAACGTTGCTCATTGCAAATATTTGGGCATCTAAATTTGTTTTATTTGCGTATTTAACCTAATTTTGCTTGGCCAAAGTTCTGCAATTATTTATACAGAGCGTGTGCTAAATAACTCTAATCACACTGATGTGCAGTGACAGCGCTTGTTGCATTTGTGGCATTTAATGCAGTTATTTAAATACCGAACGACCTAAATGCAACTAAATGGCAGCGGTTTGTTTTAATAAGCAAATTAAATTTTGAAATTGGCGGTTGCATTGCGATATATTACAATCGAGCGTGTGCATTCGATAGGCATTAACAGAAAAGTTTGCTCTCGCTGTTATTGCGCTAACAGCACGATAGCCGCAAAGCTTTTGCAACAAACGTGTGAATTGAAATTAAAAATTAAAAAAATTAATACGATGATATTTGTTGTTTGTTTTTGATAAGCATTTTTATTTAGTGTTTGTGTAACTTTTTTCGTTGTTGTTGTTGTTGTTGCCAGTCTCTGTTAAATAGCATTCTGTTAACGGCGAGCCGGATCAGTTGCAAAATCGGAACTGTTTAAGTAAATGAGCGATAGTAGTTATCGATACTGATTCGATAGCTGCACATCGCTGGCCCGATATGTAGTTTGTTTACGTTTTTGGTTGAAACTTGTGAAATTCGTTTAAATGCAAAGCAATAGACTCAAATATTAAATAGTTTAATGTTGCAACAAATGCACTTGCAGACATAATTACAACGCTATAAAACCAGCCACAACAACCAAATGCCGACCGATAACAAAATAACAAGAAGCACGTGAAAAGTCTTGGAATGAGGCTGACAGATTTAAATATTGACTGCCTGCTGAGCATCTTCAAATATCTCACGCAGGAGGAGCTTTTCAAACTGTGCGAGGCCAGCAACTATCTGGGCGCGGTTATAGAGCAGCATGTGTTCTACTACATGTCACAGGATCTGTTGCTCTGCGGGCACAGAAATAAACCAGGAGCGGATTGCAGGTATTTTGCATATATTTTTTTTTAGAAAAGTATATTAAATTTTTCGACTTTCAGAACCCCCGTACGGCTGACGTACTCGCAGCGTCTGCAGGTGGCCAGGAACTGGCTGAGGGGCGTCTATGTGGAGCGCCAGTTCTTCCATCGCAACAAGATGTTCGCCTGCTCCATGGACATAGATGCGGACAGCTTGTACATAACCCACGGCAGTTATCTGCGCAGATATCTACGCACCGGACCGGAAGGATTGCAGCGACATTACGCGCAGGAGATCGGCACGCCCACCGCCTCGGACATAGCCGACTTTGCGCGCAAGGGGCAGGTGATCTTTGCGGGGCGTGTCAACGGCGCCTGTTTCGTCTCCGACGAGGAGGGCGTTACGGAGCAGGCCCTGCATCACGCCAGGGAGTATCTCTACTGCGTGGACTTCGTGGACAGCGTGCACGTGAGCAGCACGGACGCCTGCTGCAAGCTCTGGAAGCGTTCCCAGGAGCTCGGATTGACGCACTTCGATCTGTTCATGGAGCTGCAGCTGCCGTTCAAGGCGTTGAAGCTCAGCGATGATGGCCAGTGGCTGTACGGCGGTCTCTACACGGACATGGGCACGCGGAGAGCCCTGCGCGCCATACATGTGGAGAGGTAGACTGCTTCTTACTAACCATATTTGTATACCCATTGAAAAATAGGAATAATAACTTTGTCAGAATGTGTGTAACTGGCAGAAAAAGGCGTGGTACAGCCCACAAAGTATGTATATTATGGGTCGGAATGACGAATTAGTTGAGATAGTCCTGTCCGTCCGTCTGTCCGTCTGTTTAAACGCGTCGATCTCAGCAACTACAAGAGCTACAGCAGCCGTTCTGGTCATTTTTGAAAGGTGTATACCATACACAGATCAAGTTTATTTTAAATGTTGGATGCCACGCCCCTGCCACCCACAATGAACATAATTAGAATACATCGACCAATATAGGACCAACAAATCTATTTACGTAAATTCCGTCTTTTACGAACTGCAGAGATAATGAATATATACCAATTCTGTAAATTTCAATCAAATCGCTCCCTAAATAAGAGAATTATGTTTAATTAAATAATTTTAATTTGTCTCTGCTTATCCTATTAAATCCTGTGCTTACATTTCTGCTTCTTATTTCAACAGTGGCGAGGAGCTGTCGCTTAACTCGAACACCTTCTCCATCTACGATCTGAAGCTGAAGGACGAACATGTGTTGTTTACCGCCAACTTTGATACGACCTTCCGCATGTTCGATCGTCGCATCGATCGGGACGTGTCCATCTGGGAGGATCCCTTCGATTCGTCGCTGTACTGCCTGGAATACGACGGACTGCATGGGGTGCTCTGTGGCACCAATCGGTATGGACGGGTTAATCTCTACGATATTCGCATGCCCGGCAGGCATACGCAGCTGTACTTTATGGGCGTGACGAGTCGGCAGTATAGAAGCACGCCCGTCTATAGTCTGGCCTGTGATAGCCGATATATGTTTGTTGCAGCCGATCACAATCTGCGGGTGTTCGACTTTAAGACCAACTACGGCGTTGAAAGGAACTACAACTTTATCCATGAAACACAGATAATACGAAAAAAATAGAACGAATTAATAAAAAATACTACTGTGTGTGATACGACTGCCAAAATGAATTGTCGAATTGAGTTTAAAATAGATTAGATAAATGCATTATTATCCAGTGTATTATCATGATATATTTATTTGCATTCGACTGTTGCGCCGAAATCGAGGGGATTTCAGTTAACAAATTGCATTTGAGCTGCTTATAGACAAGGTTAAATCTTAGATTAATAAACCTCAAAGAACTTGGCCTTAAAAGACGAAATGTTTGACAAAAACTGAATATAGAAACTTATGCGTAGGCATAAGTATTGGAGTTTTTTCAATTTCGTTTATTTCTAATTCCAAGTAAATACATTAGGTTTTTCAATTTTATTGGATAGATACATTGTATGTGTATATAAAAATACCAATTTGAAAATTTTAGAAATTTTATTTGTATTAATTTGTTTTTAATGATACGAAAAATTTGCATTTGCGAAGGAGACATAAGTATTTGGACAAATACGTTTATTTAACATTTCAATATGAAATTGCAATATCTTGACACAGTTAATGTTTAAAATTGATCAATTAAACATTTTCCTTTGCATTTAAGCTATTTTGAAATAGTTTTGGAACTGAATCACCCAAGGATTGGGCCAAATCCTTTGAAATCCTACTTCATGCTTTTTCATTCAAATTTCTCATCTTATCCTTCGTCCTTGTGAAATCTGGACATTGGTTTCGCTTCACAGGCGTGCACACGATTATAATAATAGATTTTAAAGCAACTAATTTCGTTTCTATCAAAAATCTGACAAAAACTGTTATGTTCGCTTGCAAGGTTGCCCTGGATCATTATCCTTGTTTGGTCTGTATTTCATCACAAAGATGTGTTCCATCGTTTAGGAATCAAAAATATTGTTTTTAATGTGCGAAATAAAAGTTATGGTTGGTTTTCCACAGTAGTTACGGATGCAGATACCCAGAACATGGGGCATCCATCACCTATGAAACCATTTTTTGGATTAACACTTGTTACCGAAAAAAGTTTAATAGTGATTTTAAACTGAATTCGATCCAAAAAATGTTTGTTTTATTATTAATACAAATAAAATTTCTAAAATTTTCAAATTGGTCTGCCAACTTCCAACGCTTTAATATTAAAATTCTCTTTTAATTTATGCCAGTACATGCCGTGTTGTACATCACTCCCAAAGCAATCTATCTATATCTATCACACAGATAGTCATATCTATCTATCACGTCTGTGTGGGTGGCGTCTCTTGGCCAATTGCAATTGAAGATGATGAGGTTTACTACGCGGCTCGAGCAACGATTGTGATTAATGGTGACAGCGTCATTGCATACGATCTGGCGCTAAATATGCATGACCACGAATGGCTCATGATGTCATACGTACATACATACATACATATAGTATACATCATATGCCTTTATATCAGATAGATACAGAATCATTGAATGACACTTGATATGCGATACATGCCACACAGCAATGCGACAGCAGACAGCAAACAGAAGACCGAGAGACCGAAAGACAGCCAGAAGACAGACTAGAAGCAGAGCTCAAGTGCTTGACGAGTGACAAATGATACTACAACTATAAAATATACATATGTACGTATGTGCGAGCTGATATCTGAATAAGCGGAAATAATGGCTTAATGATACTAATGACGTGTCTCATTTAATGCTTGACATCTCTCTCTGTCTCTGAAATACGTGTGAAATGGCTGAGATGATGATATGATCGGCATGTGCTAAACATGTCTGCCCAGCTTACAAATTTTAATATTAATAAATTAAACTTAATCAATCAATCCAAGTAGTTGCGTATAAGCTTAGTTAACAATTTGTTGCTGTCATATTATTTGCGTTTTTTTGCTCTTTTTATTTTATACCCAATTTCTATTGAAAGTGGCAGAAGCAGGCATGGCAGGCCCCCTTTTCGCCCTAACCGCTTAAAACCAAATATTTAACTTTATTTATAATACTTAAATACTCTTTATGTTTGTTTTTAGCTATGCTGAAAAGCGCATTAGAATCGGTTAACAAACAGCAAAGTTGTTAAAGAAACAATATTGCAGTTTTTGCCTTGCTCTCTGGCAAAAAACTAAATACAAGAATTATTGCTGCGCTTTTTATAACATTTTTAAAACATTTTTTAATTATTTTTTTAAATTTTATTGGACTCTTTTGGCCTAGGCGCCATTTCTCACGCGCTCTTTGCTTTGTGGGTTGTGACACTGCCAAAGACCTTTCGCCGTGGCAACACTTAAAAATAGTGTTGGTTCATAATTGTCTGCTTGCCAACACTCGCACACATTCGCACACATTTGTACACATTTGCACACATTTGCACACTTTTAAATTGTTTAATTAATGAGGTAACAGACAGCTAGCAGACGCACGAATCGGGGGCGTGCCACTTGAGGGGGATGACGCACACGTTGCTGTTGGCCCAGAATGCAAATGGGTTGCCTCTTAAATAACCGCAAGTTGTTGCACTCAATGCACCTGGTGAGCATTTATGAAATATATTTTTAGAGCATGTTCGGCAAATAGAGCGAAAAGATTATTAAAATAATGTTTTCAATCAAGCGAAAACTATTCTAATAATTAGCTTAAAGCTAAATAAATTTGAGAATTTTTAAATATATAAGCAAAAGCTAGCAAAATATAGATATTATTAACGGGTTAAAATTTTGGTTTAAAATTGAAATCAATTACAGGACCAATTTATAATTTAATCCATTTTTCATAATATATATTAATCTGTCTAAATTTTCAATGTTTTCTTGTAATCATGTTTAGTAACTAATGCAATAATTTATAGGTATAATTACTTGTAGCATTAGGAATATACATCTTAAAATAAATAAATAAATAAAGGACTTTATTGATTTTATATAAATCTTATAAACTAGTCATTAAATGGGAAGAAATGTAATATGGAATTTAAAGAGAACAACTAAATTTGCAAAGATAATAATTAAGTTTGTATGTTCAACAAACAATTAAAAAATATATATAAATAAATGTAAGAGATATTGTAAAAGAAGTATATTTATAATCTATGTATGTAAAAGAATTAAATTTTTAGTCAAACGAAAACTATTTCAATAATTTGCTTTACGCTTAAAGAATAACTTAAGAATAACTTAACTTAAAGAATTTGAACTTATTTATTAAATTTAAATGTAATATTGTAATCAATAAATGTATTTAACAGCTTTTATATAAATCTTATAAATGGACATAAGTTAATAAATAGGAAATTTAAATTTAAAATTAATTAAAATAATTAAAAATGCATATTCTAGGAACAATTAAATTATATAAATATGTGGAACATATAAAATAAATATAGTATTAATTAATTTATTTATCTATTTAATGCGATAATAAATCGATAATAAAGCTACATACATAGCTACAGTAGGCAAAATTGAAATATCGATTGCCACAATTGTGCTTTTCTTTTTTATTTGATCATAAAAAATATTCTATTAAAATTAATTAAATTAAACAATGCAATTTTATAAATTGAAAAGTAAATAAATTGAAATAAATTAAATAAATTACCTTGAAATGTAAACATTTTACCCAAAGCTAAAGTGAATTATTTATTATACTAAATGATTAGATTATTGGATTTATGCCGCAAAAACTCTCTGATCAACCCCCAAAATACCTGGGATCCTGCCTTATTTCCGTATTGCTGCATTCATCTAGTTTTTATTGGCACTGAGCCACTTCCTGAGAAGAGCGCGAAAACCAACAGACGGATGATTAATGAATGTTATGGCTATTGTCTACACTTACCGCTGCATTTATTAATCGTTAGAGCATTTGGCCCAAAGTGGCCCAGTGACATCAGTGCAAATAGAGTACAGAGCTCATGTGAATTGAGAAATATTCCCCAAATTGAGATCATTCGTATATTTAGTTGAAAATAGTTTCATGGGCTGACTTAATTAATGTGAGTCTAAGGATTTGCGCTATTTATCTTGCCGGATTGAACAAACAAAAGCGCCAAGTGAATTATTTGCACGAATACTACAAACAAATTTACGCTTAGCTGACTTTGAGTATCGAACTCATAAAGCACCCGATGTACTACTATATATAAAACATATATAGATGTATCTATGCCAAGTCTGTTCAGCTCGTAATTGAAATGGACCACAAAAATTGCTCTTCCCCATTTTGCATTTTATAGCGACCGACACCAACTTCAAAGTTGCCATTTTTTGTTGCTCTGTTCTTCATTTCTGATTGATGGTTATGATTGATGAGTTCTACAAGCTGGCCTTCGCACAAAGCGCTGAATGTGTCCTCCCCCTGTGTGGCAGTCCCCCGCTGCCCACTGCCCCCTGCCCCGTGTCAGCCCCTACAACACGCTGCGGTCTCTGCGTTTTTTGTGTTTTTTAATTTATTTTCACATTGCGCGGTTTGTTGCCCAAATTGATACAATTGAACTTTGTTATACATTTTATACGCTTTTTATTGGCGGCTCTTGCTTTCTCGATCCAGGCAACACGAAATGCTTTTCTCACATTTCAACCTTTCCAGCATTTGCATAACAGCACCAGAGTCCAAAGTACAACCCACAAAAAGAGAAAATAAATAAAAATGTGTTACACATGTCCAGAAACGTACAAATATATATACATTTTGCACAGTGGAAAGCAATAAAAACTCAACGAAATTGCAAATTAGCATAGGCATATAGTGAATATTTCGGTTGGAATTATGCTATTTACAATAACACAGAGAAAAGTCTTAAAAACTAAAACTAAAAACTTTCTTTTATATTTCGACTTTTTAAAGTGAATTCTATTATGTTTGAGATTTATATTTATATATATTTAAAGTGCATATTTTAGTTGGTATTATACTATTTACAATAACATATAAAAATATATTAATTTACTTTTTAAATTTTTTTAAACATACATTATTATTTTTTATTTTCAATTAGAATTCTATGCTATACATGATTTATATCGTATCGTGTTTTAAATATTAAATATTTTTTATTTTATTAATAAACTCTTATTATTTTTCATCATTATTTCTTGTTTAACTATGAATATTCTACATAAAATTCGTTATTTATGTACAAATATTCTAGGCTGAAAATAAATATTACAAATGTATACAAAATGGGCCATTTTGTACCACTGTGCCTCGCCTTGCGGTTTTGCCGGTTACACGAAATTTTCATTTTCATTTTTGGGCAAAATCTCCGATTTCCATAAAGCAAACATGAGCACGAGCATAAGCATAAAATTAAATATGCATAAGAGTTGGCAAGTCATTAAGGCAAATGGCAATGGCATTGCATGCAGCTGGAGATTGGCAATGGCGGTGGGGCAGAAAGGGGGAATCCAAAGATGGCCAAGAAGAGGCATGTGGCACTCACTGACAAGTGGGAGGGAGATAGGGGGTTGTGGTTACAATTGCTTGGTGGCATCTGTAATAACATTTTGTTGTTGCTGAAAATGTTGCAGTTATTGTTGCAATTGTTGCAATTGTTGCAACTGTTGCTGTTGCCGATTTTTGTGAACAATATGTCATTGACACTATTCGCGTTTGCATCTTTAATGCGTTTCGCATAACTTTCAAACCACCGAACAGCAAAATGCAATTATTTTGCACAAACTGAAATACAATTTCGCCAGCAGGAGCTAATGCAGACTCGTCCCATGTGTCGTATGCGTGTTATTGTCAGCCGGAGGCAAAGTTTTTTTTTTAATATCCAACTCTTTTTAGCTGTCTGTCAGCTGCTTTTCATTGGCACTCGCTAATTAACAAAATATTTGATTAATTGGCTAAATGAACGCAAGTAAAATGATTTTAAATTTGCAAAAAATTATACACAAAAGAAGTGGATAAATAATGAATGAGCCATTTAGTTGATTGGAAAACGTATTTCCCGTTTTTCCCTCGCATCTGTCGATGAGTGTGTCAATATTAATCCAGCTTTTGGTAAACAATTTTCATGAATGTTTATAGGCAGATACGAACTGCCTGAATAATATCGGCATTAGTCATTTTATTAGTTTTCTCAGTTGAATATCTACAGGTAGAAAGATTCATCATGGAATTGGCAATTGTTTGAGTCATACGAAATGGATTCCATTCGAACAGCTTTGTCACAGTTTCAGTGACAAATTTACAGCAACAAGTTTCCTACCCAATTGACATTTTCAATACCCTTGTCACTGCAAAATTATTATTATTCATTATTTATTTAAATGCTGTTGTTTCAGGCTAGCATGCGTCAATGGAGCTTGGAGAAAATGTATCTCAATGGCAAGGATTTTATTTCGTTTATGGTAATTTGAATTAATTATAAGTGCATATTTCATTATGAATTTATTTGCAGAATTAACTTAATATTTTGCCTATGAATATTTACATTTTGTTCGCAGTTTACATTTTATTTAGGTTAAAAATAATCTTTTTTCTGTTGCTGCCTAATTGAACTTGAACTCAATGTTAAGTGACAATTGAATTGATGTCTTCATTTCGTACAAAAATTTGGCATCATTAATAAAATAGTTCTCAATTAGCTGCAGAATTTATAAGTTGAACAGTAGTTTCAAATTATTTAGGCTACCATTCAAAATGGCTGAAAAGGGTATGCATATTCTATATTACTTGACACTTTCAAGCCCAAAATTATTGGTATAAAATTATTGGTATAAATATCGTATATTTAAATTAAAAATTTAATTTTAAGTAAAACATAATTGTAATATTGTAATATTTACTTACTCCATTATTTGTTTTAATTCGTTATTATAATAAAAAGGTATAAGCTACAGTTTTAAATAGCTAATATGTGTCCATTCTTTATACAATTTGAAACTTTCAAGAACCAATATTTAGATCCTAAATGTGAACTACCTATTTAATTTAAATTTTAATATTTTATTTATATATAAATACTTTAATTATTCTACCAATTATTTTTAACATTTATTAAATATATAAAAAGGTGTAAGCCAACGCCTAAAATAATATAATAATAGATATGATCTATAGTTTTTTGGCGCTTTAAAGTTAAAAAAATATATGCATTTTAACATTAAAAACTAAATTAATTATTCGTTTTAATTTGGAAATAAATTGTATTTATTATTATTTATTTATTTATTATTATTATATGTAATATTAAGATTATAAAAACGAATTAATACAAAATTAAAATGCAAAGCCAGAGCAGCAGAGGCAATAAAAATAAACATTTAATAAATATTTGATAAACATACGCATATCATCTCTCTCCGGGACTATAAATAATTGTTTAAAGAAATAAACCGGTGTCTAAAGGTGTAAGAAAATAAATAAAATAAAATACAAATGCCATGTTGACTCGACTGCAGCTTTAAGCCAAGTTTAAGTCGCTTAACGATTGACACTAAGCCGCTGGCTAAGTAAATGAATGCTATAAAATTACGCGTATTGGAAATCAATTAGTGCAATGGAGCTACAACAGATACCAAGGCTCCTGCCCCTTCCCCGGCACCTGCCCCTGCAACAACAGCTAGTCTAACATGACTGAAAAGTACTATAATAATTTTTTTTTGGGGGACCTTGAAGGCGCCACGCACTGCAGGCAGAATGACAAAGTTTCATTTGCGCCGTGCCATTGGCATTTTGCGGTCTATTCAATAATTTTCGATTTTTCGGAATATATAGTGCCTGCTGTCGACGGGCTTTAGTCTTATATCTTTAGCTAACTGGTCAGTTGGCTGATAAACAAGTTGGCTTCAATTAGCGCCAATCGCTGAGCAACAGCAAAAACCAATTAAGTGACGTTTTCGACGGCGTCTGCAACTGTAACTGCATCTGCTCGATGTCTGTCCGACAGTCGGACAATCGGACAGTCGGATAGTAGGACATATGGACATTCGGACAGTCTGCCAGTGTGTCTCTGCTGAAACTCAATACACTGAAAGTTATGTCCAATGTTTTACTATTAAAATAAGTATATGAAGATTTGTTTAGCATAAAACTGCTGATCTAAATTAATTAATTTCTAATGAAAAATTTATAAAAGTTTATAAATGTATGTAACAAACAGGAAGCATGACAGACCTTATAAAGTATATATATATTATTGATCAGGAGAACGAGCTGAGTCAATCGATTAAAACCGAATCACAAACGTAATAAGAACCGTAGGTGATCATGGAAATATAAACTCTCTAGCATTTTAGTTATTTACTATAAAAAGCGTATTGATATCAATTAAAAAACACAAGAGTTATTAAAGAAAAAATATTTTAGGCTGTGCCTTTCTTCTCTTCTACCACCACAAACATTAAAGCATGGTACATAAATAAATTAAGACGAAGCTTTGCTGCTACAGCAGCTTCTTATGATATTTAATAAATATTTGTAAATTTTCAGAAATCTATCTTGAAATTATTATATAAATTTTTAATTAAATTTTAAATAATATATAGATTTTTTGTGATTTATTTTTATATGGTTTCTATTTTTCCTTAATTTGTAATCTAGTAAATCTAGTAAATCTAGGTCGTTCGACAGATCAGCTATGTACCTCCTTAGTTCCTATTAAGTCTCTAAAGTTTTTAATATTATTTATATATTTTGAAATAAAAAGTCAAACAAAAAGTTGCAAAATAACACCAAATATTTTTCTTAGTGCATGCTACACATTGCGTATGGCCTGTGACATTTCTTATCAAATATAATTTGAATTGAAATTTATTATAAGAAAAATAAACAAAAAAAAGCTGACTTGAATTTAAATAAAATTTCGTATGCAGCCTGCAGCAAGATGTGCTACGTTTTCGATCTGGCCTAATTGAAAACATATTGTGCGCACACTATCTGCACAGACTGTGTCCAGAATGTGCCTATTAAGGGTATTAATCATCGTTGTCTGTGTCGTTTTTATGGATCTCTGTGAATCACGAACGGCGTCAAAATAATAACAATAAAATACGCTGAAAAACGGCTAAGAAACGGCTACAAAATGCATTCAGCTGACCTTCAAATATCAACATATCCCGTTCCAATATATACTGCAGATCTGTATGCTATAGCGTATATATGGTGTATATGCGTCTGGCACGCATTTTGGGGCATTTGGCATGCACAGCATGAGCCATGATCGCCATATCGCCATACCGTCATATCGGTCATACATATGGCGTGTCTCATATGCAACATTTTGATATACAATATTTCGGCTGACTTTCGGCTCGTGGCTACAGTGGGTGGTGTGAGTATATTTATAAGCATGTAGTCTGGCAACAAGTGCAAGTTTGCGTATCCCATTAAATTCTATGCCAGCGTGCATACAAATCTTGTTTATTTATATGGCCAGGCATTCCATTTTATGTTAGTTTTTTTTTCTTCTCCTCGGTTCCCGCTCTTTTCGGGTTTGTTGTACGCAACAATTTAGCGCTTAATTTGACCCAATTTGGCGGGGCTTCGGCTATGGATGGGGGAGGTATTGGGAGGAATTGTAGAAGATTGTTTCTCACTGGAGCATAGCCATAGTTGGAATGTGCGAAAAAATGGAAAACTTTTGGCACATCTGGTACTTTGGGAGTGGCTGGCAATAGTTAAGCGATATCCAATTGGATTGATACTATTAAATAATTGCTGCTCTAGCAAGATTATTTTTGGCTGCGAAAGAATTTATATTTTATAGCTGCATGGAGGATATAGTTTTCGCTATGATTACAGGGTATATCTAATTGATTTACGCATGATTGGGAGGCGCCACCTCTTCGGGCAATTAGCTGACACAGTTGACCTCTGGGTCATCGCACAAAATCTTTAAATTGTAATAAATTATCGACACACTCACACGAAATGTTGCGCAAGTTCAAGAACAGCAGCCGTGGCAACAATCTGTTAAAACAATTCTAAGACCATCACTGTAGACATTAATTGGTCGGCCCAGAAATCAATGCCATCATCAAAAACATTTGAACCAACCGGGAGAGGAAGGCTGTAACTGAACAGTAGGACGTACTCGATAAAATAATTCTTTATAATATATTATATTGTTTTAGTTGTAATACACATGAGTTCCAAAACTATTCATTATTATTCTATTTTGAAAATTTTTTGTTTATTGTATAACTTGCGATTTCTTTAAAATGATATGCAAATATTTTATATATAACTTTATATAATACAAAGGAATATATAATATATACAAAACTTCAAACTACTATACTCAAAATTCTGTTCGTAAAGGTTTTTAGTAATTTCCGATCGTGTTGGCTGGAATTTTCAAAACTTAAAAGTAAATTACCCTGCGTATTCAATACAGCTAGCTAAATGTCAAATTTAATAGATCTAGATGCTACATATCTCAAGATCTAAACATTTTATGCCAAACTCAGCATAAACTTAAATACTTCTATACCTAATGAGTTTTGTTACAACTTTACTAAACACTTGCATTTGCTTAAACCCATTATACCCTGATTTATAGGTTCTAAACGATTGCAGGGTATATAAACATCAAGTGCTGACCTCGTCAGCGTCTTGTAAGCAGTCCCAGCGACTATCAAATTGTAATTTGTACGCATCTATAAAATTCTTCAAGTGTAGTGTAATGTTGGACCATGCAAAAGTTGGCGCCAAACGCCTTCAATGCCAACGCCCATTGGGTGCAGCCCACGCCCCAGATGTTCGGATTTACATGTGGATACGAGTATATATATATATATATAGATATAATATATATTTGTATCTCCTCCACCCGCGCTTGGTTCGGCAACAGTTGGCTTGACCACTTGTCGTCATCTGGTTAGGCACCGGTTCCAATGTCTCAGCTTATTTCCATATTGATGACGTCGTCAATGTGTCTGTATCGGCATAGTGTTGTCATATTTATTTTTAGTTTGTTATTCAATCTAAATACCCTGTAGATTGTGTGTGCGTTTCATAAATTAATCTATTTCATGGGCCGTTTTTATTTAGCATTTTTAATTTGTTCAATAAATGCAGAAAGCAACTGTTTAGTTTCAACTACATATTTTCAGCTCGTCTGTGCACCGCATGTGAGGCATAAATTGCCTACGCTTGATTAATAATAATCTTTTGTTTACATTTCACACATAAATTTCGTTAATGTTTCAGATCAACGCACATTTTCCAACACTCCAACACGCGCCACTTGGCAACATTTGTGTATGGCAACATTGTTGCAGCAACTGTTGGTAATCAGTGTTGGCAGTTTGGCCTATTAAAGGCTGGATTTAGCATATTTCAAAATGGAAAACGCAAAAATGTTGCATATAGTTTAAGTTTATATAGTTTTTAACTATACGCAGATCAAGTTTATTTTCAATCTTGGATGCCACGCCCCCTTTACGCCCTAATCAGCTAAAACCACTTCAGAACCAAAAAATGATTAAGGACAAACTAGGATACGTAGGAATTTGAAATTGATTTTGGTCATAAAATATTTTTTAGGTGCCCGTAATTAAATTCGGTCCTGAAAGGGTTAATAGATATGAATTAAGCCATAATTAAAATTCTTGATATATTCAGAAAATGTATTTAGATTTCATTTCAAATGATAAATGTAATAAACAAATGTAGGACAATGTCTATTAATTGATGCTTAATAAATATAATAAAAAATATATATAAATTTGATTTTAGCTTTATTTACATTACATTTTTTTCAGCAGTATATAATTTTAGCTATTTTTTTTACCGACAACACTGCTGGCAACACGTATTCATTACACATCAATCGCCTTGCGCAGAGAATGCTGAGAACATAAGCCTTGGCACCACACGTTGCTCCCTCTGCTGCTTCTCCTGCTGCTCCTCTGCTTCTCCCTCCGTTGAGGCCCCCTCCCGCAGCATCTGCACCTTGTGTATGCTGAAGCCAACGTCTTTACAGGGTATGTTGAGTGTGACTACGATGCAGTAGAGCAGCACCTGCAGATGCCGGGTGCGGAGGAGATACGAGGCACCCTGATGTTTGGGGAACAGGGGCTGATCCTTCTCCTGGCAATCGTACATGAAGTAGCCGCCATCATGGCCAGGACAAAAGCCCATGGCCAATGCTCTCCTATGCACCATAACTATGCCGAACTGATGGTGGCTAAAGAAGTAGATCAAAGCCTCGGCCAGATTCATGCGATTGAATTTGGGTTTACTATATAGTTTGCCAAAACAGACATGCTCGATGTGCACCACAAAATTGATGGCCTCCAGAGCACAGTCGATATTGAGATTCTCCAGGGAGAACTCGTAGTCCCTCTTTTTGACACGTGCCACGCTCTGCTCAAAGTATCTGTTGCCACTTACCACAATCATGTCCAGCAGCTGTGGACTCCAGTCCATCAGGTTGTATTCATTGGCTGCACAGCAGCAGCAGACATAGATGGCCAGGTACTGCCGACCACGTAGGGATTTCCTGAAAACAGGCGCCTCCGGATGCAGATTGCCCCACAACGACCACAGACGCCCCTCGATCTCCACGTCGTACCGCCTCAGTTTGCTATTCGCTCGATATCTGTATTTTCCGGCGGTATTACGGCGGAAGCAAGCGACTCCAGGGGGGCAGGCGGCGCTCCAGTTGCAGCCAGGCCAACGACTCATTGGCCGGTTGAGCAGCTGGCTTGTTTGTGTTGGCCATGAGTGTGCGGATGAGCTAACCAGTTGCAGCCTCGCTAATAAAAGCAATTTGTTTTAAGTATATGTTAATTGAAAGTATTTTGACATTTCGATTTTGGCTTCATCGAGAATAGTTCACTCTGAATAGAGTCATGCCAGAATATTTAGCAAAGTGGGTGTAGGGGTTTGTATCCATACCTATTATAAATTTAAAACGAATTAAATGTGCAACATTGCATTTAACATTCGAATTTTTATAGATCTCTGCGAGAGTTCGGCCAGCGAGAGTTCATCCAGCGACAGTTGGGCAAGCAAAACTTGGACCAGCAAGAGTTAGACAGAAAGAGTCACGCAGCAAGTGTTCGGCCAGCGAGAATTCAGCCTGCGAGAGTTGAGCCAGTGAGAGTTGGGTCAGCGAGAGTTAGACCAGCGAATGTATGAGCAGCAAGAGTTTGGTCGGTGAGAGTTCGGTCAGCGAGCGCTCGGCAGTATGAGAACACTTGCCATTTAAGCAGCCACACGACTGCCGACACTGAACTGCGATTAGCAGCACTGTAACAGCTGTATTTATAGTATATTACAGATCGGGATAACAGTTAAATTGGGAGGCCATAAGAGTTGTATATACTCTATATTCCCTTTGAATGTGAGGGAGTGGATCAGTGGTTATGAAAACACAAAGTACAGGGTCTCCTACTGTCGGTTACTTCCGACTGTAGCCATGAGCCCGACTGATCTGCGCCGTCTCTAATGTTTTACATAAATTAATCTGAATTCATTCACGATTCTGCTCCGAGCTGTACTTCAACTCCAGAACAAATCAAAAACTGTATAACCAGTAAGGACGGAGCTACAGTCGGACGCAACCGACTGTAGGAGACCCTGTACTTTCTGTTTTCTCGCTGTTTCTTATTTGATCGTAACGTAATTCACAGCATCGATGGGGATTGTCATAGACTACGTACATGCCACATCCCAAATCTTTAGCTTTAAAATTGATGCTTTAAATCTGTAAACTGTTTCTAGATTTGTTTTACGGTTAGCGGAGGAATGAGAGGAGTTATCAAAAAACCCAAACTAACTTGATTTGATAGCTGCATAGGAGAACATAAATACCAAAAAATGATATTTCTAGCTCTTATAGTTTGGAAGATTTAGGTGGCTGCTCTGTCTGCGCTATCTTCGCTGTTTCTTTTCCGTTGGTAAAATAATTCACAGCATTGATGGATAATGCCATAGCTGCGTACATGTTAAGTCCCAAGTCTATAACTTTTAAACTGTGGCTGTAGTGGCCCTAACATACATTTATAAAACAATTTACTGCTGCATAACTTCGCTGTTTCTTCTCCGTTTGTAATGTAATTTACAGCATCGATGGATAATTCAATAGACTACGTACATGGTAAATTACAAGTCTGTAGCTTTATTATTGTGGCTGCAGTGGCACATACATGCATTTTGAAAAAAATTGTCTCTTGCATATCTTCGCTATTTCCAATTCAAATCATAAATAAACTATTAGCATCGGTGGAGAATACCATAGACTACGTACATGCCAAATTACAAGTCTGTAGCGCAATTATTGTGGCTGCTGTGGCGTTTATAGTTTTCGAGATTTTTGAGGTAGGTGTAGATTTTTGATGATTCGCGGATGAAGGAGGCGAGTTATCAAAAGTTTGAAACAAACTTGATCTGCTTGCATTAGCTGACTACCTAAATCCGGAAAGGTTGTGTCTTTAGCTCTTGTAGTTGCTGAGATCTAGGTGTTCATACGGACGGACGGACAGACGGACAGACGGACAGACGGACAGACGGACAGACGGACGGACGGACATGGCTTAATCAACTCAGCTCGTCGTCCTGAGTCAGAATATATATACTTTGTGGGGTCTACCACGCTTCCTTCTGCCTGTTACATACATCTGTCAGTTGCACTAAATTAATAGACCCTTTTACTTTTTTAAAGTACAGGGTCTAAAAACTGTATAACAAGATCAATTATAAATAAAGAAAGTTATCAATTGCAATTTGCATTCTCTGGTATTTAATTATTTGAATCTTAAAAACGTATTTAAATCGGTTAATTAATAGTTAATTATTGCATGAAAACCTATTCAGAAAATTCAAATTTAGTTGGTTTTTTATTTTGATTAAAACAGATTCTACTTAGATTAAGTATGCATTAATCTTGTATATTTATTTAAGATATAAATTAAGCCATAATTAAAATTCTTGATAAGTATGCTTTATTCTTGTTTATTTATTTGAGTGTTGTTGCTTTCTAGCTGTTGTTGTTGTTGTTGCTGTTTGTTATTTCCGTTTTGTTGTTGGGTGTTGAGAGTGGAGTGGGCTTGGCGTCTCGCTCTCTCCAGCAACAAGTTGCCAAAGCTTTTGTTTACATTGCTGGGCGAGAAAGTTGGCAAGTGCAGGCAATTAGCCAAACAGAACTCCAACAACAAGCAAAGTTTGTCACAAAAAGAGAAACAACAAATAACAATGCGACTTGAACAAAAATTCGCTTTGTGCAAGCGTGGAGCTGGAATGCAACAACTTGAAAAAATGAAAAGGCAAGCAAGATAACAATTGGGGAGATAATAAACAGTACATATACTAGTACAGATAAAAGTCTGTCTCATTGTATCGTCTGACAGACAACAACAACAACTACTCTGTGTAGTAGGTGTCTACGTGAATGTTTATAAATATACTTGTTGCGATTGGACAGCGTCACGAGATTGCATCATTTATTTAGCTCGGACACAGAATTCTGTGAAATCTATGAATAAATTTTGTGCTGGCGGTTTTTATTAGCCGCCCTGTTAGCCATCAACCAACTGACTAATCCTAAATCTAAATAAGAAAATAAATAAACAAAATACGAAACTGTTGAGCAACACTCGGTGCTGGGCAACATTGTTGCCTTGCAACATATTGCGAGCAAGGTGAAAGTTTCTATACACATTGGGAGGCCCTGAAAGAGCAATAATACAATTTGTTTGTTGATTTTTAGCATAAATTAAAGATAGCATGCACTGGTTGGAACATAAATTAGCCGCCGCTGATCTCATGCAAAAATCTGCCACAAATGGGTCGGCAACTATAAATTTTAATGTGTTTATAAATAAGCAGTGTACGCAACCAGCAAATAAAAAATACAAAATTTCAAATCAACGCCATAAATTATAAATCACGCAGGCCCAATTAAAATAACAGCTAAAAGAAGGGAATCTAAATAAAATTCTAGTTTTGTTGCCCAGCAACATTGAGTCGGCAACATGTTGACAAACATAATGGAGCCGGCAAAATTTCAAGTCAATAACAAACCCACACACTGAGCAAGAGAGCCGGAGAGCGGGCGACCGCAACACACAGAGAGAACAAGAGCAAGAGAGCCCAGCATCAGCAACAGCAACGCAGCAGCGGCAGCGGCAGCAACAGAGGCAGCGGCAGAGCCAGTGGCAGCGGCAGCGCTGCTAACATCGACGTCAGCCGGCCGCTTTTGCTCGGCTTTGCCTTTTATACCCTACAAAGGGTAAATAATTATGATACGTTTGTAAGTTAATTAAAAGTACAATTAGATGCAATCAAATAAAAGTAAATAAACAATTATTATGCAGTTTATATTTATTATGCCGCTTTAATATTTCTGCTATTTAAGCAAAGCTATCGAGATGATTTAAAAACATTTAAATTAAAATCAAATTTCATCTTAATAAATAAAATAAAATAAAAAATAAATGTGTATAAATATTGACTATATAAATAAATAAATGATTTTTAAATGTAGTGCTTAAAAATTAATGAATTTCTAAATAATTTAAAATAAATATAATTCATTTTATTTTAGTAAATGTAGTTCAGTAAATGATTATGAAATGATTAATACAAAACAAATTTTAGTGGTAATAAAAAATAAATACAATTTTATATTTGATATTAGAAGTATTGTAACGAATATTATTATTTATAGTATTACATACATGTATAATTTTGAGCATTTACAAAAATAAGAATACAATTTAATGCTAATAATAAAGTTAAACTTTTATGATAATTTCTAAAAATTGGAACATCCACAATAATAATTTTTGTGAAAATTTATATTATTAAAATGATATTATTAAAAATGACCAAAGCCAAATTTTTGCATTAAAAATCTCCCATTGCTGACATCGAGCCCGAATTTCTCACATTCTATAATTAAAATATTTAGTTTCATAACAGTTTTTAATTTTGAATTTTTGTAGTATTTGCATTTCTTAATAAAACCAAAAAAAACTATTTAATTATTTTTTATTATTTAATAATTTTCAATTAGTTTTTTTTAAGTATTTGTTCTCATTTTTTAGAACGATTACCGTATGAACACAAAACTGTTGCACGGCATCCCACCTTCCAGGGTATTTGCGCGTCGTCATTTCGCAGATGTTGCTGGTCTCGGGTTGGCTTTGCGTTTGCGTTTTCGTTTGCTTGGCGAACAGTCGCAAAATTACAGTCGCTGGGGCCGAACGTACGCGCGACCAACGAGCCAACGAGCCAACGAGCCAAGAAACAGTTGTTCTGTTATTCCGAAACTTCAAAAATCATAGAGCCGTTAAGAAACGACAGATTCTACTAACCCAAAGGTCTGACAAAGTGCATTTGAATTTCACGGATTTGCAGGTGGAATTATTGCGGCGCCTCCAAATCCTCACCCTTTGCCCCCCCCTTTAAAAAGTCGGTGTTTTCGTGTGCCTAATTCGCTAATTCGCGCCCAGTCGACGCTAATTGGCTAAATCTATGCTTTTTTGGCCCCAAATATAAATATCAAGTTTCAATATTTGCCGTGTGCTTAAAGCAAATTGTAGAATTTCGCCAAAACGTGCAACGTGCCGCGTTTGCCGGTTGCAATTTCAAATTCGCATTTCGTAGTTACGATAACGAAATTTGTTTTGTGCTAGTGCCAAGAAAAGAAATCAACTCAGATCCATTTTGACTGTATTGGAATTTATTTGCCTGTGCAATACGGAGAATTGCTAATTAGCGAAAGAATTGGAAATCCAAAAGGTTAGTGTCAATCAATTGCAATGCAAATTCTATTGTGCAAATAAATAAAAAAAAAATAAATAATATTGAAACACAATACATGTATGCAGTTTTGTAATTACTTTTCTGTAGTTAAAACTTCAACCAGCGGGGCAGTAAAATCGCCATAAACCGAATACTTATTACCTGAGGGTACTAAACATTACCACAAAATGCATAAATGTATGCAAAAATATTTTGCAAACACGCTGAAAGGTGTTATTTATTATGCTGACAAATATTGACTATATAAAAATTTAAATGTGGAGAAAATTTTTTAAAATTAGCAATATACAAATGTGTTAAACGCAAACACGTGCCCTTTAAATAAGTATTTTTTTGTATAATTGCAATTATATCTCCGCTGAAAATTTATTATCTAAATAATAAGCTGTCAATTCCCATGAAAAATTTAATAAACTATAAACGGGAAGTGCAAAGAAATATCTACGAAAAATAATTTTTAATTTATGCATAACTTATTTTATAAACATATTTGGGTAGGGTATAAAATTCGAAATAATAAATTCAAATTACTATATCTATTTGCGGTTCAACGTATTTTTATATATTTTTACGCATACACATATGTATACAATTTGTGAGACTATAAAATATAGTTATTAAAAAATCTGGTTCCAACTAAATATTTATAAAACTATATAAATCATACACAAATATAACGGAAATAATATTGCCATACATATATTTTGTTATACATATATATATACCATTTAAAATCAAAATCAGTTTATGCTAAAATTATTTGGAATTTTATATACATATAATTATTGCAAAATATTATGGATTCGATAGATTTATGTATATAATATAAATATATACGGTTTGGTCAAAATTATTTACACAACGAAGATTTTTGTACAATCAAAGCTTGGAGTTGTTGTAGAAAGTGAATTTTAAAAATCTTTTTAAGTTCTTTTCTAAATCTTAAAAATTTCAAAAAGTTTATTTGTTTTATTTTATATCAATATCGAGCTCTTCCCGCGTAAAAATCGTAAGCTAACTAAGGCGAATTGTACAGAAGATTGTGACGCTTACGATAAAATAAAAAAAATAAAATAAAATTGTCCCTAAAACTTTTATTTTATTTTGTATATTATATTTTATAATTTATTTTAAAAATTTATATTTTGTATTTTATTGTAATATTAATTTTGACATATTATTTTAAAAATATGAAGCTTATAAAGCTTCAACATTTATTACACTTATTTGCTTCTATAAATTTATATATAAGAAATTTTTAAATTGTCCCTAAAGCTTAAACATTTTCAACTCTTATCTAACTAGAGCATTTTTTATCGCAGAATTTCGCCAGTTGAACAACGTCGTCCGAAAAGCAAAAGTATCAAACACACTCTAATTAAAAGTGCGAACTGTTTTGTGCTCCCTTTTGCCAGTGTGACCAGCCACTTGACAGCCACGCCCACAGACACGCCGCAACGCCCTGCCCTTGGCTTGTTGGGGTCTATCGCTGGCTTGCTTTGCTTTGTGCTTTTGATCGCCTTTCGTGGAGTTAATAAAACAGTAGATTTATGTACTAGATTAGCTCGTCAACACAAAAGACTTGGAAACGGGAAACGGGAAAGGGAAATGGGAAGGGGATAAGGGCAGGGGATAGAGGCAGAGACACAGGCAGTGGCAAAAGCGCAAGTGGGGCAAGTGGAGAGAGTGTTGTGAGTGGGGCAAGTTGGGCTTACAGCGCACTAACTACTGTTAACTTGCCCCCTCTGCAGTCTGTCCATGGGCTGAAATCCGTTTATTAATGAGCTGTCAGCTGTGTAGGCCAAAAAGATGACACAACCGTTGGCGGCATGGAGTTCCATTGGCTATGCCACATACATAGATACTTGCCACGCTTAATGCGCAAATCCTTGGCTCATCAATTAATGTCGTGGCCTACAATGAGCTCATGTCCTTGCCACAATTTTGTCAATCAAAGGCACATTTGCTGCTGCTGCTGCTGCTGCTGATGCTGATGCTGATGCTGCAAATGCATTCCATATTCATAAGTCGACGGAGTTGCCCAGAGCTGTCAGCCTCATCTCCCCCTCTCCCGCTCTCCCTCGCAGGTAGCAAACAACAAAAAATCGTTAAAATCGATTTAAGCAGGGAAGAGAGCAGCGGCGAAGGGGCAGACAGCTCCAAAACTCGAAATGACCTTCAGCAGCAGCAGCAGCAGCAGTAACTAGTGTTGCCAAATTCGTTTAATTCCCGCCAAATCTAGCTGTTTTGTTAAACTGCGGGAGCTTGATTGTTGGCTTGTATACAAAATAATTCAGCTTTTTGTTGGGTTTGATTAAATTATACAAAATTCACACTATAATCAGTAAGAAGTGGGCAGATCAGTCGGACGGAAGAATCGACAGTAGGAGAATCTGTACTTTGAAAGGGGGGAGATATCAAAAATCTAAAAATATAAATTGATCAGCGTACATTACAGAGTATAGAGAACCTACATACCAAAATTGGTGACTCTAGCTAGTTGATATAGTTGCTCAGATCTAGCTGTTCATACGGACAGCCGGATAGAAAGATGGACAGAAGAACATGGCTATATTGACTTAGTTCTTTTTTTAAAGTCAGAATATATACTACGGCAGAATATATACTTACTTAGTGGTGTTTACCACGATTCCTTTTGGCTCTTACACACATTTTTTATTTTCACAAACCCTTTTGTATTTTATTTTAAAGTAAAAGGTCTCAAAAAGCGCAACTAATAGATGTATTGTCTTATTTTTTAATCGGTATTTTCTCATAACAAATTGAATTTAAAGCATAAGAATAACTTGGCTGTTTTTTGTTTTCTTCTTGTGAAAATTTGTTGATGTTTATTTTTGTGCCAAGCTTTTTCTGTTCCAAAAAATTGGCAACACTGGCAGGAACTACTCTGCTGCTGCTGCTGCCGCTGCTGCTGCTGTTGCTGCTGCTGCCTGTTGCAAAGATTCGGGATATAGCCAAATGGCGAATGTTTCGTTGGTTTTTTGGTGGCTCATAAATAAAAAAGTAGACGGCACATTTCTTGTCAGGCTCCTCGCTCAGGTGCTCGTCCCAACGTGCATATATTTAGATATTTAGCAACACACTAAAAATACATCTGTGTGTGTGTGTGTGTTTTTTATATGTTTTTTTTTCCGTTCTCTTTTCGCCTGTTTTTCGGCCAACAGGAAAATAAAGCCCTGCATGCGAAACACACACAAAATAAAAAAAGAAAAGGAAAAAAACAACACACACAGACACGAAATATAATAAAAACAACACAGAAACACCGACAATATTCGGCGGCAATTTTACTTCGACTTAGGATATCACAAGAATGCCACATACGCAAATAATAAAACAAAAGTCGAAAAAACAGACGCATCCAAAGCCAAATAGAAAACGAATCGCAAATACACTTGTGGTAGTTGTTTCAAATAATTCTGAGCTATAAAATCTTGCAAACACTGGAATTTAATTTAATACTAGGTAAAAAATATTTTAATTTTTTCCCATACCATTCCATCTCAATAGCAAATCGGAAAAATCGTTGGAAAATATCCCGCCAAGTTTTGAACATTTTAATGCCCTATACAATCTTTTAACATTTATTTTAATCTAATCTAAATTTTCAAATTTATTAAAATAAAAAGTGGAAAATTCAAATCAATTCAAAATGTTAGGTATATTTGAAGTAAATTTATTTTTGTATGTATCTATATAATGATCTAAGTATCTGTCCTGACTGAAGGGCTCAAACGAGTTTAGATGTGCTATTTAATGTTTATGGATTTATAAAATTATTTTTAGATAAGCAAAATATTGGTAACAAATTCCCCCAACTAAAATTGAATTCCGTATTTAAATATTTATTATAATTCTGTTATATTTGCTTCAGAACATTTCCCAATATATAAACTGAAATCAAACAAAATAAACCAAGCCTCTCTCAGCTCAAAATATCAGTTGAATATACTGTTAACAGTATCAAATAATAAAAACTAAATACATTTTGGCCAAGTTAGTAAACAAAACATGCTTTCATCTCGAGTAAATGAAAAACAACAAGCAAACATATTTGCGAAAGAAAAGTTCTGTGGCTGTTGCTTTTATTAGAACTTGGCTGAATTCATTATGAAATTTGGCCATAAGCATGCTCTTATTGCAGAGTATACAAGAGTACGAGTATATAAGCCGAACAAACTAGACATTAGCAAACAAAAAACACACAAAATTGAAGAGAAACAAAAGGCAGGCAAAGACATTACCAAGAAGACAATATGATAAACTTGTGTGCGGATGTGAGATGCGAATGCGAATGTGAATGCGAATGCGAATGCGGAGGGTCTGCGGCAGCAGAAGAGCAAAAAAAAGGCAACACATTTGGTAGAGAGCATAAAAATAAAGAAATCCAAGCGAAATAAGAAATGGCATAAAAAATGCAACAGCCACGAGAAGCAACAGGAAACGAGCCGAGCGGCAATAAGTGAAGCTCAGCCAAGGAATTTGCACACGGCCGGTGGCCCAAGGCAATATCGGAGCGGGAGTTACGGATTTGGAAGGCGCTGCGGAGTCCGTGCTTCAGCTAACAGTAGTCGAATTTTAAATGTGGCCCCGGCTGTCCAGTTTGCAGTGCCCCTACCCTACCCCTACCCCTAACAGCCGTGAGCTTTTCCAGCTCTTTAGCTGCTTTTGATACTCCTGCCACTCGGGCACTTGAGCACTTGGCACGCTTTTAATGCTTTGGGCCAAGGTTAACACGAAACACACATAATGATGAGCCAAGAAGTGGCAGCAGCAGCGCCAGTAAATAGAAGAAGAAAATGGCGAAATACAAATTGTATAAAAAAGCGGCTCGAAGGGAGTCAGGGGGGCGGATGGCAAATAGGGGAGCAGCTGGGGTGTTTGGTGGCATTTGCTGATGAGTGGGGCACAGAGATAAAAGCGTAAATAGAAGCGTGGCACGAAATTTTCGCTTTTTATTTATCTTCAGCTGCTTCTTACTTTTTTTTTTTTTCGTATTATTCTTTTCTAGGGCGGTCCTCGGAGGGCGGCATATTGAAAGTGCGAATGTGCATGGCAGTAGGCAGGTCAGCTCACCAAACACGCACAAATTCATAGAAATAGTGTGCAGACCCAGCGGGATAAAAACCACATGAAATCCAATTGATAAGAAATAAATAAAATACGCATAAATGCCGAATTGGCACAATTTAACCTATTGAAAAGTTAATTAAATATTTGCAAGTTCAATTTAGTGTTTAACTGACTACTATAAACAATTAAATAAATATCTAAAACATGCAGCCACAATAAAATTGAATGAAAGGCAAGGAAAGTGAACGAAACTGAATGCCTCAAAATGGCTAATTTCATTATACATAATATTTAACTATCAGATATTACGTTTTACAATTATTTGAAACTTGATTGATTGATTAAACATTTCTATAAAATGCCTAATTTTATAATAATATCAAACTATCAGATATTAATAATATTTAACTAAGAAAAACAGCAAAACATATTTAAAATTTTAAAAATTATATATATTGTTTACAACTTTTTCATAATTTTTATTTATTATTTTCAATTTTATTATGAAAATAATTTTATTATTTAAAATTTATTTACATATTATTTATTTATTTATTTATTTATTGTTTGTAATTTAGTCATTAATTGCTTAGTGCGCTCATTTCCATTTATTTTAAACAATCTGCATTTTTCAGTCCTTACTTTTATGTTATAGTTCCATTACCAAACCCATTTCTCATTTTCCCCGCTGGGCATTCTTGGGTGCCTGCTGGTGTGCTTGTTTATGCTGCCCAGTGACCGCAGTTTAAACAAACTGTTGGCTCCGCTCGTCCTGCCCATGTGAAGTTGTCGCTCGCATTTGGTAACACTCTCGCTCTCCACTCTCCACTCTCTACTCTCCGTTCTCCACTCTTCAGTCCACCACTCTTAGCTCTATCCCACTCTAACGCTGGCATAAATACCAATTCCATCTCGCTCTCTGCTGACTTTGCGTGTGTGTAATGAATTTAAAGTTTGCTCCACATACATTTTTCATACGCTTGCAAATTGTTATGGGTTCTCTCGTTTGTTGTCGCCCTCGCACACTGAGCAAAAAATCAAGAGCTTTATTTTTAATATAAGCCACAAAATTCTTGATCCAAGAACGGAATTCATTATTAAGGCGCGTTTTTCTAATTTATATTTTTAATCTCACAAACTTTGAAGTTTAAAATAAATAACATTCTTATATAATTTAATTATTACGTGCACCCAATTTTAATTAAATTTCATTTTTTGCCTTAATTAAGCTGAAATCATTCACGAGTCTATTCCGCTTTATACTTGAACTCTAGAGAAATACAGGATTTATTATTATATATATATTATTAATTTTTGGTCAACTTTGCACAGCCGATAGAGCATTTGAAAATACGAATTAAAATTAAGTTTAAAATAAAATTGAAGAATTACGATATTAAATTTTAAATTAAGAGATAACCTGGCGATAAAAGGTAAAAAAACTAAAATTAAAATCAAGATTTATATTAAATTTAAGCATTAAATTAAATTTAAAGTTCAGGAAAATCGAAGGGTATAAAGACAGCTGTATTTTATAGAAAAAATTAATCTTTTTTTTTTCTGAGTGCACGCGTTAAGGTTTTTTTTGTTGTTACGTTGCGTTACGACCCACGCAAACAACGGCAGCAACTGCCACCTTGTCATCGGCCCCGCCCATCGGCTAAGCCCACTCCTAGGTGCCTCATTTTCTATTAAGTGGGCCTCGCGTTTGTCAACGTTGGGTGGCCGATGTGCGTGTCCTTGTTGTCCTTGGACAGCCCCGTCATCGCCCCCTCCGCCCCTTTGCCCCTCTGCCATCTACCCCTCTGTCGCAGCCCCTCCCTTCGCTTGCATGCGAGACACGATTATTAATTTGCAATTGCTGCTAATTGCACGGAATTTTCATCTCTGCTGTGCGAGCAACACTTGTGCCAGCTGCTCTTTCATCTTTTCCACACACATACATACATACACTCATACATACACAATCACACACACACATACACCAACACACTCACGTACAAATTACGCAAATGTTTAGATAAAGTAATCTATGATTAGATAAACTACAACAACTTTCAACTGTTGGCTATTGTTGTCTGGGCCAAAAACATGTCGAAATGAGCTAATCACTTAAGCAGCTTCCACTTGAATCGCGCCAGTTAAACGCCTTGATTAGTTTCGTTCTACTTCCATGCAAATATTAAAAAACTTATGCTAGGGGTTAATAAACGCCAAAAGAAAAAACCTCTAAAAATAGATAAACAATGCTCACACACACACATCTACAAATTTCGCTGTTTACGTTTGGAAATTATTACGCAAACAAATCTTAATTATGCCATTTCGTTAAATATTGATGAAATCTTAATTTAAACTAGCATAAATTTAATCAAAATTTATGTTTACTTCAAGCGCTATGCATAAAAAAAACCTAACAATATTGAGGCAAATTTAAAGTTAGCTCTTGAGCAGTGTTGCCAGAAAAGGTTTGATTAGAATTGCAATATAAAATATAAAGTATAAATAGAAAAGAGTAAAAATATAAATAAATAGAAAATAATAAAAATAATTATAAACGTATTAAATGAATATACAATAAGGATAATTATAATTCAGAAACCGGATAGATTGGCAACTCTGTTCATGAGCAAAAGCTTTCAAAGTCTATTCTGTATGAGGTGCAGAAAGAGAGAGAGAGAGAGAGAGAGAGAGCAGGAGCAACAGATCAGTTCGCATCATACAAGTTGTATGACACAACAAAGATGTTGCAACACATACAGGTGTATCGCAGCTATCGATAAATTATCGAAGCATAAAACTTAACGCTTTTGTTTAAATTCAAATGCATCAAATTTGTGTTAATTTACTGCTCTTCAAATAAATCTAAAAACAGTTAATGACAATTTCGAAAAATAATAAATAAATTATTTGCAAGCCATAATTAACACAACTGAATATTAATTGATTTCCTTTTGTGCCGCGTCGTCAATTGGCTAAATAATGTCATAACAATTAATTGGCAACAAATTGCGCGCCATTAAGCAAGCGAGAAACACGATAATGTGCAAATTATGATTCGAATTTCCATTTGCAACTCGCATGCGATTCGACAAAAGTTGCCGGCGTCTGATGCATTGCAAATTGTTGTTGACAATAATGTGATGATCAAGGCGATATATTTATGTGATTTGCAATTCCGTTTGATTGAACGACAACGAGACGATGAAAGTGATGTGTTTTATAAATAGCAAAAAATCTAATCGATTCCCTTGGCATTTGGCGCCATTTGATTATTGGCGAGTGCCTGAGCTTCAGCCTCAATCTCAATCTCTATCTGAAACTCAGTCTGAGCATCGTTGGCTAGCATATTTCCTGAATGTTTGGCTTGCCTGGCGGCGCGTCCTTGACCTTTTGTGCTTCAGTTGCCCGGGGCATGCGGCATGCGGCCCACGCGGCACACAAATAAATCAAACTGAGCCAAGAAAAAAGCATGCGAATGAAACAAATGTTTACTCTATAATCAGGGGGCAACAATGGCCAAGTTGCGGCCAGTCTCTGTAGAGGGCTCTTCTCTATGGAAAGCAGCCAGTATCTGCCACTTCTGCCACTTTCCACCACTTTTCGCCCACTGTAAAGTATTTTGAAAGTCGTTTTGCCTCGCACGTTGCGCATACGCCCCGCTGCTCGCGTTTAAACTTGAACTTGGTAGTTTTAGTTGGCCTTTTCATTATATTGCGGCTGTTCTTAATTAAGAGTTTATATTACATCCAACTGAGTGGAAACTTGTAAATACAATATGCAACTGCAGCTCACTGAAAAGTTTAAACGCTTAGCTGGCGAAACTTTTGTTATTTATAGCCACCGCAACAGAAAAGTATATCAATTGAAACCCAAACAAATTTTCTCATTAAAGCAATACATATTTATGTCTCTCAGAAGACTAAAGTTCTTTATAATGCCGTGCCCTTTTTTTAAGGTTTTTGTTTTCGTAAACGTCGTGGTATGTTTTTTTTTTTTGTTTTGTTTTTCATTTTTTAGCTACATTTCGCTGACTTTGACATTTTTTATTTGGACTGTTGTCTGGCTTTAATATTGTCGTCGCGAAGTTCGTTAAACTGAAGTGTCATTCAGGGAACGGAGTTCTCATATTTTGTGTGTGTTTCTGTTTTTTCTGTTTTGTTTTATTTACGAATCAAAGTTCAAGCTCATAAGTTGGCGAGGTATGTGTTGTAATAATAAATCAAAAAGCTGTGCATGATTTGTGGTTTTCTCTTCGTACATTACACTGAACGAAACTTGAGCCAAGTTGGCAATTGGGCAATTAAGAGTAAGCTGGAATCATCTTTAGTCTTAGTCACTTATGGTGATTATCAGATGAATCAACAGAAATACAAACAAACACTTGTTATCTCTACGCTCTAACAGATAATTATCAGCTAATTAATTGATTCACTTTGCTCGGGCTGTGCTTCAGTTAATTAATTGATACACTCGAATACACTCGTAAATCTTTCTGGGTCATTGTTGCCTCAGTTACGAGTATTCTGTGCTAATTTACTCTGCTCTTGATAAGCAGACACCGGGAGAGTTGCGGTTTCTTGGCTTGGCAACGAATGCCCCTCCCAATCTCTGATAACTGATAAGATAAACCCGCTGATAAACGCTGTTAAATATTCTGCTCAAATAGCACAAAATGCTGAACTAGTTAGTCATTTAAATACAGCTGAGTTTTATTAATAACAGCAGCAGCAGCAGCAACATCATTATCATCTTATGCAGCATTAACATCAGCATCAGGACGTCATCACGTTTCACATCATTTTGCATATTTATAGCATTTTTCAGTGTGTCTAAAGCGACGGCCCTACATAGAATATATAATGCGACTGCCTTCCCCCTACCGCTGCCCCTCCCTTACGCCCTTTTTAGACTCTGTACTTTAAAAAAGTAAAAGAGTCTATTAGTTTAGTGCAACTGACAGATGTATGTAACAGGCAGAAGGAAGCATGGTAGACCCCACAAAGTATATATATTCTGACTCAGGGCGACGAGCTGAGTTGATATAGCCATGTCCGTCTGTCCGTCTGTCCGTCTGTCCGTCTGTCCGTCTGTCCGTCTGTCCGTCTGTCTGTATGAACACCTAGATCTCAGCAACTAAAAGAGATAGAGACACCACCTTTCCGGATTTAGGTAGTCAGCTAATGCAAGCAGATCAAGTTTGTTTCAAACTTTTGATATCTCGCCTCCTTCATCCGCGAATCATCAAAAATCTACACCTACCTCAAAAATCTCGAAAACTATAAACGCCACAGCAGCCACAATAATAGCGCTACAGACTTGTAATTTGGCATGTACGTAGCCTAAGGTATTCTTCACCGATGATATTAATTTATTTATGATTTGAATTGGAAATAGCGAAGATATGCAAGAGACAATTTTTTTTTAAATGCATGTATGTGCCACTGCAGCCACAATAATAAAGCTACAGACTTGTGATTTGAAATGTACGTAGCCTATTGAATTATCCATCGATGCTGTAAATTACATTACAAACGGAGAAGAAACAGCGAAGTTATGCACCAATGAATTGTTTTATAAATGTATGTAAGCGCCACTACAGCCACAGTTTGAAGGCTATCGACTTGGGATTTGGCATGTACGCAGCCTATGGCATTATCCATCAACGCTGTGAATTATATTACCAACGGAAAAGAAACAGTAAAGATAGCGTAGACAGAGAAGCAGCCTAGAGCTTGCAAACTATAAGAGCTAAAAATACCATTTTTTGGTATTTATGTCCTCCTATGCAACCATCAGATCAAGTTAGTATGGGTTTTTTGATAACTCCTCTCATACCTCCGCTAACCGAAAAACCAATTTAGGAACAGTTTGCAGTTTTAAAGCTCAAGTTTTAAAGCTAAAGATTTGGGATGTGGCATGTACGTAGACTATGACAATTCCCATCGATGATGTGAATTACATTACGATCGAATAAGAAACAGCGAAGAAAACACAAAGTACAGAGTCTCCTACAGTCGGTTGCGTCCGACTGTAGCTCCGTCCTTACTGGTTTATATTTTGTAATGTAGTATTACATCATTAATTCAATGAACCAAACTCAGCAAGTGGCACCATGCTGACAGTAGAGGAGCGCGAGCAGAAGAAATAGAAGTAGGTGACGTAGGAGACGTAGGAGAACTAGGAGAAGTAGGGGAAGTAGCAGAAGAGGAAGCAGCAGCAGCAGCAGAGACAAAGCGTTGATTAATTTCTGTTCAACTTTTTTCGGACATTTTTATGCTCAGGTCTATGGTTTAATTAAGAAAAAAACAACACAAGAAACAAAAAATTAACGCCTCGTAATCCGCAACGAGTTTTGCATATTGAAAAGTTGCCCCAATATAACTACAAACCGTATTTTATGGATGTTTATGTAAATATGTTGCTATATATGGGCACTCATTCGATCAGATCGAAATTGGAATCGAGCAGCTGGAGAAACCCGTCAAGCGACAGGCTATAAAAAAGTTTTGAATGTTTTTAGATTATTTGTTAAATATTTTCAACAGAATTGCAAATTTGCTGGAAATATAGACCGAAATTCGTTGTAATTTTAGCATTAAATACGAACGTATGCTCTTAATAAATTTCCGCGAAATGTTTAACTCATGGAAATATGAGAAACTTGATTTATTTTCATACATTTTGAAGAACCTTTACTTTAAAAAAGTACAAAAGGGTATGCTAAGTTAGTGCATATGAGCAGGGTATAAAACACCTAGAAGGAGGCGTTGCAGTCCCCACAAAGCATATATATTATTGATCTGGAGAACCAACTCAGTCAATAAAGCCATATACCTAACACTGTCAGTCTGTAAGAACGCAAACTCTCTTAAATAAAGATTTTTGATACCACCCTTTGCCTCTTTTAAGCTACACACTTATCGTTTGACTTGTATGTAGCCGATAACAGATTTTTTCGATACTTTAAAATGCGTTACAATCGGCTAAGAAACAGCGCAGATATGCAACAGACAATTTGCAGGGCTTGGCAGAAGAAGGAATTACAGGGTTACGTCCGACTATAGCCATTTGCTTGATTGTTGGCCTCCGCCCTTATTGGTATTTTTTTTTTTTTTTAATGCCCGTATTATTTATGTGCAGAAATCATAAACTATTTTAATATTTTATTTTTACGTAATTAAATTAAATGTATGAAAAAACCTAATTCCCCTGGGTTCTGTTTTTTCTGTTCTGGTTTTGTTATATTTTACTACTTTTATGCTGGCTTCAATTTTCATGCGTGATCGCTTATCACGATGCCGTACGCATTTCACAACTTTGGTCTGGTTCAAGTTCTACTTAAAACCCAGCCAGAATTTTGTTGTTTATTGTGTACGGAATGATCTTGAATTTTGCATGCCATGCGCAGAGGTTGTAAAGTCTTTTTCACGCTCTTTTTTGTAGTTTGGATTTAACTTTTTTGGCGTTTTATTTGTTTGCATTTATGGTTGGTTTCTGCACGTATTGAATATTTGATTTGATTTGCGTACGGGTTTATTTCGGTATTCCGTTTCAATCGTCTTAACATCTTCCTTTTTTTCTGTTTCTGTTTCTTTTTTTTATTTTCTACTCCGCTTTTGCCTTTCTTTGTGGTCTTGTCTTGTCGGGTGTCATTGCTTTTGGTTGGTTTTTTGAGGGTTTTTAAGCACACCCAAAAACACAAATTTTATGCGTCTTCATTTTATGCTTCAAAGGAATTTTGCATGCCAAATTGAAATTTTTGTACGTGCATGGCGTGTGTGTGTTTGCAATTATAATGCCACCATATTTTGCCGGCTTAAATACTTAGCCAAAGTCATAAAACATATTTTATGGTTTAAGTTTGAAATTTCTGCAATTTATATTAGGATTTGAGTTTCATTCGCACTCAAGGTGTGGCATATAGCTTTAATTTATGCGCCCAAATGTGTGAATAATTGTTGTGCAAATTATTTAATTCATTCAGCGCTATAAATAGCAATGGCTTTAATATGAATATTGTTAACAAGCGTTGGCTCATGTCAATATTTATTTGAAGAAATTTTAAATTGAGTTACTACAACTAACTAAAAATTCTTGGTATTACTCGATAAAATAAATTGCTACTGCCCACAAATCATTTGCTATCAAATTTGATATGCAAATATAATTTTCATTTAGCTGTAATTTATCGACAGCCCCAAGAAATCATTATTATTTTTGGGCCAACAGAAAATGTCAACTTGCCGTAATAAATACAACAACAATTTCGGGCCAGCTTAGAGCTGTCAAGATACATAGCAAAAAGGAGAGTTTGTATGCTGATGGCATACAAAATTAATGTGCATTTAATATGTTTGAAATGTTATCGAAAAAAATAAGAATACCCAAAAATACGCACAAATTTCCGGCACATATTGCCACCGTTTTCATGCCATAAATCATTCGAAAGTCCGGATTTTGGCTTGGTTTGATTTGGTTTACTTTATGGAAATATGTATTATAACGAACAACAACAAAAAAAAATACAGAAATTGCTGTCCGCTGTTTATGCAAATTGAAATGGAACGCAATGGAACTTGGCTTATTTTCTCCACAAAAACCAAAACCGTTATCAAATTGAAAATTCCATTTAAATATTGCTGTGGCTTATTACGCATGGCAATTAGCATTTTTGCTCATTTCGTCAGTCCCTTTTTTGGCTAATATCTGAGCCTAAAATTTCACTGCACGTTACGATTTATTAAATTTGCATAAATTCGAATTGATATACATCCATATCGATCTGAAATGTTTGCTGTAAATTGACAGTTAATTGAATTGAAAATGCATTTGCAAATTAGCTCGTTGCAAGTGCAAATTCCCCAATTCCAGAAGTTACAGTTTTGCATTTTTAATGCAATTTCTTACGTTAAATTCTCACTACAAAATGTTCAGAGAATTTTGAGGGAGGCAAGCAGGTCACAAAGACTTCACTATGAGCTAAGAAACTACAATAAAAAATACAAGAAAAACAAAAATAAAACAAGGCTAAAAGAAATTGAAATATGTGCATACCCTGTAAATGTTATATAGCGCGGGTATTTGCTAGCAGAAACTATTTGAGATAATTTGATTTATTTCAGACATATTTTAAATTCTGTTTTAACTAAATTTTATTGAAACATTTTATTCTTATTTATTTATATATAATTATGCATAATTTACTAAATAAATTCTATACAATTTATTTATTAAAAATTATTTATATTTTAATTCACAATTTTATGCTTATGAATTTTATTTTATTCCTATTTATTTATACAAAAATAGTATATTAAATTTCTAGCCTAAAAACATTAATTTTTAATTTATCTAAACTTTTATTATTTCTGGTTTAATTTCTTGCAATTTTAACTAAATAAATTTAAATCATCTCATATTTATTTTCAACTTTTATCTCTATTTGTCATACATCTCACGGGGTATTATTCAGTCTATCATTTGCAGCACATGTGCCTGGCAGTTGCAACGGTTCCTGCTCAGCTTTCGCTTTTGTTGCGCGTTTATTTTTGTTAGTTTCACTTATTTGCTTTGTGCAGCTGCCACAGTTTCTTTCTCAGCCTTTGTCTGTTGGCTTCTATTTCTTTTTTGTGCTTCTCCTTCCTCGTTTCCGTCCGTCTTGCACTTCACTTTGTGCATCTCCTTCCACAAATACGCTAATCCTGTGCGAAAGTCGCGACATTTTCGAGTTGTTCGTTGACTTCTCGGAGATTTTCGCATTGTTTTCGCTCCCAAAGTCATTTGTTGTCTGTGTCCGTCTGTCTGTCTGTCTGTTGCTGTGGGAACAGCGAATGGTTGGAATAGAATAAAGCGGAATCTCAAGTGTGGCAGCGCTTAATTTGAATTTGTTTGGCAAACTGACAGCGCAGCAAAACAAAAACCAAAAATAACCAAATCGTAAAATAGAAAAAAATTAATGTGCATTTATTTAAGCACTTGAGTTCGAAGTCTGGGTCAACGTAGCTTAGACCTGCGATAAGCCATAATTGAAACAAAATGCTGACAATCCATTGTCGTTAAGCACGTGTTCACTATTTTGTGAATGAAACTGATTTCACATACCTATTAAGATAATTTTATTTTATGGATGAATTGAACTCTCGCTAAGAATAGAATCATTAAGATAAGAAAACATGTTCAATCACTAAGCTAATCTATTTAAAATTCTTCTCTCTTTTTAGGTAACTACAACATTTAAAGGCCTGACCCTATTTTCGCCAAAACTACAACAACATTTACTGCTAAAAACAAGCCAACATTTTTGTCGGCTCAAATAAAAAACCGCATACAAAATTGCACAAATTTGCTAGAAAATTGCATTTGATACAATCAGTTATGTGTTTGTGTGTGCTTGGCAAAATATTTGCTTGTTGGTTTTGCGAGCCTACAGGCTGCACAACTGTGCGTATGCGTAATGCATAGCGCATATAGCGCATACGCCGCGTGCAGCACGCGCAATTAAGCAAAACAAAATGCCAGAGCATGGAGCATCGCACAGCAATGCAAAGAAATCAACGAACAACCAAAAAAAAAATAGCAAAAGTATCTAGTAACGAGCCAAAAATAAATGCGAAAAATAATCAGCCTTTAATTTGCCAGCTTTGACGACGGCATGTGCATAATAAATAAATTTGAGAGTTGCGCGATAATTAATAAACAACAACAACGACGCCAACGAGCTGCAGCGGCAACACGCTGCATATTACTATGGGGATGGTTGCCAGTAGGGGACGGGGGAGGGGTGTGGCATGTGGTAAACAACGACAACACTTGACCATAATCAGTCAATCAGCCGGCAAACGGGAACGCGCCACGCGGCTGGCGGCGTTTTGCTAATGAAGTTGTTGCGTTTATTTGTCGTGCGGCATCAGCCCACGCATATTAATAAATGTTGTTGTTACACACACACACACACACACACACGCACACACACACAGTCAAAAGTTGCACTCGCATTCGGTCAAAGCCAATTAGGCGCATCGATTTGGCTCGCATGTTTAGCACAGACACAAGCCACATGTCGCATGGTCGATTTGGAGCAGTTGCAAATACGCTCGAATAAACGCAAAATACTCACATCCACATCCACATCCACATTCATATATATATATATCCATATATCTGTATGAATGTGAATTATCTGTATCTGTGGCAGCGAGTGTGTGCCACATAACAAGCTGTAAAAACAGTTTATGCAGCTGAAATAGCCGCGTTTAATGCGATTAAAGCGCAAATATTGAGTCTTTGTATAATTGCTTAATTAAATCAAATATTTGATTAGAAGGTTTAACTGCAAAATAAAATGTACTTTATTTGCTATAAAGAACTTTTTGAAACAAGCTACAAAAATAATTGAAATTCGCTTAAATTTAACAATTGATTTTAAATTTAACTTGATAAAATATATTCTTATAATTCTTTTAACAATTAAATAAAGTATTCTCTTCTTATTCTTCTTATTTATTTTATTTATTCTTATTTTATTGGTTCATCCATAAAAAATAATCAATTTATTTAATAACAAGAATTCTATTGTTTCTTTTTTTGTTTTTTAATATGCCCATTCTACAAATGTTTATAGAAATTGATTGTTAAAATAAAATAAACATGGCTATTAATAATTTATTTATCAATATCATTTCATAATTTGTTTATATATTAAATAATATATTATTAATAATATTTTAATTTATAATATTAATTTCATAAAATAATATAATATAATATCTAAAATTATAAATGATTGCACCAAAATAATTGTTATATTTTATTGAACATTAGCAGCTGGAAAATGAAATTAATTCAAATATATGTACTAGAAAATGTACTTGAAAAACCCTCAAACATCTTTTAAAATAAAAATTATATTGTCAATTAATAGCCATTGATGAAGCGCTTTTAACGTGAGTTTAATTGTAAGTTTTTTATTATTATTTATTAATAAAATTTCCAAGTATTACATGAATTATACTAGTAAAAAAAACCCAGTGTTCAATTTGAGAAGAAAATTTTAAAACTGTCTTAGAAAATCTAATAACAAAAAATCACGAGATTCAATTAACAAATAATGCCCTAAACTATTTTAGTTTCGTAGTTTGATTTGTATAAATTATGTATTATATCTGTATACTCGATTATCTAGATTAATTTAATACAATTTAAAGCAGTTGTAATTATTTTCAATTAATGCCTTAAGCTTTTGAAAGTGTGTTAAATCAAAATATTTGTAAAGAACTTGGTTAAATCCACTGCAGGCATTTGAATGTTTGAATGCCTGAATGGCATATGTAGCTCAGCCACGCTGTCGGCAGTAATAGTCTTAAAAGATGATCTCTCGTCTTGCTAATGGCTGGCACAGTTATCGCCTGGTACATGCATGTTCATGCACATAGATCCATGTGCATCGTGTATAAGCCCAGGCTGTGTGTGTGTGTGTGTGTATTGACCCAGTTAAGTGTAGCCGTAGCCGTAGCCGTATCTGGTCAACAGGCGTAAAGGCAAGGGGCAACGCACACAAACAGCAATAAAGCGGAGGCAAAAACATGGCTGAAATGGTCGAACAGTCTGTCGTGTTGCAGGTGCTCAAAGCCCCCACAGTGACAAGTGGCAGAGCCTATAAAAGGATGCAACACCGCAACAAAACACAATACAACAAAATAAAATAAAACGAAACAAAACAAAACAACAGAATAAAATAGAACAAGGATACGCTTGTTAGCTGCGGAAGTGGCAGTTGAGGCAGACAATGCTGCATATTATTGTTGCAACACTTTGTAATTAAAACGTTTAATGCCACTTTTGTTGCACTGCGCCCCCTCCTCCTCCAACTGGGTCACGTGAAGCACATTTTAGCGTTTATTTAAATCTAGCTGCAAGACGCTGGCTCTGGCTTTGGCCTCAGCTTCAGCTTCAACTTGAGCCGCTTAATTGACTTGCATTATTATTGTTGCTGTTGCCGTTGCCGTTGCACCTGCAGCAACAACTCAATTAGTTTGCCAAGCTGCAGCAGATAGAAACCAGAGTGGGCACAGCAGATCAGTCGGATGTGCTCGACAGTAGAATACCCTGTAGCCTGTATTTGATATAAAATTTTATGAACATATCAAAGCGAGGCAAAGACTGCAATATTGTTTCCTTAATATCTTCTGTGTTTATTTACCGATTTCAATAAGCCTTTAAAAAAAAATTAAATAAAATAATAGAGAGTATATATTCTGTATAACAACTTTCTATTTCTATATCACGTTTGTTATTTAATGTTTCTGGTTTAGAACGTAAAAGGAGCGTGACATCCAACATTTAATCTACATGCAACATTCATTATACCATTATCGCACAAAGCTATTAACCCTATTTTCAGTCATTACACGGGTACAGGGTATAAAAGAGGTAAATGCCGCACTGCATAATTTGTAGGTCAACGCGGGGCGATAAATTGCACTCAAATGCAATTAGAAGAAGTTTTCCTGACTTCAGCTGCAATGTAGGCAACACAAAGTGCCTCAAAAAGGGTTGCTCAAGTGCTTCAAGCTCTAAGAAACCGGGCAATTATTTTAGTGCCAATAAATGCTAAATACACTCCTGCTTAAGCCAAGCCAACTCATATATACCCTCTCTCTATCTCAGCTCACTAGAATAGAAATAAACTTGGGTTTGTTTACGCTCAAATGAAGCGAGCAATTAGGCCTTATGCTAAACACTTAAGCATGGCTGGCAAACAACTTGGGGTCGGCTAAGAGAAGTTTGTTTTCCAGCTAAACGGCTGCTCTACTCACAGTTTTGTATTACCAGTATTATACCCTGCGTAATTGAATTTGTAGGGTATGCTTTTAAGTTTATGGGCAGCAAATAGTCACAGACAACAATTCGTCATTTCCAATTTTATGCTCACTTGCCTCGTTGGCTGTTCTTTATTTATGGCTTACATACAGAGCGCATCTCCTTCTCTCTCTCTCTCTCTGTCTCTCTCTCTGTCCATCTCGCTCTGTTTATCACTCTCTGTAGCTCTCTTTCTTATTTGCCCAACTTGGCAACGCACCAAAAACAAAACGAAGCGTGCAAAATGCTGCCGAATTTCTTCCAATTTGATTAAGTTCAATTTGGCCAACTCTAACTCTCTCCCACTGCTCCCCTCTCACTTGCTGGCTCTCCATCACTTCCCTCCCCCCTTGCTCTCCCTGTATTTATCTCATTCCGCCTGGCTCTGTGCAGCCACGCCTACTAGCCAGAGCAGAGGTCGCTTTATTTTTGCTCAACTTTTGCAGTTAAGTTGAACAACAACTACAAAAAAATACTTCAGAAATTTTGGTTTAACTTTATCGAGAGTGTGTGTGTTTGCGCATGTATTAGTGTCTGTATGTGTGTATGTGTGTATTTGTATAAATGTGTGTGTGTTTTGTTGGCTGAGTGCAAGAAATTGTGATTCCATTAGTACAAATGTCTGTGACTCGAATGCCATTTTAGTTCGGGTAACATTTATGGTGTATTATGTGTATTAGTGTATACATGTATATGTATATGGGTGTGTGTGAATTTGTGTGTCTGTGTGTGTTACCCGCAGATGGAAACTTATCAAAATACATTGCACTGTAGCTGATTTGCATAGGCTACCAAATTATAATAAATAGAACTGCCAAGAGAATACTTCTAGAATCTTGGGCAAATTGAAATTAAAGTGCAGTTAAAGTATCTAAAATTCAGAAACAGGGAACGTAGTATTAACAAAACAATTGAATGCAAACTAAATCCAATTCTGCTATTAAAAAAACACATACTAAAAATCCAAACTAAATCCATTTCAACTAAATCCAAACTAAAACCCACACTCAATGGTTTTATCTTACCACGTTGGGTGCCATATTGTTGGTTTACGGCGCCCAACGTGGGTTCGAAGCATTTGCTTGGTTAAATTTCTATTGAATAAATAATAATCAAAACCAGAACAGAAGATGCTATTATTAAACGAATTATTCAACAAAGTTCTTGTCTTGGGCTTGGACTTCTCTGCTATTACACAGACAAAGCACAATTTTAATTAAAAATATTTATTTGTTATTAAATTTGTCACTGTTAAATAAATAAAATGTGTAAATCGAATCAACAACGAAATGTTTTAAATTATTTTTTGGCCATAACGAGTCGTTGCTAATTGCTTAAATTTAAACTAGATTTATTGTTGCTGTAGTAAATTTGAGTGCAGCTCCCATTGATACACATACACACATACAAGTTAACCAAACACATACACGCACATAAACAGATATAAACAGACTTGTAGACGTTTCAATAAACCACAATTTTGGCATTTCGCATTTTGCATATTGCAATTGGCAATCGCAATTGTAATTGAATTGCATTTGACGTGCATTGATATATTGTTTGAACTATTAAATCAATTACATGCCATAAATATCTCAATATCACAATATTGTTCTCAGTGTAATAATATGACAGACAATACCATTGTTACACTGTTGCAAGACGTGGGTGGGCAGGGGGATGGGCAGCAACTGACCGAAGGTCCGTCCGACGGACAGACCGACAGACAACAATTGCAGCTCACTCAAACTAATCAGTTGTTTCAATATTTGTTCAAGGCTCTGGGTAATCAATAGTTGCGGAGCGGAGCGCACCGGAAACGGAAGTGGCAGACGTACGGAAACGCAGTGTGCAAGCAGATATGAAGGGAATTGTATCCTACTATATAGCTATTGTTTCTGTGTCTGCCAGCCGGAGTGAAAGGGCTCAGAGGGCACAATTGGCCAAGTTTAGCCTAATTGATTTTCTCACACTCTGCGCTAAAAATATACGCCCTTTAGCTATTCAAATATAAATTTTAATTTTGGCTTATGGCTGTTGTGACGCTGTGCTTTCTTCTTCTTATTTTGCTTTTTTTGTTTTTCCGTTCTTCGCTTTGTTTGTTGTTCTAAATGGACTCGCATAAAATGCGGCTAATTAAAACTTATAAAGCTTAACATAAAAGTCCAAATAAATGCCAGAAAAAAAATGTGAAAAGCGGCAAATGAATGTACAAGTGTTTGTATACGGTAAGAGTAGAATATATTTAGCTGCTGCTGCCAAACAAAAAAACTTATTGAATTTTCATGAACCTGCCAAAAGCACAAAAGTACAGAACTTCCTTAAAAGAATGCCTGGGGAAACAGAAAAAATGTGAGAAATTGAGTGCTCGAGGCAATCGCCCAAGTGCCAAATGGGAGACAAACCAGAAAAGTCCTCCGAAAAGTCTACCGAAACACACAAAACTTTTGCCATTTGTTTTTCTATTGCAATTTGTGGGGTTATTCTATTTTTTTTTCGGTAGCTTTCTATTTGCCAAAGTGAATGGCAATGAATATTTAAATTAGCAGGCAAAACTAAGAATATTGATTTTGCATTAAATATGAAATAGTATTTAAAGGCAATCGATGTGGTTAGAAATATTTTATATTTTATAGGTTAACAGAGCACTCGAAGAAATATAAAATATTTCAACTCAATATAAAATATTGATTTGCATTTAATAATATTTTTCAAATTATATTCTATTTGTGATTATTCATATTTTAGTGACTAACAATATATTTAAATTTTTATCATATATTTTTTATGTTTTGAATTTTTACAATTGTAAAGCGACGTATAATTTGATAACTGAATGTGGGAAATTCGGGCTCGACGTCGAGCAATTTTATCATATATTTATAATTTATTTATTCACATTTAATTTATTATTATTAAAAATCATCAATGCTTATTGGTATTTGCATTTATTATTATTGGTCGATTGTTAAATGTATCTATTTACTTATACAATTAAATACCATATTTTTTATTTGGCGAATGCTGTTATTTGAATATCAAAGCTCTTCTTTTAATTGCATTTATTGCAACCAATAGTTTGAAACATTTTAAAAACAAACTGACAGCAATAAAACCGTGTTGAATACATGTATTCTTGAAATATTTATTTTTTATATTTATTTATCAATTAGAAACTGAACACTCTATATCTGTATTTCACATATTATTTTATTTCCTCTGCATATCTACATATCTATATTAAAGAATTTACTATTTCAGTTAGCTGCTGAGCAATTCATAGAGCAGCAATTTTATTTATTTTTCGTTAAATTTACATGTTGATTTTAACTTTTCATGCTGTGCTTGTTGTTGCTGTGCAAATGAGCAATAATAAAGCCAAAACTCCGGGCTGTTAATGTTTGCGCATTAAAATAAAAAAAAACCCAGCCGTCCAAGTGCACACAAACACACACACACATACACTGTAAAAACAGGCAGCCGAAAGGCAAAGAAGTAAAATGGAGAAAAAACATGAAATTCATAAATTGGGACAGTGAAAAAGTTATGCAGGCGAATGAGGTAGGCAGCAGGGGCAGGGGCAAGGGTGAAGGCAGACTCTTGGGATGCGTTTGGCCATGGTCCAGTGGCTTTTTAGCCTGGTCATAAAGCATAATCAAGTTGCAGTGACGAGCAGGCAACGGCCAGCCAAATAAGCATTAAGAGCCGAGACCACCCAGTGCTCAATCCCCAATCCCCAATCCCCTATCCTCAATCCCCAATCCCCAATTCAACTCAACGGCACCCCTAGCTAGGCTGCCTATTTGGCGGGATATCGCGGCGTCAATCCTTAAGTTGTCATGTTTATTTCAAAGGTTGTGCAAAATGCCTGCATTTAAAGGCATCCGTTGTGCGATTCGAAACGGATTCAGATTCGTTTAGGGACTCGTTGCTGCGTGGGTGTCGCCCCAACCATTTACATAAACAAGGCCCCCGCATTGGAGCCCCTCCGCTTCGATACTCCGGCGGAGGGCTGTCATGTACTCGGCGCTATTTGTGTAGATTATAATGCGTATACAAATTGCGGGCGTGCATAAATAGCAAATACTTACGAGCCGGCCCATAAAAATCAATTCAAAGTGGCCAAAGCGGCAGCCGCATTTTTCCTCCCATTTCTTTTTTGTTTATTTGCATTTCCTGCCACGCAGCGGAAGTTCACATCTCAGTCGGCCAGTTTGGTAGTATATTTGGCAGCATGGAGGCTTCATTAACTCTGGCGCCCATGTAGAGAGTTATTTATTTTATGGCTTCCTCGTAGACCCAACGTTTAGCTGCCTTTTTTATTTACTACTGAACAAACGTCTTCTAGCAATTACTTTACAGCCGCATCATGAAATGTTTCTAGCATTCCGCCCAAAACATCACAGAATTTTCCGCAGTCGTAAAATTGTCATGAAAAATTCGCCGAATATACATATAGATCTAGAAACATATGTATTGTGGCTGATGATATCAACATTGTTTATAAAACTATAATTAAAGCCAAACAACTGTGGCTACAAGCAGAATTTATATTTATTAATGTGCATGTTGACAATAAAAATGGCCCATGTATCTGCCATTAAATTCTTTTCATTTTCTTTGCTTTTCTTTTCTTGAATTGTGACAAATCTTTTACAGTTTATTGGTTTCTACAATTTCAGTTTAATTCGCTTAATTTTCCTTTAGCTTTTTATTTCACTTGCAATTTCGTCACTTTCTATTTTCAATTATTAATATTGCACAAATTTTCCTAGCGCACTTTGCTTTTGGCACAGCAACAAGGAAAAACTCTAGAGAATTTACAAATATATATATAAATTTGTATAATCATCATATAATATATATAGCGATCAGCTTAAGGCGTTTTCATCATAATTCAGCTGTTTAATTGGTTCACACTTGCGAATCCGATAGTTTTCACTTTCAACTGTTGGCTGACTGCCTGTAAATACTCTAGCTAAGGGTTGTACACTTTTGTCAGACACTATATGATTAACTAAAATAGTCAATTTAGATATGCAAGATTAAATAAAAGTGATTTTAAATTGAAATATATTTTTAGCATATGTTTGTTTAGCCTCTTTTTATTTGTTAGCGTATTTTCAGTTCGTGTTCTGCCTCGTTTTCATTATTGTTTAAAATAAGAAGCGTGCCAATTTTCTTGGCAATTTTCCTAGACTTTATTTTTAAATCGAAAAATGTTAGTCATCTGCTGTGCATATTCGAATTACAAATCTCTTAGCATTAGTTCCATTGAATTTCAATTTAGTCTGCTAAGTAGCAGCCAAAGGGCCGGCCACTTGTTGCTTCAGCTGCGTCTTTCTTGGCTTTCATCTAATTGTTTATTAATTGTTTCTTTGGCACATTGACAAACCGCCCAGCATTTGTTAAGCGTTGTCAAGGCTAGCGGTATTACTTATGCTCAAGATACAGCTATATTCTATATATTCTATATTCTCTAGGTGGCTGTATTATGTCATAACAAATATAGCTATAGATACAGATACTTTGCAGTGTATCTGCTGCGTGTTTTTGTCATATTTCATAGAGTCCGTGAGCTAATTTATGAATGTCGGCATCATTTGGGGATTTCATTGTGTCATAGTTCGCTTAGAAGTTGTTGATTTATTGGCAAAGTGCCGCAAAACACATTTAATTAGATACATTTGGAAATGTAGGTTAAGCGTTTTAGCAATATATATTGAGTGTGTTTCCTTTTGTTAACATTTATTATATATTCCATGCCAAACACTGGCGCTTTAAAAGCGGCTCATTAAACGATCGACTGTCCACAATTTGCAACAATTTGCGTTAAGTTTGCTATCTGCAAATTTGAATTACACTTATCAGCTGCGAAAGATATAGATAGTAGAGCTCACATGCGTGTGAAAAATGCATTAAAATTGTTGGCTTTATATCTGTTTCTTTTTCTGACAAATGTCCAAAGTGTCATGTGCATGTAATCAACTGCACAGCCTGCACACAAATTGGCCAGTTTTGAATTTTTGCAGGCAGAGCCGAAATGATTGATGCGCTTCCTGCCGTAATAAAAATAACAATAGCTGCAGTACGCATAAATTTGTAGAAGGTTTGCACTTTCTGCCACGGTTCAAACTAAAAACTTTCCAATCGTTAAAAAATAAACGATTGCATCTAAGAAAAGACCAGTTAAATTTAATGGCAAGCAGACGTCTGAAAAATGCAGCTGCTGTTAACTTAACAGCCAGCTCAACGGTTAACATTCGTCAAACTATGCAAATCCAACGCTAACAGCTGCAAGCACGAGCTGGCAAAGCTGCAGAGCTGTTAAGCCGCTGTAATCGTTGACATGCCTATGTTAAACTAACAGTTGGAGCAGATGGACTGAAAAATACATATGCTGTTAACTTAGCAGCGAGCTCAACAGTTAACAGGTGTTAAGCCACTGTAACTGTTAGCATGCCTATGTTAAACTAACAGTTGGAGCTCGCTTTAACTTTGCATATGCCGCCATATTTGAATTGTAGCGTATGCAAAACGAAATAATGTAATTTAAATGGTATTGTGACATTATTTCATTATTTCACCTGATGCCTGGCGACTGTTATGACAGCTAGACGCATTTTCTATGTTTCGCAAACTGTGCTGTTTTAAATAAAACCATTTAATTTATCCAGTTCACTCGGAAAAATAAAAAACGATGCGTGCTACAAAATAAAGCTCTTAAATGCATATTGTTTAATTGTAGAATGCAATTACAAATCGAAATAGAATAGTGAATGAATTTACACTAATAAAACGGAATTAAATTATTAACCTATTATTGCTACCATTCTTGTGCGAACACACTTGCCTTTTCTCTCAGTGTGAAAATATAGCTTAAAATACAGCGGAAAATGCAGCAATTAAATTGAAATATTTATATGCAATTAATACGATGCGTTTTAATTATACAGACTAATAAAATACAGCACAATATTTGTTGAAATCTGGCACAATTAATTAGCTATAAATATGGAAATTAAACGGCTCATAATTCAGATAAAGCTGTCTGTTGGCTTTAAAGGCGAGATCTTATAGTATATTTTATTTATATATAACAGATTGCCCAAAAGCAAATTAGGCTGACAAAATGCAGAGCAAGGGACATTATGCAACGCATTATGACGCATTTAAGAATATTTTCAAGTTCAGACTTTTTACAACATAGCCACATAAAAATAGAATAGCCCTAAAGGTCAGTGTGCAGGCAGAACTCGAATCCCCCCCTCATGTCTGTCCCCCCTTTCGACTGCCCTGGGACCAACTGAAATTGAATTCAAATTCGTAAACGTGCCGACTCATGTGTGACAAGCAGTTGAGAGGCTAAACGTCCGGGCTAGAGACAGGGAGAGATAGACAAATATCTAAACCAGAACAGGCGGAGCAGATCAGCCGGATGAGCTCAGCTCCATAATACCCTGTTTCCTTTCTTTTAAATATATTTTAAAAATTTTATACCAATAATGTTTCTTCTTAATTTTGTTTGTAGCATTATTTAATGGCAACGCTGCCACAGAGGCAAATCTTGCAATCATGTATCTTTAATAACTTTGGTCTTTATTAACCAATATTAATGCGCTTTACAGGATAGATATATTAAATAATAAACAACATTTTTATATTAAATTATATTTGAAATAAACTCGATCTACGTACTATCAACATCTATCTATATTCCTGATTTTTCCGAGATATTAGCGTTCATTTAAATATTTAAATCGACTTTGTGCAACCTACCACGCCTTCTACTGCACTCGACTAAAGTTATCAACCCTCTTTTTACCCATTACATGTAGTACAGAGTATAAAAAGCAGAACACAGAGACAGAGACAGAGATAGAGAAAGAGAGGAGGAGCAGAGAGTCCTTAGCTATACCACAATGTGGCTTCGTATAGGGATTTCAATGCACACACAAAACTGTCTCAGTTGCATTGTGGCCAAGTCAACAAAAAAAGCAGCAGCAGCATCAACATATTTCATGCCACAGTGCAACAGCACCAAGGGAGCACCCATATGGAGAGAGATAAGCAGAGAGGGAAAGGGATAGACATGGAGTGCAGGCTGCAAATAAATGATATCAAACGAGTAGAAGACTAATAGACTAATAGACAAGCAGCCCACACACTCAATAAAGTAAACGTTTGGCCAGCATTTGGCATCATCTGATGATGATCAAGAGTTCCTCCTGATGATGTTATAATACGCCTTGCATTATGAGGTCTGATGGGCTGGGCGCAGGTCAACAGAATGGCAAACAGCAACAAAAATGGGGCTGGCAAATCGAGTATATTTTTTTTAGACTTGTTGTGCATTTTAGTTTTATTGGCTGCTCATGACCTGCGGCAATAGAAATTTATGGCTGGTGATTTATACAATGCAGTGCCAGCATGTTGCAGCAACATGCTAGCAGCAAGTGCGGCTGTTGCCAAGCAGCATGTTGCCAAGACATGTTGCGGCAGCCGCTCATTGCGATTTGTTGCCAACAGAAGCTGTTAATGCTGTTGTTGCTGCTATTGTTGCTGTTGTTGTTGCTGCGCCTAATCTCAACAAGATGCAGCATCGGCCATATGGAAAAATATTTTCAAAAAGATTGCCAAATGCTGATTAGCTGAAAGCGGCGCACGACTCGCACACAAAACCCCAGACTCTGCCATTTGAAATTGATTAGAGCAAAACGCGCGCAACTTTGGCGAGCATAGAAGCTGAACTGCGAGGAGTGGAGAGGGGGAGCTGGGGAAGTGGATGGCATTATGACAGCGTCTGTAGATAAGCAGAGCGATAACGTCACAGCGCATTAGAGCAAACCTACTCCCCTACTCCCCAGCCTCTGATCTCATGATTTACTTCTGGCTACTTTCAAAAGTGAACGCCAACACACAATAAACCGCCAAGAGATGCAAGCCGAATTGCGGAAATCAGTTGAGGCGTTAAAATGTAGCTGCTTTTTCTCTCTCAAGTGGAGCAGCTTTTGCCCAAATGCAAGTGAGACTATTCGAGAAGCTGCCAGCCAAAAAGAGCTGACTTTATTTCTCAAGTATCTAGCTTTAATCGACTAGTGTTACGACTCAACTTTTTCCACAATTTTTATTTAATATTATCAGCACTTAGTCAACCTATTATTTGTTTTCTGTTTACCTTTTTGATATTTTAAACCATAAACTACGGCGATAAAAATAAAGTGAACTTAGAATGGCATTAAAAGATGTTATTGAGTAAAAAATAAAATGATAGCTAGCGGTAGAAAACTTTAATTTTGCATAATACAGTCGAAAATACATTGAAATAAAGTGTAAAACGGTTAAACCAGTAAGGAGGGAGCAAATCAGCTAGCCAGAAGGCTACAGTCGGACTTAACCGACAGTAGAAGACCCTGTACTTTGAGTTTCAATAATATATACAAAGTGGATCAAATTGTATGTTGCATATCTTCGCTGTTTCTTGTTCGATCGCAATAACATTTACAGTATCGATGAAAAATGCAGTTAGATCTTTTGCAGTTGGATCTAGATGTTTATAGGGATAACAGATGGAATATATATAATTTGCGGGGTCTACCACGCCTTCTTCTGGGTGTTACACATCTTAATTATTTACACTACATCTCATAGACTCTTTCGTTCTTTTGTAAAGCACATTGTCTAACTAGAACAAGATCAAACGGGAGAGAAATACAATTTTTTTTAGGATGCAGTTGAATTTCGGCTTAAAAATTTATTAAAGCAAATTGTAAAGCCATAATTTCAAACTAATAAAAACAGCATTATGGCAGAATTATGTTCAACAAATAATTATTTTTTATGTTTTTTCTTTTTATGTAGAACTCATATTTAGTGCTGTGTAACTTAAGTAATTTGAATACTTTGCTTGCTGCTTAACATTCATTCCATTGGCTTGCCTGAGCGCCTGCCTGTTAGCCAAGGCTGTTAACTGACTTTGGGCTGATTTCCGGCCCACGAGTTGGCCATTGTTCATTCAGTTAGCCATCAGCTGCTGTCGCTTTTGCACTTTGTTATGATTATGAAATGCGATGCTGCATTGTTGGCCAGCCCGACAGCAGTTTATGACAACATAATCAAGCTCATCAACTGAGCAGCTCAGCAGCTCAGCAGCTCAACGGCCCATCAAGTTGAGTTCATGTGCGAGCACACTTTCATAGCCATTGTGTTGGCCTCATAAAAGATAAAAAAGATAACAGAACTGCTTAGAATGCAGCTGGCAGTTGGCAGTTGGCAGAGGCAGCTAATGAGACAGGCCGCTGACGGAAGCGGTCTGTTCGGATTACATTGCCAAGTGCATTGTGTTTGTCAAGCTCAAGTTGTTGCCTTTTTTGTTGCGTTTTTTTTTTTTTGTTGGGATGCAAAGTAACTGCAGTTTAAGTGGAATTGTAATCTTGAGCTGCAACTGCAACTGCACGCCTGGGCATTAAGCACAAAGACATTAGGTATTCAAATCATTTGTGAGTCACTCGCTCAGTGCCCTCCCCCTCCCCCTCCCCCTACCCCACCTCTCTCTGCAGTCCAAGCACACTCTGTCAACTTATTAATTCAATTGCCTGGCATTTTCGTGAAAATTGCCATCTGTGTGTCGTCTTGAGCAAATTTGCATAACTGTTGCACCTTAGTAGCAACATTGTCTCCACTCTCTCTCTCTCTCTCTCTCTCCCTCTCTCTCTCCGCCTTTCTCTCGCTTGCTCACTTGCCAACTAATTGCTTTTCTGACAGTGTTGCAGGCCAGCATGCATACAACTTTGCCAACACTGGCAACAATTTGGCCGGCAATCAAATTCAATCAATTTAATCAAGCAGCATATACAGGGCGTATGCGCAATGTGTGGCAGCTGCCGGTGGCGCCTCGTGTTAATTTTAACACGTTACGCACGTAAAACGCACAGGCGATGCTAAAAATACCTATCATGTATATGTATACAGTAAATGTACTTTTATATAGCTGCCATAATATCGAGTAACAAACGCCACAAACACAAACACACACAGCTCACACACACACACACACACGCACACACACACACTCAAAGACGCACAGACATTTGATACACACACACACACATGACTTGAGAATAAACTTGCTGGAAAGGAAGGATGTTGCCTCTGGCTAAGACAAGCAGCCTAGACCATCCAGCGGGGGCGGTGTGAAGTGTGGGCGTGTCAGTGCTGTATTGGGATATGGGTCTGGGTCTGGGTCTGGGCCTTGGCTACATAATAAAGCAGCCATAAAGCAGCCAGCAAAACGTGCGAATAACACGTACAAATGAACAGTTGTAGGGACAAAACACTACGTTACTTATGCTAACTATCGAATTACGGGCCACAAATCAAAATCGCTATTAAAACGCCACAAAAAGAAAACTTTTTTCTTGAAAGAGAGAGTCTTAAATATGTATTTTATGCAAAATATTTCAAAAAATTTTATGCAAATGTTTTTAAACATATATAATATAGAGAGTGGATAAATAGAGGCAAATTAATTGAATAAATATTCTGGAGCCTCGTAGCAGTTCCTACTTCTTGAATATGCCTTCTTCTAAAAAGCCTTTCGCCTCCAGCTGGTTTGAATGATTTCCATACTTGATTTAAGAGCTGAGGTATTTTACTAGTTATAAAGTAAGAATAATAATAATATAATAATATAATAAATATACCATAAAAATGACAAATTCTTGTTTTTTTTTGTTGAATTAATTAAAAATAATTTTTATATAGAACATAATTTTCAATAATAAATTACTAATTCTACCATAAAAAAAAAACAAATTTAAATTTTGTTTTTAAATAAATTTATAGTAAATCTTATATACATTAAATTGTTAATAATAAATTTAAGAAGTTTTCACAGTGAAAGCGTTTCAGTTTTTACCTAGTTTCATATTTCAACAATTCACAAATTAATATTTGAAATACCTTTTTAATAAATAATGTATTCATCAATAGGTATTTCATTTTAATTCAATTGATTCTATTTTATTTTAAGTTAAGTTATGCTCTTAAGCAAGTTCAATTTTAATTCAATTGAATATATTTTATTTAAAATTAAGTCATGCTCTAAAGCAAGTTCAATTTAACTTTTGCCACTATACAAAATATTTGTAATTATTTTTTCAATAATATTTTTTGTTTATTTTTATTGCTATTGTATTTGATACGTCTAAGTAAATCTGAAGTCTGCTGATCATTTTTGCGGTTCGCTCTGCCTTTGGGTGTTAGCCAATTTGTAATTCGCCAGCGAAAAGCCGAAATTCAATGGGAAATTCGTATGCTGAACACGCGCGTGTCTGACGAGCGATTTGCTGGCGTTTTGCTGGAGCTGGAGTTCTCTCACTTTTGCGAAATAATAAAATACATGCACATAAATAACACCAGTCAGCTGAGCATGGTCGAAAGTGCCAAGGAAAACATGCACTGCCAAAAAGAAAAACATGAATAAAAAACAAACAAAAATGATATAAAGCAAGCACAGAAGCAACAGCTATGAGCAGCCCGAAACATTCAATGCATTTGGCAAAAAAAAAAAGAGGCTAAGGCAGTTGGAAAATAAATGTAAAGCCATGTAGGCAAGTGTAAAAGCATGCCAAGCGGAGAAAGTAAAGTAAAGTAAAATTCACACACGCGCCACAATTCTTAAGCCATTGAGAAGAGCGTGAACTTGAATTGATTTGCTTAGAGAATTTGCTTTACATATACATACATACATACATACATATATAAATATATTTATATGTGTGGGTATATAATTTTTATTGTTGTTGCGGTTGTTCAGTTGTTTGACTGTTTGGCTGTCTGCCCCTTGACAGCAGTAAAAACGACGTCATAATTATAACGAGCCAACAATTTGTATCTTTTGGCAGTGGCAACAGGGCGTATGAGCAACGAGAACAACACACAGGCTGTTTATGGCCACAGAACAGAACGCGTTAAATTTAAAGTGGATGCCAGCAGAGAAAAAGGTTAAATGCAACCGTAAAATGGCAGATCACACATAAACACACAAGCACAAAAAACAGCAAAAAATAAAAAAAAACGAGAGCATAAAGTGTCAGAGGGGACAGCATTGGGAGGGGCGTTAGGGGCGGATAAGATTTATGAAAAATTGGCTTTTGTTTGGCCACAGCGGGTCACAGGCAAACAAGATAACATAGACACACTCCTGTGCGTGTATGTGTGATGTGTGTGTGTGATACGTGTACGTATGTAAACTGAAATGAAAATGTTAAGTTTATGCTTAAAGTTGAGTTTTTTACACTTCCCATACAGCAAATCGAACTTGAACTTGTTTACAACAGCTTCCCAATTAACCATTCAAATGTAGGTCCTTTTGAAAAACGCTTAAATCAAGTATGTAAAAATCTAAATCTAAATTTATTTGTGTAAATATGTTATCTTATTTAAATATACTACTTACATTTTTAGAAAAATAAATTCAATAATATTTAACTTTTAAATTTGTGTAATTAATAAACCAGTCCAAATGAAGTAATATGTAGAAATGTATCATTATTTTGTATTTATGCATATTTATAAATGCAGCATAATTTTATTACATTTTTATAAAAATTAAATATATTATATAATTGTAAATGATTTAATAATATACAATTTAAATATATATTATTATATCATAATATTTATTTTGTTGTAAAAACGCGAAAAATTCAAGAAATATATAATATACAAACAAAACAAAATTTGTATTTAAATAAAACAGCATTCCCGTTTAGAGTGCGCTTAAAATATGTTAAATTGTTTGTTTGAAATTATTTTCAGTTTCCAAAAGAGTCATCAATAACCTTTTATTAATGTTTGTCTAGCTTCATTTGGGATAAATCAGGTATCATTAATGTTATGACCAATATTATGTTACAATCGGTTAATGAAAACCAAATTTATATATGCCCAAAACAATTATCGAATATTTTAGTATCTGGCGTTTGTTTGCTCTCCTTTTTAAATTACTACTTCCGTTGTCAGTATTGTGTTTATTTTTGTTGTCGCGAAACATCTATTAAAACAAATAGTTGGAACTAAAATTCTAAGTGTAGCCAGAGCAAGACGTGCTTATTGGCCTTGTCAGTTTGAAAAAAATAAAATCAAAGCAATGTCATAATTTAGAATTTATCTCTAGCGAAACGCATAACTTGACCACAAATAAACAAACAAAATCTGGCCAAAAAACAAACGGCGGGCGAGCATGGGTTAAATGGGTTAAAATGACAACCGAATTGAGCACAAAAGAAAAAAGAAAGCATACTGCAGTCGCACGTCTAAACAATTTAAGACTACGGTGCTCGTTGGCCTTACATTTATGTAATGATTGCACATTTTGTATTTGGAATTTGGAATTTGTTCGGATCTCGTATGCGAGAATTTTGAATTTGGCTTTGGGCATTTAATGGGCTACAGGCCTTTATTACACATGTACAATTTGTACAATTTCACATTGTTTATGTTTATGTTTATGTATTTTAATGCTGCAACACAGTTCTTCGTTGTTTTTTTTTTGTTTTTGGCAAGTTAAACTGGCGCCGGCTGGCAGCTGCCTCCGCCTTTGGCTCAGTTGCAGCTGCAACCTGCTTTGGGTCTGGCACAATATCAAAGTCAAATTGTGTGTGAAATGCTTTCAGCTGTTGCCAAATCAAAAAACAACGACTATTTTCGGGTTTGTTTTGGAATTATTCGCAGAAACTAGTAAAAACTATTCGAAATAATATTTTTCTACTTTATATTCTCGACTGTATTTATACCCATAAGTAAACACAGCTCGCGCTACGCGCTAGTCGGTACAGTATACAATTTAAAATATTAAAGTAAATTCAACATATCACTCGTAATTTTGAACCAAGAAGAAATTTTAAAAAATTTATAGCTACTACTTAATCTCTACTAACTACTGGAGAATATGTAGAATATGTAGATTGATTCGTATCTCTCAAATAGGTCAATTTATTACCTGCATACATTGCAAAAAAAAAGCAGTTTCTTCTCTCTTAGTTTTCGTAAATCGAAGCTTCCATGCAAAGGGACAGACCAACGGCCAAATGGCTATATCAGATCAGCTAGTCGTGCCTATCAAGAATATATATACTTTGTGGGATCTGCCACGCCCGATTTTACCTTACATTTTTAATGAGTGCAGGGTATAAATGTGCTGTGCAGTAATTAGTTGTGATCTGCTGCTGGCAACTAAGCGAATAAACAGCTATTAATTAATCTAACCCTAAGTCTATATGACTTTCAGAACTTTGACACTGTCTAGAGTGTGAAGTTTGAGCAGCTCAAATCTCAAATAACTTAAAAGACTCAGCCCGGCACTGGCAAAAGTCGCGTGTAATCCGAACTCTTGAGTCTTGAAACACAGGCGGGAATCCTTTTGGCTTGACGACCAGTTCTCGCACCTGGCATCGCAGCTACGTGCGAGAAGTTTCAGCTGAAACTTGTTGAAAAATTGCAAAACGTTAATCAAAGTTAAGCGGCGGGACGACGCCAGCGTCAGCGTCAGCCAAAGCCAACGTCGACGTCGACGTCAAAGTTAATTAAATTACAAAGTTATTTAATACCTTGGAATCGTTACCGTTAGCTTCAGCAAACCAGCAGACAGCCGACAGCAGACAGGAGCAGCATCAGTCATCAGGAACAGCCAGGAGTTGTAGGACTCAGGCAGCTGCTGCGCTTGCTACGTGTGGCACTTTGAACTTTTGCACCCTTTACCCTTTGACTCATTTGCTTGTTGGGCCAAGGGTCAGATGAATGCGCAAGGGAAGAGAGGAAGAGGGGAGAGAGGAAGTCAAGTGAATCCCCTAGAGAACGTGTGTCACTTTTAAATGAAATTTAATTGAAATAAATAAAATTAAAACGTTTATTTATTGGTTTTAAATCTAATTAACAAATTGTTATTGCCTAATTAATTATATGTTTTATCATGTTTGCGATATCAGATGTTTTCTTCATACCATAATGAATTAATTACTGATTGTTAGATCGTTTTTCAAATTCAATTTGGTGCATATTATTCATAACAGACATAAAATGGGAAATATTTGCATCTTAAGTTGTAATTGAAATAAAGCTTTATAAATGAGAACGACGATAACATAAAAATTAATGTTTTTAAATTATATACATATATATAAATACACATATACCACGATACCTTCAGCTGCCCTAAAAATTTTTAGTAGATAGAAAAGGATTGGCTACTTATTTTCTCATTTTCCTTTTGCATTTTTATAAAATTTGTAATCTTTGTAATCTTTGTAATCTTGAGCAGACCGCTATGTCGGGTGCCTACCAGAGGTAGAGAACTACCTGGTATGGTACTATCAGCACTATCGATGGTTGGGAAGGATTTTTCGATAGTTTTCTAGGACGCTTTGCCCATTAATTGCAATACTTATAAATACAAATTGTGTACTAATTTTATAAAATACGCAAGCTAAATAAGAAATAGATTATTATTTCAATAATTAAGTTAAATACTCAAAAAACGGATGTAATTTTTTGTTGACTTCTGTTTTACTTATAATTCGTAGAATTAAACATATCGAAAACAAACGATAACTATCAATGGTTTGGGAAAAACTAATGCCGACTGTCGATAGTTCTCCACCTCTAAAATGTGTATTTAACTACATCTTCGGAATTACCCTATGTGTCCATCTGCAACACTTCTTCGTGGTCATTTTCAGATGTTTCCATTTCCGAACAATTTTCGCGGACGTTGTTTTCATCTGAGGTACTCGCCTTGTATGTGCTTCCATCCTGGTTAACCACCATTACGGAGTGAAAACAATTTTGACGCCCTTGAAAACACAGGAATTAGAGATTTTTGAAAATTGTGAAATAATTACGACGACTTACAGTTGAGAGATCGCTCATATTGGATAGTAGACTTATTCTTGGCCCGGACCTCTTTTAGGGTCCTTATGGAAAAGATATTAACATTGTGGGGCATATTTTCTCTGACCACTACCAAAAGTAATCATTAGATTCTACTCGATTGACATATGGTCAAGTAACTCACGTTCATCAGATATGTCATATGGAATACTTCCGTCTAACATGGCGTAAAATAGTTCCTGATTCGACTTGTGCAAATGAATAGCTTCATGGATAGTTCGCTTTTGCTTTGCATGATGATCACGCCCTTTGCTAAAGCCTATATCCACCGCATAACGTTCAACGGTATTCCTATAGGTATGCGCACTGGGTAATGCCCCTAAATTATCGGGTGCATGATCAAATATACGATTGTATTTTTTTGGTTGTAGATTGCTTTGAGACGCGATATGCTTCGCAACACCCTTTTCTATCTGAACATCAAGAAATTTCGGTGCTGGCCCCTTGTTTTTCAATAGCTCAACCTGCAAATCCTCGAATTGGATCCCCACCATTCCCAAACAACGCCACACATCATATTCGCTTGGTGTATGGCGACCCGCATGTGAAGCACCATTCGAAATGCTGATTGCCAAAGCGCGGAGTTCTGCAAATCGGTTTATAGAGTAGGGCATCTGAATATTTAATGTTTTTAAAACTTACTACTCCGAAACGCTATATACAGCATATCTGCCGCTTCGGAGTTGTCCAGCTCGCAGTTCTTTTGCTGCAACATGTATCCCAATACGAGCTTTAGCGTTATTTGACCGGTGTCCATTGTAATACGAATCGAATCAGCAAATTATTACGGAAAAAATCTGAAAACAGTCGCAAATAACTGTGCTTAGTTTAGAGCTTGTCGATAGTCGAGTCTGTCACAGATGCTTAACTTAATCGATAGAGTTACATTAATCAATTTGTGTATGTCATTATTACCAGTGTTGTCAACTGTTACAATTCAAGCGTGCAGAGTGGCCAGATTGTTTACAGTTTTGAAGATTAGTTCATTTAGTAAATGTAATCATGGTATATATTTAAGAAAAACCATAGAAAATTTGCATATAGCCCCACGCTTTTCTGCCGGTTGAACTACCATTATTCTACATTGATTTTCCATTTGTTATTTTCCCCATGGCTTTTTGCTTTATGCTCTTTAGTTTGCTTAACCTCTTAACAAGTTTGCATAATCTTTCCATAATGCTGAACACAAGGGTCAACTCCAACCACACCCCCCGTTTCGCTGGCTAAACCCCAATGCCAACAATTAGCTAGCGATACGCTATAGCCGCCCTGCCTCCCAGACTTCCCGCCTCCCAGACTCCCCGCCCAACAACAAAAAAACTAATTAAAATATTTTCGCCTGACGATCGCGACAAACTACAAAATGCTTAACATTTGTCTGCCTTGAACACACACACACACGCATAGGCACACGCAAAGCGTAAACTTAGTCTACGTATTCATTTACGTTAACGTTAACGTTGACGTTAACGTACAATGTCGCATCCGCTCTTAATGAGTTATGCAAATATTTGTAGCTGAATCAATTTCCCAGAAACCAACGCAGCCACTTCTGTTTAAGCTGATGCTGCTGATGCACGATGACAAAAAGCTGCAAACTCAGAAACCACAACGAATTGCAAATACACTTAGATTTGATAAATATATATAATATATATAATGTACAGTAGAATCCGGTTATAACGACGCCGCTTATAGCATCCGTCCGGTTATTGCGACGAAAACTCGATGGTTTGGTTGGTCCCCATACAAACTTATATGAAACGGCCTCCGCTTATAACGTCTCCGCTTTTAGCGACAAACCGCTTATAACGACGAGATTTTTCACAATTCAACCGGATATTGCGACGTGCCAAACAAAAAAAAAAAACTTCAAAGAAGAAAATTTGATTTCTTTAACAATGCTAAAAGAAGCAAACAAAATCATGGATTTTGTGTTTTTTCAATACGAAAAAGAAACAAAATTATGGATTTTGTCTTCCGGATATAACGACGTAAAATCGTCGGCCCCTTGAAAGTCGCTATAACCGGATTCTACTGTATTAAATTTTTTGTTTTTATTAAAAAATTAATTTGTTTTATTTTAAAACCTATTACGAACATGGCATCCATAAAATAAAAAAAAATTTTTGTTTGCTCCTTTCGGATAGTGCGTCTGTCGGATATAACGACGTAAAATCGTCGGTCCCTTGAATGTCGCTATAACCGGATTCTACTGAACATATAATTTATATATAGAAATAAGTTTTTACTGCCAAATCAGCTTTTATTCCCGCTGTTTTCTGGCTGTTTTTAAAAAGCTTTTGCTAGAACATTTGTGAAACAGCAGAAACCGCGAGTTTTAGCTTTTTTCAAAAAATAATTCAGCTTTTGTCAGTTTTTTCTTTAATTTTACAAAATGTATACCAAAATAGCAACAATTATAGAACTGTTGTCATTATTTTGATCGATATTTGCCCATAACACATTTAATTAAATCCCAAGAATAAAATAGCTCATTTTTTTTAGCTTTTGTATGCTCTTTTGGCAAATTTCGGATTTTAAAAAGCCCGCTCTCATACTTGTATGAATGGGCGTAAGATCCTCTCACTGCTTCCCAACTGCAGGGCGGCCGAGCCGGCTGCTGCCCATCTCTGCGAACGTACAGCAGGCCAGCATGCGAACTGCAACTTGCCAGACTAAATTAATTCGTTTCGCTCAAATTATGCAAGCTTTGTGCTAAAACTATAATACCCTGTAATTTGCTGGTATACAGTAGCCTTAAAAGTCAACAAGACAGCTTGTTAAGTGCGTTGCAGCTAGCAGAATGTGTGCGTATTGTGCCTAATGACAAATTTTCACAAGCCACTCAGAAGAGGGGAAGTTGGCGGGAAAGTGCGTGATGTTGATGAGGGGGCAGAAGAGGGAACAGACACCGCAATGATGCATTGCACACGTTCCACAGCAGTTGAGTTGTTGTTGCTGCGGCCACTGGAGGCGGCAATCATTCATGAGGCATGAAAAAACAACAACAACAACAACAACAACAGCGACGAGGTTACTGTGTCAATTGAACTGCAGGAGCGCGGGGGGCGTTGCAGGGACGGGTGGGGGGAGAGGTAAGATCGTTGCAACCGCTAAAGTATTTTAGATGCAGACGGCGAGATGCGCGAGCTGTGCATTAGTAACGCCCAAGAGGCTGCCGCAATTCAACAAATTGCCCCATGCCGCAGCGCCGCTTTCCCCATGCCCCATGCCCCATGCGGCATGCCCCATTCCCTACTCCCCACTCCACTCCAGATTCGCTGTGGTCGTGTGTTGTGGGCGTGCGCAACTGACATTTGGTGCTGAATGCTATCGGGATGCGGCATCGGCGACGCAGCCGCAGCCGCAGCACAATGCCACAAATGCCCCACAGGCGGCAGTTGCCGCTTGTATCTCAGATCAAAATTAAATCATTTCGCTTTATGCAAATATTTTGCTTGTCCCTCTGTTGATGTTGATGTTTATGTTCATGTTCTTTGTGCTACTGCACCCATTTGTTGCATAAATTTCATTCATAATTAACGAGATGCGTGGCAAGTTGCTCGACTAGGCCTCGCCTCCGCTGGCAAAACAAAGTAATTGCCACAGCGAGATTGAGCCGTCTCTGTCACTGTCCTGTCCCGACCAGAACAGGCTAATTCAGACGATTAATTCGATAAGCTGGCAGCTGGAATTGTGCCCGATGCAGGCAGCGACAGCTTAACAAACCTGCTGCAAATTGATTGAGCGGCAGATTACTCTAGAAGTCGGCTCTGCTTGCCTCCAGTTGTGCCTCTGCCGCCGCAAATTGCTGCAACAAATTGTTACAGTTTTTCTTTTTTTTTTTGGCTCTACAGATAAATCTATTGAGTTACCCAATTGGCTGCACAGTTGCACAGTTGGCCTGGCCAAAAGCTATAACTGTGGCACGATCTGCCAACTGCAGCTGCCACAGCCGCACAAGGGCAGCTCATCGATTCGACCTAGGCTCTTAAGACTCAGACTGCAACTTGCAACATTTTGACTTACCAGAACTCAGAGTTCATTTGTCTAACGGAGTTTCGCCAAATAACAAGACAGGTGTAATCAAAATCGTGTCTAAATTAAGCGCAATCGTTTACCTATTTTTTTTTCAACAATCCAAAATTAGGATTGCAATTCTTAATATTTCAAGAACAATTTAACTATGACAGCAAGAAAGTTACACCTCTATTATGCATCGCTGACACGTGCCGATAAATATATCGGTATATATATATATATATATATATATATATATATATATCAATATAATACAATATTACTATTGATTTTTTAATTGATAATTATTGATCAAAGGTAATAGTGTTGCAATGTCGATAATATCGATAAGTTGATATTGAAAGTATCAACAAGGCACTAATCGAAAGCATTGAAAATATTTCTTTGTTTTTGTTTACATATTTAAACTGTAAATTTTAATTCAATAATGCATTTTTAAATATTTTTTTTAACATTTAAATAGTTAACATTTTAAAATAAACTGTTAAGTTGAAAAACATCACTCTGTTTTTGTTTAAATATTTAAATAAATAAGGAAATTCTATTAAATTAAATTAAATTTATTTTTTGTTACCTAAGTTGATACATTTAAATAATCTCTTGTTTAAAATTAAAATGTATTTCTGTTTTTGTTTAAATATTTAAATAAATGAGGAAATTCTATTATCTTTTTTTTTATATTGAATTAATTTTTTGGTACTTAAGTTGATACATTTAAATAAACTCTTGTTTAAAATTACATTTTTTTTCTTTTTGGTTACTTTGTTGTTTTTATTTTGACAAATTGTAATAAGTTCACTTAACCCAAAAATGATCTATTCCCTTACATTTGCAATTTGCGTTTTATGCAAACTTCGTCGTCTGCTTTCTTATTCCGCATATTTTGCCACAGAAAAGAGACTTCTATAAATATGCCATATGCCGAAATGTAGCTGCATTTGCCTCATTTCCATTTGCATTTCTATTTCCATTTCAATTTGCATTTCCATAGTTTTTTGCCGCACTTTTTTAGAGTGCAGAATTGCATTTGATAGCTAAGTAGCGTTTGCTATAAATCTTTTTGACAGCCAAATCATCTCTTTTTTCCCCAACTTCAATGCTGACCTATTGAAGGCAACAAATAGATATGCAACGCCTGCAATTTGTTAATGCCACAACAGAAGCTGTGGCCCAAAATAAACAACAGCAGCCATAACATGAAGGCTGTGGAGCAAAGTCCAAGCGGCTGCCGGACATTGCCGAATGGCAGCCTCTCGAAGTTGTCACTGGCTTTGACATGCATATATCCCCCCGATCCCCTACTTCCATCCTCCTTCCATCCTACCATCTTATCCGTAAAGCATCTGAAATTTCTTTCATAATTTGCGTCTGCACATTTCGTTGTCATTCCTCTGGCTGTTGCTTTTGGTCGCTGTCTTATCGCTCCTTCTTCATATTCTCACGTTTCTCTTGCGTCTGTTTATTTGTTATGCGATCTGGCTGCTATATGAAATATGACGGATATGAAATGTGGGATATGTCAAGCTCAAATTTCCCACACTGTTATTGTTTCTTCGGCTTCTTTGGCTTGTTCTTCGGTGTGTTTTTGTTTGTGCAACTCTTGGGCGTTGTTTTTCTTTACTTTACTTTTGCCTATGCAAGTGAATTTTCATAATTATGCTTAGAATGGTTTTCAGCACGAATTCTGCATGTGTTGTTGACATTTTTCAAGTGGTATCGTCAACCTGCCGCACTACAATAACGAGAAACGAGAAATAGCCAGAACAGCTAGAAAATATCTGTGCATAAATTTGCCGCCAGCTTGGAAAGTTGATTTGAATTTAAATTTCAATCGAATATTTTGCTCGGCATCGCATTTGCTGTATTTCTTTTATTTCCACTCTCTTGTCTCCACTTTTTTTCGCATTTCATTTCGTTTTTGGCAAAATTGAATTAATAAATGTGCTCTAAGTCTGGCATTTCTATACGGGCCACTCCCAATAGACTCGACTATAAATATATCTGCCCTTAATTCTCTTTCTTTCTCTTTTCGCATTTCTTTCGTTGTGTCCTCGCTTTAATTGCCATTTTGCATATCTATCAAAACACTCTGAAGAGGTTAATAAAACGCAACACACAATTGACAAATTCTTCAATTTTATTTCACATAATTCTCTATTTTTTACGCTCTCTCTCTTTTTGGGGTTAGAAATTTCAATTAGAGCCCAGCACACCCAATTTTGGGCAATTAAAACTAATCAAAAATGCCTGTGGGCGTTGCCACCTGGCCAGACATTCGCTGGGCGTGGCGACGCCTTATTTAGTCAGCGAAAGGGAAAGTCTGAGTGTTGTCTAATGTGGCGACTGTCTGCTCCATAAACGACACAAAGTTTCCTTCGCAATATTCGATATATTTGCATAAATGTGCCAAAATGGGAAAACAAACAAAGACGAAAATGTTGCAGGAAACTTTGTTGCAACATGGAAAAAATAACTGCTAAATGGCAAGTGCCTCACATTGTGGCAAAAGAAAGGAAAATAATCAAATTCACTGCACTGGCAACTCTGTTGCTGATGAAATTTTAGCTGGGAAAATAAATGTTGAGCTTCATTTAAAAACAGTCCTATCAAAACAAGTTCGTTTGTGGAAAAATAAAAGCCATTTGCACTTTGTTAAATTGTATTTTAGTGGTGGCTAGAATTAGTTGGAGCTCGCAGTATTTCGTAGATTATTCTATATAGAAAGTTTATTGTCCTGATTGAATGACAAACGGTATTATATTATCTTTATTTAGGTGCACACTAAGAGAATTTTTATCAGTTAAGCAGCGAAAATTGGGAAGCTAAAGTTAGACCAGTGAGAGTTGTGCCAGCGAGAGTTGTGCCAGCGAGAGTTGGGCCAGCGAGAGTTGGGTTAGTGAGGGTTGGTATTTAATCAACATTAACGCTGCTAAAAATGTTGTTGTTGAGTAAAACTAGTCTTAGTAGTATCATAGTTTATATTGTAAAAATAAATGTATATTTAACAAAATGAAATTAAACTAAATTTAATAGAAACAGCTAAATGCAGTTTTAAAAGCTTTTGAGTTGGCCTTAGTGCATTTGAGAGTTTAAAAATGTATTTTATTATATAACAAGATATTTAAGTGCATAATAGGTAATAGAAAGGAAATCCAAAACTCACTTTATTTTTATTACGAAACGAGTAACTGTAATTCTTGTGTTGAACTCACCAACCGTTTTATAGTTTTGCACTCCCAATACACTTAGAACCCGTACTGCTTTTCACTTAGTTTTTGGGGGAAAATGTAGAAAAATGTTATGCAAGTGAGCGAACGGAAGGTTGAAAAATCTTTAAGCGGCTTAAATGTATCAAATGCTGGCTGAGCTTAGCAAGTACAGAGTGCTATGATGTACACTGGGTGTATATTTTTTTCACATTTGTATGCCCAGTTAACAGTTTTTTCTTAAAGTTTTCGAATGCAATGCGGCTTTAAGTGCAGCCGATCAATTCAGGCAACTTGAAGTATTTTTATGGAATTTTTTTCGAAATTAACGCAAATGATATTTCATTTGACAAGCCACAATTCAGCTCGGTTTCAATTTTATTCAGCAACTACTCGTCAGCTCGTCAACATGTTTACAACTTGCAATTTACAATAACTATTATTATTATTATTATTTAAGTGTTATTGTCGTTTGGACCGATGTGACAGCTTGTCAGTATGCGCTTTTGTTGTACAATTGGACATGGCTTCTGTGGTCACAGTGGTCACAAATGTTGACCGACCACTGACAAAATAGAGATGTTTGTTGGCGGCTTTTCATGACGCAATTTGGCGCAAGTTGGTTAAACTCATGGCTTTTTGTTCCCGTTAACAATCGTCATTAGCCATTAGGCGATCAGCTGACAGGAGGCAAAAAATAAAAATAAATCGTGCAGCTGAAACTTATACACCAAATTGCCTAAAGTAATTGGTGTCTGGAATGAGCCATTACACTGAGCGAAAATTGTAATCTAACAAGCTAACTAACTGAATTTTACTCTCTCTTTCGTTGCAGCTAAACCAGTTTTTAAAACAACAGCTCAGAAAGTTTGTTTGAGGTAAGTTAACATATAAACTGAATTATTGTATTAGATTTTTTCACCTCAGTTGCTTACGACTGCAGCATTTCTAACGATTGGGTTTCAAAAATATTGCTCCAATTTATCTGTTATGAATGCCCTCACCTGGGCCATAGATTCTCAAGTTTTTCGCCAGCTTTCCAAGCAAATAAGCCTGACATTTATGCCATTCGATTCTTGACAACATAAAGCCACAAATCTGCCCGTTTTACCCCTTGAACCACATCTCCAGTTTCCCTGGGTTTCCATGTTTATCGCTCACATTTCGTGGCGATTTACGTTTATATTTTCATCTTTCGCTTTTTACAGTTTTCCATTTCCATTTGCACTTATATTTGTATTTATTTTACTCCACTCGCCACATTTATTTATGTTAATTTTCTTCCACTATCGGCACGTGTATTTTTTTAAACGTGAGTGACAAAAATTCGCAATTTGCATATCGAGAGGAAAAAGTGAGACACAAAACGGGGGAGCGGAAAATACGAGTAAGGCGTCCGGTTACAGATAAGGCTGTCCATTCACCAAAGTGGGCGTTACGCTCCAGCTGCATAATTCAATAAAATCGAGGGGAACATTAAAGTGGGGTTCTGAGTGCCGGAATAATTAATAGATCTGCTGTGTGAAGTGCTGCACACTTGAGCTGTACCTTAATGCCTTTTTAAGTGGTTTTATAGCTCAATTATTTTAATAGTTGTTGCTGTTAGAGATTTTCTATAGACTGCATCCTTTGAAAATGGGTATGGAAGGGCATAAATATATTTATAACGGACAAAAGAAGGCGTGACAGGGCCCACATAGAATGAAAGTTTATTTTTATTAGAACAAAAAACTAAGACGAGCTAGTCTTGTATACAGATAGACTGTATATTTTCTGCAGAATATCATAGTATATTTGTTAGATTTACACATATTTATTTAGCTGGCTTTAGCAAGTTAAGCACACATGATATAGAGTTAATTAACCTTAATAAAATAATAAAAGTAAATAGCAAAGTGCAGATACTAGTAAAGTAAAGTCAAGCAGTGCAGATAACCTAAGATTTTGTTAATTAAATAAATCTAGAGCAATTTAAATCTTCATCAAAATGCAATAAAAAATGTTGCAACTTTTAACTCTTATCTCATAACCGTTTAACGGTATCGCAGGTAAATCTATGCGCAAAATGAAACTATTTTATCGGCCATTTATAGCACTTATCGCAACTGTTACGTGGCTACCAGATACCCATTGGCACAATTGTGACGACGTCATACGAAATGCAAACATTTGCAAGCTTGGAACAATGGCATTTACTTTACAGTTTCACATGGCGTATGCGTAACAATTGTCAATGTTGCCGCAGCCACAACAATTTGTTGAATGCCCCACATACACCCAAAATGTATATATAAATAAATATTGATACGCAGATGAAACGTACATTTATGAAATATTTATACGAGGCCACAATTCAAATTAAAATAAACTGAATAATGAATACGGACGGGATGACTGTACTTGCCACTGATAAGAGTTTTGCCTATGAATGATTCACTAAGCTCTGATACACACCCAGCTGAGTTAAACTATGAATTTAAGAGCGGATTGTGTTAGTCATAAATAACCAAAGGTAAAAACAGCAAAGTTTTATATAATTTGCATGCAATTTACTGTCAGTTTGTTGTCAAGTTTGTGTCTTGCCAAATACGTCGCTCGAAGCGGCTTTTTGATTGCTTTGGACGTACAAATTTGATTTTCGAGCATGATTTTAAGTATTAATTTCGATTTCGATTTAGATTTAGATTCGTGTTGTAGTATTTTATTTTTATTTTTTTGTAATTTATTTGTTTCAAGTTGTGAGACGCGCAACCAATTTTGATGCTTGCCTTGGCATTTGAAGCCAGAAATTTAAATGAATGTGGCCAAATGGGGCATAGAATAGCACACTTATTAAAAAGCCCACACACAGCGACAAACTCACACAGATACACACGCACACACACGCACACACACTCGCAGTTAATGTGTGTTGGTCAATAAATTGATGCAGACTTTGCATAGAGCTCCTCCATTAAGTCAACAAAGTGCGGCAAATGCCTGACTGAGGCAGGACCATAAATTACAGCTAAACGGAAATAATTTTCCAGCTAAAAGAAACGCCAAATGCAAATGCGAATCAAACTGAAAAACATTTGAATTTGTATTTGTATTTGTGTTTGTGTTTGTATACCCTATGCTTTGACAAAGTACAAAAGGGTCTGCCAAGTTAGTGCACATGATCAAAGCACCCACAAAGCATATGTATTCTTGATCAGTCGATATAGTCATGCCAGTCTGTTCGTCTGTCGAACTATCTGTAGTCCCTATAATAATTTAAATCTCGCAAGCTGTAAGAGCTAGGGATATTACTTTTGGTATGTAGATTCTCCTATTCTGTATACTTGTTAAGTTTATTTTAGATTTGTGATACCTTTCCCCCTCAATCATCCTTTATACTATCGACAGAGCAGCTGAGCAGCTGAAACCATTTTAAAGCTACTACTACTAGGATAAGAAACAGCAAAGATATGCAACAGACAATTTGCTCGACTGTGCTAGGGGCAAGTGGTTGTGCATAGCTTCCCTCTATGTGTAGTGATTATCGGAACACAAAGTGCCGGTACTCCTTCTATCGGTTACGTCCGACTGCAGCCTTGCGCCCGACTGATCAGCCCCATCCTTGCTCGTTGTGTTTGTGTTTGCGTCTGGCAAGCGGATTTTCAACATGTTGGCAAACAATTTGGCGACATGATTGAGCATGGACTATGCACTGCAGGATTATAGCTATCCTGGCCATATATCATCAGATACACACACATGCATTATCTATATGTACTACTTGGTTTGAGCTTGAGCTCTGGCAAAATGTCTGTCATTATTATGGCAGGCCATCTACATGGCATATATGAGCAGTTTGCCATGCCCTTGGTGCGTGGCGAGAAAACTGTTGAGGCTGCAAATGATTTGAGGGCTTGACGCGTGTAATATGTCTGGCCATTTGCTGACGGGCTCTACGAGCCAAACAAGATAAAACTTTTGATTTATTGTTGACATGAACAACAGCAAACAATGGCAACAGCAGCAACAGCAGCCATGCCTCAGGAAGCGGAACTAACTACTCGAATGCGTGTCCTACACCTACAAACCAGCTTGAAAGTGGGGGTATAGAAGTTTAGATTGGACTTGGGCTGCATTTCACTCAACTATATTTCTCGGCTGCCCCCGGGGGCGTGGCAAGTGTCAACTGTGTCAGAGACACGCGCTGAAAATTTGTTGACCCAAGTAAGCGTAGGATCAACAGCTACAACAAGTTGCAAAACAATGCAGACCTTATGCTTGTCCACTTTTGGGGTAAACGCTTTTCCGGTGCTTTTCCAAGTGAATTTTCACATTTTTCTCAAGCCAAGTTTTTGTGCGGCTGTTAATTTGCGCAAATATTTGCCATAAATTAAAAACCGCTTCGTTTTACATTTTTGCGCTCAGCTTTTCTTGCGCTCGTTTCCTTTTCGCCTTGCTCAAATAATTAATGGAAAATATTTGATGATAGCAACAGCTAAACACATATAAAATTCAAGTGACATTTTGATGTCAATGCAAACAGAAAAATCCATAAAAAAACATAAGGCAAAATGCCAAACCAGCAGATACCCTGTATTTATTTTGGTTTATTTTTTGTAACTTGTGCTATAAATAGAATCTTATTACTTATTGCTAATATTTATAAATTCATTTAATATGTAAATTTTGATATTCAGCAAATTAATTACAGGCTATGCCAGCAACTGAAATTGTAATCGAAACTTTTTGCTAGGCATTTGCTTTAAACATTTACATCATCGGCGTCGAGTGAATGGAGATTAAAGAGGCTGGGGCAACAGTTCGGCATAAATTCAAATGCATGACATCACTTGAGAGCGAATTGCTATGGCTGCTATAATATTTGCCAGATCTGTTATTGTTATTGCTAGTTGTAGATCAAGTGCTATAGACGCTGACGTTGTCATCGTTGCTGGCGCCTGCGCTCTATATGCAAATTTATATGCTCCATGTTGAGCTCACATACGTTTAAAATGCATAAAGCCGCGTCGATCGAGGGGGAAAATCACTTTCGAGATAGACACTTGGGTGCTGAGTACGTGTTTGTAGTCAAAGTCAGGCCTTGTCTGATTGATGCAGCTGATATTGCTGAAAATTATGTCATGCTCTGAGGTAGAACTTGAAATTTTGATTTTTGATGAGCAGGTAAGCAGCCAGTACAGTTAGCGTTAGCTTAGCTATGTGGAGCGGAAATGATTGATAAGTGGGGAAGCTGCTGATGCATGCAGCATTTGACGGCACGGCAATGAGACGAGAAGTGTTAAGTCGAATTCACAGAATTTGGGTAGGGCTTAAATACCACAAACGCACAAACGCTGTGGGAACAAGAGAATACCAGAAATAAGCTCAACTTCAGCTGGTTTGGCATACCCCATGTCAATTTATCAGGCAATTGCCGCTATAAGCTACATATATACATTGTTCGAAATTCATCAACTAAACTCATTAAACAACTTTTCGAAATTAATTTCAACTTGAGCAAAAATGCCGTAGCAAAACTTTCAATACGCTTCAATTCAATTAAAAGTGCAGCCTCATGGCGTATGCGTAATGTTGCGCATACGACCCAAGGGCCCCAACTGAAAACAGATTGCGTGCGTTTTAGCCAAATGTAATATATATAGCACAACAGTCAAAGAAGTGAATCTGCAGACAATCATGTGTCAGAGCCAGCAACAATAACCAAATTGAATGCAGACTATTAACAACATGACTTTTGCTATTTGCGTTTTGCCCTGCAACTGTTGCAAATGGAAATGGAGTAGAAAGAACTCAGCTTGTATTGAAGTCAGCTCAAGCTGTAACTGTTGAGCATCTGATAAGATTGATACAAAGCCAAAGGCAGCTGATAAACCTGGCTACCAAAGGCAGCAGATGCTAGCCCAGCAAAGGACTTGCATGATTTACGTGACTCTCAGCAGCTCTATCTGCACACTCAGCTCTTCTTCCTCCTGTCTGTCTCGGGTAAACTCAGGTAAATTCCGGCAGTTGGCCGTAAGATAAATGCGAAGCGACAGTCTAGAAATATCACAGGCAAATACAACGCACAGTGGTTAAACCTCTAAATTTAGAGTGCCAAAAGGAATTTAGAAGGGTTTTAATCTTCGAATTTTAACCAGCTTAGTGCAACCATTCTGAATGTTTTGACCAGCAACAAAACGAAAAACGGATTTAAAATGGCTAAATAAAAACGAAAAACTGTGCAGATGTTGTAGAAAGAGGAAGAAATATCTGAAAGATTTATGATAAATGCATAAGGATTATAAGAAATTCAGAAAGATCAACACTTTTAGAGTTTCTCGATAAAGGCAAAAGCAATATCATTTCAATATTTAATATTATCCTCTCCTAAAATAAATAAACCTATATAATAAGTACATATTTCAATAACCTTTAAATGCAAATTTTTTTATATATTAATGTATACAAATTAAATATTCTACAAACATGCAAAGAAACACTTTATTAAATAACAACGAGAAATATAATTTAGCTATTTTTCGCTTTATAAAACTAGATATTTGGCAACAAAACTTAGCTATGATCCCGTAAAGTTCAGCTTCTAGATGTCGAATCGTATAACAATTAAGTTATTTTAAAGCTTTGACTTTTATATAAAACGCATTTGCTTTATAAAAATATGTATGTTTTTTGGCTGCCTAAATTCGTGCATTGAGCCACTGTGCAACGTTGCAGCTGCAGATGTGTGAAAATGCGTTTAAAACTGTCAAAAGAAAATGGAAAACGTTTTGCCGCTCGTCTAAGCCCTGCAGCATAATTCGCAAAAAAAAAAAAATTCTGCAAAAAAGGCAACTGAAATATGTTTGGCTGCAGTTGAGCTAAGCAAATTATGACACAATTTGCAAATGTCATAACTACAGGGTATATGCATAGCAAGCACACTTTCACAGGGTAGCTCTGCACATGCAATATTAATGAAATTAAATATTATCTGCCAATTTGTTTGATTTCTTTTTAGCTTAGTGCAAAATACAGTTGCGGTTTTGTTACGCCACAATTTAAAATCAATAAAATGCGCATAAATTAATTAAGAGCGGAAATACAACTACAGCAAAAAGCGCAAAAAATAGAGATATATTTATAAACTATACTCTGTAGCTATTTGAAGCTATTGATTGTGGATATATTTATACAGTTTATACTTTATGCACACGATTGTTTTTAATGAAACCGCAAACTGGTATTTAGTTAAACATTTATCTAATTTTCAGTGTAGCTTTTTCCGGAATTTATGTTAATTTTTTTTTCAGTTTTTTTATCAGTTTTTTTTTTTTATTTATCTAAGCTAAAATTGCGTGCAACTTAATTAACTACTTAACAAATACCCGTTTGCTTTAGTTCTTAACCGTTTTGATTGAGCGCAACACCATTTCTAAATTAATTTTTGTTTATGCTGAATTCGATTTTGTTTTGTTGTTATTTTTTTGCGGTTCATTTCAAATGTTGTAAAGAATAATGTCGACAATTTGTTAGCTACTTGAACCGGTTCCCTCAGCTTAGACAAATACGTAAAAAATAAATAAAAACAATTCACCATGCAGAAGATTTTTTTCGAAGATTTATGAGGCAGCTGTTCGCATTGAACCCGAGTTAAGAGGTTAAGACCAAAAAGATACTGTATTTCTTGTTGCTGCTTATCGCCTTCTATTGACGATTGACGATTGACGACTTGACTGCATGACTGATTGATTGGATGCTTGAGTCTGGTGGGTGGTTATCTCAATTAAGCAACCACTCGGCTGGCTTCCTAATTCTGTAGAGTGCTGATTGAACGATCTCTTCTTGGAATATAAATTTGTTTACATTTATATTTATTAATAATTTTTGTAAATTTATAAATTATGGCTTTTGCTGTTCGAACACTTATAAAGTTATCAAAAGCTGCAGATTAACTGCCATAATTTATGCTGTTCCTCGAATTCTGCGTGCGTCAGTCTTAGAATATTCGCATTAATTTTAAGTCGTTTTCAAGGTTTGTTTTTAATGCTCAGCCAACTAATCAACTATTTAGTTCCAGTCCAAACACGCCCTTAGCTCATTTATCAACTTAAAGCACGACTTTGTTCAAGAATTTATGTTTCAGTTTTATTCTTATTTTATTTTTTAAACAAATTTTCGAACGAGTTTTATGCGTGCGGTTGAGAGTTGCTTTTTTTTTAAGATTTAATTTGAATTATTTCTGCGCAAAAGCAATAAAAATAAAAGGGTATGCATAAAGGGCAGCGAATAACATAGGTATACCCTGTACAAATTGAGCAATAAATAGAGCGTTTGAGCTTATCAAATGTTCAGCTTAATTATTTTGACAAACGCTGTCTTAGAAATATAATATCTATGACTCTATGAGCATGATTAATTAAATTTAATTTATAATTCTTTTACTGTCAATAAGAACGTAAATATTTAATAATTAATTTTTCATACAAAATATTTGTTTAAGATTTATTGCAATATTTACTTTAATTTAAATAATTATATGTTTTCCTTTGCATTAGAATATTTTTTTCTATTTTATTCTATTTTTTTTTTATTTAATATGTATTTAATCTTTGCGTACTCTGCTTTCATATTACCTTATTTTGCTGCCTTTACAGGGTATTAGCTTTTGGTAGCAGCAATGCTGCTGCTGACGTTCCACTCATAAAATGTGACTTCCATAAAGCTTTTGGGTCTGTTGATTGATTTGATTTGTGCGAGTTTTTGTCATTTACTGGGGCTCTTTTACGATTTCGCTTCTCCGGAACTTGTTGAATTTTCAAAAAAATCAAATTAAAAACACATTTTCGCTGGGACCTACAAGCAACAACAAACATATAAAAAAAACAAGCTAAAGAAAAACGCTAAAAGAAACAAACAGCCAAAGTGATTTCATCGCAGCTGCATGCCCGATGAATGCTGCGATAAATCCAGCGATGCTGTAATAATCAAACAGCCCAGCCACGCCCTGCAAGTTCAAGATCAAGGTTAAACAGGCAGATAGGCTGAGCAGCAGACAGACAGATGGACAGAAAGACAGACACACAGACGGACAAACATCGAGTGAATTAGCTAGATAGATATCTGTGAATTGTCATCGAATGCCATTTGAATGTTGTCGTCTCCCACTTGGAAGCTGCATGCAAAAGGCGGCCATAAATCAGTCAAAACGCCCACTGACAACAGCAACAACAAATGGAACAACAATAACTGTTTCAAGTATGAGTGAATTTACGAGTACCCATGGTAGTTGTGGGTGTTGATTGGGCTGGCGTCTACTTATTGGCACATCAAAACAAATGTCAAGCTGTAATATGCATCGCCTTGGCACATTGTTCATAATGTACACAGTGCAAAATCAACAGAGCGACAGACAGTTAGACAAATAGCCAGACAGAGAGACAGACACATAGAGATACATATAGACAGAGAGATAGAGAGCCATATAGACAGACAAATAGACAACAATTACAGTGCGAAACATAGGCTAAGGCCCATTGCCAATGTCAAGCCATGTCCCTATGTCTCCATGTCTCCATGTCTCCATGTCTCAGTCGTCATCATTGTGGAATTTGTCGTCAAATTGTGCCTCGAGCTGCCACTAGGCACAGCAACAATCACAACTAGAACGGGCGGAGCAAAATAGTCGGACGTGCTCGACTGTATAATACCCTGTTCTCTAAAAAAACAGGGTTAATCATTTAAATATATTTTAACAAAATATCATACGAAGCGCAGCAGCAATGCTTCTTCTTAGTTTTTTCTCAATCTCATGCTATTAGTGGCCAAGCGATTCAAATTTCTGCAATATTCTTTCTGTAATATCTTCGATGTTTCTTAACAGATTTTAATGCGCTTTGCAGGATAGATACAATTAATGGTAGGCAGTATATTCTCTATGGAGAAACTTTATATTGTAAGAAGCCATTTCTTACAATAAAATATATAATATATATATATATATATATAATATAATTAATATATTAATATAAAGGATAAAGACATAAATAAATAAATATAGTTATAAATACATATAAATGCACATAAAAAACCAACGCATATTGACACATTCAAAACTAATAGAAATAATATTATAAACACTTCAACTCATGTTATAACTTAGGCAACTTTAAGCCCCATGCACCGTATAGGGGTTAATCGACGCACTGTATAGCTCTTTCACTCGCACTTACATATATTAAGGGAGTTTGCCGAATGGACCACCCTGTATTATTGCATCATGATTGCATCATGATGATGTCAAAAAGGCATGAAGTCATGCGAGAGCCTCCATTCATTGAGAAAAACTGGAGATAAGATAAGATAAGAAGGGAACCGAAGATGCTAAGCCAACGGCCTATAAAAGGAGCGGCAGCAGCTGAGAGGTGCAGTATTGCGAAAGCGCAGCTACAACCGAGTGCATAGGCGGAGAAAGTATAAGTAATAGGTAGAAAAGCTAGAATTCAGTGGATCAGAATATCTTGGTAGCCGTAGTATTTGTGCAGTGTTTCGTGCCAATACGGGCTGCAGCTAGCCCCAACTAAGGAGCGCAGATCAGCGAGTTTGGCGAGACTGACGAGACTGACGAGTAAACGAGCGAGTGCAAAGTAGCCGCACGTGACTTGGCGATTGCCCAGCGGGACGAAGTACTTTGACGGGCTGTATTACGGGTAAGTAGGCGTGCCAACACGGGCTGAAAGAAGCAAAAGGGTAGCTCAATCAGGAGAACGAGAGGCAAGAGCAAATACGAATAACATTGTTAAACGAGAAACGAGCAATAAAAACAAACACGAGTGGAAAATCCTAAACAATTCGGTGTTCTCATTTATTATCGCAAGTGCTTCAAATTATAAATTTGTTGTAGGATCCCATCCAACTGAAGTTAGCGTAGGCTTAAATCGGCCAACCAAAAGGTTTGTTACAATATGTACAGTATTACGCTTGTTATTCGATTTTTATCGATTCTGCCGTCCAACTTTTGAAATAAACTTGATCTGACAACTGTACATATCTATCTACATTCCAAAAATGGCTGCTCTAGATCTTATAGTTTCCGAGATCTATGCGTTTATACAGCCAGACGGTGCTAATCAAGAGTATATATAAATTTAGGCATCTACACGCCTCCATATGCCTGTTGCATACATTTACACAAAGTTATCAAGCCAGTTTTCACTCTTTTGCAGTAAGTACAGGGTATAACAACAACAGCCACAGTGTCTGCCAAAGTTGTCAAGCGAGTTGTGATGTTTTATTGTTGTGTTGTTTGGTTGTTGTGCGTGTTGCCAGCGGCAATTGACTTGGAACTGCGAGTACAACTCTAGGCCTAGGCCTGGCGGCACTTTTAATTTGTGTGCCTGTTATTCGGAGGCATGAATTACTTTAAAACACAAGGCAACAACAAATTTAACAGCAACAAATTATATATGATTAGCCGTGGAAATGACGTTTCGAGTCAGGAAAATGTCATGCGTTCTGGCCAGAATGGAACTTACATAAATGGCTCAATTATGCGACACGCGCTTCGCCAGAGAGAAGAGCAACTTGATATCTTGTAGTTGTATTTATTTTGTGTTAAAATTAGTGTTATTATTAGTTTGGCTGGAAACAAATACACCTCTAATTACATTCGCATAATTGTAGCTCTGAAACTTTATCAGCTGGAAGCGGGCACTACACGTGGCTGGCCTTCACAAAAATATATATATATTTAAATAGTATATTAAATTATATGTAAGAAAGTTTTTCGCCAAGTTTTTATCCACATTTTTTCAATAAATCTTATCTTATCTGAATTTTGTTTAACCTAATTCGCTAACTTAACTTACAAATGACGCACCTCGTGTAAACACAAATTGACTCAGAGCAAATAGTTTGCAATTCCCAGAAGATGATATTCCAAATGTACATGATATACGTATTAATTTTAAAATATATATGGGCATTTCCACAGAAAGGTCCACCGGGGCCAAAAAATTAAAATTTCTTAAAAATGATATTTTTAACATTTTTAACATAGAGAAATATTAAAATTTAACAGATTTGAAAATATCTATTATAATCTATTATAGTTTTCAAAAAATTCGAATGCAAAGTCGCGAAAATGCATTTTTTGTCATTTTGACGTTTTTTAGGGCATTTTTTTTTTGAAAACAGCTTCTCAAACAGAAGCATCATGCTCAGTCATTTGTTTTCAAAATCACTCCTGTTATGTAAAAATAAATAATTCCAATTATTTTTGTCAATTTAAAAACATTATAACCATTTGTTCCTTAAATACTTTCCAACAACAACAATAACAAAAACATACATAAAAATGGTCACGTGCCAAATGTCACGTTACAATTTTTTTAAATTGAATTAAAAAAAAAAATGCAAGTCATCTTTGAAAAAAATCATAACCATTTTGAAGAGGCATCCATGCACAAGAGTTTAAAATTTGTTGCATTAAAATATTGCCACTGGATTCGCTAATATTGGCGATTGAATTGGTTGACCTCAAATGCCACTACCATTTTCTTCCGGTGACAAATGTCTTGAATTTTTCAATTTTCTTAAAAATGAAAAGTTACCCAAAATCAATCTTTCCACCAATGAAAGAGCTAATTAAATGCTATATGTTAAGCCTTTCAGAAGAAAAAAATATCGCTTCCTTTTAACCGTTTTTTTACTTTGAACGCGTACGAATGTCTTGTGCGCGACTGTGGAAATGCCCATATAGTATTTACGGATGAGTAATAATTGAACAGAATTTAATATTCTTAAGTTATTTTATTCTGCTGATTTCATAAAATAAAATCCTCGTATAATACAATCTCTATAAAAATTTAGGTAATTTTTTTCAATACAACATTTTTTTCCTAATTTATTTTAAATTACTTAAATTTCACCCAGAAAATATTTCTTTTAATTAATTAATAAATTGAAATTAAATAAATAATACATGGAATTTTTGTGCCCGCCTAAAAGTATGCAAAAATAAATTTAATTTTTTCTGTTTGAAGAATGATAAAAAATAAAATAAATAAATGTTTAACTTTTGTATAAATCTCATTCAATACAGCTGTAGTTAATTAATTAAAGCATTAAATGCAAATGCGCTTAAATCAATTACTACATTAAATATTTAAAAAAGAGCTACTTTTGTTCGGTTGAGCATTTAAACATGTAAAATAGATTAAAACACACAAAAAGCTAATCAAAGCTTAGCGTAATGACAATGATTAAGAGCTTAATTTAGCACAGCATATTATATTAACTGTAGGCAGTTTAAGCCAATTTATATAGTTTGTGTTTGTGTGTGTTTGTGTGTGTGTGTGTGTGTATATGTCACACCCAATGGACCAAGGCAAATTACCAGGCATAAATCATCAGCATGGCAAATAGAATGTAAAAAATAAACAACAATGGGCAGTACTACAGTAGCCGAGGCAATTTATGAAAGTGTTAAGTGGCATGACAGACAAGACACGGGCAAGGAGAGAGAGGTGGCCAAATGCTTTTTTGTGGCCAGTTAAACAAGCGTTAAATTTGTTTATGAATGAAGTGTTAATAAATCAAACAAATCTGTGCAAGAATTTCTGCGCTAGCTTAATTTGTCTCTCCTATCTCTCCCTATCCCGCTTTGTGCGTTGGCGTTTGCGACGCCTCATTTATCAGCTGGCAAATACTTGTTAGTGGTTTTTATTTTGTGTTTTTTTATATATATATATAGTATATACCCTGTACATAAAAAGAGATCAAAAAAGTATACTAAGTTAGTGCAAATGAAAAATATGCACATCATCTAGAAAATCGCAAACTATTAAGCTTAAGATACCATTTTTGTTATGTAGGTTTTTAAGAAACCACTCTCACCCTCGGCTAAATCGAGTGAATTGTCCGTTACATATCTTTGCTGTTTCTTCTTTTATTTATTTATAAGCTTCGCAAGCGTAACTGCTGTAGTTTTCAGTAATTAGTAGACAAAGGGGGGATTTATCAAAGATCTAAAGCCAACTTGATCTGTTTTGCATCAAGGGAGAACCTAGCTTGCCTTCTACTGTCGCTTACGTCCGACTGTAGCCTGCCGTCCGACTCATCCGCCCCTTCCCTACTGGCTTTTGCATAAAAATATATATTCGTATACATTATGATTGCGATGATAAACGCGCGAAATGCGCAGAGTTGAAAAAGTTCAGCGCAAACGAACAAATGTATTCACATTTATCTTCACTCTTTGCAGCACAAAGGCGATGCATAAGGTTGCCAACTGAACTGAACTGAACAGAGCGGAGCAGGCAAAACAAATTCAATCTACAGCAACTGCAGCAGACAACAACCAAGGCAGCCAGAAGCTTGCAACATGAGCAGCAGTCGGAGCCGCAGCCGCATCCAAATGATGCTGAGCTGCCTAGTAATTACCTTAGGTTTATGTGAGTAAATTGCGCATACGTCGCGTTGCACAACACAGAACTTATAACCCATAATCCTCTTGCTATTCCTGCATAGTGGCACACACCGCAAGCCAGGCACAGGCACAACTACACACGAGTTCATCAAGCGCCGGTGTCAGCTTTGCTAATGGCCCCTCACCGCTTGCAGCCAACGATGTGGCATCCATAAAGCCGCACAAGCGCCGCATGTACGGCATGTGTCCGCCACAATTTGAGCGCGTCGGCATGGATTGCTACTCGCTGGTGTCGCAGCGCAGCAGCTGGCTGGAGGCGCACTTCTTCTGCAAGGACAAGAACGCCAACCTGGCCGAGCCCACGAAGTATGCGGATCGCAAGCTGAAAATCTACCTGCAGCGACAGGACCAACTCTCTGGAGGTGAGTGCAAACTGTGGCATAAACAGCCCAATTCAAGCGGAAAGTGAATAAGCGTTGCCACACTTGTTGTGGCAATCAATTAGCGCTAGAAGTTTATATATAATGACAGTTTGTGAACAGAATAATAAAAAACACTTGTTGCCAAATTTAAATGAAGTGGGACCGAGTAAAGCCACCGAGAGTTCGGCCGACGAGAGTACTGCTAGCGGGAGTTCGGCTTACGAGCACTTGGCCAGCGAGAGTTGAGCCAGCGAGAGTCGGACGAGCAGAGTTCGGCCGACTAGAGTTCTGCCAGAGAGAGTTCGACTAACGAGAGCTCGGCCAGCGAGAGTTGAGCCAGCAAAGAGTGGGGCAAGCGATAGTTAGGCCAACGAAAATTGGGCCAGCGAGATTTCGGCCGGCTAGAGTTCTGCCGGCTAGAGTTCTGCCAGCGAGAGTTCGGCTTACAAGAAATCGACCAGCGAGTCTTAGACCAGCCAGAGTTTAGCCAGCGAGAGTTGGGCTAGGAAGAGTTGGGCTAGCGAGTGTTGGCAAGCGAGAGTTTCACATTAATTTAATGGCGAAGTTCACTAGTAGAATATATTGAATAATCAATAATAATATTTACATATTAATATTAAATAATAATATTTAATATTGGTACCTTAAAGTACAGAAATATGTACATACATATATTTAAATTCCCGGTTTGGTGTATGTGCTATGTATGTATGTATGCCTGAGTCACGCTTTTTTGCGCGCTCTAGCACTTGCGCTTTGCAAATCCGATACGAAAGAGAGCTTACTTAAAGAGAGAGAGAAAGCTTTATTAGCACAGGCCCAAGCTACAGGCATGTGTTCGTGAGTGTAAGCGGTCTAGCTGTTGCTGCAACGGGATCTTAGGCTGCTGTCAGAAAGCTTACGTGCAATGACAGAGGAAGAGAGAGAGAGAGAACGAGAGAGAAAGCTTTACGGCAGTGGTGCCCAAACGGAGCATACGAGAGAGCGCGCTCACACATACGACCTGGCTCTCCCCATAAGCAAGAGCAACAGCCCTATGCTAAAGAGCAGCGAGAGCTATGCAGTGGGCACCTCTGCTTTACGGCGTTACCGATCAATAGGGTAAATAAGTTCGCTCAAAATGCCGTTTTAATCAGTGTGTGTGCGACTGTTGCGTTGAGCAGAAGTGCGGTGAGTTGTAGAAGCCATTTAGAAATTATAGATATACCAGCTCGTGGGGATTTAGGTAAGTTTGACTACGTTGAAAGCGTATTTCCGTAAGACGGAAGAGTATGTCATCCATAGACTGCGAATATTATTTCATTCAGTAAGAAACTAATTTGGCGCCACCCTTAGGCATTAATTTGAGGATGGCCCAAAATAGCATAGCATATTTCGAATGGTTCGGGCTACAGTTAGTTAAGACTAATTATATTTTAATTAATTATTATCGTCTCTTTGCAGAACATGATCCCATTTATATTGGCGCCTCCTACGACCACCACAACAAGTTCTGGCAGTGGAGCGGCAGCAGCCGCAACCTGACCTACAATGCCTTCAGTCATATGGATCCGACGTACGTATGAAAAGATTCGCCAGCGGGTGAATTCGTGATTTGTCTATTTTATTATGCAATGAATGTTTTAATGTTAAAAAGCAATCGAATTTTAGCTATGTGCAACTTATCTCCAACAGCAAGCCATTGGACAACAATTGCGCTGTGTACGATCCGAGTTTGAAGTATCGCTGGTCGGCGCGCTCCTGTCCGGACAAACTGCGTTTCATTTGCCAGCACAAGATGCCCAAGGTCAGCGAGGCGAATCGCTACAAGATCTACAATCGTTGGAATGCCACATATCCCAATTCGCTGGCCAATGAGATCGTCTTGGAGGTAATCGATCAACGTGGCCCCGATCGCAGGTAAGCTAAAAGAGCGGAAAAATTTATTATTAGCAAAACTTTCAATTAGCTTTTAAGCAGAAGACGCACCTTAGGCTGTGGCATCCGCAGCAGCCTGAAGACTTGCCTCAGGCTGTTGCTCTTTCTGCTGATTGGCAGCTTCCTCGTTGGCCAGATACGCATCCCAGTTGCTTAAACGCTCCTGCGCCTCTGCAGCGGATTCATCAATTCTGTGTGCGTGCAAAATACAGTTAGTTTTCTATTCAAAGTTGGGTTCAATTTCTGCTCACTTGTATTTGGTTTTGCCATCCCAGTGCGCGGCGCTGAGCTGGCGCTGTCCAAAGTAACGACCCTGCATCATTTGTATAACCAAATCCGCTTCCTCGGGTGTGCACATGTTGATCTGTGCAATGCCTTCCGGATGACGCTGCAATTGATCAGATTTGTGAGATATGCATATAAATATTAGAAGAGTTTTGACTCACATCATAGATGACCACTTTGCGCACCATGCCGCATTTGCCGCATTCGTCGCGTAGATTGTTCTGATACTCCAAGATCAGCTCCACCTCCTCCTCAAACAGCTGCGGCGTAAACAGATTTTTAATAATTACCGTTTTCTCATTCTTGGAGCGTTCGCCGCGCATTTTATCAGGTCGCCAGTCGAATAATCTGCAGGCAGTAAATTAATTAATATATTTTCATTACGAATTTATATGGAAATTTCAATTCTTGTACTCACTTCTCTTTGATTTTCTGCAACTTTTCCTTGTCCTTCTTCTTGCGCTTGGGCTTAAGCGCCGGATTGTATTCGCCTCGCATCTGAAACTGCGCACGCTGCACGCGTATCTTCTTGCCACGGTATTCTGATTCATCCAGAATTTCCAGCGCCAGCTTGACAGATTCCACCTGCAGAAGATAAACAGATGGAAAAGTGATTAGTGTAAATGAAATATGTGTAATCGTGGTAGACCCCAAAAAGTAAATATTTTCTACATCACAACTACGAGCTGAGTCGGAAAAGCCGTGTCCGTCTGTCTGTATGTCTGTCGATAATAACATCGATATCTCACAAACTGTAAGAGCTAGAGGCATCATACCCGCTTTGTAGGTTCTCCTATCGTGCAATCCGATCAAGTTTGTTTTAGATTGTTGATAGCACCCTACTTTCCACAGCAAATCGAAATGAAGCGTGCGTTCGGCCATCGAGAGTTGGTAAAACGAGAGTTGAACCAGAGTAAGAGTTAGGCCAGCGAGAGTTGGGCAAGCAAGAGTTGGGCCAGTGAGAGTTCGATCAACAAAAGTAGGGACAAGCAAGAGTTAGGCAGCGAGAGTTTGTCAATCGAGAGTCCATCCATCGAGAATTCGGCCATCAACCAAAGATAGTTCGGCCAGGGAGAGTTCGCCGAGAAAGCGACACAGAATCCCCCTTACCAGTTCGCTTCTATGGTAAGCGAAGAAGTCGCCCGCTGGTGGCTGCGGCGCTCTCTCCAAGCATACGCTCATACAACACAAAGTGCAGGGTCTCCTACTGTCGGTTACGTCCGACTGTGGTCTTTCGTTTAACTGAACTGCTCCGCTTTACTGGTTTTCTAACTGAACGTTTGTTTGGAAATACCCATTTGGAATATTTGTAGTTTAATGCGTATTTCCATTGCAGATACAATCGTCGTGTCAAGGCCGAGGGCAGCGCGGAGGCTATGAACATACCAAGGCGTGGTCCGGGCAACCGTCGCAATCCCCACCGCAATCGCCAGCAGCAGCAGCAGCAACAGTCGGCGCATCCCAACGACATCAACTATCCGCATCATCAGCAGCGTCCTCGCAAGCGTCCACGCGTGAGCACCAGCACCCAAGCCCCCGCTCCGCTGATCTACGGCAATGAGGTCGCTCCCTCCGCTGGCCCAGCAGCTGCAGGCGGTTCTCAGCCCCAGATGACGGCCTACGATCGCAAGCTGCAGCGTCAGCGGGAGAAGGAGCGACGCAGGCAGCAGCGCAAGCGCGAACGCCAGCAGCGTCTGAAGAAGGAGAAGCAGGAGCGTCGTCGCAAGCAGCTGGAGGAGCAGGCCAAACGCAAGCAGTGGGAGGCGCAGCAGCGACGCCAGCAGCAGCAGCAGCAGCAGCAGCAGCAGCATGAGGCAGAGACACCGCAGCAGCATGAGCCGGAGAGCGAACCGGAGGCGTTGCGTCAACGCGCGCTGGAGGAGCAGCAGCGACAGGAGCGGGAGCAGCGCGAGCAGCTGGAGAAACAGCACCGAATGCAGCAGCAGCGGGAGCAGAAGGAACGCGAGGAGCAGCAGCAGCGCGGGGAGGAGGACGAGGCGTTGCGTCTGCGTCAGGAGCGTCTAGAGAAGCAGCGCGAGCGCGAGGCGAAGGAGCGACGTGAGCGTGAGGAGGAGCTGCGCAAGCGCAAGGCGGCGCAGGAGGAGGCCGATCGACGCTATGCGGAGGAGCGGCGCGAGGAGGAGAAGCGCATGCGGGAGGAGCACGAGAAGCGCGTGCAGGAGGCCAAGTTAGAGGAGGAGCGTGAGCGACAAGCCGTGCACGAAGCCAAGCAGCTTGAGGAGAAGGCCGTGCAGCAGCAGCTGGAAGAGCAGGAGCGTCAGCGTCTGGAGCAGCTGAAGCGCGAGCAGCAGGAGGAGGAGAAGCGCCAGGAGCTGCAGCGCATCGAGGAGACGCGTCGCTTCGAGGAGCGCGAACTCGCGCGCCTGCACGAGGAGGATGAGCGTCGCAAGGAGCAGGATCGTCAGCGTGCCCAGGAGATTGCGCATCGCGAGCAGGAAGAGCGCCGCCTAGCCGAGGAGGAGGAGCGTCTGCGCGAGGACCTCAAAGCGGAGGAGCAGGCGCGCAAGCAGCAGCTGGAGCGGGAAATGCAGCGTGCCGAGGACGAACGCAAACAGCGCGAGGAAGCCGAAAAGGCAGCCGAGGCGGCCAAGGCGGAGCAGCTGAAGCAGCAGTACAAGCAGCCCAAGGAGGAGGCCGACGCCCAGGTGGCAGCCACGCTGAAGAGCAAGCAGCAGGAGTACGCCAGCCGCATCTCCAAGCTCAAGCCGGAGGATCGGGAGCGATTCTTGGAGATGCGCAAGCAGCGCAAACAGATGCGCGAGAAGGCGCTGAAGGCGCAGGAGCAGAAGAAGCTCAAGCGGATACAGGAGGCCATCAGGCAAAACCAAATGCAGTAAATCTCACACGCACACAGATACACACCAACACCAATGCAAGTAGAAGCAGCTGAAGCTGAAGAAGAACAACAACATATCGCCAACATCCGATTGGGAGTTGCATGCCACATTGCATACTTTTCGTCTCTTCGTTTTCTCATTTGATTTGATTCCGTTTGTTTTTGTTTTCTGTCTTTGTTTTTGTTTTTGTTTTTGTTTGATGCCTTCGAAACTCACGCAAAAGTATTATTTACAATAAATGGATTGAAAGAAAGGAATAACACGAACAAATTCTGGCAATAGTCGTGCGCTTTTTTGTTGCAAATATTTGCAGATATTTGAAAAGGCAAAAGAGTCTTCGAGCTCGATGTACAGCTACACTATACATAAATATATATAGTATATATATATGGCTATATATAGCATGACATATGATATGACATATGGTAAACATATAGAACTAGCATAGACATAAACCCACACACCCACAAACCCACACACCCACACACAGTGTTTCCTTAATGAGCAACATAGCAATTACAAATAGCAAACAGCATTTGAACCACAAGTAGAATTCAGAGCTCGCTCCAAATATACGAAAAATCACGGAAAATACCTCTGTAATGAGAACAAAAATTTGATTGAGCGTAACTCTCGAGTCGATCTCTCACCTATAGCTAGAAACGAAAATGCAACTGCTCAGTAGAGCTGGGATCGCTCTTTACGATCGATTCACGTCTAAAAATCGATTTAATCGATTAATCGAAATAAAACTGGTAATTTCTATTTGCAGGTAGTCTGAGAGAAAAATTGTAAAATCGATGCTTACAAAAATAAATTAATATTGTTTGAAAAACAAACAAAACCTGGTAAGGAAGGAGCAAATCTGTCGGGTGAAAGACCCTGAACTTTTTTTTAATTAATAATTATACCCAAATTTTACATATCTTTGCAAAATCAATTCCCAGAAAAAAATAATAAATTTAATCGCTGAAAAAAAAATTGATTAAATCGAAGCCCAGCTCTACTGCTCAGAAATCGGGAGAAAACGGTCGCAGTTTAAGCGAAAAGCTAGCCGTACCAAAACTACATTTGAGAGGTATTTTTGTTTGCACTATGTCCGATTAATGCGAGCTCTGCTAGAAATACATTATGCAATAATTGATAGCAGCACCATATCATCACAGTTTTTTACATTAAATACGCACAGCGAGTACGAGCATATTAGAGCACAACATTCAGATAACGGAAAACAATATACTAAATAGCAGGAATATTTGTTTAATCCAAACGAGTCGCTCCCACTAAAGCTAACGCCTTTCTTCCCACTCCCATTTGCCCCATTTGCCTGCCTTTGCCCGAAAGTGAGTTCGCTGCCTGTTTCCGCCCTCCCTTCTGACGCCCTGCCTTGCTCTTCAACTGATAAAAAATGAGTATAATTTTGGTATAACACGTACACACACTTAGATGTAGTCTCTGTAACACGCCTAAGAGATACTTATATTAAACCAACCCATTGCAAGGGTTGAGCGAAACTATATTGTACTAACTTATTAGGTTATATATATTTTGTAAATTTAATAATTACTGTATGTTTAAATGTAAATTTATCGTATTTTTTAATATGTACCTCAGATATATTAAAAGAAAAACTTAACGAAAAACAACAAAAAAAAAATGCATAAACGAAAGAAAATGGAAAAACAATCAAGATCAACAACAAAGTACGAAAATCTCTTGCTTTCACTTCAATTGTATTTTGTTTGTGTTAAAGATTTAAACGAAATGATGAAAAGCAATTTTTGTAGCCAAGTAAACGCATTTTAAACCAAGTTACCAAGTAAACGAAACTAACCAATTTTTAATAAATATATATATATATCATACCATTAATATATATTATATATATTATATTATATATTACATATTAAATTATAATAAACACAGTCAACAGAACTAAGGTGAAGATTTATCACAAGCAACAAATCTGAGTTTAACGTGCATCATATTATCATAATAATAATAATAATAATATTGATATTAATATTAACATTACGTAATATCCATAATGCGTATTACAATATCGATAATATTAATGCAAGCAGATTTAATTTAGTTAAACAAAGCAAATAAAGTTTTAAACAAACCACTGAGAAAAACAACAAACAAGAAAAACAAACAGAATGCAGTTTTCATCTCGCAAAATCGACGGGAAATCTAAAGAACCAAACCAGGTTTGAATCGAACATGTTGGAGCTGAAAAGTAGGCAACAACAAGAAAAGAGCTTTTGCTCGCTCCGGCGCTCTCTCAATGCAGCCGCATGGTACAGAGCAGAGGTACCCACTCCATAACATAGCTCTCGCTGCTCCTCTCGCTGCTGTTTAGCATAGGGCTGTTGCTCTTGCTTTTGGGGAGAGCCTCTCCGTTTGGACACCACTGTTACAGAGCGTCATGCAAAGAGCTTACTTTGCGTTGGCCTCTGCTGTAAGCTCAGACGTCGCTGCGTTCAGAGTGCGCTCTCAGAGAGCGATTCTGTCGAGAGAGCAACAGCCGAGCTTACGATCAGCATGCAATAAAAGAGTTTTTGCAATGGCGGCTCACTTAGTTCCTTATCAGCTGGCGACGCATGCGGACGTACAGTGACGCACATAAATGATGGCACAGCAAACAATTATAGCTTTTAAATAAAATAAACAAAGTGTTTCGTTCAAAAATATAATAAAAAAAATTAAAAGGCTAAAATAATGTCAAAGCCTTGTATAAATAATTAAAATTAATATTGATAACTTGTAAACTATTCTCAACTATGAAGCAGCATTTATATAATTTATAATTTGTTGTTTGAGAGAGCTTTAGCTATTTATTTAAAGAGTTTCTCAAATCAAGTTGCATTTACTTTAATTTTTTTGTTTGTTTACTAAAATTTATGCAATTAATAATTTATTACACGCCAGAACCGAAACCATTAGCAAATACTGAACACATATTAAATGGGCTTTCAATTTGCCAATTTGCATAGAACTCTTTACGAAGTGCCCTATAACTCTTTTATAATATCCATCATATCAACCTGTATTAGCACAATTCTTAAAAAAAAACTATGCTACCTATCTAGAGACTAGCACGTTTTCCAACTCTGCAATCGAAACCAACCAGCATATCGCTTAAATTTCCACCTACCTTAATATAATCACAGAGGCCATCGCCCTTGATCTGCCCATCCGCTTCAGCGTACAATTTCAGTTTGAACTTCTGCGTTTGTGGATCTCGCATGACCATGCCGCACTTGCCCATCAGCTCGGCGAACTCCTCTAGGGTTATGTCCAGTGGCAGATTGGATACATAGACTTTGGTGTTCTGCGAGGGATCCATTTCGAACCACTCTGTAATTAATCGATAGGTTTAGTAAAGTTTATTTCAAGTTATTTTTAATACTTACTTGGAGGTTCCTGCGCCTTGCGTTTGCCTCCGGCTGCTGGAGCTGCTGTTGTGGCCTCCAGAGGCGCATTCATGGCAGCCTGTGCTTCGGCCGTCATGCGTTGCAGCTCCTCCGTCTTGCGCTTGGCCTCCGCTGCCTCACGTTCCTCCTTCTCCCGCTCCCCGGCGCTGGTATTGTCTATGAAGCCATAGTTCATCTGGTAGCGCGCCATGAAATCGTCATCGATCTTGGGGAACCAGGCGGACTTGCTGGCATCCCAAAAGAACACGGCGCCATCCTTATCCGTATAGGTGCGATCGCCATTCTCATCCACGCCATAGACCACATCCTGGCCCGGTTTCGTTGCTGCCTGCTGCTTGGGCAGCCATTTCTGCTGCTCGGCATCCCATTTGTAGTGCTCCGTTTCGGTCTCTGTGGGATTGGGCTGCTTGGGCAGCCATTGCTGCGTCTTCTGGCACCATTTGTAGTGCTCGTTCTCATAGAGATTCCCCGCGCTGGCTGCCTCAGCCTCGCTTAGGGGCTGCCAATTGTTCTCCGTGTTGCACCATTTGTACTTCTGTTTGCTGCTGGGATCCGTGTAGATGGCGCCACCATCGGCCGCATAGCTCACGTGCTCCTCATAATCCGCAAAGTCCTGCGTTGTGGAGACGTCGTCGCCTTTGGCCTGATCCTGACCCTGAGTAGTTGAAGCATCGCCGGATGATTCTGTTTCCCTTTCACTTTTATGCTCTGCTGCTGCCGGACTTTCGCTTTCTTTGTAGTTTGGTTTGGTGGTTTCTGTGGCTCCAGTCTGCTCGGCGCTCTCCCTTTCGTCGCTTCCGCTTTGCAGCTGCTGCTTCTCCTGCTGCGTTTGGCTTTCGCTTTCCGCCTCGCTCATGCTGTAATTATAGCGCAACGCAGAAAAGTAGACTATGTTTTAGTATTTGGCTTCGTTTCTTCGTTTTTAGCAGCTAATTTCCAGCTAATTTCATATTTTTGCTGAGTTTCCTGCCCACATAATCACAAAAGGCCACACGAACGGCCAGAAATAAATTGGAAAAACGTGCTCATGACGTTGACATTGTGGTGCCCAAAGGGAAATTATATTCCTGAAGGCCTGCCAACATTTTTGCACCTTACGCTTTGGATTTCCTCAAACGCACACACACACACACAATGATTGGCAATGTGTGTGTATGTGCGGGGGGAAGGGTGGGGGTGGGTCAAGCTGAGAGTTAGCACATGAAATGCAAACGAAATGAAAAGCGCACGAAACTCCAAAAAGGCGAAAAGGCGCACAACAAATCCCATTTTCCCATTTTTCTAGTGTAAGAAAAGCGAAACAAACAACACCAAATGAAAATCCAACAAAGCGTAACTAAGAGATACTCCTTAATCGCATTTAATAGCACTTGACTAGCATCTACAACAAATAATAGCAATAAAGCTAGAGCAAGCTAAGAGTAGATTATGCTCAAGTAACGACGCGAATATACCCTATATTATAGCAGATTGTATGCTCAGCTAATGCAGCGTATTTACAGGGTATTGCCAGCACTTGACAGCAGCTGCTGAAGGTCAGGCAAACAATATACTATTTACTATACTATTTATTTTATTTTGGGGCTGTTCTTCATCGATTGCTTTGAACTCGCGCGGGGCAAGTTCAATCAACCGGTCAAAAGCCACAAATGGTGACAACTTGACTTACGTTTTAGGTTGCATGCCCTTCAAAAAAAATACACAAAAAATACAGAAAAAATACAGAGAAAATACACGAAAATTGATTTGTTAAGCTATTGGCATTATCAGTGTCTTGGGAGTTACAACAGCTGAGCCCCGTGGGCTTTGCGTCAGCAATGAAGACGTTCAATAGAGTTCAATAAACCGAGCAGGCTAATTATAACAATTCGATGACTGAGTGCAGCATTTTCCGGGTTTTTTGGGCTCGATATAAAAATATATGTATCTATAGTATGTATCGAGTCAAGTGCCCACCTCGGGCTAGAGTTCAACGTAGAGTTCAACTGCAGAAACTTTGTGCAAATTTGCATTCGCACAAGATTTGCCTTTTTTTTTTTGTAGGGGCAACAACTGGCACATGGGTCGACAGTCGGCACACATATTGCATTTGGTGGCATGCAACAGTAGCTGGTGGCAGGTGGCAACCAGGAACCATTAAACTGACACCACCCAACAGTCGCAGTCGCAGTTAGCCGGGGCTTAACCCAGGTCGTAGGTAGCCAAGTCGCCTGGACGGCACTCATAAATTACACAGACAGGCAATCGAGTGTACGAGTGCATATAGTCGTTATATTCATTCGAGCACTCGTAACACTCACCAGCCATATTCATTTTGTGCACACTCATCGCTGCCTGCACCCTTCGTGCTTCGACATTTGATATTATTGTAGGGGTATTCCGCTGGATGTAGATCATAAACAGGGTTAAATGAGATAAGCAGTTAGGTGTGCTGAGTTATTTATAGCAGCGAATACATAAATTTTTATTATAAAAGAGAAAGTTTGCAGTTATGCCAGTTGTTTAGGATTTTTTTAAATATTTTGAAAACTGAATAGTTGTTTTTATCAGACGTTTGTGGAAAAAAATTGTAACCAAATAAATGAAAAAAATCAAAAGAGCCATCAATAAACCCATCTGCATCATTTTGAATCTAGCTTTTACACCCAATCAAACTTTTTTCCTTTTTACAAACTTAATTTTAAGTTCATTTTTAAACTTAAGGGCTCAATTTCTATGAATGTGTGAAATACGCAATAAAATTAAATATAATTTAATAGTGAATTCTAGCATTATTCAAAGCTAGGAAGTCAACTCCCGGGGGGTTAATTAATATGAAACTCTCGCTCGACTAACTCTCGCTAGCCCAACTCTCGCTAGCCAAACTCTCGCTATCCAAACTCTCGCTGGCCCAACTTTCGATGGCCGAACTCACGTAGAACGAACTCTCGCTGGCCGAACACTCGCTTGTTTAATTCTCGTTAGACGAACTTTCTTCGGCTGAACTCTCGCTGGTGAACAGTCGCTGACTGAATTCTCGCAGCCTTAAATCTCGCCGGCCCAACTCTCGCTGCCGTTTGGTTTTAAATATATAACAAATAAATGATAAACTCTATATTTTAATATTATAAATATTTGTTTCAACGAAACTATTCACTTTATTCAAACAAAAATCATAGAAAAACTGCAAACTATATATTGTTTCACTATTAATGGAGTTGTTTTCTTATACCAAATTTATTTTTAGCGAGTTTCGTTGTGTTGGCAAGTGGCAATTGTGAACGTTTGCACTTAATTACAGTGCTTGTAGTTAATGCCATTTAAGAGCAATGCATATAATTTTACAGCAATTGAGTTTTGCAGCTCATTAAATAAATTGCATGAATGCATACTCCACAGAGGAGTGAGTTTGATAAATCCGTGAACAATGACAGCTGTTTACTGCCCATGGAATTGCCTTGGAATTCAGTTAGACATTCGCTAGTTGAGAATCCCGCAATAATTGCATAAGAATCGCATGGAATATTCTCAATGTGACGCAAGAAATCAATTAATTGACGTAAATTGTCTGCGAATGGGGCAAGTGAGTGTGTGTGTGTGTGTGTGTGTATGTGTGCGAATGTGGCATTAACTGGTTTTTTACGAGACGTCATAAAAAACGAGAGTAAACCAATGTGGTTTTTGGCTTACAATGTAAACGAATTAATTAGGTGAATTTCTTCAGAATATTTTGCCAACTTTGTTATGCAAATGTCAACAGGTCAGTGGGCGTGTCACGCCCACATGCTTATAATGTGTTATTTTTATACATTTCAGTTGAAGATTGGAGCACACATTACTCACAAAATGCCATTAATAGTCGCAAGTTTGAGGCCATAACCCACAAAAAAACTAACACCCGCTCTCTCTCTTCTGACATGACTTGGCCTGCAATCGGAGCAGGGTGACTCACTGCAGCTAAAAACCTAGAAAAAAAAATAAGTCTAAGAACCTAGGAGCCCAAAGGCCTAATGAGGCACAAGCAAGTGCGGCAACTGCGACGCCTAAGCAACCAGGCGAACAGCACAAAACAATTTCCATAGCATATTTATGGGGGCAACACAGCTCTGCGTCTGTGTGCGTGTGTCGATGTGTCTGTGTGTGTGAGTCCTGGCTAGAAGCACGACTAGAGTTGGCTAGAACCATGGCTAGCTTGACCAGTTCGCGCTGAAACGTACAACTGACCACAAGTGCCGCTTGGGTCTGCGGTTCCAAAACTGGCGCACGCCATATCAAATGGCGTTGTTGTGTTTTCCCAATACAAATATATATATATAGATATATATATACTGCATATATATTAGCAGTTGTTAATACATAATGCAAGCTGGTGATAAAAATTTTTACGTTTCCTGTGCAGCCGGCTAAATGCCAAAATCGATAAAGCTAACAACGAAATTTAATACACAAACTGCATAGGGTCTAAAAACATATACTAGACAAATACGCAGATATATATCTATATATAGCTATATATATAGTGCTACAAAATGGATATACCCAGCAGCGGCGCCATTTTTACGCTGGGCAAATCCCACCTGGCGGAGAATACGCAAAGCTATTTCTATATCAAAAACGATCCGGTCAAACGCCTGATATCCGGTCCGCATCAGAGCGCGGTTATATGCGGTAAATATCCATCCAACCCCAACAACACGAAACAAGCGACCCCATTCGCTGGACAAGTTAACAAGCCTCGATGTCTGTCTTTCCGTCTATCCGTCTGTCTATCCGTCTGTCTATGTCTGTCTAACTTACTGTCTACCCAAGAATTTCCGAGCAACTGCTGAATATTTCAATATGGTCAAGTTGCAGGCACAACAACTTGCCCCTTGTCTTTTATGGTGTCTGTGGCTTGTGGCAAGTCGTGTTGCATGTTGCCTGCAATTTTCCTTTAAATAATATAATCACGCAGCGCACTTTCACTTTTATGTTAAGCCCAACAGCCACCAGTCAAGTGGGCATATTAGCTGCAAGCCCAAGCGCAACATGCTGCAAATTTAGGCATTATTCCAGGCAATCTTGGAGTTATTTGTACAACAGCAGAGGGTCTTCGATATATGGGGCTTACATAACTAGCTCAAGTAGCGCTGACCAGGCACTTTGATTCACAGCAAATTGGCCTTTCGAAGCCAATGAGGTCAGCCGACGGGGGTTCACTAAAAATATGGGCCACACTCACGAAGCATATCTACACTCAGAGAAAAAACCCTAGCCATACTATATTTACCATTTCAATCTTGAATAATTTAAATTTGTTTCGCTAAATTGTTATATTTGGCACCTTAAAAACACGCCAATGAGAAAGATTTGAATCAATTTGGCGCTACGTGTTAATGAAGGATAAAGTGGGGGAGAACAAGAATAAATCGTGCTTAATTCTTAAACAAACATTCTGAAACTTGTCTACAGATATAAAATAAATCTAATATCCAGAGTTTACTTTATGAATTAAGAATTTTTAGTGACAAGACTTTACTGAGCAAAAAATTCAGGATCCATGGCAGAAATTCTTATGGTACTTTCTTAAAATTCTTATTTCTATTTTGATGAAAGTTTTAAATTAAAATAAGATTACGATACGTACTTAATTCAAGCATTCTTTGCTTTAACTCAAGTTCATTACTACTGAATTTTAAATAAATCCGGTTCATTGACTTAATTCAGCAACGATTCTATTATTATTTGTAGTTGAAACAAACAAAACAAGACTGATTTAAGAGATTTATTTTGTGGATAGAATCTCTCTTACTTTAAAAAAGTAAGTGGGAAATGTTCTTTGATTTAAATATACCTCGGGTTAAAAAATTTAAATATTTTTGACCAAAAATCAAGAATTCACAATCTTTATTCAAGTACGGACGAAACATAAATCATACTGAATTTCTTCATATTACTTCATAAAAACTGTACTTAACTCAGCATTTTCTTCATAAATTTAAGAGAAGAATAAGTTCCTTTGCCACAGATTGTGCTTGAATTAAGCACGAAATTCTTGATTTTTTCTGAGTGTAGGCAATGAAATAAAGAACAGCAAACCAAAGCCCAAATCAAGCCAAAACTAAAGTGAAACCAGCTATAACCGAAACCGAAGGGCGCTCGTAATTGAAACGTAAAGCGGGTCAGGTAAAAAACACAGTTACAGTTACTGCCACTTTTTGGACAGTTGCTACGATTTGGGGATTGGCAGTGAGCCACACACACACACATACTCCCTCTCAGATACTCACACTCATTCAATATATAAACACGCACACAATCAATAAAAGTCACAAGTTGTAAGCAACAGTAAAAATTTCAGTAAAACTTTATGTCCAAACGTTCTTATCAATTACAGAATCAGGACGTCTCTTTGTTTGGGGCGAGAATCACTATGGACAGCTCGGCATTGGAGGCCACAGCAACAAGAACAACAACAACAACAACAACAACAACAGCAGCAATAATACTGGGGATATCGTTAGCAAACCCACTTGCGTGAAATCGCTTAAAACTCTGGGCTTGAAGATATCCGATGCCGCCTACGGCAGCAATTGGGCCGTGATAATGACGCGTGAGTATCAAACGGAAGGAAGGTAAACGGCTAAGAATGACAAAAACGGAGTGAAAAACAAATGAAAAGCCATAAAGAAAAGCAGGAAGGGCAAAGCATAAAAGTAAAATGATAAGATTAAAAGAAGTTAAAAATAAAATATAAAACTAGGAAAAGATTCGTCAAAATATATGAATTTTATTAAAAAATACATTTAAAACATCTCATAAAGCGTAGTAGCAATGCGTCATCTTACTTATTGTCGCGTTTCCAAAAAGCAAGCGGAGCAAGCTAGCAATATTATTTCTTCAATAACTTTTGTTATTATTAACCGATTGCAATGTTTAGTTTTCAGAAAAGTTAGATAGTATTTATTCTGGATAATAACCTTAATGTTTAATAAAACACTTGTTATTCAATTTTGATCGATTAGAGAGTAAAGGGGGCGTGGTATCTAACATTTAAAATAAACTTGAGTCTACCTAAATGCCGAGAATGTTTGCTCTAGCTCCTTATAGTTTCCGATATCTAGACGTTCATCTAGACGGACGGACAGATAAACGGTCATGAATATTTTGCCCTGATCATGAATATATATACTTTGTGTGTCTACCAAGTATTAACCTTGTTATCCCCATTTGATGGGTAAAGGGTATCAAAAAGTCAATAACGATGTATTGGTAAAATAATTTACAATTCAGGGACAAACTACGCTATTTTATTTCATACCGGCATCTCCAACTTTTCGACTATCTATCTTGCTCGTTCTCGTTATTTTCACAAGGAAATATATATGTTTTTAGACTTTAAATATATATAAAAAGATAACTCATTTGCCAGTTAAAAGATTAAAGTACGCACTCTCACTCACAGTATCGAATGAAGTCTTCTTTACGGGTCGAAATATATTCCCCATGGACACGCACGTGGCGCAGCATTTCATTGATGCCACGGTGGAGAAGGAACAATGCCAGATCATAAGGAAGCCCTTTCGCCTGGAGGAGTTCGACGACTATTTGTCCCGGAACGAGGAGACGGATAACTTTATAGCGCTGCAGGCGGGCAATGAGCATTTTGTGGTGATGACAAGTGAGTAAAAGAATCAAATTTGTTGTCAGAATATTATAATATAAATAATCTTTATACAGCCAAGGGTCGTTTGATTGGTTGCGGTTCAAACACGCAGCAGCAGCTGGGGGATCTGGAGGCGGATTACGATGGGCATCCGGTGGAGATCGTTTTGGATGCCACCGTGCAGCAGTTTGCCTGTGGACCCGAGTCCACCTTGGTGCTGACAGCGAGTGGAAATCTGTTTCTGACCGGTCGCCTCAATGAGTTTGTGTTCCCCAAATTCACGGAGCTGCAGAAGAATCTGTCGCAGACGGAACAGATCATCTTCATGCACATCTCGAAGGCCAGCGAGATCTTCATCGTCACCAATGTGGGCAACATTTACCGCAGTTTCGAATCGCTGCGCAACAAGAGTCTGGTCTTTCAACGCTTCTACGACTACGACAGCGAGGAGAACGGCCCCATCTGGAAGCTGGTGAAGGGCTTCTCCTTCTATGCGGTGCTGAGCAAGGCGAACAAGTTCTTTACCACCTTCTCGGAGAGCGGACATCATCTGAAAACCTTTCGCGAGATATCCAAGTTCAAGAACTTGCGTCTGCTCGACATTGCCGTTGGCGAGCAGCACATCCTAGTGCAGGGTTTGCCCAGATCCTCGGTAATGTCAGCTGCCGGCGGAGCTACGCCCGATGCCCACAGCTACATGAGTCGCAGCTTTGTGCTGCAGCCCAAGGATCTCAATGGCAATGCGGAGAATCGCAACAGCAGCGGCAGAAGCCTCACCAAACAAAGCGCGGTGAAGGAGCCGGAGCCGGAAACCGATGCGGAGCAGGAGCTCAAGGCAATGGGAGCCAGCGTGGTGGCAGCGGGCACAGGAGCAGCGGCATTGGAGGTGGTGAAGCACATAACTGAGCAGAAGGATGAGGTTGAGAAGGAAATGGCGCAGATGGACTACAAAGAAACAGAAGCGGTTGAAAGGAAAGCAGTTGAAAAGGAAGCTGTCGAAGGGGAAGCTGTCGAAAGGGAAGCAGTCGAAAAGGAAGCGGATGAAAATGGCAACATGGAGCAGACCAAAGAAGCACAGACAGTTTCCGAATCCAACACAGAGAGCCCCCAAAAGGAGCTTATAGAATCCAAACCCGTTGAACCTTCTGCGCCCATGGAGAGTCCAATCTTGCATGCAACAAACGTAGCTGAATCCATGGCCAGGCTGCCCACGCCGCCTGCACACACGCCATCGCCACAGAAATCCCCCACATCGCTAAACTCGCGCAAATCTTTAGCAGAAAAGCAACTGCAATCGCAGGACAGCCAGGAGAAGCTGCTGCGTCCACGCACTCCGTATCCGGAATCGAGCGATTCGAGCACGCCGCAGACCATCAAGAAGACGCCCATACGCAACTTCTCCTACGAGGCGGCCATGGATCACCAGCACGATGAGCTGGAGCAGACGTCACCCGAGCTCGTGGATAGTCTAGACACTGTGGAGGAGAATCCACTGCAGCATACGGACATACACATCTCCACGCCCACGCCGCCCACCGAGGAGGACGAGCAGCTGGCGGTGGAGATTACCACCAGGGAGGATGCCACGGACAGCGGCAAGCTGATCAACGAGATACGCTTCATTAACAATGGTGTCGATGTAACCGCCAAGGTGGAGCAGCAGATGCCAGCGACGCCTTTGGCTGATTCCGTCGAGGAACTGGAATCTGATGGGGAGCAAACGCTGCAGCAGCTGGAGCAGCACGTGGACAACGTGGTGGCAGAGCACAAGGCAGAGGCGTTGAAAGCCAGCGACAGCGTGGGCGATGCCATCGAGTCCAAGCTGCTGGAGACCAAGAACTCAATGCTGAAGGCAGCAACGGGCGCACGGGATGCGGTGGAGGCGGCAGGGGAGCGTATGGCAACAGGCGCTCGGGAGGCTGTGGGTGCGGCTGGCAAGGGCGCACAGCGCCTGGCGGATGGAGCTAGAGATGCCGTGGATGCAGCTGGCAAGAATGCGCAGCGCTTGGCCTCGGATGCCCGGCAGTCGATGGAGCAGGTGGGCAGCAATGCCGGCAAGGGCGCCCAATGGCTGGCGGATGGCGCCAGAGATGCTGGCAAGAATGCGCAGCGCTTGGCCTCGGATGCCCGGCAGTCCATGGAGCAGGTGGGCAGCAATGCGCTGCAAGCGGCAGCCAACACCAAGGAGTCCATGGGCAAGGCGGTGGACTCGATGGGCAGCAAGTTGTCCAGCGAGATGCAGGATGCCAAGGAGAATATATCGTCGCTGTTTCAGATCAAGGCCGCCAAGGAGTCGCATGCCGCAACGACCACGCCCACATCCACGCCGGAGGATGCGGCAACCGCCGGGTCCGTGGAGGGCGAGGAGGATGAACGCACCACCGCATCCGTCAACTCCAATCACAATTCAGCCGGCAACGGCAATCGAACTGGCAACGGGAATGGCAATGGAAATGGAAATATTCAGGATTACGCCTTCGAGCCGATGAACACCAACAGCAACGCCTTCGACGTGGATCCTCTCGATGCGGTTGTGGAGCGGGGCAAGCAGGCCATGCAGGAGGAGCTGCGCGCCCTGGAGCAGCAGCGATCCCAATCCCACGTCCACAACAAGCCCAGCAAATCCGAGACGCAGCGCAGGCAGAGCACGGAGAGCAAGGGAATCGTGCAGCAGTTTCTGGATGGCATGCGACTCTCCTGCCGCAACGAAAAGGCCGTGCGGATTGAGGGTAGGCATACGAACAACAAGTCGGACGCAACCGACAGCAGCAGACGCTGTACTTTGCTATGCAAACGCATATACACATATCATTCCAGAGGGGATATCTGCCCTTTTGAGCAAATTGTCTGTTGCATATCTTCGCTGTTTCTTATCCGATCGTAGTGTAATTCAGATAATCGATGGACAATAGCTTCAATGAACCTACATATCAAAAATAGTGTCTAGCTCTTAAAGTTTGTGAGATCTAAAAGTTCATAGGGACAACTGATAGAAGGACAGACGGACAGACAGACACTGCAACCATGCCTCACTCGCAGTGACAATCTATCCTTCCTCCTCGTTCTTGGCAACTTTGTCAGGTCGGCAAGGGACACGGGAGTGCTTAGTTCAATAAGGATACTTTAGGTCATCTGGCAAATTGGAGTAATGGAGTTTCTATAGGTTCAGTAGGGACTATAATAAACCTTTTAGGTTGCGGTACGATATTCCCCCTCACAATAATAATAATAATCTTCGCTGTTTTTTATCCGATTTTAATGCAATTTCCACCATCGATGGAGAATGCCATACTTAGGTTTTTGGTATGTGATAGGTTCGTATTGAATACTTGTAGACAAGCAAATTGGTAAGGGGGAAGGAATCACCGCTTACTTCATAGGATAACGTAATACCGCAAATGGCTCTCTAGCACTTATAGTTTCCGAGATCTAGCTGTTTATAGAGACAAAAGGACGGAGGACGGACAGGCTATATCGACTCATCTCGCCAAGCTGATCAAGAATATACATAGTTTGTTTGAATTTCACCACGCCTCCTTCTGGGTGTTGCACACATTTTCTATTTACACTAACTAAACAGACCCTTTTCTACTTCTCAAAAGTACAGGGTATATATTTTACATCTTTCTCGAATGGTCGCAGTACATAACACCATCTGCTGTTGGGCGGACTCCCGCCACCTTTACTATTATTATTATTATTATTATTAACATCTTTCTCACCTGCAAACGTTTTGTTTTCCTTTCGCTTTTAACCGCCAGATGAGCCGCAGGCAACGTCGCAGGCGCCGCACCACAACAAAAACAAGGTGAACAGCGAGCTGAGCCTGGCGAACGGGCAGGGGGGGCAGCAGGGGGCGCAGCAGGCGTCGCGCGTATGCACAATTTTGTAAGGATCACGCACTGGGGCTAATTAAAGTGTGCACTTTTATAAGCAATTGCATTTGATTACAAATAAACGTAAACGTGCTGTTTTAATTTCGCAATACAAAAACTTGTTTTGGCCCACAGTGTATCGATAGGCCACACCGCTTATCGATAAGCATGCAGCCCTTGTCTGCGTTAACACCGGAATGGCAATCGGCTAGCGCAGTAGCTACGTTTCAAATAGCGTTGGCATTACATCGATATCCACCTTTATCGATATTTTGCGCGTGTATAACGATATTGTTGCAGTTATGGCTTTAAGATTCTCAAATGTTTATATATATAAAAATAAAAATCAAATTTTAATTTAAAAAAATTAAATAATTTAATTCACATTTAAATTATTTCTATGCATTTTAATTTTAATTTTAAATAACAGACTCTATAAGCTATTCATCTAAAATTTTTTTATAACAAATAAATAGCGGTACTTTCAAACAACAAATTAACAAAATTCTTCAGTATTTAAATTTTAAATCAAAAGCAGTAATATACCAGATTTCTAAAACTCTAAACTCTGAGTAATATTTTCCAAGATAACAAGTTAAATAGATTTTAAGCTATTTCAATTTAACATAATCAAAGAAATATTCTTGAATCTGTGCATATCGATAAGCGCAAACACTCTTGTCGATATGTTGAATGTTAACTTCTTATCGATAATTATAATCAAAATAATAATGAAATCTTTATTCCAATTCATGCAAACAATTCAACAAATTTACAAATTAAATTAAAATATGAAAATTGCCCATTTATTCACGTTATTATATAATTATTCACTTAAAGCGCATTGCAGACACCTGTGATTAATCGCGACCAGGTGAAGCTGCCATCATTAGATTGAACCAGTTCAACGGCTCATTTGTACCAGTTCGTTCGCGTCTATTTGGTACGCAAACAGCAAAAGCGAAAAAAACGAAATTTTTACTATTTTTGTACGTTTTATAAATGAATGGACAGCAACAGAAGATGCTTTAAAGCCCCGTTAGAAGTGCATTTGTAACGTACGCTTTCCAGCTGCACTTTTAACTGGCCCGCGAAAAATTCCAATCAGAAAACTGAAAGGCACAAAATGGAAAGGTAGGTCACAACACTGCGAGCGCACCCAGCTGAAAGGGGGCGGGGTGTGGATGCCCAAAATGGCAAATTATTGGGCTGACGAGGGCCAATTTTGCTGTTATTAAACATGTGAAAACTGGTGAAAATTCCAATTGGATCCTAACCTCAAATGAGTTTTGCTTTTCGCTGCTGTTATAATGTGAGAGGGCCTATATGTGTGTGTGTGTGTGTGTGAGCGCTTCGTGTTTGCAGCATGTGTGTGTGTGTGTGTGAGAGAGTATGCCTGTTTGCGTGTGTGTGTGTGTGTCGACGTCGACGTCGACTGAAAGTGGTTGTGGCTTGTGGGCAAGGAGGGAAGGCGGTGGGGTGGGGAGCCAGAGCAGCCACAAGGTGAGAAGATCGGATGTGGAAAAACTGCTTTGAAGTGGATTAAAAAGGCAGAGCGGAGAGAGCAGAGAGCAGCTTAAAAGCTCAAAAGGACGCCTGAGCTTAAATCCAATCAGAAATTATGATGGCAAACACACACACACACATGTAATTTGCGAGAAAGTAACACGCTGTCAAAACATGTGCATGTGTGTGTGTGTGTGTGCGCGCGCGTGTATATGCCTGTGTGTGTGTGTGTTTGTGATTGCGTGTAAAGGTTTATATGTATGTGTGTTTGTATAAAAGCGTGTTGTAGTGGTAGGTGGCGTAGGGCAGCAAGGGGAAAGGGAAGGGAGCCAATTGGAACGTGGAACCTGTCGCCCGTAAAAACCAAGAGCCAAAAATTTAAATTACATGCATTGGGCGCGTTTTCAAATGCATAATCGAACACTTTTTTATAATTTATGCTAAACACTTGTTAATAGAGCGGAGCAGGGGGGAGGGAGCAGAACATTGGCATTAACAAAGCCAGCCAAACGAATTGGCCGCATAATTTAAATGGAATTATCATTTCTCAACATTTCGCAGTTAGTTCGTCGCTTGGGAATTCCTCACATATTTTTGCATACCTCTGAAAAACCAAATAACTAAATAGCCAAATAACATGTAAAGATGCCGCCAACTAATTCGCTCACGCATCTCTGCGCTCTCCAAACCCGTTCTCTCTCCTCTCTCTCCACCGCTCTCTCTCTCCTGCACTCAGAGCTGAGCCGATTGCTGCTAGCCGTGACTGTAACGAGCGCAGTCACGGTGACAAACCAGCTTTTTTTTTATCGCCAAATCTGGCTGTTTTGCTAGAAAAAAGCGAATAATGAAATTATTATAATACATTATGGTAGAAATAACTACATAACAGTAATAGTGTACCATAAAAATAAATAAAAATAATTTTATTCTTAAAAAAAAAAAATATATATATATCTTCCTAATTAATATTTGTTATTGTTTACACAAGTTGTTTAAACAAGTCGATGAGATATTTTGTATTGCTTGCGGATAATTTCGATAGTCTTGCCAAGGAGTTTGTAGAAAATTATGACAAGAAATCATGCAAAGAAAGCTTTCGATAACATATTTGCTATTGCTTTATGATAATTTCGATAGTCTTGCCATGCAGTAGTCAGAAAATCATGGCAAGGAAAGCTTTTCATGTCGATAGACAAATCGACAATTAGTTCGATAGTTGATAGATGTAGCATTTGAGAGACAAATCAACGAACTGTTATTGCTTACAGATAATTTCGATAGTCTTGCATTGGAGTTTGTAGAAAATTATGACAAGAAATTATGCAAAGAAAGCTTTCGATAACATATTTGCTATTGCTTTTCGATAATTTCGATAGTCTTGCCATGCAGTAGTCAGAAAATCAAGGAAAGCTTTTCGTGTCGATAAACAAATTAGACAATTAGTTCGATAGTTGATAGATGTAGCATTTGAGAGACTGTTATTGCTTATATATAATTCCGATAGTCGTGCCATGGAGCAGGTAAAAAGTCACGCCGCTGCAGGTGAAATCACAACTTGGCGCATCTCTAAACTGCCGCTCTCTCTCTCTCTCTCTGCCTCTCTTGCTGTGCCTCAATTCGCGCTCGCTCTCTATTTGTATCGTGTTTTTTCTTTTCTCCTCTTGCGCAGGCACTAACAGCAACAACAAAAGCAACAGCAGCAGCAGCAGCAGCAGAAGAAACAACAACACAACCAGGCCAGCCAGCATGTCGTGGCATTTGTGAGGAGCGCGCCAAAAACTTGTCACGAAAAGTCGCTTGCTATTGAAGCAGCCACAACGAGCGTTGAAGAAGAGGACACCCTCCCTGCCACCCGCCTCCCTCTCGCTGTTGCAACGTCCAGGCAGCCAATGATGCATATCAAGAGCCTGCCACACGCCCATCAGGCCGCAGCGGCAATGAGCAATTGCGACATTGTCATTGTGGCCGCCCAGCCGCAGACGACGAACGCCAACAACAACAACGACACGTCGACGCACGCCAGCCATGTGGCAGCCGCTGTGGCACATGCCCAGCAGCAGCAGCAACAGCAGCAGCAGCAACAACAGCAGCAGCAGCAGCAGCAGCAACACAATCAACAGCAACAACAACAACAGCCGCCCACAGACCTCGCCCTGCCCTTCAACATGCATCTGAGCGGCATCTCGCCGGAGGCGCACAGCGCTGCCCAGGCGGCGGCCATGGCAGCTGCGCAGGCCGCGGCAGCGCAGGCAGCCGCTGCGGATCAGCAGCAGACGGTGGCAGGCGGGGGGGCAACGGCGGCGCCCACGCTGGCGCATCTGGTGGCCAATGCGACGCACAGTCCGGGCGAGGCGACGCACTACGTGAGCAACGGCCACAACGAGCACGAAGGCAACGGCTCCAGCAGCAGCGGTGGCGGGGGCAGCGGAGGAGGAGGTGCTGCCGGTGGCGGTGGGGGCAGCGGGGGTCGGGAGCAGGAGAAACCGTTCCATTGCACGGTGTGCGACAGGCGATTCCGGCAGCTGAGCACGCTGACGAACCACGTGAAGATCCACACCGGAGAGAAGCCCTACAAGTGCAACGTTTGTGATAAGACGTTCCGTCAATCGTCCACGCTCACGAATCACCTCAAGATCCACACCGGCGAGAAGCCCTACAACTGCAACTATTGCCCCAAGCATTTCCGCCAGCTCAGCACGCTGGCCAACCACGTCAAGATCCACACTGGTGAGCGTACAGTATTCCCTGGACTTAGATCCTGTACTTGAAAACAAGCAAAAGGGTCTATTAAGTTGGTGCAAATGATTCCCAAAGGGAATCGTAGTTGATCCCCCTATATACTTTATACATATTCTTGATAAGAAGCACGAGCTGAGTCAATATAGCCATGTCCGTCTGTCCGACTATCCGACTGTCCGTATGAACACCTCGATCTCGCTAATCTAGAGCTAGGAACACCATTATGTAAGTTCTCCTATGATGTAAGCAGATTAAGTTTGTTGTAGTTTTTTTTATAACTCGTTACATTACGATCGGATAAGAAACCTCAAAGATATGCAACAGACAATAAATATAAATATACAGCCATATAAATCTAACAAACTATAGGAACTAAAGACTCCATTTTCCTACAGACTGCCTGAAAAATTAAATTACCAGTTTAATTTTGATCAAATCGATTTTTAGACGTAAATCGATCGAAAGATCAATTTGAGATCGAATCCAGCTCTAGTATGTAGGTTCTCCTGTACTACGTTTGTTTTAGTTTTGGATTACTCTTAATCCTACTCAGATTTAATTACACAGTTTTAAAGCTACATAACCAGAGTTGCATTACGGTCGGATACGCAACAGCGAAGATATGCAACAGACAACACACATATGTAAATATATAGCCACAAAAATTTAGCAAACTATTACAGCTAAAAACATCATATTTTGATATTTCGTTTCTCCGATGTTGCAAGCAGATCAAGTTGGTTTTAGATTTTAAATAGCTGTCAACCCTACGCTAACGGAAAACCCAATTTAGCAACGCTTTCAATCTTAAAGCTACATCTTAAATCTTCATCAATGCTTTGAATTACATTAAGATCGAATAAGAAACAGTGAAGATGCGCAACAGACAATATATACAAATATATAGAAACCTAGATCTTACAAACTATAAGAGCTAGAAATATCATATAAGCTATGTAGGCTCTCCAATGCGGCAGTCATATCAAATTTTTTCTAGATTTTAGATAACTTTTCTGAATTCTCTGCTAATCGATTTGGGATTTGGCATGTGTTAATCTTCATCGGTTAATGCTGTCAATTTTATTTCGATCGGATAAGAAACAGCAAAGATATGCAACAGACAATATATATAATAAATAAACTACTCCGTAGTAATTAGACCCTTTACTTTAAAAAAGTCTATTAGTTTAGTGCAAAGAGGAAATGTGTGTAACACCCAGAAGGAGGCGTGGCAGACCCCATAAAGTATATATATTCTTGATCAGGACGACAAGACGAGTCGATATAGCCATGTCCGTCTGTCCGTCTGTCTGTCCGTCCGTATGAACACCTAGATCTCAGCGACTATAAGAGCTAGAGATTCCATATTCGGGATTTAGATTCCCCTATTTCGCGAGCAGCACAAGTTTGTTTTAGATTTTGGATACCTCGCCCACTTCCCCCGCAAACCGCAAAAAGCTACTGTAGCCACAGTTTTAAAGCAATTGATTTGTAATTTGGTACGTAACTAGTTTATGACATTCTCTATTGACCCTGTGAATTTTGTTTCGATCAGATAAGAAACAGCAAAAATATGGAACGGACAATTTGCCGCACTAGGCAGAGGGGGGGTGGTGTGCCTTGCATACGCGTGTAGGTTAGTGTGTGTGCCTTTGACTGTTTTTGTAAATGCATAAAGTTAAAGTAAAGGGTCTTCTACTGTCGGTTACGTCCGACTGTAGCCTTCGTCCCACTGATCTGCCCAGTCCATATATTTTTAGACCCTCTATTTTATTAATAATGTTTAAAACACAAAGTACAGATTCTTCTGCTGTCGGTTGCGTCCGACTGTAGCTGCGTTGATATTATTTCTTTTTTTACTTATTTATATTACGTTTTTGGAGTCAATCAATCTAATCCTAGCCTCATTTGCAGGTGAAAAGCCGTTCGAGTGCGTCATCTGCAAGAAACAGTTCCGGCAATCGAGCACGCTCAACAATCACATAAAGATCCACGTTATGGACAAGGTCTACGTGCCTGTGAAGATCAAAACCGAGGAGGACGAGGGGTGACTAGGACGCATGGCGTTGGCGCAACATCATCAGCATCAGCAGCAGCTGCAGCTGCAGCAGCAGCAACAACAGCAGCAACAGCAGCAGCAGCAATTGCAACATCAACAACAGTCGTCAACGCCATCCCAACACCACAGCGAGCATCCGCGTGGAGTCACCATCACAACGCTGCCCTCCACAACAACAGTTGCCCAGCACCAGCAGCAGCAGCAGCAGCAACAACAGCAGCAACAACAACAGCAGCAGCAGCAGCAGCCGTCGCATCTGCAGCCTACGCATGGCAATGGCAGCTCGCCGCATCCGCATCCGCATCCTCATTTCAATGTGGCCGCCTTGGGTGATCTGTCCAGTGCCATGCAACTTGGCGCCGTCACGGCCGACGGCAACTTTGTGACCATGGGCGGCGTCGTCGTCGGACGCATACAGCATCCGAGGGGCGAGGAGCTGCAGCATCTGGGCGTCATCAAAATGGAATCGCCAACGAATGGCATTGCAGCTGCCGCCGCCGCAGCAGCAGCTGCTGCTGCTTCCGCACATCGCGATGGATGAGTCGACGAGCTGCTCCTTGAGTACATGCTCAAGGAGACGGACGAGGGACACGAACAGCAGCAGCAACAGCAGCAACAGCAGCAACAGCAGCAGCAGCAGCAGCTTGAACAGCAACAACAGCAGCAACAGTTGCAGCTGCAGCTGCACCAACAACGCCGCAAACGTCGGCAATTGCATAGACATTGAAATTAGCAATAGCTGTTGCTTATGGTTGATATTGCTGCTGCTGTCGTTGTTGTTGTTGTTGTGCTGCAACAGCAACAGTTGCAGCTGCAGCTACAGCAGCAATGCTTCAAGCGACATTAATGGCAGCAATTGCCGCCTATTGTTGATATTGTTGCTGCTGGCGAATGTTGCTGGCTGTTGGTAATGTTGTTGTTGCTGTTGTGCGTCAACAGCAACAGTTGCAGCTGCAGCAGCAATGTCTCCAACTACAGCATATTTATAGATATTGATGAAAACAATTGCTGATTGTTGTTGCTGCTGGCGAATGTTGCCGCTGTTGCTGTTGTTGCTATTGTTGGTGTTGGTGTTGGTGTATACGCTTACGTTGTTGTTAGTTGTTTAATTGTAGCGAAACATTGTTGTTGTTGTTAAGGTTTAAATGTAACTCCGAACTTACCAATTGATGAATTCACAGGCCGCGATTTAACGTAGAGCTCACGCTTTGAACAATTTCTCGCTGCCCCGAGAACTTGGCTTAAAAGTGGCCAGCTGCTTAGGCCTGAATGTATAGCAAAACGCTTCAATAGTAGCTAATGAAATTCAACAGCACCTAGCGCCCAGATCCCTAGAAAAGGAATAGGGGGAAAAATAGCCAGAACCACAATAATACTTACGAGGCAATAGTTTTACAACAAGCTCCCCAGAACGCTCCTAACTAAACTAAACTAGACTAGCATTAAACTAAATCTAAATCTAACTGCAGATTTCAAAAAGTCATTGCGATTAAGTTGAATGTTCTTCATGCTTCACAAAGTGCAAAAGTTTAACGAAACTTTAGAGATGTTTAAGAAGCAAGATTTGTTATATATTATACCCTACGCAAATTGCAAGTAGCATTTAAACTTTAAGAGATTGTTGTAAATTAAATTAATTGCAATTCTGCTGCGTGCGCTGCGACACTTGACATAGTCAAAACAGCAACAGCCGAGAGAAGAGAGCTGAGGAGCAGAGCAGAAGCGAGGGCAGAAGTCGAAAGGGAAAAGTGAAAGCCAATTTGATAAGATTAACACTTGTAAAGGCCATTTCAATGGTTCGCTGTTCCGAGTTTAAACAAATTCAATTTGTTTTTTAACCCTAGCCTAATTATTTAAATTGTCGTTTAAGCCAAGCCAACACGCCTTCCTCTCCCCCTCCCCCTGACTCACCACTCACCCCACACACTAAATACAATTTAAATTACCTTAAGTGGCAGCAGAAGCAGATCTAATTAATTAATTATGTTTAGTCTTACGGCAGATACTATAGCGATTAGTTTGAGCCTTAGTTTGTAGCCTTCAAGCGAGTTTTTTTAGTTGTAATGCCTAATTTTAGACTTAGTCGATATATAGTTTGAAAGAAAACAAGCAATTAATCTAAACACACATAGACCCTGTCTCTTTTTATATTAGCCCCTGGATTATATACACACAAAACTAAGATTTACCATATTATTTTATTTTAATATTAAACATTTTAATATACACAAGTTCTCTGTACAAAGCCCAGCTCCAATTTTGTATGTATAAAGTGTGACAAGCGGAGGAAAGAATTACGAAAATACTATCTTCAAAAATATAAAACAAATTGGCCTATTTTATTATTTGTATACCCCCAAGTTTTGAACGTTTTTCCAGAGCATTTTCAAGTTTTCTAAACACTTTCCTTTGTAATTTCCGCATAAAGTTCCTATTGACTTTTGATAAAAAACAAATATATATAAAAAGAAAACCAATTTCAATGCAAATACAACTTGAATGTATACGAGAAGGAGGACGAAAAGGGAAAAGCGTATAACATATAAATAAACAGATAATACGAGTAAATGTTGATAAATGTGTAGTGTTAAAAAGGAAAACGAAAAACAATTAATTGTAGCAACTAAATGTAAAAGCTAAAAGAAATATTCTAAATAACAACGCTTAAAAACAGTTTTACAAAACGCAATGGTTGAAGCATTATTATAATCCACGAAATTTGCCGAATTACAAAATTACCAGATATTTTCATATGCAGAAATACAGGGTGCTTTGCCTGGCATCGTCAACTGTTTTGTATTGGCTAAAAAGCAGCATAACAAATGTTAAATAATGATTGGAATGTAGATAATTATATATTATATACATGTATGCGACGAACTGAGTAGATCATTTAATTTTAAACACTGATATTTTCAAAATATATAGTTCAAATGAATGGCATCAAAAACGTTGATATTGTTTCAAAATTTATTAATTCCCTCCCGATCAAAATAATGCCCCTTTTACCACCTGATGTGATCTAGCTGTTGTATCAAGATCGCATCATTTTTAACGCTATATGGATATTTGAACGGCACCCGCTCCACCCCGATTCTTAAAACGATTGTATATCTATATTTTTAAAGAGCATAGGAGTCGTAGTGAGATTAGCCTTTAAGCGCCTAATTTAAATAATTTAAATAGTCGGTGTGTACAATTTAAATGTAAAGAAATGCAAAGAATTTAGACATTAAATGAACAAAGACAAGCAGACGCAAAACGGGAGAAACATGAAGATTAGAGCATGAAATAAACTATAAAAGCAAAAAGCTTAAAAACAAAACGAAATCAGACGCGATAATATTGTATAATTATACACAAAAGCTATATACTTATATATGTATATATTTGCATGCATATATCCAAGTATATGTATGTGCAGTAGATGTATTTATATGTAAATGTGTATGTAATTGTGTACTTAGTTACAAGCATAAATATTATATATATTTGCAAAGAAGAAACGAATGCCACAAAACACAAAAAAAAAAAAACAAAATACAAAAGTATAAAAAAGCATTAAACTCGTTTTTAAATTCGATAGCGTGCAATAGTTATCGATGACTTTCAGCGTTGCCAATTCAGCCCGTTCTAGAATTTAATATTTGCATACTTATTTATTTTCTTGATAATCTAAAATTATTTGTACGGTGTATTACAATATTTTTGTTGTTTTTATTTCATTTTATTTTACATTTGGATATTTAAAAATGCAAATCTAGCTATTTCTGGCAGCATGGTGACTACTCGTGCCGATAGTCAGCGTAAAAATACTCGTTACAATTAACGGGTTGCCGAGCTACGCACATCGCAAATTTCACATTTTGGTCTGCGAACTATTAAATTAGTTTTCTTGAAAACTTAAAAACTTTAAAGCCATGTTTCGACTGCAACAATCCCAGCCCGACCCTGCGGAAGAGCAGAAGCGCGTTGCGGCCGAGGTGCGATTCAATTTCATCATGTTTGGCGTGCTCTGCGGGGCCATCAGACTCGGTAGGTGAAAAAAGCGTGCGCAGCTTATGTAAATACAGCTGTTTAAATTGTAATAATAATTGTAAATATTGCTTTATTCAAACAGCGCCCATTGTGCTGCAGCAGATGAACCACGCGTAGTATTGGGCTATAGAATTGGATCAAAGATAAACAACTCAAAAATGCATTTATTTGGGCGAACATGCACTTTTGAAGCTTACCAATTAGGCAAAAATTATGTAAAATTTGTCGTGTGAGTTTTGGTGCAGTTATGACTGTATAAAAATGTTATTAAATAAATAAATGCTATTTAGACAAAATAAACAAAATAGGCATCAAACTTATCGATGTATCGCATAGAAATGCACACGTTGCGCTATCGAACGCTGCAGCGAGCAACGTCAGCCGCAGTGTTGCCAGAAAGCAACAAATATATAAACAAATAAATAAACTGTAAAAATAAATTTTAAATTAATAACATAAATATATGCAATATACTTACAGAAGTATGGAAAATATGTATAAATTTATTAAATAATTTATGTTAAGCATAAGTAGAATTGCAAATTGCACCAAGCTGGCAACGCTCGTTAGCCTGGCCAAAAGCAAAAAAAACAGCATAAACATTAGTATAAACAGTTGGCAGCTAAAAAGCAGCAGTAAAGGCAGCAACTGGGCAGAAAACAATGAAAAGCTAAAATTTCAAATTGGCAGCAATTTATTAGGCTCAGTAGATAAGAGAGACAAGCGGGCCAAGTTAACAAAGAAAGCAGCCAAAGTGCGCAGTGAAACATATGGCAGCAGCAACAACAACAACAACAACAAAATAACTCTAGATAACGGCATGTGCAGACTTCCGACTATACTGTACATGCATGTATAACTATAGATAATGGTGGCCCCTAAATATGAGCGCCTCAATACCGGCGACGACGACGCTGACGCTGCCGTTGGCAGCGCTGTCGACGTCGACGTTGACGATGAGAACGCCGAAGAACTCGAGCTGAGTTGCGACTTGAGTGCGAGAGTTGGACAAGAGCGTCGACAGCAGCAGCAGCAGCAGCAAAAACAGCAGCAGCAGCAGCAGACGCAGGCCAACTTCAAATACGGCAAAGCCAGCAGCGAGGGCAGCAGCAGCAGCGCAGGCAGCGACGCCACGTCTGCTAATCAACAACAACAACAACATCTGAACGGCGGGGGCATGCAGCGTGGGCAGTCGGAGGCGCGCTTCATGCAGATGGCCATCTGCACAGTGGTCATCATACTGCTCTATCTGATACTCTCCATAACGCTGACCTTCTACCAGACGGACATCATACGGGATCTGCCCATACCGCTCACCATCGTCTCCTATCATCTGCTGCTCAAGTTTCTGCTCGCGGCGCTCGCCCGCAGCGTCTACAAGCTGCAGATGGGCAGGACGCGGGTGCAGCTGGACTGGCGGGTGGCGGTGAGGAAAATGGCGCCAACGGGCATCGCCAGCGGCATCGACATCGGCTTCTCCAATTGGGGCTTGTTGTTGGTACCCATATCGCTGTACACCATGACCAAGTCCTCGACGATCGTCTTTATTCTGCTCTTCGCCATACTGCTGGGCCTGGAGCGCAAGGTGAGCGGGGGGAAGTCCCTGTCGATACATACATACATATATACATAGATTATATCCTACAGCCATGGCCATAGAAATAGCGCACTTAAAAATGGCAACTTTATCCGATCATAACTCGCTTGTTGTGCATCCGATATTAATAAATTTGGTCTTAAATGATTAGTCCAATATTCTATATCATTCACAAATCTTATCTATACCGTTATCTTAGGCCGTTTTTGATTTATGCCTTATTTAAGCTCGAGGCAACTGTTTCCAATTTTTGTGACCTTTTCGCTTAAATATTCCTTCGCTCACGTAATCCTCATATAATCTCTATATAATTCTCCAAACTCCTCCTCCTCAATATGATAAAATTCAAATAAGTAAATTTAAATTATCTTTAATAAATGTAAATACAGTAGAATCCGGTTATAACGACGCCGCTTATAGCGTCCGTCCGGTTATTGCGACGAAAACTCGATGGTTTGGTTGGTCCCCATACAAACTTATATGAAACGGCCTCCGCTTATAACGACTCCGCTTTTAGCGACAAACCGCTTATAACGACGAGATTTTTCAATTTCAATTCAATTTTTCATTTCAATTCAACCGGATATTGCGACGTGCCGAACAAAAAAAAAAATTTAAAGAGGAATATTTGATTTCTTTAACAATGCTAAAAGAAGCAAACAAAATCATGGATTTTGTGTTTTTTCAATACGAAAAAGAAATAAAATCATGGATTTTGTCTTCCGGATATAACGACGTCGGTCCCTTGAAAGTCGCTATAACCGGATTCTACTGTATTAAATTTTTTGTTTTGATTAAAAAATTCATTTGTTTTATTTTAAAACCTATTACGAACATGACATCCATAATATAAAAAAAAAATTTTTTTTTGCTTCTTTCGGATAGTGCGTCTGCCGGATATAACGACGTAAAATCGTCGGTCCCTTGAATGTCGCTATAACCGGATTCTACTGTACTTAAATTAAAATAATACTAACCTATGTTTGCTTTCACAGAGCTGGTCGCTGTTTCTCATCGTGGGCCTGATTGGCCTGGGCCTCTTCATGTTCACCTACAAGTCCACGCAGTTCAACGCGCTCGGCTTCTTCTTCATCCTGATCGCCTCGCTGAGCAGCGGCCTGCGCTGGAGCTTCGCCCAGTTCATCATGCAGAAGTCCAAGCTGGGCCTGCACAATCCCATCGACATGATCTATCACATGCAGCCCTGGATGATGGCCGCGCTGCTGCCCCTGGTGTTTATCATAGAAGGTGCGTAGCGCGAGCAATAGTTCCTATTTTATAATGCATGCCAACATTGCTGCTTGCAGGTCCAAAGTTGTCTGTGGGCATGGAGAAGATGCAACATGTGTCCACGGACGATATCATCTGGCATATCGCCAAGGTAACCCTCGGTGCGCTGCTGGCGTTTTTAATGGAGGTCAGCGAGTTTCTGGTGCTGAGCAGAACCTCCAGCCTCTCCCTATCCATAGCCGGCATCTTCAAGGACATCTGCCAGCTGGCGCTGGCCGTGACCTACAAGGGCGATCAGCTGAGCGCCATCAATATGGTGGGATTGGCGGTCTGCCTGGCGGGCATCGTCTGCCACATGTGGCACAAATACCACAGCATGGCGCAGCTGAGCAAGCAGCAGCTGGCGCTGCAGCTGGACAACGATGGCGACGAACTGTCCGCAGAGTACGACTTCGATAAGGGCAGCGCTGTTGGCGTCCACGGACACGGCATGGGCTCCCATGCCACGCTCAGTGTGCCGCTGCTGGAGCAAACGGATTCCGAGGAGGATTCCGGCAACGATGCGGCAAGCAAGCAGAACGCATCGGATGTCATATTCGATGTGCTCAAGCGACGTGATATGCAGCGATGATTGAGGCAACTTGATGTCTGTGGCAGCTGGGATCAACTGGCAGCAGCAAATGGAAGCTGGAGAGGAAGCGGCGTCTGTTGATCCTCTTGTAAATGTTGTAAATTCTAAGGCTTTTCACCTAGCGCATTTAATTACCACTGCATTCCTGCTAAATGTGTAAATGGAGCAACTCACAGCATCTATTGAAATCTATGCGAAATGCCGTTGCATCACATTTTTGTCAGTCTGTCCGTCAGTCTGTTATGCCAATTGCTTGATCTATTTTCACAGGGTATACTGTGTTGCCATATGAACAAATGTTCACTCTTTGGTTCTCCATGAAATTTAGAAAAGAATTACGAATGCAACGGTATTTGGGTTTCGGTCATATACCGAAAGAGCATCTTTTGAAAATTCCCGAAAAGTGATTTGTTTATAGTTAATTATATGTATATGCTTTTAGTTTTAATCAATTGGACCATTGTGCATAATTTCATAGAAATACTTGTTAAGATTTGTTTGTTTATTTGCCAATGGCAGCTATTATTTTGCACCTACTATTTTTACCAACTATTATATCAACTTAGCCCCAATGAACTGGCAACTTGCCTGGATTTGCGATTACTTTTGAAGAGCGTGTAAATCGGTTCGAAGACTATAGTCATTGAAATGTATGCGAACAGTTTAAACTTTCAGGGTTCTTAATAAATATTTAAGTGTATTGAACTTCAATTCTTGTACTACCCATAAAAGTCCAATACGTTGGAGTGTTGCCTGTAGTTTTTATACCCCGTACCCATCACAAATGGGCATAGAAACAAGCTTGATAGCTTTGTGAGTATGTGAATGAATGTGACCGAATGAGGCGTGGCATACCCCACAAAGTTTATAACTATATTCTTGATCAGGACGACGAGCTGAGCTGAGTCGATATAGCCGAACATATGTCTGGATAAACGTTGAGATCTTGGAAACTATAAGGGATAGGGCAGGCATTTTTGGAATGCTGCTAGTTGTACACCATACACAGGTCAAGCTTATTTTAAACGTTGGATGTCACGTTCCCTTATTGATAAAAATCGAGTAAAAACTGAATAGCAAGCTTAATATTAAACTTAAGAGGTTGTTATTAGGAATATATACTTTTAACTACTATATTTAACCATCCTAAAAAGTGCATTGAAATCGGGTGAAGAAAACAAAAGATATTAACGAAACATCATTGCAGGCTTTGCCTAGGGCACAGGGTATACTAAAGTCGGTCGCGTTCGACTGATCTGCTCCGCTCATTTATCAATTGCTCTAACAAATGCATTTGATATGCATCAGCTGCAGACATTATGAAATATATTTACTGAACTAGTTATAAATTGAAGCTTGCAGAATGCGCTCTCGAGGCATATTATTGCTGTTTTGTGTCGTCTCCGTACTGATCATTTTATGGATGTTATGGTGCGGCAAGTTTAGGCGGGTTCTGATAATAGAATACGATGAGGAGCACTTTAACGCAACGCTGCAGCAAATTTGCAAGCCACGTGCTGTTGGCTCCTCCGGACACAGCGAGGTGCAAGTGTTCATCAGTGATGAGCTGCGTCATCTGGGATTCTTTGTGCTTGACAAGTCTTCAGACAATCCGGTGGCAATTACCAATATTATAGGCATTCTGAACCCCGAGGCTCAATATTTTGTGATGCTGACTTGTCATTACGACTCCAAGTACATAGAAAACGGGGAGCTCTTTGAGGCTGCCACGGATGCAGCCGTCTCCTGTGCCATCCTACTGAACATGGCCAACAATCTCTATTCCTTTTTACACACTGAGCTGACGGGTCGCAAGGATCTTGGCCTGGTGGCAAGTACACAATTAGTAATAGCAGTCGTAATGCCAATCATAAAGTCTAATTTGTATAGCTGGCTTTTTTTGATGGCCATGATTCCATGGGGGGTATTCACGATGATACCCATCCATTCTATGGCGCCGTGGACTTTATAAAAAGCAGAGTTATACCAAAAGAGCGTCTGGTAAGTAATTCTTTCGGTTTTCTATTTTGATATGGGTTAAAACATGACTATTAATTTTGGAAGAATGTATGTAACAGGCAGAAAGAGGCGTAGCAGACCCCAAAAAGTATATGTATATATATATTCTTGATCAGGACGACGAGATGTATTGCTGCTGGGCTTATAAACATTATATTTTCTCATGGGTAGAAACAGGGTTATTGTTTAGTATTATATTTTAATTAAAGGGTACACGGTATGCTACAGTCGGATGCAGATTCTGGTTAACAATTGTTTTCTAATTACAAAAACAGATGGTGGTCATTACACTTAACTTAATCGGCGCACACAACCAGATTTTCCTGAGCCACTACGAAAGCACCTATATATTTCATGCGAAACTGGCCGACATCGAGCAGGAGTTGCACAAGTTGGGACAACTCAGCAAGTGCCATCAGTTGGTACACAAATTAAAGGATCATTACAGCGACATTGCCGATGACCATGATCCGTTTATTCAGGCGGGCGTGCCCGTTATGCACATTGTGCCCCATGCTTATCCAGTTGTCTGGCATAAAATGGATGATAATCTGCAGAATTTATACTGGCCATCGGTGCGCAATATGAACAAAATTATAACCAGATTTGTGCATGATTTAATCGTAGCTTAACGACTGTAATAAATGTTAATTAACTATACAACTTAAAAAAACAGCAAACCGGTTTAATTAATTTGTTTGTAAATTGCACATTATTTAAATCTTTAAACTGTTGCAATTAAAGTATCGATATACACACTTGGTGCACTCGATAAGCAAAATTAAACAAAAAAAAACTAAGGAAAAATCAGCTTTATTAAATTAATTTGTTAGGGCCTTGTGGAAATATATTATACATTTCCTTCATTTAAAATGTTGTATTTTGTATTTTAAAATTGTTTGCAATTAAAGCATCGATATACAAGCGATGCATGCTGAATTTTGAAATTGCTGCAATTAAAGTATCGATATACACACATGGTGTACTCGATAGGCAAAATTGAACTGAATAAATTAAAAAGAAAAAAATGTAGCTTAATTAACTAATACACTTAATACTTAATTAACTATACACTAACTTCATTTAAATTATTGTTTTAATTTGTATTTTAAAAGTGTTTGCAATTCACGTATCGATATACAAGCGATGCATGCTCGTTATACAAACTTGAATTGAATAATAAAAAAAAGAAAAAAAACGGTATTATATAATTTATTGAAGCTGTACAGCTGTATTGCATAGCAGCTTAATAGAAAATATTGTTATTTATGAGGTTTATTTTTATGTTATTTGTAGTTGTTGTTGCACTTATCGATAGGCAAACATCTTCAAGCATAATCGATATACTCACGGTTGGTCGATAACAGTTGAATCCCAGCTGGCTTATATTGTGTTTTGCCGCTTTTTGGCTTTCCCGCGCATTTTACATTCTGGCTTAGAGTTCAGTGGGCTGCAAGAAGCAATAGTATTATCTGAGATTAGAGCGTTCATTCAGCCGGACAACAGCGAGACGAGCGGCAGCTAATTTAGCTTCTACTGTGAGTACCACACACGTTGCCACAAGCTAATACAACATTTTGTTTTATTTTATTTTTGCCGTTCTTGCCGCGCATTTGCATTTGCAGTCTGGCCTAGAACTAAAGACTAAACACGCTCCCAAGAGCTCTCGATCAGCAGCGCTTAAATAGCATTCTATTGTGGGTAACACGCGCCGCCTTAACCTTACAAATGATAACGCTAAACATTTCTCTGCTTGCAGACTTCTAATAAAATCAGCCGTATTTAAACTGCAAGAGATGCCGCGACGCAAGGCCGAAGCCCCGAAGAGCAACACCAAGGACTCGATGCCGCCGCCGGCCAAGAAGCGTCGCGTGCGTTTCGCCCTGGAGTTGCCCCAGCGACGCCAGATCGTTGGCCAGGTCTTGGTGTGTGGCACGGGGGACACGGGGCAGCTGGGCCTGGGCGATGATATACTGGAGCGCAAGCGTCCGGCGCTGGTGGAGAGCATACCGGATGCCGTGGACGCGTGTGCCGGTGGCATGCACAATCTGGTGCTGACCAAGGACGGCGATATCTACTCCTTTGGCTGCAACGACGAGGGCGCCTTGGGGCGCGAAACCACCGACGGCGGGGAATCGGAGCCGGCCAAGGTCGAGCTGCCCGGCAAGGCGCTCTGCATGTCGGCCGGAGATTCGCACTCCGCCTGCCTTCTGGAGGATGGGCGCGTCTTCGCCTGGGGCTCCTTCCGGGACTCGCATGGCAACATGGGCCTCACTGTGGACGGCAACAAGCGCAAGCCCGTGCAGCTTGTGGAGGACGCCGTCTGCGCCGACATCGCCTCGGGCGCCGATCACCTGACCATCCTGACCACCAAGGGCAAGATCTTCACCGTGGGCTGTGCCGAGCAGGGGCAGCTGGGACGCATCTCGGAGCGTTCGGTGGGCGGTGAGAGTAAGTGGTCGTTCTATAAGTACGGACGGGCCAGATCAGTCGGACGCAAGACTACAGTCTGACGTAACCGACACTCGGGGTCTCAACAGTCGGGCAAATTGTCTGTTCCTTATCTTCGCTGTTTCTTCGCCCAGTGAGAGTTGTGCCAGCGAGAGTTTTGCCGGCAAAACTTCGGCTAGTGAGAGTTGTGCCAGCGAAAGTTCTTCATGCGAGAGTTGGGCCAGTGAGAGTTGGACCAGTGAGAGTTTGGCCATTGAAACACACCCCGTGTATTGGTATTTGACAGAGATTTTATTAACTATATTTTGAAAACATTTACGAGATATTTTTGAATCATTTTCTAACATTCGAGTCGCACATTATATGTTTTAATAATTTCAACGACCCTAAAAAGACCCACCCAGGTGATTATTGTAAAAATAAACTTCCAAATGCTGGCTGGGATAACACACCTTTTTAGACCCTGTACTCTAAAAAAGTAAAAGGGTCTATTAATTTAGTCCGTCCGTCTGTCCGTATGAACACCTAGATCTCAGCAACTATAAAAGCTAAAGACACCCTTTCCGGATTTATTTTTTATGAAATAATATTACTTGTACTTACTATTGATCTTAACATTTCGCCATTTTATGCACCCGCAGGTCGTCGAGGCAAGATCGATTTACTGCGACCGGACATGGTGATCGTGAAGCGCAGCAAGCCCTTCAACGCCATCTGGGCGACGAACTACTGCACGTTCTTCCGGGAGTCCCAGACGGAGATCATCTGGGCGACGGGGCTGAACAACTACAAGCAGCTGTCGTACGCTAAGGAGGCGGACCGGGTGCTCACGCCCGTCAAGACGGAGCTGGCGGACGTGAAACAGATCGCGGGGGGCCAGCACCATACGCTGGTGCTGAACAACAATCTGAATTGCTATGCCGTCGGACGTGCGGACTACGGACGCCTGGGTTTGGGAAGTGTCCAGGGTGTGGTGGACACGCTGACGCCGGTGGCGGCCTTGAGCGGAAAGACGAATTTCGTGGGCTGCGGCGAGGTTTGCTCCTATGCCATAACCGAGGATGGCAAACTCTATACCTGGGGCTTTGGCTCCAACAGTCAGCTCGGCCTGGGCACGGAGGAGGATGCCGTGGAGCCGACGCTGGTGAGCAGCAAGAATACGGAAAATAGGCGCATACTGGTGGCGGACGGTGGCGGTCAGCACAGCATATTCCTGGTTGCCGCCGAGGGGCAGCAGGCGGAGGTGAAGGAGAACGGCACAGAAGGCGGTAAGAAGGCGGGCAAGAAGCCAGCTGGCAAGCAGAAGAATTAGTAGAATAATTTATACTCTACCCAAAACGCTTGCAAGAAGCTGCGTAAATGTTTATTTGTTTTGATTATTTAAGTAAATTGCACTTACTTTTGTAGTAAAGAGAACACGAATTATTATGAATTGAATTAAACATTTATTTACAAACTAATCAACTTTTGAATTAATTGTAGCGTTATAATTTACAAATATCGTACACGGGGAGAAGGGCACTACGAATTCGGCTAAAGTTTATTGAAATTCGTTCAACTCTCTTACTTAATCGGATTAATTTTGAAGTACAAATGGAATTTGAAGATCTGAACTGAAAGGTATATATATATATATATATATATATCGACTAATTTCTCTATATATAAATGCATATCGTACACAGGCAGCAGAAGGGTACTACGAATTGGTCTAAAATTTATTGAAATTCGTTCAACTCTCTTTATCGGGTTAATTTTGAAGTACAAATGGAATTTGCAGATCTGAACTGAAAGGTATATACATATATAATATATCGACTAATTTCTCTATATATAAATGCATATCCGTATACAGGGAGCAGAAGGGTACTACGAATTCGGCTAAATTTTATTGAAATTCGTTCAACTCTCTTACTTAATCGGGTTAATTTTGAAGTACAAATGGAATTTGAAGATCTGAACTGAAAGGTATATACATATATATCGACTGATTTCTCTATATATAAATGCAGGGGCAGAAGGGTATTACGAATTGGTCTAAAATTTATTGAAATTCGTTCAACTCTTCTTACTTAATCGGGTTAATTTTGAAGTACAAATGGAATTTGCAGATCTGAACCGAAAGGTATATACATATATATCGACTACTCTCTATGTATATAAATGCATATAGCCTTGCGTACTACAGGGTATACATTTCTGCTGTACGTTCGCCCTGACTGCTGTTGGCCAGGGCTATGGTTGTGATTTCTGTTGATCCATGAGGTTGGGTTTGAGGTTGAGCCGTTCCAACGAAGCTGCTGCCCAGATATAAGCTAATAAACAGGATGCAGCCCAGCAAGGAGAGCGAGAGCAGCAGGCGAGCGATTTTACGCGCGAATGCAATCAGACCAAGCAGATGACCTCCGTTGGCCACTCCACCACTCTGCATCTTGGCCTGGCCATCGCTGGCCAGCTGACCGCTGCACAAGGACAGCTGCAACTGGGCCAGGAGCAGGGCGTCCAGGCAACCGCCAATGCCGTCATCCGCATCCAGTTCCAAGCAGCAATCTGTGCGTCTATTGTAGGCCTCCCCGTTCTGGTCTCTGTCGTCGTTTTGTTCGTTGTCATTGCGCTCGGTTTGGTCTGCTGACTGGTGGCTGGCAGTGGGATCGTCGTGCCTGGTCAGATTGCATTGGGACAGCGAATATTATTTGCGCTTGGGGCACGAATACGCCGACTTTTGCTGCCCGAAGTTTGCCACGCCGGGCAGCTGCTGGTACATGAGAAAGGCGAAGCCCACGCAGAGCAGCAGGAGCAGCGCTATCGTGGCATACTGCAGCTTCCTGGTGAACTGAATCTGGGCGGCCATCTGCTTGGCCTGCTCGCGCATCTGATCGGGTCCAAATTCCTGCTAAAAAACAACAACAATTAGTCCAAATTCTGTACAAGGATTTATGTTTCTGTCTCATAAATAAATAACTTTCAAATCAATTGACCGATCTGCAAAAATTAACTATTTTTATTGAATTCTATCCAGAAACTTTCAATACTACATCAATGGAGTAGCCGCTATTATGGCACACAACAATATATGCAAAAGATATATGCTTCTGTCCACAGTAGAGTAATAATTTTGATAAGAAATCGCCATATGTGGGCATAAAACGTTAATAATTATAATAATTAAGTGAATCGTTACACAATTGACATAGATTTTCAAAATTCTTGAAAAATATGTCACTCTAAAGGCCAGAAATAGCCAGAAATTACGGAATATATGTATAAATATCTTAAAATAATTATACAAATTAGAATATTACAAATATAGATATATTTCAAAATAGATTTATGAAAAGCATAAATAGACTTCGGAAAAAAAAACTATATATTTATACCCTGTACCTACGAAAAATGGGAAAAACAGGGTTAATAACTTTGTCAGAATGTATGTAACAGGCGGAAAAATGCGTGAATGCCACGCCCTAATCGATCAAAACCAAATAACAATCGTAATATTGAACATAGAAAGTTGAAAAATAATATATACTCTTGGCTATAGTTGTTACTCATTCTGAAAAGCGCATTAAAATCGGCCCATAAACACAAGAGATATGAACGAAACAATATTACAATATAAAATTGTATTTAAAATATAGACTACAGGGTATTCTGCAGTCGAGCCGAAGCTTGATTTTCGCAAATGGGTTGTCTACTTTTAAAGTTATTCAAGTTTAACATACCGACAGAATAGATGGGGCACCCTGTGGTACTTACGGTAGCTTTCGCCTTGATGCATGCCGCCTCTGCATCCTTGCCGGTAATGCGACAGACCAGGCGATGATGCTCCACATCCGCATCGTTTGTAGACTTGTCCTTCCACAGCTCGGTGGCATCTGAGGCGCCACAGTCAGGGGATGAGGCTGTTGTTGCCATGACTAGGAACTTATCCTTGCCATCGGGGCTTAGGGTGTAGTCGGATTTAAGCCACATGCTTATCTCCGCCGATTCTCTGGGCTTCACCAGGCCGCAGCGTGGACGTACGCGGAATTTTTCCGGAGAAGTGGTTTGTACCTATGGAGACGAAAGATCAATTTAGTATTACGTAAAAGGTATAGGAACAGCTAAACAAACCTTGTAAGTCACTGGGCGATCTGAAATATTCTTGATGCGTAACTTTGCCTCGCCGCTGAGCGGACAAAAGTTGACGAAGTCGTCGGGATCCACTTGCAACATGCCTATGAAGCAGATAATATTTACTTTATGGGACTGAATTGTGTTTGGGTGTGTAACGTAAGTATGTAGGAATTTTTAAATAAATTTAAATTCGATAAACCAAAAGCGAATGATAAACAAACAATTGATAAACATTTCGTTTGACATAAGAAACCAAGCCATTTTGCAAGTTCTAAGTAAAAGGCAGAAAGAGGCGTGGCAGATCCCGTAAAAAATATAGTCGATACAGTTAGATCAAACATTTTTGGAATGTAGGTAGGTGTATACCATATGCAGATCACGTATCTTTTAAATTTTAGATGCCACGCCTTCATTACGCCTTAAACGATTAAATTTAGCCATGTCTGTCTGTATAAAAGCGTAGATCTTGATAACTATAAGAGCTGGAGCAACTATTTTTAGAATGTAGGTTGGTGCATACCAAACGCAGATCATGTTTATTTTAAATTGAAGATGACACGCCTTTTATGCGCCCTAATCGATAATACATGCTCTCTAACATTTTATTTATCTATCCTGAAAAGCGCATCGCAATGAGTTATTAAAAACGGAAGTTATTCAAGGAAGAAAATTGTAGGATTTGCCATTAATGCATGGCACAGAAAGAAAAGTAAGAAGAAGCATTGCTGCTGCTTTTTGTATATCTACAAAGTTTAGTTTACTCTGCAGTCTGGCGTCTTTGCTATAATATAATATCGTATAATGTGGCTATACGTCCGACTGAACGTTCAAAACTTACCCTCCTCGTCCAAGGGCGTGTGCAGACTTGTGTCGGGCAGCATCTTGGGGGCGCTTAAGGCGAAGTGTACCTGAGAAATAGACGAATCGAGACATATATATAGACGTATCGGAGACGGCGGGGATTGTAATTCAAATCGTTCTACTCATGAGCAGGGCCCTCCTTCTGCCCCACCCCTCTCCCTACCCACGTCACAAGATACTTCCATCGATTCGTGCTGAGCTCTGCAATTTTCACAAGAGCCCCACTTGAATAAACAGAAATTGAGGCCACTGCAAATCGATTCGACTTGGCCAGTTATATATCTATATATGCATTTATTTATTTGTTTATTTAAATTGGTTAGAGCTCAATCAACTGATAAAACTCTGCGAAATACCTTTGTTAGAGAGTTCGACACTTTCACAGCTGCAATTCTGAGTTGTTTGCGATTAAAGCCTTATCGTTCAATGTTTTAGCTGTTGGCTGTTAACTGCTTTTATCAAACTCTTAAAATTCCTGGCAGACGTGCAGATTGTTGTGGACTGCGACTAATTGTGGAAGCTGGAATGTGAATGTGAACGCCGGTTCGCTGTGGCTATTGTTCCATTGAGCTGAACTGGTTCACGCATTGGTTAATTGCAGTGCTGCCAGTTTGGCCTATTAAAGGCTAGATTTCGCACATTTCATATATTTCGCATATCTAGCACTTTTTTATTTTTTTCAGCTTGCTCTAGCTACATACTTTATTTAAGTAAAATATTTTATAAGTTTTAAACAAGTTGAGAGTTGAGCCAAAGCGATTTCGGCCAATGGTGATTTGAGAGTATGACCAACTAGCTATTTTTAGCTTATACTTATTTAAAATCTAACTTTCGCGCGTTCCCAAAACTTGGCAGCACTGGTTATTTATGTTTAAACAAGGAAGTTGTTTTAAAATAAACTTCAAACGTTTAATAATGCAATAGCAATTGAATTTATTTGTTAATGTGTGCTCGCTGTTTGCTTGATTTTTAATTTTAATTTTAATCAGTTTAATTATATAGCAAATTTTTTAGCAAACAAAATGCATTTTGCCTCAGCAGCATACCAGTTGTTATCGAGGCATCTATCGATATTGGCATCGCCAGCGTGGCGTTACACAGCAGTGAGCCTTCTAATGCGCACACAATTCGCTCAATGAAAACAACAAAAAACTGTTTGAAAAAAAAAAAACATATGCAGTATGAGCTAATTTTGATTAACTGCTGCCGGTATATCCGATATAGAACCAGATGTGCGCCAATATTCAAGGTGAAAATCGCAACATGTCTTGAATAACAATTGCAACTGATATCGTCGAATTTAAAGGCCAATTTCGGAAGTCTTTGTTATGCTTTGTTTAGCATAAGCAGCACACACACACACACACACACACACAGACACTGATCACACATGATCGCTACGCAAACATATGCATAAACACGCCACCTACCTTAGGCATTTTTGTTGCAAAATAATTTTATTTTGCTGCTTTTAATAAATGACAAATCACAGACACTAACAAATATGTTGTAATTATTATGAATATCGCGAGTGCATTAATATATGCTATATATGTATATATATAAGACAGCTGTTGGTCGTTCTGCGGCGAATGTGGAAACGCAACTGAAAGCGCCGCCAAAGACCAACACAAGCGAAAGCACAAAAAGCTCTCCGACTGGCAAAAAGCTCTCTCACTGCGATCATCGTCTGGCAGCAGCAGCTGGTATTTATTTACTGCACTACAATTTGAATCAATTTAATTAGGAACAAACAAACGGAAGTACGTCTGAGAGAGGGCTGCTCTACACATATACATATGTTACATACATACATCTATATAGTATATATGTGTGTATTTGTTGTGCGTCTGCCCACACTGTTTAATTGAACATCTGGGAATTGTTTATAATAGTATATGTAAGTCATGGGTGTTCTACTTTGTACAGGTCAACGCCTCGCCTTTTAATAAGTATTACTAATTTCATATCGGTTTTAAGTTTTGAAAATAAATAATTAATAGATAATATTTTATTTTTAAGGGACTTAAATTCTTTCAGGATGTTAAACTTTTTACAGGTCATTTTAGTAGGTATAACCTATTTTTCTATAGGTCTTAGTACCAAAATTATTACCGGTATCCGTTATATCTTATGTAGTCGAAGGTACAGTAATTTTTTTAGACATTTTTTTTTTACTTAATATAAATTTGTATTGTTTCTGTTTTAAGTTACATAAACATTTTGAATTCAACATTTTTAAGGATGTTCTACTCCTACATTTTTCTGACGAATTTAAACTCCGAAAATTAATATCTGTGTCCGTAATATCTTATAAAGTCGAAGTTACCGTAATTTTCTAAGATAATACTTTATGTCTTATCTAATTATATAAACAAATAAATAAATATCTATTTTAGCAAGTATTGACACTTTTTCAAGGGATTTAAAGGCTTTACACATGGAATTATTAAAAGAATTTACATAATTAATTAATTCTATATAGAAGCACTATATACAAACATATGTATGTACATACATATATTTTGTATGCCTACCCACACTGTTGAATTGAACATCTGGGAATTATTTATAATGTATGCCATGGGTGTTCTACTTTTTACAGGTCAACGCCTCGCAGCGCTTCACTAACCCAGCTAAGCTTGGCCAAAATCCCAATGAAAGCGAAACTTTTGCAATATGTTAAATAAATATCTATAAATAGTAGTAGCAATAAAACCGCTGCCCTCGGCCTTTTGTGCCCTCAACGGCTTTATTAAATGCGACAAAGTTTGTACTCTCTGAAAGGACGTTGAAAAGGCAGCGAACGCACCCTGAATCAATAGACGCCTAAATGTAAATCAATTAATGGAGCGGTAACAAAAGGTGTTTTTGCGTGTCTAGCTGTTGGTCAGCAAAAGCAATTAATAGACAGACTTCCGCCTAGTTTAGGGCATAGCTCTTCTACCCAAACACACCCAAAACATGGCCCATTAAGCTGACCATACATTGTATATGGTTTGGTTTTGTTTTTTTGTTTTTTTTGGGTGTCGAAAAACTCTCTGTGTAAGGGATGGATAAAATTTCATGAATGATAAGATCCTTATGAAAATTAATATCTGAAGGTTCCCATATGCTATTAGATTTAATATTTAATGTTATATCTAACTTTGTAAATATAGAACTCTTAAAATATAAGGTATTTATGTCTGTTTTATTGCGTCAAAGTTTCCTATATTCTTTAACTTTAGCATTTTGTTTTATATCCGATTTTTTAAAGGATTAAGTTAATAAGTATCTATAAGTGTTACTAGTTATCGAATCGTTTTAAACTCTTTAAACATAGATCGTTTTGGAATTTAATAGCTCTCTTATAGAGTCGAAATTCCTATAACTTTCATAGATTTGACATTTTCTCTTATATCTGACTTGGTAAATAAATCAAAAATCATCTTTAAGTTTTATTAGTTATGCAACGGTTTTAAACTTTTTAAAATAAGATCATGGGATCTTGAATTAATATCTGTCAAAACCCAAATAAAGTCGAAGTTCCTGTAATATTTATAGATATTTTAAGTTATATCTGACTTCGTAAATAAACAAATATCTATTAGCATATTTTCTTAAAGTTTTCAACTCATGAAACACAATTTCTCGCTGTGCATTGCCCTGCACCCACTTACCTTCTTATCTAATCCCATATCCTGAGTTGGCTGGTCGTCGTCACCGGCATTGGCCGCCACCGGCTTGGCTGGCGCTCTTTTGGCTTCTGGCACAAAGCTATACTCGTAGCTGTCGGTGCCGCCCCAGCTGACTAGACAGTTGTCCTTGGGCACGTATTGTGTGACGTCCTTCTTCGATATCATTTTCAATATCTCGACTGCCTTTGGCGGCAACAGCGTCTTGATGACCTTAAAAGCGGCTACAAAAACGCATCAAAGTCGGTGTCAAAGTTCACAGCAAAGCAACATCAAACAAAATGAGCGGAGCGGATCAGTCGGATGCGCCCGACTGCAGAATACCCTGTACTTTATAATGTAAACAAAATTTTTAGAAATATACTGTGTTTTTTCAAACCATCTTAATGATCTTGTTCAGGATAGGTAGATAAATTCTTCAATATTACGCTTGTTTCCGAGATCTCAGCTTACAGAAGGACGGACGGACGAGATGGGTACAGGGTATAAAAAAATGTCTCGCAGATGGGATTAAGCTTACCATTTAGCACCCAGGCGAGTTCGAACACAAATATATAGTTCAGCGCATTGGGATAGTAGAGCTTAAAGGTCTCAATAATCCGCTTCACAAAGTCCAGATCCAACGTGGCCAATCCCGTGCCAGCCATATCAAAGAAAATGCTTAATTGGGTCATATGGCTTTCCCGCTGGGTACGCTCCACCCAGTAGACCACAATGCGAATGAGATCATCCAGATTTTTGGCTTTATTATGTAATTTAACGCGGAATATAAGCAACGGCTTCCCATCCACATCAGAGCTATGCATAAAGGCAGAGCCCTCGTTAAAGTATTCCGGATTCAGTTGCTCTGGAGTTAGATCATTGGCCCCGAAAGATTTACGCCATATACAAGTTTCCCAGAGACGTTCCATGGCTGCATTCATGTCCAGATCGTACATTTCCAGATGACGTTGCAGCCAGACATGATCATTGCGTATGCGATCGATATCGACGGGATGAAAGGGTGCTATAAAGTTTAAATAATGGTATTTATTTTACAACTGGTTTTTACAACGTTATTATCAGCTGATAATGTGTGATAGCATGATAATATTTAATCAGTTATTGCTACTCAGATAGTGTTTTGAAGTATGCGTGTATTTGCACCATTTATTTTAGGTATATTAGTGTAAAGATTATTAATCAATATAATTAATTAGTGTAATACAAGTTTAAGAAAATGTACACAAAATTGACTATATATATTAATATATATTTGCTAACTTTATGCATATTTTTAACCCCAAAACTTAAAGTTTTAAGTATATTTTCAAGCACTTAATTTTCAACATTTGTTATTTAATATGTTGAAAATATGTAATTTATATTAATTCGGGTATTACCACTAAACTTACTTTAATATGAACAACAGTCCAAAGTTTTAGTGTTGATTGAATATGTATAGTTTTAATTTTAAATAGTTTTTTCAGTACTTTCATAACATTCCAAAGTTCAATAAACCTAAATTGTTTATTTACTGTTTGGACTTAACTGCTAATCTAGCACTTTAATATAGCTTATTTTCAAGTGTAGTCGTTGCACCGCAATTCCAAGAGTTTTTTAAGTTTTGTGAATACCATTTTACAACAAAAAATGACCGAATCGTAAATATGCCATCGATTTGCGGGTAATATTTATTTTTATGACTGCACAGTCTGTTGATTTACTGGCAATTTGTGTATTATCTTGTGTAAATTTGCATAGATATACATTTATGTAAACTATATAGTATACACCCATTAGTCAGGTACAACTCATTGTACTGCACTAAGGTCAGGAGCTTACCCGAAGGTGGCGAGGCTGCGTACTTGGTGTTGAACCTCTGACGCAGCTCCTCAATATCCGATTTACTGACGGGCTTCACTTTGATGGCCATATTGTAGCCGTACTCGATGCAGCGAACGGTTCACAGTTTAGCACTCTGTGCAGACTAAACATTGAACTCTGTCAACAGTCAAAGTTATCGTTGCTCGATAGTTCTGCGCTTATCGCGTAGTTCTTGTCTAATCTATAATCCACTTTCTCATACTCGCGATATTGCGATTAGATTATACTTTTTACGAACCCGAGTGCTACGGACGACGCTCAGCGAATGACTAACGGTGAACCGATCGAGCTTTGTCAGTCAGCCGGCGTACGCAGCGATTTGGAGCACCAACACTGAAAGATTGGGCCTGGTTGGAAGTACGCCTCGGAAAGGGCAGTCGGCGTTGCTGCAATTGAACGTGATCGAACGCGAACGAACGTGAATGCCGCCTGCATTTAAATGAGCTAAGCTTTGAGTGCAAGTTAAGCTTGAGCGAAAGCTCACGCTCGTACGCATTTTAATGAGCTGAGCTTTGAGTGCAAGTTCAGCTTAAGTGAGTGAAAGCTCCTTAGCTCCCACTTTTTCTCAAGCTTTATTAAGTGCTGACAAAACACTCATAAAACTGATGAAGTTATTACTGGAAGGTATTACTTGTAGTGTTTGTAAACTTAAACAAATAGCCTAATGAGTCATGCAGCTGTCAATGCTTAGTCTTTAATAAAAAGTAACAGTTTTTGCACACATTAAATATATATTATATTTGTAGCGTCATCGAGTAATCACTGTATATAGTTTTATTTGGGTGTGAACTTGAAGACGTAGTCATCGTTCCCGCCCCAGATCTTCAGGCAATTATCCACATCCACATACTCGGTAATATCCTTCTTTGTGGTCACACGCAGTATCTCTAGGGCCTCGGCGGGCATAAAGGTCTTTACAACTTTGAAAGCAGCTAAAAAATTTAATTTTTTTTAAGATATACCATTCGAGTTTAATAATTTAGACTGCTTACCATTTAGAAGGAAGGGCAGCTCATGCACCACAATATAGTTGGGCAGATTGGGGTATTTGGTCTCGAATAGATTAATAATACGCTTGATGAAGTCCACATCCAAGTTGCTCAGACCGGAGCCGGTCATGTCCATGAAGAGCGTTACTTTCTTCTGGTAATTGGTCTCGTGCTGCACACGCTCCACCCAGTAGACGATCAGGCGTATGAGATCATCCTGACTCTTGCTCTTGGTGTGCTTGGAGAAGTTAACGATGAGCAGCGGCATGCCGTCCTTGTCCTGGTTATGCACAAAGATCTCGCCATCGTTCAGATACTCCTGATTCACATTGGAATCGTTGATGTCGTTGGTTCCAAAGGCCTGACGCCACTCGCAATTCTCACGCAGCCGGACGATGCCCTTCTCCACGTCCAGTTTGTAGGCCTCCAAGAGCTGTGTAATCCAGACATCGCTCTCGGTAATACGTGCCAGATCCTTGGGGTTCAATGCAACTAATACGCAAGGGTTTTACATAATTTATAGAACTGATAAGCAGCTAATAGGCTACTTACCCGCTGGCGGATTCGTTTCCAGGTTCTTGAGGAAACGGGTCTTCACCTCGTTCACCTGCGCGGCTGTGGGCTGTTCTCCTTTGGGCATCTTGGCATTGGAACTGGGCATATTGAATCGAATACGTTGAATTTATATCAAAAATCGCCTAGAAGTTATCGCAGTGCTACCGTATGCCGATCGCTAATCACTGATACGTGTTATAAAAGTCTCTTTTGGGGGTATCACATGCAGGGTCGTCGGTCCAATGAATGACTTTCCAGAGCGCAGGCCAATCAAGAACTGACTGCAAACTACAAGATAGTGTTGTGTGAGAGAGCAAGATTAAATCTCAATTACTCTTTTCTCTCTCGTCTCTCTCTCTCTCTCTCTCTCTCTCTCTCCCTGTCTGTTCTGCTGACGGCAACAATTGTGTGCTCCACTTTGAGCTCTCGATCATAAATGCAGGGCAGTCAATGCGGGTGGCAGCCGAAAAACCGACAGCTCTACCGATTCCCCCAGCCCGAGAGTGCTTTAATCAAACTTAAAATAAAACGAACAACAAAAAATGAACTGAGAAACAGCAAGAGTGGGGGCAGACCGGGTAAGCAGCCGCGATAAGGCGTACAAACGATCCGAACAACTGGAAGACTCGTTTCGTGTCAGATTCTACCACGGAATAGTTTGGAAATTGATTTTTTTACTGCTGCTACTCGTATTATGGGCTTAGAATGTATTAGTAGCTACCTAGAAATGCACAAATGGTTGTGGAATGGTCTCGTGTGGAGCTTGACGAGTTTTCAGAAAATTTGATAAGATATTACACAAGCTGGGCTACTAGGTTAAGGCATTTAAAAGAAACTTATGCATGAAACTGACAACCGAATTTTGTATGCGTAAATTTAAGTTTGATTTTAATTAATATGCATACTTAAGGAAAATTATTAAGGAAATTTTGAACTAATCTACGACTCTTTTAAAAAGGAATTATTAACATAATTAATTTGAAATAAATATTTAAATAATTCTAATTTGTTTTTAGTACTTATGTTTGTTGCTTACTTACTGCAATAGCTGTCGTTAAAGATATAGACACATATTTGTAATTGAAATGTACTATATAAATAAATTTAAATTTAATTTGAATTAATTTAAAACTTTCTATGGAGATTTAACAGAATTTTGTATAATTATAATTTTAACAGAACTCTGTATAAATAAATTCAAGCTTAATTTAAGTTAACATATAAACACTTTAGGAGGAAATTTATTAATATAAATATGTCTTAAAATATTATTGGAATTAATATTTATATTTTTGAGAATTTATATTTCTATGTATTTTATTTTTTTTAGTAATTTAAATTGTGTACAATTTATTTGCGAATTTTTCTACATAAAAGTCAACAGCTGGCTTGCTAATTAGCCACGGTGTACCAGCTTTTTTGCAATGATAAAATTAAGAATTTCCGGGTATGTTACGTATTGTTGAAACTATTTGCCTTTAACTGAAATTTGCACATTTTCTATAATTGTATTATGTTTCGTAAACAATACTTGCCGGTAGTTGGAAACATATGTTTGATTATATAGAAATGTGTTTGTTAATCAATAGCAATTGGCAATCAATTTCTGTTTAATTTATTTCAATTTTCAATTTTCAGCAATACAGCTGTTGGCGCGTTGTTTTTGTTGATGTTGGTCAGCAGAACGGAAGAGAACCGAACCGAACAGAACGGAGTGGAGGAGAATAAAACGGAATAGAGGACAAAAATAACGAAACGAAAACATTTACATATTGAAAGCTTCTCGGCATTTCGTCTTCTTCATTGGCATGACATTCAGGCCAGCATTGAAACTTTCGCTGGCGATGGCCCAGTTCTGTTGTTTACGTGAAAACGAGCGCGTGGAACGCATTTGTGGGCCCGTTCTGTCCGTGTTGGCCTCAAGTGTGGATGCAGTGTGGATGCAGTGCAGCCGAAACTCTGAGAAAAACCCACAAACATGAAGTTCGCCGAGCATTTGACAGCGCACATTACGCCCGAGTGGCGTAAACAGTATATTCATTATGAGGTAAAAAGAAAAGTGCGCAAAATACATCCAAGGAAAATTCGTGTGTATATAGACAGAAAGCGTGTGCTTTTCCTAGCTGTCAGTTTCTCGGTGACGTCATAGGAAAAACGGCTGACCAGCTGCCAAATGTCAGGCGAGAGCTTTTTCGCATCGTGCTCTTGGCGCATGCGCTCTGCCTTCCCATCTGTTTTGTTTTGCTCGCTGCAGACGTAAACAAAGCACACTCACTATGAAAAGTTAATGAACATTAGGCTGGTTCAAATATAGAAATCACTAGATGCGTGGTACTTATTCTATGCGAATCGATGACAGTGAAACATATATCGATATAGTATTTACAAAGAATCGTTACGCTTGAAGCACTTGAGAATGTGCAAAATAAAAAGCATATCAAATTTAAAATTTTATTAAATACTAGAAGGCTCCGCCTCCTACGTCCTCTCTTCGCACTGGGTTAATTAATGTGAAACTCTCGCTGTCTAACTGTTGCTGGGACAACTCTCGCTAGCCCAAACTCTCGATGGGCAAATTCTCGTTGGCTTAACTCTCGATTGCCAAATTTTTGTTGGTCCAATCCTCTCTTTCTCCAACTCCCGTTGGTCCAACTCTCGTTGGAGTGTTCAAGTAGGTCGAACACTCGTTAAAAGAAATCTCGCTAGCCGAACTCTCGCTGGTCGAACTCGCGCATGCCGAACTATCGTGGGCCTAACTCTTGCCGAACTCTTGTTGGCCCAACTCTCGTAGGCCAAACTCTCGCTGGCGCAACTCTCGCAGGCCGAATTCGCTCTTGCCACTCTTACTGGCCGAACACTCGATGGCCGAACGCTGGTCCCACTCTCACTCATCGTAGGCCGAACTCTTGTTGCGCCAACTCTCGTCGGCCGAACTCTCGCCGACTCTTGGTTTTCAGCTCTTCCGTACTCTCTGAACAATCATCCTCGTGTAAATGCGGTCTAAATTACAATAAACAAGTTTATTTTTTGTTTTCGTAATAGGAAATGAAAGCCATGCTTTATGCGGCCATCGAACAAGCACCTTCGGCGGAGCTGGTGGATCGTGAGATGCTCACGCGATACTTTGCCAAGTTCGATGAGGAGTTCTTCCACTACTGCGATAAGGAGCTGGCCAAGATCAACACATTTTATTCGGAAAAGATGGCGGAGGCGACACGCAAATACGGCAGCCTGCGCAGCGAGTTGACTGAGGCTCTGGAAATGGGCCATGTGAAGAAGCAGCCGGCATGGAAGCGACGCACGCCCCTGGGCAAGAAGAATGTGCCGGCGCGCAAAATACAAGATCTCAAGTTGGCATTTAGCGAGTTCTATTTGGGTCTGATACTGCTGCAGAACTATCAGAATCTCAATTTTACGGGCTTTCGCAAGATACTCAAAAAGCACGACAAACTGCTGAGCGTGGACTATGGGGCACGCTGGCGCACCGATCATGTGGAGGTCGCACATTTCTACACAAATAAAGATATCGATCGGCTTATACAGGAAACGGAACAGGCGGTCACACAGGACATTGAGGGCGGCGATAGGCAGCGTAAGTTTTACAATATTTTTATAGAAATGGTATGAACTGAGATCTCGAAAACTATGTATAAGAACTAGAGCAACTATTTTTTGATATGTAGGTGGGTTTATACCATACGAAGATCAAGTTTATTTCAATCTGATCTGCTCCGTCTATTATGTTTTTCATAATTTGGTTAATTTTAGGTGCCATGAAGCGGCTGAGAGTTCCTCCGTTGGGTGAGCAGCAAAGTCCCTGGACTACATTCAAGGTTGGTCTGTTCTCCGGCGCTTTTGTGGTGCTTTTCCTAACCGTTATCATATCAGCCATGTTCTATGGCTTCGGCGAGAACTGGCGCGTGGGTTTGCGCATGTTTAGAGCTCCATTCCTAATCACGGAATGCCTCTTCCTTTGGGGCGTCAATGTCTACGGCTGGCGTTCGTCTGGCGTTAATCACGTGCTCATTTTCGAACTGGATCCGCGCAATCATCTCTCCGAGCAGAACATCATGGAAATTGCCTCGGTGTTTGGCGTCATTTGGGCCTGTTGCGTGCTCTGCTACATCTTCTGCGAACCCCTGGGAATACCGCAGTATGCAGCTCCCCTCTTTCTCTATACCCTTATGGTGATATTTCTGCTGAATCCTACGAGAACGTTCCATCACGAGGCACGTTATTGGGCCATTCGCGTGCTCAGTCGTGTCGTTATGGCGCCCTTCTGCTTTGTCAACTTTGCCGATTTCTGGCTGGCGGATCAATTGAACAGCATGGTACCGGCGTTTCTGGATATCCCCTTTCTCATATGTTTCTTTGGACGCAATCCAACATGGCACAAGATAGGAGAAGGTAAGTGGATGGAATGGAATATTAATATTAGTACGGTTTGACACTTGCCTTATAGACTGTACCCATACAGTGGGTAAAAACAGGGATAATAGTTTTGTGAAAATGTAACAGGCAGAAGATGTGGCAGATATCGGACTCTATAAAAGTTAGAACCGCTAAATTTTGAATGTAGACAGATGTATTCCATACGCATGATGCCACTCCATCTAAACGGAATAATCGATAAAAACCGAAACGTAATGTTCATCATGAAGGTCGTCAATTAGAACTCCATTTTGCAGCCTTGATAAACTTATAGAATATAAAGTTAAAGGAAATTTAATACATATTGTAGAAAGTTTTAATTATTCAATAATGCCCAGATATGATTTAATATTTGTTCTAAATTAAAAGCAAATAAAAAGCACATATAAAGTTTTAAGTGTTTTATGATAGCTAGACAAATTAGTTTGCAGTTTTAATATAAGCGCTTGAACTTTAGAAGTTTATTTGGTTATTTTAAAACAAAGTTCAAGTTAATTCGGCATGTTAATTTATACAGTTCGCTCGTACAAGGCTCGCTGCAAATTTAATGCCGAAGTTTGGATAGCAAAGTTCTGCGATTTAATAAATGAATTTGATTATGCTTCAGCTGGAAATCACTGCGTGCAACATATCTCCATACTACACCCCATTGTGGCGATATTACCCGCCTACTTTCGCTTTGCCCAGTGCATACGTCGGTATCGGGACACCAAGGAGGCCTTTCCCCATCTGGTGAATGCGGCCAAATATGCGACATCCTTTTTCACTGTGATCTTTGCGCACAAATTTCACACGACGACGGGTAAGTTTCGGAATGAATCTGACTCTGAATCGAAATTTAGCGTGTGTGCCTGTGCTTTTGTGGGTTCATTAAAGCAGGACACACTTGGGACCTGACTCATTATGCGTGTTGTTTATGAGACGATGCCAATTAGGGTCTCCTTTATGGGCAACCACAAACGCAATGATAATTTCATCTTTATACAAAACCACGCAGACATTCCAGTGATACCTCGTTTTTAGACCCCGTTCTGTAAAAAAGTAAAAGGGTCTATTAATTTAGTAAAAATTACTTATGTGTGTAATAGCCAAAAGGAGGCGTGGTAAACCCCACAAAGTACATATATTCGGACTCAGGACAGTTGAGTCGATATAGCCATTGCCGTCTGTCCGTCCTTATGAAAATCTAGATCTCAGCAACTATAAGAGCTAGAGATAGCATTTTCGCTATATAGGTTTTCCTATATACCAAGCATATCAAGCTTGTTTTAGATTTTTGATAATTCTTCAAATTGGCCCGCAAACCGTAAAACTGTTTTGCAAGTTTTCTGTTTTAAAGCTACAGTTTTAAGGGCAAATATTTGGGATTTGACATGTAAGTAACCTACGGCAATCTTTATCGATGGTGTGAATAAGAAACAGCGAGGACAGTCATTATATATAAAGTACAGGGTCTTCTACTGTAGGGTACGTCCGACTGTAGCTCCGTCCTTATTGGTTACTTGCTTTCTCTTTCGATTTGCAGACACCTATCCGCTGTCGAAGGAGAACCCTTGGTTCTACTGCTGGATAACGGCAGCGCTGTTCTCCTCCTGCTACGCCTACATGTGGGATGTGAAAATGGACTGGGGCCTCTTCGATGCGAAGGCGGGCGACAATCGATTCTTGCGTGAGGAAATCGTTTATTCATCGACGGTGAGTTGACCTCGAATGCTGATGCTGTTGCTGTTGCTGATGCTGTTGCTGTTGCTGATACTGATTCAATTCAATGGAATTGGGGTTCGAGTTGGAAATCGAGCTAATGGCAGCAATAAATATTTGTCCAAGCGGCTGGCACGTAAAACAATCTTTCAACGTAACCATTATGTTGCTCTATTCTTTCATTTTCTCGCAGTGGTTCTATTACTTTGGCATAATTGAGGATTTGATATTGCGCTTCAGCTGGACGCTGTCCATGAGCCTCATACAGGCGGGTTACATTGAGGGCGATGTTATGATGACCATACTCAGTCCCCTGGAGGTCTTTCGACGCTTCATCTGGAACTATTTCCGGCTGGAGAATGAGCATCTCAACAATGTGGGCAAGTTTCGAGCTGTACGTGATATCTCGGTGGCGCCCATGGATTGCTCAGATCAGGTATGAGCCACAACTACGACGGCATTAACAGCAAGTGTCAACAGTTATTTATTCATTTACAGACCACAATACTGCGCATGATGGATGATGCGGATGGTGTGCTCAATCGTAGGCGTGGCAAGGCTGCTGGCGGCTCTGGTGGCAAATCTGGCAATAAGAAGAACAAACAGGAGCAACAACGCCTGCTCCTACAGGGCGAGTCTGTGGAGGACCTGTGTGCATAGTGCACCACAGTCCACAGTCCACAGTCCACAGTCCACAGTCCGATTTATATCTCAATGTGCACAAATATTAATTATACGTAAATACAAAAGCAACAAACTGCAACTGCTGTTGTTCTGGATATTTGTGGTTTCTCTGGCTCTCTGTCTATCTGTCATCCCGTCTGTCCGTCTGTCCGTCACTCTGTCTGTCTGTCTGTGTGTGCGTGTCTGTGGCAGATTGAATTGAACTGCTTGCCACACAATGCTGCACTGTCCGCCCTGTTGGGAGGGCCGGACGTGCCAATGAGCTTAACGTGGAACCCATCATCAGCTGCACCGTCAACAGCACGTTCCATCTTTATTGTGTCACAATTTTGCAAATATTTTACGCGTATTTGTTGTTTCATTTTCCTTTTCGCATCCGGTTTTGTTTTCCCTCTTTTTTTTATATTTTTTCCCGACGAAATTACATGTGCTATTGTTAGCTAGGACATGGCAAATTGCTACGGCGCAAATGAATACATGCCGGAAAACTCGCAACAAAATATTTTATGGTATGTGTTGATGGGCACAATGTATTTGAAAATAATTGCAATTTCTATAAAGTTGAGCCAAGTTGATTTAGGGAATTTAGTTATTATTTTGGAGCTATTTCATCAATATATTATTTTATTTTTTTTTTATTTTTTTACAACACTGATAAACAAGGTAAAAATTGTTATTTTTGATTGATTTAATCTCTGTACATTTAATTTGACTTTCTATTTATTCACAAGATATTTTAAATTTATTATTATTTAATTAAATTGGTCAATGAATTTATAATTTCTCAGTTATTTATCTTTAACGTATCCGGTTTTGTTTTTCCTTTTATTAATTTTTCTGGCAAAATATTGTTTCTAACTTATTTAATTTCTGTAAATTCAATTAGATATCCGATTTATTGACAATATATTTAACATTAATTAACACTTTTGTAAACAAAGTCAAATAGATTTGGGTAAATTTAGTTATTATTTAATTTACGTGAATTCAATTAGAATTGTTATTTATTTCAAATGAAATTGATACTGCAAATTGTAAGTCGCTTATCAGCAATTTACGAGAGCATTTAACCAAATATACAACTATCAAATTCACTTGGCCAAATGTTTCAGTCTGTCATTAGAAAATATCATGGGAAGAATATATTTAAAATCCATTAAGTTAATTTGATTTATTCGTTCTGACTTATTTTATTTCTGTAAATTAAAAATGACTTACTATTTAATAACAATATGTTTAAAGTTATTGAGAATTTAGTTATTTTTAATTGATTTAAATTCTGCAAATTCAACAAGACTTTCTTTTTATTCTAAATACAATATGTACTGCAAAATGTAAGTGAAAATCAGATATTTTTCAGTTTTATTTCTCCAAGCAGTTATGATTTTGCTTGTCCAGCAAATGTAGCAGCCTTAACTTAAATTTGCGATTATTTATATATTTTAATTTATTTTATTTCGCACAGCTGCTGTGCTTATCGTGTTACTGTGTCAATTGTATTGCATTTGAAAAATACATTTGATTTTTTAATCAGCAATGGCACAATCAATCGAATATTTATTGCTGTTTTATTTAATCCGTTGCTATATGCAAAGTCCAATGCCATTGATAAGTATTCGCTTTTGCTTTCTATGCTCGGTATCAGGTTTTAATCTTGATACTTTTACCATGTTCTTTGTATAAGTAGTAAACGTGTTTGCTTTCCAGCAAATTTAAAAAATACAAAACAAAAATTGTCCAGCCATAGCTTGGATCTATAAGAAAAGCCGCTTACATAACACATACATATAACGTAATTCTCTGTGTTCTAACATGGCTTGGAGCACTCTTGAAATAACATTGGCCCAAAGTTTGATGGCCTACCTTAAGCCTGGTCACAGCTGCTTTCGACTGATATTGATTGATGGTCTCATGTCAGTTTCTGTTTACGTATATCCCGTCACGTTCCCACAAGCAATTTAACAAATAATTGCTGCAAATTATATAATAATGTGGACAGTTTTTAAATTGAATTTGGCAAAAGGTCAATTGCGTTAATTAACATAAATTTTCCGTTAATAAAAGCCACATTATTTTTGATTAAAGTTAAACAAGCAGAATTGATTCAAGTGTTTACTAACTTCTCCTGCTTCTGGGATTTTTATTGAAAACTTTATGCAATTATTTACAAAAAAAAACTTCTGCATAATCTTTTAACTGCTGTTGGCAATTCAAATTACTTAAAGTTAAGCCAAAAACAAAACAGAAAATAAAAACTATTTTAACTAAAGACAAAACTATTAAAAACTTAGCTGGATGCCGTTGCTGCCTTTATTTCTTTACCATTTTGCTCCATTTGAAATTCCCACAACATGGCGTATGATAAACGTATTATAAACGTATGATAAATTTAAGAGCTGAAATTTTGCAGTATAAATTTTTAAATAATTCTTAAACAAATCAATTTCTAGCGAAGAAAAAAAGAAATATTAAAAATATTCTTCATATACTTAAAGCATTGCCTATTAAATCATTTTTAGTTTTTATAAATTTTTATTGTAACTCTAGCTTTTAGACCAGGGCAAAATACTTTGAAATAATATTTCAGTAATCGGCTCAAAACTACGAAAACCATATTGCTGCACACTAAGCAGCTTAGTTAAAAAATTCTTTTTGCTTGATATAGTTGTTTTGGTATGAATTTATAATCAAACAATCTAATATCTAATGGAGCTTTGCTATCCAAATGAACAGCTTAACTTTTAACTTTCGGTAAGAGCCCGCAATTGAAAATTTTACAGTAAATAATACTTTAAATATTTTAAACTGCAAGAGCTTATAGATTTTTGATAGACTTTCCAGAAAAGTTGTTTCCTAATTGGCCTGGTTACCCGGAAAACGTTTGGATTTTATTGCCACAAATTTCAACTTAATTATTTTCTAGTTAAAAGTAAAACCAATGAATTTAGCTTGAAAGCCAAAAATAAATGATGAATTAATTACTCAGTTTCACTCGAAGATTACTTTGAAATCAGACCCTACAATTATGCTGAACTCTCTTGTAAACAGCTTTTAATATTCTCATTCATGGAGAAACGCTGCTGAATGGTAGTTGGAAATGACATTGTATTGAAATGTTTTTCACGTTTATAAGCTTGTAATTATATGGTATTTACGAGCGTAAATGATAAGCTACAATTACAAGAATATTTGCCTTTTTTTAATGTGCATTCCAGTTGCTGGGCTACAAATTGCCATGATTGTCATATTTGTTGTTCGGATTGTTTTTCCCGTGCACATCTAGGCCAATCACAAAATTTACATTGAATGCCATCAGCTGTCCTCTGGCTTTTAAGATTAGATAAGCAGGCATTTTGAAAGTGTTTTCATTGGGCAGCAAGCTGAATGTAAGCCAGGCTATCACGGGGATACCAAAAAGATGGGATATACTGTTAAGAATTCGCTAAAGGCTTGTTGGATGGCTGTTGCTTTAATATGTATGTGGAGCATTTTTGTAATATGTTGTTTCACTTTATTTCCTGGCAGCTGGGACTAACTGATTGTGAATTCTGTTTAACCTGAGGCAATTTTGCCGCAATGTAAGCAGGAAACTTTTGTGACATTTCGGCCTTTAGCGTGTGCAGAAATCAACTTTCAAAGCAGCAGTGGGTAAATCCAAGACGAGCTGTTCGTTTGACATGTTTCTGGGTTCTTTGCTGCTGTCACAGCAGATTTTTCATTGATTTGACAGATGCAGACACACATAGAAACTCATGCAATATGTACATGCCTGCTTGTGATGTGTAAACAAAACGAGAAAACTGTGGAAACTGTGGAAACTAGGGAAACGCGACAGCAGCTCCATAAGGCATTGGCATATACAACTCCATATATGTCTATATATATACGCATTCTATTCATATTTAACACAACAACCGCACAGGAGCTACAGCAACAGCAGCTATAGCAATAAAATATGAGGGCAACCAACGTGGCGTATGCGCGTTTTACGTGCAATGGAACTCAGCGAGCGTGCGTTACGTATACGCAACGTTGCGCTGGCTTTGTCTTGTATTTGCCTGATTGCAATTTTCTCGATAATCGTCAACATCAACACCACCATCGACGATTCGTTGATTAACTGACATTCGCCAGCACAATATCTGTTGCCCTATTGTACACAGGTTGCCATAGCATTATTAAAAACTCAATTATCACCATTTGACGTTCGCCTATAATTGCTATCAATTGTAGTATTGTGCTGTGTGCTTGGCTTTAAAGCGTAAACAGACTTTCAATACAAGGACTGAAGTACAGTCACTGCATCACTTGCTGTCCATTCTATCGGGATTTTCGTTGCCTGATTTGAATGCACAATGAATGCGTTTGGCAATTTTGCATTGGATTTCATATTGTGCATCAGCATCTGCATGGAAATTTCTTTGCTCTCTGCTTCGCTGCCGCATTTTAATTTGCTATGCATGAATATGTTGCGGGCAAAACCACATCATTTATTTTGCAGCTCCAAAGTACAAAGAACCTAATTGATTTTCGTATGCAGCTCAGAGCTTGTGAAACTTAATTAGGCTGTAATTGATTTCATTACAATATTTTTGCAATTTAAATTTCAATACCAGTCGCAATACCTCCATTGGCTGCGCGTGTGTGTGTGTGTGTAATCAAATTCATAACAGAATCGATTTCTTTGATTGCTCTAGCGTGCACACAGATACAAAATACAGTTACAGTTTTAATGATACGTGCTCAGAGTTACGATTGCCACACATCATTAAAACGCCCTCCACAGCCATGGCAGATAACAGATTCAAATTGTCACACAGAGGATTTGAAGTGATGCGTATGTATTTACCATTGACACCAGCTTTCATATTAATATAAACACTACTCTCGATATCAATGTGCAGCCACAAGCACTTTATATATGCACTATATAGTATATCATTCGCCTGTGTGACATAGAAGCATTTTTATTTTCGCATAAATTCACACAATTTATGTGCTTTGTATTGTGCAAAGCTGGCAAGAACTTGCGCAAGATGGAAAATAAATGAAGTGTACGAAATGCAATATGTTCATAAATTTAAACAAAATATATTCAAAGTGTAGAAAATAAATCCCAATATTTATATATGATACTTTATAAAAGGCAATCTCTAAATTAATGTATCAACAAATAAAAGCTGTGTAATACTCTGATAAATGTACTCACGAGGTTTACACAATAAATCCTTATTTATTTATTTATTTTTTTGTCAAATTATAATTTGTATTGTTTTATAATGTTATATATTTAAATCTAACTTAAATAATCACCTGAAAATTATACTTTATATCGTCTGGAGGTGTGACACACAAATTATATATATTTATTAATTATGTTTTATTAAGTTTTTTTTAATGGAATCTCTGATTTTATTTAATTGGAGTTTATTTATTTTCAAGCAAATACCTTTTTTTAGTTTGCGAGTTTTTTGCTAAACAAATTGTATAACTTTTACCAACACGTTTTTCTCCTGTTAACGTGTTTTCAGCAGGATGAACAATTTTATGTATAAATTTCAACAAACCCACAACTAGTATAACAAACTTTATTTTAGTTAGACAGATCTACTTATATATCGACAATTTAAAATCAAATATGCACTTCATATATGTACTTATTTAATTAGTTTTTAATTTCCCTACCTTATCTACTATATGTATATTTTATTTATTTGGCTCTTGTGGGCAGAGTAACCAAATCCAAACTTTTAATTAAATTAAAGCAAATACAAATATTGCTGGATTATATTTAATTGAAGTTTGCTTACACATAACAATAATACAATATTTTTTGTTGCATATAACATATAAATAATGCAAGTGGGATTTACATTTTAATTACAGCAGAATTGTTCCGCTTTAGTTTGCAAAACTTTGCAGTCTATTCAGAGTTTGGAGTTAGTAATTGCTTTAAGCAAATTTACATAAAATTAAAATATGAACAGTTGCTAGAGGCGTCAAGAGTCTGAGCTGCTGCATTAACTATAATAATAACTTGTTCCAAACTGTTGGCCACAAAAGAGAGCAACGAAAGCCACATCAGTGAAATTGCCAACAACAGTAACAACTTGGCAATACGAAAGTTAATTAATTAATTAAATTAAAGCCGTTGACAGCATTTACTAGGGCAACTTGGTAAATACGCAAACTGAAGAGGCTTTTAATTAACCATGAAAACATTTTGACAGACAAGACACGACAGAACAGGCACATTGGACAAGTGGTAACATTGTGATTATGGCTTCAACTTGCTGGCTTTAATAGGTATAATATTGATAACTTGACTTGGGCTTTAAGGAAACCATTTGTTGGCTTAAATCTGCGTGCCTATAAAATGTGCTAAGTAATGCGATGCGGCAACAGAAACAAAAGAAATGCAAAGAAACGGAAAGAAAGGGAGCTTAGGTCTTTAACCTAACTCTGACTGCGATTATTGGGCATTGATTGATGGCAGACACTGTGCGTGAAGCTATTTATAATATTCGTATTCGTATGTTTATTATTTATTATGCACACTAATGCCAAAATATATAGTATAAATGTATATAAAATACTCGTAAGTATATTGGTTTTGCTTGTTTGCTTGAAATTTGACTGAAACTAATGGATCCCCACAGAACCCTCAAAAATCCAATACGACGTCATCAAATATGTCCCAGGGGACGCGTAAAGCGCATTAGACATGGCTATAAATTATGAAAAGACCTCGCTGAATAAACCGAACTCCCAGCAGAGATGCCTTGTAAAAATAAAATGCTGAAAAATCCATCAAACTTTCAACTTAATGGCGGCACAGAAAAGAAATCGCATTGTCATTTGCCATTCAAATTAGTATTTATGTTAAAGTGTATTATAAATTAGATGGAAAGTATAATTAATGTTGCCAATATATTGAAGCATGTACATATATTATATCCAACATCTAATAACTATGTACACATTTTGTAAGCAACATTTGCTCCTGAAAGTATGCTAAAATAAAGACAAAACTTTAACAAAATGGCGTTAAAGCCCCTAATTCTCTTGTATGGAAATAAACGACATTAAGTGCAAATCCATTTATAAATTTATCAATTGTCAGTGCTATTAGAGTTTAAAAGCAGTATTTGTTGTGCTGAAAGCCGATTTATCATTTGATATAAATTCACACAAAATGCCGCCAACAAAATAAGTTTCTGCCAGACTGAAGACAACGGGGAATTTGGGAGTCCTCCGCCTTCAACTCCATACCTCCAGCCTCGAAGCCAAGGTTATGTCTACTTGCCGGCGACAACAACAATGCCAAGAGTAGCTTCTGTTATTGCAAGTTTTGACAGCGAATTAAAATAAACAGCAACGGAAATGACAGTGAAAACATTCTAATGAAATATCAACATAATGTGAAACTCAGTTGAGCGAGCAAGCGGGTGTCCAAAAAGCTTATACAAATGATTATTAAGTACAAGAAAATGTAAGCTTAAGTAAAAATGCTTTAAATGCGGGCAAAAAACAATTAACATTTACAGCAAAGTATTTTTATGAGAAGAACTTTATTTTAAAATATATAAAACCAACTCTTTGCTGTTAAATTTTTATCTTAAACTCAATTTAATTTATATAACAATGGGCGCCTTGATTGCATGTTGCTAGAATTTTATGAGTGCAAATTCAATGTAATTCTACACGAGAAAAGTTGAGGCTTTCATAATAAAAAAAATGAGAGTTCAGGCCTGTCTAGCAAGCATAATAAAATGCCATTATTAAGGGCACTTCAAAGACTGAGGAGAATACCAAGGAATGCTTTATTAGTTCACCTAAAAGGTATACTCAAATGTTTGCAGTCTATTTACGTACATTTTTTCTCACTTTGTTAATGCCATATGAAAAGGGTTCTGTCAGGTTTTTGTGTTCGCTTTTAACCAGCATGAATTACATTATGAGGTAGTCTTTTGTTTAATACATGTATTAAAAAACAAATTGTATGCCCTTGGCATTCTTTGGAGTGTCACTCGGTATTCGACGGTACTGAGTAGGCTGTTTACCTAGCCAAGATTAATGTCTTTCCGCCCACTTACCCACAGAATTTTTGGGGCCAGGATTTATTGCGAACGAATGGCTGATTAAGCGCTAATGCTGAGGCTGCTGAGACTTGGGACTAATTAGCTAGGCGCTTGAATTATGCAGTAGAAGTTTGAAGAATGAGAAGTCTGTAAGAGGTATTTTGCTTACAAATTAGGTATGCCGTTAAGCATCTCAGCTATGGTGAAAAATTCCAAAGTCTGCAACTTGCTCTTAAGATGTTTATAGTTTACGCCTCTCTTATTAAGTTATTTTATGCGAACTTTTACTGCTCTGTGCAGTCCATTTAACGCCCTTAATTGTAGCAATTTGTAATTGCTGTAATGGCGTTTGGCAGACGAGACGGCAAAGATTTTATTGGAAATATGAGCTGACATTCATTGGACTTTAAAGCATCCATTTTCATCTAAATTTAATTGAGTTGCCTTCAATGTGTATGCGTTCAATTAAATAATTTAACATTTCTAATGGAAGCCTTGTTTGCTGAAGTCGTATTGTTTTTCTTTTGCCTTTTCTAACAAACATTTAAATATTCATGACTAAGCAAAAGTGGAAAAGAAGTAGAAAAACCAACGGAAATAGACAGTTGAATTAAAAGCCATTAAATTATCATTTATTATTTGTTTGTACTGCATCTCAAAATATTTTTGGGCTTGTAATTAGTGAATAATCACTTGGTTTTTCGTCATGCTAAGCTGGTGTGCTGAGTTTTTCTTTTGTTCTGTTGCTAATGAAAATTTAAGCATATAAATATCAAACATTTTGCACAATGTGAGGCATATCTTATTTATTTATATTAAAAATTTCAATGCTTTCACAAACAACTTTTGATAACTCATACTTATTACGGTTCATGCTTTTATGCTTATATTCAAGTCATTCGCATTTAATTTGAGGTCTAGATTCATTTGCCTGATGTGCTAATCTGTCTTATTTGATATGCTAATTTTGCCATTGAGTTGCTGTGGCATCTGTGGCATAATACGCTTTAAAAAAGCTGCTTCTACTCATAAACTTGTGCTGGGTCATAAATGTTTCGGTGCCTGCCATAGAAATGGAACTCAGCTCGGCTCACGCTGCGTATACGCAATACCGCCAAGTGACAAACAGGCCGTATCGAGAGGGAGCTGGAAGCTGCTGTCAATTTGGACATTTTGTGGCTAGATCTAGCCACAAATTGTATTTAATAACTTTCAGCCGTTTGGTTTTTTGTCGCTGCTAGAATTTAATTTTTGGTTGGAAACAATTGATTTATTTTTCTAAAATAATTTACAGCTCAATAAAAAAGTGATTACCCCTCAGACTTTTTTTCAGCCACTTGCAGATATTTTTGAGCTACTTTAAGCCAATGTTTTTTTTAATTTGAACAAGTTTTGAGCACTGCTGTGGCAGCACTGACTGGTAGCTGGAAACTGGATGCTGTGAGTGTTTGCCGCTTGGATCCTTTTAAAATATACAACTTTGCTCAGTTGTCATGTGTAATAAATCAAGCAGCAGGCAGTTAAACAGTCGGCAGCAGCTCTCTTGAATGCCTCCACTTAAATTTGTCAATATTTTGATACGTGTGAGGGTTTTGGCGTGTTGCATGGGCAGAATTTAAGAAGGCCTCTCATAAATTTTATGACAGTAACTGTCATTTAAATAAAGTTAACTCAGATGAAATGGGAAACTAAGTTTGCATATGGTATGTGTGCTTTATACTTGTCAGCAGATGACGGGCTTCTGGAAATAGTTTAACTTACTTATCCGTATACTGCGTAAGTATGTGGGCACAGCGCTTTCGTTTCGCCAAGTTTGACAGGCATTGTTTTTGCTAGCAACTTTGACAAACTTGGCAGCAAGAGTTTCAGTTAGCCAAGGCCAAGTTTGATGGCCACGATTACAAGCCAATCACGCACGAATTGAAGCAGAAAGCGAGGGAGAGAGAGCCAGGCGATAACGAAGTGGATGTGGAAGTGGAAATGCAAGGAAATTCCATTTCACTTGTGCGGTAATTGAATTTTCACTTGAGCAATACCTCGCAAATATTGTTATAGCCCGGTGTACTTAAACGCTAATGGAAAACTCATTATCTTACCAAGCAGCAGAGCGTCAGAGAGAGAGGGAGGGGGGGAAAAGTCCTCTGTACTACGTGAACTACACCATAATAAGAGCAATTAGGTGACGCGTACTTAAGTATTGCCTCAGCATGTGGCTGCTTATTTTCTATTGTTGTGGCATGTGAATGTTTGTGTTGGTGTTTGTGGCAGCTACAGACTTGTGGCACGGCTTATAACTTTGAAATGCAAATGTTACACGGCGTATGTGGGCGAAACTAAATCCATGTATTCATGATGAATCTACTCTGTATGCAAGAGTCTGTAGTTACCGCTCTCCTCTCCAGAGTATATGCAAATTTAATTCATAACATTGCGCAGTTGTTGTACAACAAGCCAGACTATAACACGTTGGTTTTCTATGACACGAGTGCATTTCCCTAATTAGAAATGGTGCGAAGGGTTAACTGAGACATTTGTGACATTAAATGGGTAGTATTGAAACCATAACTTATGTAAAACAATTTGTCCATATTTTATGCACTTGTTACGTGTGTAATTTGTATGGAATTTCTTCCTGATAAAATTCTATAATGTTAGTTCAGTCGAGGCTATCACATTTTTCTCGAATTATGCGGGTAAATGTGAGATTTCCGAGATTTCCATTTCACGAGACTCAAAAGATAAATCCACGGATTAGCAGCGGATTATAAAACAAAACATTCCTATTTCTCTATACAATATTGATGATTTTTCTAATATTGCATTCTATTACGAACTATAAGAGTTTATTAAACAAAATTGCAATTTAAAAGAGGCTTAAAATAGTACGAATCAGAGCTCGTAACAAGTAACAATTAAACTATCTAATCATTAGGTATTATTTTTACGAATTAGCGAAATTTGTTTAAGAGGACCTTTTTTTTGTCGAATTATTAATATATTTTTATAAAGTGGGGTATTGTATAATTAAATCATTATTAATTAATTATAAAAATTATTATAAAAACAACCTACATAAAAAACAGCGTTTTTATTTGAAAAAAAAAAAAACAGTTAAATTTTTAAACACCATGGCCAGTTAATGAAACGCAGGATATTTCTTGGTCGGTGACTCTAGATTAAAGTGTTCATAATTATAAAAATGTGTACGTGTAAAATTAATTAAAAAGTCCTACTCATGTATTTATTCCTCTACACAGCAGCACTTTAACTGCGTTGCCCGGGCTTACTTGTGTGCTTCAATATCAGAAAGCAAAGTATATTTGTTCTCGCTACTTAGCTTCTGACTAATTTTAGCTGTGGAAATTTGAACTGAAATATTTAACGAGCGTACATACTTGGGTATTTTGAAAGGCCACTTCGAAATCCATTAAATCCATTTGCTTGAGAATACAACATGTGGCATGTGGCATCTTGTCGTATCAGCTTTTCGCTTTTCGCTGTTCGCTTTGGACTCGCTGACATTCCATGTTGATATTTACACAGAAATTTTGGACTTTTTAGCGAATCATACGAGTGCACGTGTAGGTAGCACTAAGTGGCACATAAGTCGAGTCGTTGAGTGGTTGAGTGGCTGTTGCATTGTTTGGGATTTGGCAAATACAGCTAAAATTGTGCACATTGTCTGCCCTTTGACCTCGCTGTCAAATTACAGCTGTCAGCCAGCTGGCAGAGGTAAACAGACGGACAAAAGGACATGCGGTGTCCTCATTTGGCGCTGTCATCCACAGTTCGCAGTGGTCCTTCAGGTGCATTGTAATAAAGTTCGTAGTTTGTAATTAAGAGAGACCGTCCGCAAGAGTGATTAAGTGGCATTTAATGACGCCATTTTTCGACTGGATGCGCAAGTGGTGCTCCAGGCAGGCGGACACACAGCAAGTGCAACTGTAGTTGTATTGGTCTGAAGGACTTTGTTATATGCCATAACAACCTCTCCTGCCCTGGCTTTATTTTTAACCTAATGGATGTACGAAATACAAATCTAAATCCTCGTTTGCACGCTGTTCTTTCAATGATATCCTATAAGATCTTAAAACCTATTAAAAAATCTTATTGAAGCATGGGATAGATTCAATTAATAAATAAATAAACAGTGCAAAAAAAAACATGTTTTATTTTGGATTGCCTACATGCAACCCTGTGCTATATCGCATACAACTCTGTGTTTACAAACAATCTATATAAGGGAAAGCAAAATATAAGAAAAGCAGGCAACTTTATATCTGTAAGTTTTGCCATGTAGTGTTATCCCTCTACACCTCTTGCCCAAAAATAGAAACTTCATGAAGAAACATCAGCGTGTAAATGCGTACCAACTCAGAACTGAAGCCAGTTAAACCGATGTATAACTAATTTAATTGCATAAACTCTGGGTTAAACAAACAGAAGTGCGCAAACCTTATGCTGCCTTTGACCTCTGTTCAAGTCAATTTAAAACTGTTGCTATTTTTATTTTTCACAACTTTTGATACCTCTGGCTGTTTACACCTACTCCCAGTAGAAGGTACATTGCAGCTCTAAGTACACAATTCTATATGAGGGCTTTCCGTGACTGCCTAATATCCGATTAGTAGAATTAATTCCAGTTGGTCCCCTGTCCCAAAGTTTCTAGTTGCTGATTGTACGGCCAGCACAATCCGCTTAGTTCTACCTTGAGTTGAGAATTTGGTTAACTCTACGTGTATGCAGAATTATTATGGAGCTGCCATGGCAACGGTTTGTCTACTGGTCATGGCCAAATTTCATTTGGAAGTCAACAAAGCAGAATTGATTAACAAATTGGTTTGGTCAACGTAGTTATGCTCCAACTTGGTGATTGCAATTCTAATATGCCTGGCAACAGATTATAAACTCTTCATTCCTTGCATGCCATTGCAAATTTCCTGTTCTTTTTCGTAATATCTGTGAAAATTGTTCAAATTGGGAAAAAGCAGTTCTCAATAGTTGATTTATAGGCACTTGTGCCCTTGTTCCCAACGAGCTCCACTTGAAAAATGCTATGCAAATTTGAGAATATTCTGAAAACCAGGACAAAACGAAATATTTAGACACTGTACTTTAAAAAAATACAAAAGTGTCTATTATATTAGTGCAAATTAAAAATTTATATAATATCCAAAAGGGGAGTTCTTGATTAGGACAAGAAGCTAAGACGGTACAGCCATGTCCTTCTGTCTATCCACCTTCCTGTTGTCCAACATCTCGAAAACTATTAGAGCTAGAGACACAATTTTTAGTTTGTAGGTTCAACTATGCTCTACGCTGAAGACGTTTCTTTTAGATTTTTGATATCTCCCTTCTTTCCCCTGCTGAACGCCAAAAAGCAAAGCATATACCTAGCTTATTGGATCTCCGTCGATGCATTGCATGATAAGCGAAGAAGAAACACCGACAATATGAAACAGACCATTTGCTCAATTTTTTGTGTATTAAAGAAACAAAGTACAGGGTAGCCTACTGTCGATAACGTCCGACAGTGGCCTTTTGGCCGACTTATCCGATCCGTCCTTACTGTTTTTTGTTTGTTTGTATTTTTTGCCTAGCCCGTTTCTTACTGTCAATCACACTTGGCTGCCTCTGTCGTTGGGCTACAGAGAGGAATTTGGTTGGTTTCCAGCCAGGAAATGACTGCGACAGCCAGAGGAAGCTGCAAATGAGTATGAAAGTTGGTAGAAGCATTGAAGAGACTCAAGTAACTACTTAGTAGATTTCTCAGCATTGTATTTTATTTTACTTTTTTTTCACCTTCATGCAAAAATATGAGAGCTCTGCAAGTGCTTAGAGCAGCTGCATCACGGCAAAGAATTGGGATCTAAAGTTATAATTGGTACATTGACATTCAATCGAGATTCTGCCTCACTGCAGTTACTTATGCCCTGTGCCGAGAAGTGGCTGCAGTCGCCATTGCCATTGTCATTGTCATTGCCATCGAGACTAGCATTTCCATTACCGTTCCCATTGATAGCTGAAAGAATCAAAGCTAACGCAGCTGTTCCCAGTTGATTTGACCCCATTTGTAATTACCTGCAGCCGACTTGCTCTGCATCTGCTGCTCCTCCTCCTCGGTGATGGTCGAGAAGTTGGTGGGCCGCTGAGAGGTGATCAATGGACTCGCCGCCAGCAGGCGATGGGGTTGACGTTTTCCGTTTCCGCCCATCTTGGATGTCGATAGCTGCTGCTGCTGCTGCTGCTGCTGCTTTTTGGACTTGTTTAGCTTTTCTGGTGTTTTAAACACAACAGTGGGCTTGATGTGCCATAGAATAGAAAAAAATATTAAAAAAAAATAAGAATTTCATCTGCAACTTGATATCTTCGCACTTGATATATCTTGGTAAATCTTAGACTCAAGTGTATTTAAACTTTTAATAAAATAAATAATATATAATAAAGAATAAAATGGTCTTTTGTGTATTTTCCTAATTATTCAAAATCATTTGATGTTTTCACAAAGTTTAATTATGCCTTGCCCAGATTCAAGTTTAAACGAACATATAAAATAAAATAATAAATTAAATTGAAATAGGTTTATATTCTACAAAAACCTTTAATATTTAAGGCTATTGAATAATTGAACATATTTATACCCTGTGCCCATTTGAAAAATGGGAAAAACAGGGTTAATAACTTTGTGCGAATGTATGTAACAGGCAGAAGGAGGCGTGGCAGACCCCACAAACTATATATATTCTTGTTCAGGGAGACGAGCTGAGTCGATTTAGCCCTGTCTGTCTGTCTGTCTGTCTGTCTGTCTGTCTGTATGAACGCTGAGATTACCTAAACTATAGAAGCTAGAGAAGCCGTTTTGGTCTCTTTTGAAAGGTGTGTACCATACGCATCAAGTTTATTTCTAATCTTGGATGCCACGCCCCTATCGCCTACAATGAATGAAATAAAATACATTCGCCAATTTAAGAGTCACTGAGCTATTTGCATAAATTCTGTCTTCAGTATTTTGAAGGTCTATATCATACGTAGATGAGGTTTTGTTCAAATTTTGGATGCCACGCCCCCTTTACGCCTTAATCGATAAAAAAGCGCATTGAAATCGATCAATAAACACAGGAGTTATAGGCGAAACAATATTGCAGGCGTTGCACGCTCGCTCACTAGCTGCGCGGCCAATTAAGCGGCACATATAGGAAACGTAGCAGAGAAAGCATTGCTGCTACGCTGCGTATGACAATTTTATAAAATTTTATAAAAAAAATATAGGGCACAGGGTATAAGACAGTCGGGCCCGTCCGACTGATCTGCTCCGCCCATTCTGGTTTTATATTCCTTTCTCCTAAACGGATTCGAACCTATGATTATAGATAAGCAATCTTCTAGCATTTTTCGCTAAGATTACAAATTCTTCAATTTATTTGAAATGTAATTTGGCACACCTTTTTTCCCTCAGTGTACTGTTTGAGCTGTAAGTATGCACTTACCGACATTGTGGGATGTTGTTGCTGTTCGGCGTGTTGTAAGCGATAGGCCTGATACTGCGATATTACACATAGCAAACAGTAGAGCTGGAATGGAATGCAATTAAAGTTGATTAAAAGGCTATAGAATCGCAACTTATGCGTGCACTTACATTCAGGCAGAGTATGAAAAAGTCTATGGTAAATATGAAACCGACAATCGGATCAAACTGCACTCGACGGGACAGCGTCAGATGGACCAGATGGGCGCACTCGATGAGCAAATCGCAGAACATTAGGCCTATCCAGGGCAATAGGAATTGACGTTTGTTCTGAAAAAGGCGGGCTATATATATAATCATGTTCAACGCAGGTGTTTGTTAAGGAAACATACGTGCCGTAGACCAACAATCAATAGAATGGAGGACAGTACCATCAGCACGGCGCAAAACAAAAACAAAACGTTGAATATCACAGTTACTGCAAGAAGCGAACGTATATCAAATGGATAAAGTAATCATGGGAAGTGGCATACTGCATCTTTTCATCTTTCATTCTCTGAACCGCCGTCTCTCTCTTTCTTACCCACCTACAGTTACATCACCCTTCTCCAATATGCTCTCTCCCACAGGCTGCGTCCTTTGGCCAAGCAAAAACTCCTGCTCCTCCCGGACGTAGAACGTAAACATGAGTGTGGACAGGCCAAAGTAGATCTGCAACGGCACATTATTAGAGGGAATGTTTTAAAGGGTTAGATTAGGTCGCACAGCAGGCGAAAGGTTAAACGGAAATGAAGATATTAGTTACGAGCGAGTTGAACCCTTTTTGCTCCAGTTAATTTTGAATGGCAGGATACTGCTGTTGGGGCAATCCCATTAAAGAGATGCAATTAGTGTAATTAGAGATTATTGTAATCATTAGGGAAGCTTACATTTGAATTAAAGCATAATAGCTTAAATTGTATGTACATAGTTCATGGCTTAAATATAACGCATTTTTGTAGCTTTAAAAAAATGCAGCTTAAAGTAATTAGTTTTTAATATAGTTTGAACTATTTTAAATGTTGGGTTGTTCTGAACAAATTCCGTCCATGCCCATCTCTAGTCAAGAGAAACAGTTTTTCAGTTAATTTAATTGTTAAGATTTAATGTAGTTCCTATAACTTTTCAATTACGACTTTTTTATTAACTATTATCATTTCAACTGTTGCATAAATGAAATATTTTTGTTCATGCTTTGTAGCTTTATAAAATCCACTAAAAGTACTCAATAAAATAATGGTTGGCACTTAAAGAATCACTTGAAATATTATATACTTTTTTCTGTTATATAATTGCAAAATTAAATTTTTGCTGTTTGAATATTTTACATTAATTATTATTCATTCAGTCCGTTAGTCTGTTATTTATTTTCTTAAGTTGGTGTGTTTTGTTAGCCTTGCTTTTCTGATTTAAGCCTTGTGATTTTTGTGCTGCTTAATGTAGCATTTCATAACTTGTTGTTTATGACGTAAAGCTAAAATATTTTCCAGAAGCTAGTGAAAGATAGTTTATAAAATAAAATAACTTGCCTTTCCAAAGGCATTACCAACAGCTCGTTGCTTAGCAATTGTATTTAAATTCTGTGCTTTTATTTGTGCTCTGTTGTGCTGTGGTGCATGAAATTATGATAATAAGCTGGAGAGACTTCAAACCAACCACAAAGGCGGCACACAATTGTATTAAATCTGCACAAACTTTGCTGTGGCCTAAGCCGATTTTAAGTTGTAGTAGTTGCTAAGGATCTAGTGCTAAGGATCTAGTGTTTGCAAAATATTTGCCTTTAATTGTGGCTGTTCTGCTGCCTCTTGATTTATTCCTCTTGATTCCAGGAGAGGCTATTCATGCCAATTTGCTTTGGACTTTTGTTGGCGTTTCCTTTCACTTCGCTCTTCATTTCTTTGCGTATTCTGTTTTATCATGCATTGTTTTCTTGCATTATTTTGATTTAACAAGAATGTATAAGTATTATTCTGTTTATTGTTTTGCATTGACTTCTTTCGCTGTTATGTTGTTTATAAGTAAAAAGATTCTATCACTAATTAATTTAACCCATAAATGTCTCAATAGAAAGACAAAAGCTTGTAAATAAACTGAAAAAAGATAATCACTTGAATCATTTTGTAAGCTTATTCGCCTATTAAGACAGTCGAGTGTGTCCGACTAATCAATTTCGTCCGATTCTTCAATTATAATTTTTTTTTTCGAATAAATTTAATTGCCGAAAAAGCTAAAAAACGAAATAGTTTGGTGAAGAAAGTACTAAATAAAGATAGATTCTCTAAAAATGTATTTTTGTGCTCACTTTCTCTGTTTCTGCAATGTCCTATTTTTTGAGCTTCAAGTCTTTTATTCCACCTTTGATTCATTATGTGTTTGTCAGTTTTGATTTGTCTATCAATTCTCATTCAATTCCGAGAGCTCATCTTGTAGCTGCATCTTCACTCATAAATTCTGTTGCTTTTTGCTGTCAATGTCGCTTTGATCTCTGCACTTGAAATTGCCAATCGTTTATCCTAACTATGCACCCACTTTTCCTCAGTATCCTTTACACTGTAACTTCTCTTTTCACATTCGTTTGCTATTACTTTGCTCTAATTTGCTGCACATCTCACTTAATTTCTCGCTTTGTCGCCCACCGAGCTGTTCGTGGCTTAAGCTTAAGAGCATAAGCTTTGATATTTGCTGTTGTTGTTTATCCCAGCTCAATTAGGGGCACCACAAATCAAGTGGCGTCTAATTGATTGCTTACCAGCGTATAGATGCCACAGGCGAAGCTGCCCTTGCGCACATTCTTCCAGAAGCAGCAGGACTCGAGTATTGCCATTTTGGAGCCTATTATTTATACTTCTAAACACATTCTACTTCATTCCACATTGGGGGTCAGTGCTGAAAGAGAGAGGGGAGACGGCAAGGGTTTGTCTGGAACGGCAGCCGCCACTTTCACTTTGGGTTTTGACACTTGCTCGGGGGTCGGTTTTCCTTAGAAAATGCCGCCAGTTAGTTATATGGCCTGTTTTTTATTTTTTATTTATTTATTTTTGTCTTCTGCTTTAGGATGTTTTCTCTGCCGGCATTGGGTTGCTTATCTCTTGGGCACTGACACTTAATTTCATACACCACGCACGCAGATTTATGACACTGATTTATTTGGCATACTGGGGCATGTTTATTTGGTTTGTTGCAGTGTACGCCGCCGAGTTCTGCTCAGCGTTCAACCGTTGCCATTGAAAGACGCGCCAGAACTAATTCGAACTCTGGACCAGAGCTACAAAATACTCTGCTTATTATTCGAATAGCAGCGGCAATTTTATGAATGAAACTTCGAAATGTCCTCATGCGCCTTGAGGGGCAGGCTGCCTGGAGGGGGCCAACGCATGCGCTCTGCAGTTAACTTGGCCAAATAGCAACAGGCGTCTTTGGCATTGGCAGTGGCCAATTTGCATGCGAGACGAAACAACGAAAACAACGAAACTCAAGTCAATGGGAGGTCGCGTTTCACATGGCGTATACGCAATATGCTGAATGAAATGGCAGCTAATGCTGCCAACTGTGCGCGAATTTAATTAAATTACACACCCACAAAATGTGCAACATCAGCGGGCTGTATCTGCAGTACAGACGCCATAAAGAAAATGCGAACAGAAAGAAAATATCAAGAATATAATTGTATTTCGAGCTTGAATCTCACTCAGATGGAAAAACAATACGACAAACATTTCAGATTGATACAAAAAAAAAATATAAGTTATTAAATCTCTGATTTCCAATTATTTTATATATAAGCAAATTTTAATTTTAACTTTTTGTTCAGTAGTATTTTCACTTATATGTCTATGAAACAATTTTAGATTCAAATTCATTTTATTTTATTTTATTTATTTTGTTTTTCATTTATTCCATTTGGAAACGTAAAACAATTTGGAATTACTCTGAGGACGAATTCCAATAATAAAGCACTGCGCTTAGGATCGCAATTATAATAATGTTTACAACTGCCACCCTAAGCGCAGTGCTTTATTATTGGAATTCGTCCTCCGAGTAATTCTAAATTGTTTTCCGTTTCCAAATAAATTCATGAATACTCGTGCCTGTTGACACCTTAGAAGTCTCGTTTTCTGTTGTGCCCATATATTGAGATTGCAGATTCCTGAAGCTCCTTGACTTGGACCCGAGGTTAGGATATTGAAACGTGTATATGGAGACGATCCGCATGAGGGAATAATCCAACCCATTGATTGCTCTTAGAGCAACCTTCACGTTGTTCGGAGCTGCGTCCTGCCCCATTATGGAAGTGACTTGCGAGACGCTGTAGTTTTATTCCCGTGGTCTGCCCCTTGTGAAGGGCCTGGCTCTCATCCATTTCTTGAGAATTGCTCACAAGGACATCAATCCAGGAAGTATTCTGGTCAGGTTCATGGATATCGAAAGTGGACGTATTGATCTGGTAATCGCCGGTTTTGCCAATGCCCTCATAGCCTCCAAGCTGATAGTTGCCCTGATCCAATCGCCGAATTATCGTGCCCCAGAGGTAATCCTATGTACTGGAATGCCGATATGTGGAGTGCGGCGTTCGTCGTCCGGCTGAAAATAACAGAAATGGATAATCAGTATCTGAGGAAGGTTAATAGGCTTTTGGGAAGTGTGCCTGTCTGGGGAAGAAAACTCACGACGACCCAAATCGCATTATAAACATGAATAGATTTGTGAAATATAAAAAAAAACCGACGTATCGACACTACGGGTGGCAGAAAATTACACGAACAAATCCCAAAGTTGGAAATCGCCCCTGGGAAGCTATCTACAGCCTTTACTTTATGTATATGTACTTACTTTTATTTATTTTGAATTTTCTTGTTAGCTTTTGCGATATATTGCTTGTTACTGCTTGGTAGTTGAAACACGACTGACAATATCAAGAAATAGACTAGGGTCCTAGTTCCGGGGACGAAAAATGCCTGCTAAGTTTGTAAAATATTGGTATTATAATTTTGATGATTGTAGGGATGTAATAAAAAACATCGGACATGGACGATGCCTTTAGCGAGATGTATCGATGTTTTGAAGAATGCCATATATCGATGTTTAGAACTTTACTTAATTGTGATTTTTGTGAGCTACGTTATACATATCGAGCCCTTCCCGCGAAAAAGACGTAACCAACATTTTTTTGGATTTTCGGTTTTTGATGCAATTATGTTCATAATCACCCAACTCATCCACACAAAAAATTTCATAATTTTATCTTGCGTATTTACTGAGATATCAGCCTGTCAATTATATCGCAAGCGCCAGATTTGCTGCGAATTTCAGACGCGTTCTCGCGAAAAAAACGTTCTCCTGTAAAATTTGCTTTTGTTGGTTACTCCATTTTCGCGGGAAGGGCTCGATATATTTTATATTTATTTCGTATATTTTCATTTTCATTTCAAGAAACGCTTAAGTTATCCTTTTTCCAGATTTTGTAGTCCTGTTTGTATCGTTAAATTATTAGTTTTTAGTTAGTTAGTTAGTTTTTCTCTCTGTGCAATGTATCTGCAATTATAGAGCATCATTTGCTGACTCCGCTCGTCACTGGCGTCGATAAGCCGTGTCAGGATGCATATTAAAAACTGCTGAATCACAGCATGAAACGTAAGTTTCATAGAACACCAAAGCAGGCCACGAAACATAGTCAGAGCTGCATGTAATTGCTAATGTCAGTGTTGTTTTTTTTTTATTCTACTGACAATGGATGGCAATGAGGACAGCGATGCCAAATCGCAACCCAACAAAAAGTAAGCATTTAAGCATTGATTGAAGTATTTGTGTTTCTTATTAAACAAAACGATGAATTCAGAGAGACTGTTACTAGAGGACAGCAGACTGGGGTGTACACAAAACCCTTTGACTCCAATCATTCCTTTGTTTCCGAGCCGCCTCAGTCTTCGGCGGTTACATTTGCACCGAGCAATGAGCCACAATATCTGGATTTCGATGATATGCTGCCGGTAATTGGCGAATTCGGTCTCTTTCAGAAGTTGATGTTTATATTCATGATTCCATTCTGTTTCATCGCCGCCTACGTGTACCTAAGCCAGATCTTCATAACCCTGTCGCCCCAGAACTATTACTGTCTGGTACCAGAGTTGGCCGTCATTAAAAGCGAGCAGGAGCGCAAAATGCTTTCCATACCAAAGGATGCAGATGGAAGTTACAGTCGCTGTCGTATGTATAACATCAACTATACGGCCATATCTGCATCAAAAAATGCGAGTCGTTACGTCAATAGCTCATGGCCAACGATACCCTGTAAGAACGGTTATGTGTTCGATGAAAATCACAGCTTCCGTTCGGCCACCATGGACTTTGGTTGGGTCTGTGGCGACGAGAGCTATGCCACCTATGCCCAAATCGGGTTCTTTCTGGGCTCCATTGTGGGCTGCTTGGGCTACGGCCATTTTGCGGATCATTGTGGACGTGTGGCAGCCCTGGTTAGCAGCTGTGCCCTGGTATTGTTTGGCAGCATATTCACAGCAGCCTCCACGAACTTTGCCGGGTTCATCGTTACACGCTTCTTTGTGGGCGCTTCATTCGACACCTGCTTCACTATGATCTATATTTTGGGTAAACAAAGGGCTAGTGTTGGCAAAGCTTCGATAGTGGGCACGATAGTTTCGGCAATCTATATTCTTATAGTATTTTTTGCAAATCCGGAGATAATCAATTAAAAGATAAAATTTGTGGTCCGCTAATATAATTATTGCACTCTCCTTAAATTAAGAGAAAAGAAAGAAAAGCAATAATTAAAATATTACATTTTTAGACAGTCAAATCTATAATCGATAGTGCTATTTATCCAGAGATTGAAACCTTTTTAAATCAGTAGAGAAAAGATTGGTAAAGTTTGTGATTAACTGATAAAACCAATATATAGTCTCCAAATTAAAGGTAAATAGAAGTTATTTTTTAATATCGGTCAAGAAATAGAAACCTTTTTTGGTCAGTAGTAAAATATAAATAAAACTAAAATTTGTGATCCTCTAAAGTCAGTAAAATTTCCTAATATTGGGCAAAATAAATGAATTTATTTGCTTAATTTGGTAGGCAGTCAAATTATGTCGATTAATCGATAGTGCTATTGATTATTTTGCCAACACTACAGAGCTATGCGATGTGGAACTATTTTAATATTGTTCCGATTTATAGTGCTCGAGTATGTGGGGCCAAGGTATCGCACGTTGGTTGCTAACCTGTGCCTGGCCCTCTTCTACTCCCCCTTCACCATGGTGATACCTTGGATGGCGCTGGGCATGGGGAATTGGCGTAAATTCAGCTGGATGGGCTCATTGCCCGTCATAATGGCCCTCTTCTCGTACTGCGTATTGCCGGAATCGGCACGCTGGCTGGTATCTGTGGGCAGGATAGACGATGCCATTGAAATTCTGAAGCGTGTGGCAAGGATCAATCGTCGCATTGTCTCCGAAGAAATCTGGGAAAACTTTCGCCAGAGTTGCCAGCTGTTCTACAAGGAGGAGTTCGAGGGTCGTCACTTCACCATCTGCTCCATATTCAAGCGTCGCAGATTGGCGCGTTACATGGTCTTGATGATATGCATTTGGATGAGCATTTCCCTGATATACGACGGACATGTGCGTGCTGCCAGCGTCATGGATAAGGAGAATGTGTTTCTCGTCTTTACCATAGCCTGTGCCACAGAGCTGCCAGGTGATCTTGTGGTAGTGCTTACCCTGGATCGCTTCGGACGTCGCTGGTGCTCCTTCATTGCCACAACAATGAGTGGCATTTTCAGTCTGATCGCTGCCAATATCGAGCATCCGATCTACATCTTGGTAGCTGCCCTGTCCGGACGCTTCTTTGCCAATATTACCTATAACATTGGACTACAGTGGGCGGCCGAGGTGCTACCGACGGTGGTACGTGCTCAGGGCATGTCCTTCATACACACCATGGGATTTGTGGCCATGTTGCTGTCGCCACCCATCATCTACTTGTCCCATTTATCCATCTCACTGATGCTGAATACCCTGGGCGTATTGGGCATTCTGGGTGGCTTGTTGGCGCTCTTCCTGCCTGAGACCCTGCATCAAGACCTGCCACAGACGCTTAGCGATGGCAATAGCTTTGGCAAAGATCAGCGTATTTGGTACCTTCCCTGCTGTGGACCAGGCTCCAAGAGAACTGAACGTCCCCAAAGAAGATGGCATGAGGGATCCAGCCTGCGTACGCTGTCCAAGGACGAGTTCCGATCCGGTAAAATGCACCGAGTAACAGTTTCAAGTCGTCCAGCAAATATTTCGGCTCTACATTCTATGATCAGTGATGGCTCGCATGTTCTGGAGCGAATGGAAAGATCGTACAAGTTTAACAACGAAAAATAATTATTAATAACTATAATTTATTCTGTATTTTTGTCACATCTTGTAAATTGTACTGTTAATACCGGAGTTGTATTTATACTCAATGGTATGGTTTTGGTTACAATGTGAATATAAACTGTTTAGCGGAAGTTTCATATAAATAACAATGAGAGAATGTATGAAGGGAGGCGTGGCAGACCCCACAAAATATATATATTCTTGATCAGGGCGGCGAGTTGAGTCGATATAGCCAAGTTCGCCTGTCAGTATAGGGTATATGTTTTCTTTATAATGAGCTTGTTCAGCTTATTGCTGCATATAAATTAAATTTGTCACAGCATTTTTAGATTCTGTACCTTAAAAAAGTACAAAAAAAGTCTATTAAATTAGAGCAATTGAGAAATGTGCATGACACCCACCTGCACTATCTGAATAGACCCTTTTGTACAATAATACACTGTGAAAAATGTAGTCTAACTTACCTAGCTTCCCACGAGCTGCTATCATCTACATATAAATTCTATACGCTTTCCGTATCCCGCCTTGCTTCTGCACACCGCAACTGTCGGTCACACACTGATTCAAATGGCATTGCAAGCAGGCTAATATACCCTACTGATCGGTTACTCTGTGACTCTTTCTCCCTCCCTCCCTCTCTCGTTACATGCACGCCCTTTAAGAGCAGCTTAAGAACGAAAGCTTGGACTTACCAATGGCATATGGCTGCAGCCTATGCTAAATAAGCTCTCTCTTTATTTTTTTCTTTTCTCCCTCTTTAAGTAACATTTTTCGGGATGCAATACGTGAGGCGGCAATAAACGAAAAATTTGAAATATTTTTTATACTTAGAAGTAACCATTTATAATATTATTAACAAATTGTATGAGTGTAAAATCTGTAGCGAATTCGAACGGCAAAAAGAGTTCAATTACTTTGCAATAATTGTTAAAAAACAAAGTACAGGGCTTTCTACCGTAGGGTACGTTCGACTGATCTGCTTCGCCAAACTATAAATAAAGAAACACAATTGCAATATTATTATTTAGTAAGTTTCCTCTTCGGTATAGAACGCTTTATATAATTATGACGCATTATAAAATCTTAGTTGCAATAATACTCATTGTTTTTACTGCAAATTATTTAATTTTTTGGAAACGGTCTCCTCCGAAATTAATATCTAAACTTCACAGTAATGAATCTTATTTTAATGCAACTCTCAGTAAATTACTTATACCTCGTTGGGTCGGGAGTCCGGGACATGCACAAGTGGCTGATTTTATTTTTAATGAGCTCACGGGTTTGGGATTTTATACGTTTCGCAATGAGTTTATGGATGGTCTGCCATTTACTAATATTGGAGCAATGGTGAATACGGAAGCGCCCATGTTTGTAATGTTATCCTGTCATTACGATTCCAAGCACTTGAACCATACCAATAACTATGTGGGAGCCACTGATGGAGCTGTATCCTGCGCTATTCTTCTGAATATGGCAAGGACTCTGCATGAATATTTAAAAACAGAGTTTGCTCAACGCAAAGATATTGGATTGCTGGTAAATGGAGTTTTTGACAATCTATAAACATAAGTCATAATTATCTATTATTGTAGATTGTCTTTTTTGACGGCCATGAATCCTTTGAAGACGTAAAGCTGGACACGAAATCACTAAAAGGCTCGCGACGTTTTGCTGATATAGAGCTTATACCACTAGAAAGCATAGCAAGTTTTGAACTGTCTGATATAAAAATGTTCCTTAAATTATTTTGCTATGCACACCTAGGAGTTTATCGTAACGCTGAATCTAATTGGAGCACACAATCAGATCTACCTGAGTCGGTATGAAAACACCTATAGCTTGCATTACCAACTGGCAAACACTGAAAAGCTGCTGAGGAAATCTGGGGAACTAATGCCATGTCATCAGCTTTTCTATAAGCTTAAGTCTCATGATGTTGACATCGAAGACGATCATTATCCATTTCTTGATAAGGGTTGGTAATTATATTTGTACAACTCTGTTTTATTTTTGATTCTCTTGTTTTTAGAGGTAGGAGCGTTACATATTGTACCTCATGCACATCCAGAACTTTGGCATACACCATTTGATGATCGAAACAATCTGCATTGGCCCACAGTTTGGAATATGAATACTATAATTACCAGATTTGTGTATGACTATTTGACGAATCATATAGATGATGTACAGAGCAAGTTGGGCCGGTATTAAAAAAAATTGTGTATGAAACTCAACAGATTTGGTATGTTTTTGAGTCAGCTTTGCTTGAACTGCCCCAAGTGTAACGTGATGTCATTTTTCAGGAGCCACTGGGTTTCGGGTATTGATTTACCTCTCTTTAGTAGTAGACTTCTATTAATTAATCTTGCCTCGCTTGCTAATCGCCGTACCATGTTAAATGTGGCGTGAATAAATTGATTCAGCCATTTTACTGGGCCGAATTAGTTTCTCCATACCACAGCGTCCTACCCCCGTTATCTTACTCCATTAACTGTAAATTTTTGTAGTACTAACTATTCCCTGCATGAATCTTTCAAGTACTCTGTACTGACTATAACCGTCTTTATCAAGTATTTGATTCTGAATCTAACATTTTCACTATTAAATGTTCCATTTTAAGTCATCTATTACAATGTAATTAGCACTATTGACTAATCCTATATTACTATTTAACTACTAGCTTTGGTCTGATAGTTTTTCTGGGTTTTTTCTAATCCATGCAGCAATTGCTGGGCCTATTTTATTACATATTATTTTATTTTATTTTCATCCCCAAGTTTTACATTTACAATTACATTTAAACAACATTTACACTGTAACTTTTAATTACATTTTAATTATATTTTATTTAATTTTTTCTAAATAACTTTATCAACTGCAATTAGTTGACATTTAATAAATAAACAAATATTATAAGTAAATAAATAATAATAAATAAATTAAGAAAGTGGGTTATGTCACGCCTTCTTCTGGGTGTTACACAGTTTTCTCCACTTGTACTACCTTAAATTAAGTTATTTTATAGACTCGTTTGCACTTTTTAAAATTCTCAAAATTGATGTCACACGCTGTCTTTGACGATACTAATATCGATAGTGCTTTTATCGCATCGGTAAATTTCGAAATATTTTGGCGCCAAGTCAACAGCGTAAGCTTGCGCTCTTAAAAGCTACGCTCAAACAGCATGCGGAAGCGAGATGCAAAGCTTTTGTTTGTGCACATGCACGCATACAGGTGCACAACAAGTGTGTGTGGGACAATGACAACAATAAACAACAGCTTTACGCAGATCGTTAGCAGCTGCAACAACAACAACATGCCAATGGCAATGGGTTTGAACCCAAATGTTGAGTATTAACGTTTCAGTGCGCCGTCACACTTCGCTGTGTCCGGACGGAGTTTGAAAAATAAGAAATAATGTCGCTGTCGCTGTCTCTGCTCTCGATTGGGATCTGTCTGCTGGCAGCTGATTACACACACGCACAACAAGCAAACGTAACAAAAGAGCGAAGAAAGAAGAAGAAAAGAAGTCCCGGAACAAATTGCCGCTGACTCACCAGTTATCCCCTCTCTCAACTGTTAACTGTTTTCCTTCTTTTACAGCTGCAAACGGCGCACTGGGCGGACGATGAAACGCATTTCAACCAGAGTCTGCGGGAAATTCTTGTGCCACGCGTCGTTGGCAGCCAAGGCCACAAGCAGGTGGGCAATTATATTGTGAATTCCCTGAATGGCCTTGGCTTTCAGGTCGAAACCGATCAGTTTAAGCAGCGCGTGCCCATCTTTGGCGAGCTAACGTTCACCAACATTATTGGGTACATCAATCCGGGAGCCCAAAACTTCCTGGCCCTTGCCTGCCACTACGACAGCAAATACTTCCCCAATGATCCGGGCTTCGTAGGCGCCACCGACTCCGCCGTGCCCTGCGCCATACTTCTGAACACGGCCAAGACGCTGAATACATATCTGCAGCAGCAGTTTCTCAACCGCAATGACCTTGGTCTAATGGTCTGGTAACTTAAAGAAATTCTAACAAACAGTTTAGTTAACTTCTTTTCTAAACAGCTGATATTCTTTGACGGCGAGGAGGCTTTCCGGGATTGGACGCACAGCGACTCCGTCTACGGTTCTCGGCATTTGGCCAATAAACTGGCGAGCAGGCGCAGCACCTCAGCAGCAGGAGCTGGTCAGGCGAATCTGGCTCCCAGGCACATCGATCGAATTGTGGGTTAACAATAGAATTTTTAGACCCTGTACTTAAAAAAGTAAAAGGGTCCATTAACGTAGTGCAAATAACCAAAAGGCGTGGTATATTCTGAGGATATATTCTCAGGATGATGCTCAGTTGGTATATCCTTGTCCGTCTGTCTGTTGTCCATATGAACACCAAGATCTCACCAACTACCATAAGAGCTAGTGCCACCGCTTTTCGGGATTTAGGTTGTCCGATGTTGCACGCAGATCAAGCTTGTTTTCGATTTTTAATACCTTGCCCAGACTTGTAATTTTGAATGTACGTAGTCTATTGCATTCTCCACCGATACTAAAAATTGCATTACGCTTTGAAATAGTAATAGCAAAGATATGCGAAAGACAATTGTTTTCAAAATGTATATATGTGCCACTGCAGCCACAATTTTAGAGCTATGGACTTTGAATTTGTAATTTGTACGTAGCATATAGAATTATCGGTAGATGCTGTGAATTACATTACAAACGGAGAAGAAATAGCGAAGTTATGCAACGGACAAATTTTGTATAAATGTATGTATCACCGATGCTGTGAATTACATTACGATCGGATAAAAAACAGCGAAGAAAACACAAAGTACAGGGTCTTCAACGGTCGGCTACGTCCGATTGTAGCTCCGTCCTTACTGGTTACTATATAGTATATAAATCTTTTTAGGAGGTGCTGGTGCTGCTGGACTTGATTGGCGCTCAGAATCCGAAATTCGCCAGCTTTTACGAGAACACGCATGACCTGCACTTCAGCCTTGTGCAGTTGGAGCAGACGCTGCGCAATGCTGGCCAGCTGGAGGGCAATAATAAAATGTTTTTGAGTCGCAGCGCTGGGGGTTTGGTGGACGATGATCATCGTCCATTTCTGGAGGAAAATGTGCCCGTACTGCACCTGATTGCCACGCCTTTTCCGGACACTTGGCACACACCCAGGGACAATGCGGACCATCTGCATTGGCCGTCCATACGGAACTTTAATCGGGTTTTCCGCAGCTTTGTCTACGAGTATCTGAAGCGCCATAGCGCACCTATAGATCTGCGTTTCCATGGTTATAGAGCATAGGATTTGGCAAGATATTGTGTTCATCTTAATGTGTATTGTATTTATCGTGTAAATTATGTTTTGTTAATAAAAATGTGTCCCTAAGTTGATCGCCTCTAGCGACGTTTACGCCCGGCCTGGCCCTTCTTGCCTGGCGCACGCTGACCCTGATGACCCTTGGGCTTCTTGCCCACCGCCTTGCGACTGCCCTTGCCCTTCTTGCCGCCCTTTTTCGCCGGTCTATTTGCCGCATCCGCCTCACGTCTGAAAGCATGAAATGTGAGTATAAAGATGATAATTGGATTGAGCATAGCTTACTCCATGCGCTCGTCTTGCTTTTGCAGTGATATTGCCTTCTCCACATCCATCTTGGGCTTCTTGTTCAGCACGCTCTTGATAAGATCCAGATTGGCTTCCCTCTCGGGCTGCGCTGAGATATGCGATGCTTTGCGTTTGCCGCCCGGTATCAATTCCTTGACGCCCAGGCCGCGTGCCTCCTTCTCTTTGGGCAGCTTGCTTTGGAATTTGCCCACCGATGCAGTCGAGGCCTTGGCCACCGTCACAGCGGTCAGCAGTTGATTCGATGAGGCAGCCTCAGGTCCCAAGTAGCCGCTGCGTGGCATGTCAACCTTCTTGGCGCGCACAATGTTCTTCATGCGTTGAATCTCGTTCTTGGCCACCTTCTCGTTGCGCAGATCGATCTTCTTCTGGAACATGTCCGTGTTGGGATCCACATTCTGTGGCACCTCCAGCACCCAATCCTTGTCCTTTTCAGCCTCGGCGCGTTTGAAGCCATAGGTGGGCACCCATTTCTATAAACGAAAAAAATATATTAATTTTTTAAGGTACTTAAAAACTTAAGTTTAATTTTATGATGCTTCATTTTAATTTCTAGTTTGTAATTTAATTATGCTATATTGGGATCAGTCGAACGACAGTAGAATACCCAGTACTCTATATTTGAAATATAGAATAGAAAGAGATAAATCAAATAAGCTCCTCATCCTGATCTAGAATCTATATACTTTGTGGGATCTGTCACGCCTCGTTACATTCATTGGCACGAACTTATTAACCCTGTTTTTGCCTATTTCGGGTACAGGGTATAAAAACCTTAATAACCATATAATCTATAAATTGACTTACGTCCAGCACATCGTCGTAGGCCTTTTTCTCCTTCTTCTTCTTCGTGATGCCCTTCTCCTTGGCAAACTGCTCCCACTTTGTCAGGGGGCGTGGTCCTGGAGGCTTGCGAAGGCGTGGCACAACTGTCGTTGGCTCTGGCAGCTTGGCCACAATGCTCTCGTCGACACGCTCCGTGGGCAGGTCCCAGATGGCATTCAGCAGCAGCTGCGTGTTGTCGCGTGTTAGGGCGGTGAGATAATCCTCTCTGTTGTTGCTACAACACAATATATTGTTAATTACAGGGTATCCAAGGTAGAGAACATTTCACTTACGCCAACTGCCGGTCTTCCAAGTCGTTGGGATCTGTGATTAGCAGTGTGCCCACATCGAAACGGCACTCCAGATGCTTCTCGACCGTAATTGGTTTATATTTGTCCAATTCCTTTTGGTGTTTTTCCAAAACCGCTTTAACAACATCCATTTTAAAGAAATAAACAGCTGCAATTTTTTTTCGTATTTATACACGTGCTGTAGTGCTTATCGATTGCATGTGTTATCGATAACATTAGTATGAACGCACGCATCCCATAGCGTGCGCAACCCTATGTAGCAACAGTGTTGCAAAGTGTCGAATGGGCGGTTAAAATAATCGTGTTTGAAATCGTTTTCTTTTTGATGCTTATTTTCTTAATTTTTATTTTGATGATTTGCAAGGAAATATTCGTTGCTTGCCCCATAGTTTTTGCGCCTCTTCAAGTGTAAGTGGTAAATCAACTCCCTTTGTTTCGGGCAGCAATAGAACCAATAATGAGCCGAATACTGACAATGCGCCCATTATAAGCAAAGGCAAGTTTTTAAAATGCTGCTCAGTGTGCACAATAAACGGCGATAATAGGGTTGCCACATTACCCATAACATGTAGGAATGCTATACCTTGACCTCGGATAACCGTGGGAAGTATTTCGGCTGTCCATTGTGTGGCAACATTATAACCGAGCGCCACAAATAATCGACCAATAAACGCAACACCTGCAATGGCCCATTTATGTTTCAACGCTGCTGCGATAAAACAACCAGCTGCACATCCCAAACATCCAATAAAATTGGTCCATTTCCGTCCTATGCGATCCAATAAAAACAAAGGCAATATGCCTGCAGGTATTTCAAATAACATAGCAACTGAAAATGTGATGAAAATATCGGGCCCAACAGCAACGGAAATCCGAACATGTGCATCGTATACCATTCTAATGATCATCCAGGAAGCTATCATAATAACACTAATGCGGCAGATTGTACATGTCTTAAACATATCCAGAAATGTATATTTTTTACCCTCTTTACTGTTCTGTTGATAGTTCAATATGCAACATTTCTTAAAGTTTATCAAAACATCATCTGGTACAGCTTTACCATTTATTTTGGCTACTTTTTGTATATTCCGCATAGCTTTATCTATTTTCCCAACGCTTATGAGCCACCTGCGAATATATAGACTGAGTAATCCGAATCGAACATTCTGATCGAAGTGTAAAATCAGAATTGATTTCTCTCAATATGTGAATGAAATGAAATTTACCTTATTGATTCGTACACCCGAAAGAACATAAATAGAGTTATGATGATGGGAATGGAAGTAACCAACGAAAGCAACCTCCAATTCTTGCATCCATATGCAATCCAGGGTAATACAAAGGCGCCAGCCGTAAAGAAGAATGTATAACTGGCATTTGTAATTAAACTTCGCTGCTTTGGACCTATGTATTCCAGAACTAAATAAACGTTTCTTTAGTATTAACAGAATTTTTATTATCAGGAAAACTTACCTAGTATATAGAAAGGAAAACTGTTATAATCGTCCGCCAAACCCACTAAAAATCTGGTGCTTGAAAACGTTGCAAAACTATTACAAAAGGAGCTCAAGACGCCACCTATAATGGCTAGTGCATTGGTCAACATAAAAGCTGGAATACGGCCACAATGATCAGATATCATGCCAAATAATAGGCAACCTATGATGGTGCCCACAAAGTAAATCATAACGGACAAATAGCCCAGTTTGTCGTTTTTGCACACCCAATTGTTTTCTGTCGCTATGGAATCATAAGGAACCTGATCCTTATCATAAACCCAACTGTCGCATGGTTTTTGAGGCCAACTTTCGTTTGCGACCGTCATATTCATTTCAAGCGCATAGGTAAAATTTGTGTCGTACATTGAACATCTATCAAAATCACTATTTCCTTTCTTTGGTATGCCTAGTTGAATTTGCTTAACTTTCGGCAGGTCTTCCAATTCAGATATGCGACACCAATAGTCTTCTGGAATGATAATTAGGTAAATTTGCGTAAAATATATAAAGGGATAAAAAAAGAAAAAGGGCAACATCATTGCGAATAGTTGCTTCTGGTATAGTCCAAACTCTCCCAAATATTGGTGCAGCAGTTCATCGAATGTGAGGCAATTATCTATGCCAGCCTGCGCAAGGTTAGTGTTGGCCATTTTGTGTTTAAAATTTGTAAAACAAAACAGTAATAATTAAATGACAGCGTTTGCTTATTTAATTTCGATTTACTTATCGGCGCGCTATCACTGTTCAACAGAGTTGAATAATCGTTAGCATAAATAGAGTAATCGACGAGTCACCACAGTTTGTTAGTGCTGTAAACTGTTTGTTGAATGTGCGCCGGTTCGTGAGTCCAACTGAGTGGCCGAGCAGCGGCTGCCTATTTAAATTCGATATACTTATCGGCACACCACCACTATCAGTGCTGGAAACTGTTAATTGAACATGAACCGGTTCGTGAGTTCATCAGTTCATTTGGCGCCAAAAACATACGTATCGATGGCAACAAGTTGTTTCTTAGTTTGTATTTTATATTAAATTTAATTGCAATGGATGAATTAACGCAGCTGCGGAGGCGCATCACAAATGCGTTCAAGCTGTGTGGCTTTCTGATACGCTCCGAGAACAGCAGCTACCTGGCCGAGCAGCTGCTGCCCTTCGATGCGGCAGAGCGTGAGAAATGGTTGACGGTGATAACGGAGAATCTGCAGGGCCAGAAACTGGCGACGCCCCACGTAGAGCGGGAATCCTTAGAGAAGGCCATCAACGAGCTAAATCGCGTGGGGCTTGACGAGGGGGAGACTGTGTTCGCCCTCATCGACGCCTTCACTGTGCCCCGTTATCGCTACAACACGCGCATCAAGAAGTTCGAAAGGGATGCGCAATCCCGCTGCCTCCTGACCCTGCCCCGCATGAAGTCCGACTATCTGCAGCAGCGTTATGCCATGCTGCTGCAGAAGACGCTGCGCCACGATCTCTTCGCCCCCGCCGTCATCCAGGACGGCGTCGCAGCCGCCGCCCAAACCAAGAAGTTCAAGCTGCAGTTCGCCGAGAATCTGCTGGCCACCTCCCAGCTAAAGGAGGCCGTCATCCTGGGCCTGCTCACCCAGCTCAAGGAGGGCAAGTTCTACGTGGAGGACAGCACGGGCTGCGTGCAGCTCGATCTGAGCGGCGCCCGCTTCCACGCGGGCTTCTTTTGCGAGGGCTGCTTTGTTCTGGCGGAAGGGAACTATGCCAACGGGGTGCTAAAGGGTAAACTATCCAAGTATTTACTTACCATAGTATTATACGCTGTACCCATTACAAATGGCAGGGTAATTACTTTGGGTGAATGTGTGCAACAGAGCAGAGGAAGGCGTGTTAGACCCCATAGCTTATATATTCAGCGAGAGTTGGGTCATCAAGAGTTTGCGACGAAACAGAGAGAAAGAAAGTCCGACGAGAGTTTGCCAGCGGGAGTTCGACTAGCAAATGTTCGGCCATTAAAAGTTCGGCCGATAAGAGTTCTAACGCAAGCGCGAGTACGTCCAACGAGAGTTCGTCCGACGAGATTTCGTTCAACGAAAGAGTTGGGTTAGTGAGAGTTGTGCTAGTGAGAGTAGAGCCAGTGAGTGTTGAGCCCGCGAGTGTTCGGTCAACGAGAGTACGTGCAACGCGAGGTCTTTCAATGAGAATTGGACTAGCGAGAGTTGGATCAGTTAGAGTTGGACAGCGAGAGTTCGGCCTACGAAAATTTAGCCTACGAGTGTTCGGCCAACGAGCGTTAGGCACCAAGAGTTTGTCCAAATAGAGTTGAGCTCGCAAGAGTTGGTCCATTGAGAGTTTGTCAAAATAGAGTTGAGCTTGCAAGAGTTCGTCCATTGAGAGTTTGGCCAGCAATATTTGGGCGCGAGTTCAGCCAGCGAGAGTTTGGTTAACGAAAGTAGTTCCAACGAGATATGGGCTAGCGAAAGCTGGGCCAGCAAGAGTTAGTCAGCGAGAGTTTGGTCTACGAGTGTTCGGCCTACGAGAGTTCGGTCAGGGAGATTTAGGCCAGCGAGAGTTTCTCAATAGATAACACCCCCAACCCCAATCAAGCGTAACCTTTTAAAATTGTGTTTTAAAATATAGGTTGCAGGGCACGCTACTGTCGGTTGCGTCCGACTAATCTGCTGCGCGTATTATATTTTGATAATTACTCTTATTTTACAGTCGATGGTCTGGGCTTTCCGCCAGCGGAGCCAGCGAGCAGCAGCCGCGCCTTCTTCGGCACTGCGAACACCTGGGGCGGCGAGTCCGGCAAGCTGTTGAAGCTGTCGCCGCGTTTGCAGGAGCTGGAACGGACGAATACGGAAACCACGCTGGTGTTTCTGTCGGATGTGCGCTTGGACCTGCCCGTGGTAATGGAGAAGCTGCGTCAGCTCTTTGTGGGCTACGATTCCTGCCCCCCGCAGGCCATTGTGCTCATGGGACCCTTCACCACAAATTCCCGCAATCATCACGAGCTGCGCCAGCATCTGAATGCTCTAGGGGCGCTGGCCAACGGCTGTGACCAGTTGAAGAAGCAAACGGACTTGATACTCGTGCCGTCCGCAGAGGATCCCACAGCACCCAACATTCTACCCCGTGCCCCTCTGCCCGAGTGTTTGGCCGCTGGTCTGCTCAAGGCCTGGCCACGCACCCAGCTGGCCACCAATCCCTGTAGACTGCAGTACTGCACGCAGCAGATCGTGGTCTGCCGGCTGGATCTGATGGCCAAGTTCTGTCGCAACACGCTGCACTTTCCGGAGGACACCGCGCACATTGAGCAGCACTTTGCGCGCACCCTCGTCTGCCAGGGTCATCTGGTGCCCATACACCCCATTGCCATGCCCGTGCACTGGGATTACGATCCAGCTTTATGGTTATATCCGTTGCCAGATCTGATTGTAATGGGCGACTCCTGCCAGAGCTTCTCCAGCAATCAACATGGCTGTACTGTGCTAAACACCGGCTCCTTCGTCAAGTCCAAGTTCGCGTTTAAGGTTTACATACCGAGCACACGCACCGTTGAGGACTCCGAAATACCCGGGGAAATGGAAGTCAGCTAAGCCGACATAGGCACTAAGTAGTTTGTTAATTAATATTATAAGTTTTAGCATATGATATAAATATAACTTAGGGTGCATCTATGTAAACATTGAATAGCTCAAGAAATCGACAACCGATTTGCCAAAATAAATTATTTTTATTTAGTTCGTTGTAATAAAATAAACTAAAAAAATTGGACGGGGCAGATCAGTCGGACGTTCCCGACTGCAAAATACCCTGTACCCTATATTGTCACACGAAGCGTAGCAACAATATTTAATGGGATTGAATAAATACACTTGTATACATGTAATGAAATTATAATATGTCACTATGGTAGAAATTACTATATACATAGTAATAGTAAACCATACAAAAAATAAAACAATTTTATATTTTTACAAAAAAAAAAAACAAGCAATACTTATTCTTCTTACTTTTTTATGTGTGCCAGATTTAGCGGCAGCTTAATGCCGCTCAAATCAAACTCTTGCCAATGTCACACTGTAGATCCACACACTAATGGCTTTGAAATTATAATAAACAGATATTTATTATAATAATCACACTCGCCACTCCACTGAAGCGCCCTTGACACGACCTCTCCCCTTGACCACAAACACTACACTGTGATCAGCAGCACTGCAGCAGTTCTCGAAAATAAGAATGAGAAAGAGCCAAGAAAACTCACCCACTAATCTGCAGCTGTGGTGAGAGACCACATCGACCGCTCTCTGTGTGTAAGCTGCTAGGCAGCGCTTAGCCGCTCTCCTTGGTGGCTCTCCAAGCATACCTCCTGCATTACAAGTAATGCAGCGGGTAGCCAGCTCGCCTATAAAGAATATATAGGCCGCTCTCTGTGCATAAGCTATGAGGCAGCGCTTAGCCGCTCTCCTTGCTGGCTCTCCAAGCATACCTCCTGCATTACAAGTAATGCAGCGGGTAGCCGGCTCGCCTATAAAGAATATATCGGCTGCTCTCTGTGCATAAGCTCCGAGGCAGCGCTTAGCCGCTCGGCTTGGTGGCTCTCCAAGCATACCTCCTGCATTACAAGTAATGCAGCGGGTAGCCGGCTCGCCTATAAAGAACACATCGACCGCTCTCTATGCATAAGCTCCGAGGCAGCGCTTAGCCGCGCTCATTGCTGGCTCTCCAAGCATACCACCTGCATTACAAGTAATGCAGCGGGTAGCCGGCTCGCCTATAAAGAATATATCGGCCGCTTTCTGTGCATAAGCTCCGAGGCAGCGCTTAGCCGCTCTCCTTGCTGGCTCTCCAAGCATACCTCCTGCATTACAAGTAATGCAGCGGGTAGCCGGCTCGCCTATAAAGAACACATCGACCGCTCTCTATGCATAAGCTCCGAGGCAGCGCTTAGCCGCTCTCCTTGCTGGCTCTCCAAGCATACCTCCTGCATTACAAGTAATGCAGCGGGTAGCCGGCCGCCTATAAAGAACACATCGACCGCTCTTTTGCTAAGCTGCTAGGCAGCGCTTAGCCGCTCTCCTTGGTGGCTCTCCAAGCATACCTCCTGCATTACAAGTAATGCAGCGGGTAGCCGGCTCGCCTATAAAGAACACATCGACCGCTCTCTATGCATAAGCTCCGAGGCAGCGCTTAGCCGCGCTCATTGCTGGCTCTCCAAGCATACCTCCTGCATTACAAGTAATGCAGCGGGTAGCCGGCTCGCCTATAAAGAATATATCGGCCGCTCTCTGTGCATAAGCTCCGAGGCAGCGCTAAGCCGCTCTCCTTGGTAGCTCTCCAAGCATACCTTCTGCATTACAAGTAATGCAGCGGGTAGCCGGCTCGCATATAAAGAATATATAGGCGCATGTGTTGTTATGGGTTGCAAATATGGAATGTATTTTATTGTTTCCCATAATATCCCTTACCCAATTGATATTATCTTAAAAATAAGTCCAAATCGAACTAAATTTAAGTCACGGCACTTACACATTTTTTTTTGTTTATTTTCATAGTTGTATATTTAATAATTTTATTGTTTTAAAAAATTTATTTTATTGTGTCCTATAATATTCGTTAATTGATTTTGCCTTTAAAATAAGCCCAAATCGAATAAAGTTTAAGTGATGTGTTTTAGAAAATTGTTTGTGTATTTTCGGAGTTGTTCAATACCGACATACTGACACCTTGTATATGTGTATGGAATCGGAAGCGCTTCACATGTTGCGTTGCCCCTTGCCCATCTTTGCCCTTCTTCCACGCGTGTTTCCCAGATGATAAGCACGCACAGCTTCCAGCTCGTCAGCCATCATATGCGGCACAGCATGTGTTCCACAATCTCTTTTTTATACTTCTGTATTCGCAATATTTGTCAAGGCTGCTGACGCGCCTGGCAATCTGCTTTTTACTACTCGTCGGGGGTTGTCTATTATTTTTCATGACTTAAAGCCGATTTGCAAGAATATTGTTGGTCTGCTGGCGTCGACACTTAGCGCCGTGGAAATTCAATTTCCTCACACATCTTCTGCTGCTGCTGCTGCTTCTTCTTCTGTTTCGGCTTCTGTTTCGGCTTCGACTTCAATATTTTTGCCAGCTGAAATGGCAATTTTGTTAATGCGTTTGACCTGGGGACATCAATTGCCCTCGTTTTGTGACACTTGCGACTTCTTGGGGCACCAAAATCGTTTTTTTAGGACATCATTAGCCAGTGGGCAGGAAAGGGAGGGAAGGGAGCAGGACACGAGGGACTTTGCTCTCGCTACCGTCTCGTATTGATTTATGATTTATTGTCAAATACTTTGATAGTTCTACGGACTGTTTGTCCCTTTAGCATGTATCAATTTCCGAAATGTGTCCAGCGTGCAAATTCGATTGTCGGGGCGTACAGTGGGCGTGCCCTGGCAAATAATGTACTATATATTTTTCCATTTCTCTCCATGCTTAAACTTCTATTGTCTTTCGGCTGCTGCATAAAATGAAAAACATTTGTGTGAGCAGAGAACCAAGAGGTTTGGGTGGGACAATCTTGCTTCTGCTTCATTTAACTGGTACACTTGGAACTTTCCAAATTTAAATATTGTTTGCGGCTGCTCTGAAATTGCCGAAGTGGAGCAATAACATAAAAAATATTTTATCTCTGCTGGTCATTATTTTTTATGGCGACCACAGTTGACACCATTTACATAGTTCTCCCTCCCACCCTCCGCTCCGCCCACGAAACCCGATTAAAGCAATCGCTGATGCGGAATGCTCAAAGCTGTTTATAACATTTCGCTCTCTGGCTCATCAATCACTGTCACAGCTGTGCCTCGAGTGGCCAGCTCCAATCAAAGATCAAAGCATCGACATTACCTCATCTATATCCTTATTCTCATCCTCATTCTGCTTCCAACTCTTCTACACATCCTGTGGCAGTCACATAGAAGACGCATTCATGTGCATGTCCTGTGGTTATTTGCCAGTTGTCCTGCCGGTCCTGCGGCTTCTTAGCATATCCTTCACCGATTTGCCAATACAGCCAAGTGGCCATATGTCATTCCATATCAGACACAACATACATTTTTAGCATTTTTTTCTACATTTTGCGTAAATTTTTAATTACAGACAGCAAGCAAAAACGAGCATCAAGCTGCCTTAGACTAGCCAAAGTATATTCCAACAATTGTGTACTCCCTCTAACACCCCTAATATCTTTTTTTTTAACGCATATGGTCAAAGGTTTGGTTGGGACGTGGCACTTTGAAACGAGTCCATCAGCTGGAAAATCAAAAGCTGCCTTTGTTTGTGCTTAACGTCTTTGTCTCATGCATTGATACGAGCATTACGTATTACTGCAGGAGCTTATTAAATTTTTATAGAATGCGGCAAATGAGGCGATTTATTATCCGGTTTTTTTTGAAGCCCGAACTTTAGAAAAGGTATACGAAGTTTGTGTATTTAACAGATGTGTGTAATTCTCTCGCAATGCAAGCTGTAACATAACTGTCAGCGACATATCTTCGAGCAAGAGATATACCCACAACACAACTGTCAGCAACATATCTCTCAGCAAAAGACAGCAACATATTTCTGAGCTACGACAGCATATATGTATCTATTTTAGAATTTAGATCCAGTCAACTCTTGTTTTTGTCTGAAATGATGATATGATTATAATTGCACCGCGACCTAAAAAGATCTATTGTGCTTCCTTTGATACGATATTAAATATGATTATTATATGAAACTTACACTATTGATTATAAATAGGCTCAAAAACACAACAAACAAATAACATCAACATTTTGTCATCGAATCTATTTTTGATATCGATAAATTATGCCAAAAGGCTCTGCTGTCGGTAGCGTCCGGCTGCAGTCTTTGTGAATAGTTTTTATTCGGAATACTGCATAAAATTTTGATAGGGTTATCAACAACTATGTTGTCAGGAGACAGTCGTGAAAACCTATACTAAAACCCAGCACATTGCACTCGTAAACCCCAGATAACTCCATGAAAAAGGCATTTGAAGTCGGTTAAGGGCGGCAACAATGAGACAAGATGAGCTTGCCAAGTGGCAAGTGGCAAGTGGCAACATCGGACGTGTGTCAACATTTACGGCTCAATTATCAGCCGCAGCAGGAGAACGGACGGAACTCTCTAAGGCCATATAGAGTCGATAATTTGTTGTCCAATTCACAGCTCATCCAAAGCGCCACACATGCGGACCACCCAGTGTGGCCAGCCTGGCCAATGCTCGATTTGTGGACTGTATCAGAGCTCAGCTCTCGGTTCTGGCTGGGACACGTGCCGGCCATTAATTTACGCACTTGGCTTTATCTGCGATTTGGTTGCGCATTGGCAGCCCGCACGTACTGCCACGTGCCACGTGCCGGCTTTGGCAAATCAAATGTTGAAATGTTTTTATTATTTAAAGCGACAAACTCTGTGGCATTTTATTGTCTTCCTGCCGGCGATAACAAACTGAGCCGGGGACAAATTACAGCCGGGCTGAGGCCGCAGCTCCTGACCGCCATTGTACGCAAATTGATAACGAATTGCACCTTGGGGACATCAGCTTTTATTCTCGCCTGGCTTTTGTCTGTCCTAATGAAAACAAAGCGATAAATTTTAATTGATTTCGCCTGAGACGCTGGCTTTTGTTAGAGCCGCGACTCGATCTTATCAAAACTTCAACTTGGCTCATTAGCTACAAGCAGAATGCATCAAGATAACACCTGAATGTTTGACATAATTGAATTTTTTAATGTCCATCGCTGGTTTTGTTGCTCAAGTCATTAGTAACAACAACTTAATGTCATTTTAGAGCGTTGATTAATTAGACCCCGTATTTAAAAAAGTTACAAAAGGATCTATTAAGCCTTAATCTATTAGGCAAATGAGAACATACAGACCCCATAAAGTATATATATTCTTGATCAGGGAAACGAGCTGAGTCGATATAGCCATATCCGTCTGTCTGCCTGTCCGTATGAACACCTAGATCTCACAAACTATAAGACCTAGAGACACCATTTTAGATATGATTTTATGTATTTTTATTAAAGCGAATTTATTTATTTAATATCGAAAATAATTTTAAACCTAGAAGTTTAAATGACTTAAAATTTTCATCATAAGTCGTATCTTTTTGACAATATATATTTATTTAGAATATATTATGTTCATTGATATTTATAGGTATTATTTTTTAGATTTTTTTTAAAATTTAAATCAGGGTATTTCTGGCAACACATCGGCAAGATGTTAGATGTTCAATTTAAATATTTTTCATTTCATTTAATTATAGTCGTTGATTTTTTATGTTCTATATGTTTTTCGAGTTTAAATACATTTGTAGAGTTTATAAATTATGCCATAATTAATAAGGGAAAAGCATTTTCTTTGGGTAATTTTTTTTGCAGCTATTTATTTATTATACTTTTTTTTTTTATTATTATTAACAATTTATTGTATTTATTATTAAACGTTTCCCAATGCTTTAAGTATAAAGGCTTTAAAATTTACAGCATTAGTCATATATAGATCTTCAATTTTCATAATTGTCGAATTAGCGCTTAAGTTAAATTAAGTTAAATTAATTTAATTGTATATAATATTTTTGTTGGTTTTTTGGAATTTTAAATTGGTTATTAAGTTACTAAAACGTAATTGAATTGTATATAATTGTTTTCGTTGGCTTTTGGTATTTTATATATCATAAAGTGAAGTACGCATTTTAGGAGTTCATAATTAATGGCACAATTGATAAGGGAAGAGCCATTTCTATGGGCAACTTTCTTGCCGCCTAAACTCTTTTGCTGCCATATTTCAAAGTGATTGCTTTTAAATTAAAACTGCGCATAAATCAGACGATGCCTGGCCGCACAGGTTGCCCAGTCTCAGAGACAGGCTAGTATTACCTCCCTTGCCCCTTATTTTGCTCAGTCTTATCTATACCCTTGCCTATTTGATTTCAACTTTAAAACAAAAGCTCCTACAGCATTGTCAGCACAATGCGGGCGACATAAGCCGATTTCAGATATCTGAAACTGGACCGTGCTACCAACCAACTCTCTTCCCCCCCTCTCTCTTTTCCCTCTGCGGCTCTGTTAGTGCCCCAAAAAATGTAAAAATTATCATCAACGCACAAGTGGCTTGTACTTGTCATAGCCCAACCCCCTGTGCAGCTGCCCCTGCCCCTACCCCTTGACAACAAATATTTTCATTGTGTTTCAGCAGATTTTCGGCAGAAAGTTGTGCGTTTTTTGCTTGGGCAGGGGTTGAAAATTGGTTTGTTTTTTGGGCGAGAAGTTTTGGGAAATGCGATTACCTGCGTTTGCCTATTTGTAGCTTGTTCCCGGGGATTGGATGTTTCGACACTCCGAACTGCCCCCGGGCATCACATGCTAATCGACTCTTGATTGTGTGTGTGCGAAGGTTCAACCATAAATATGAATTTATGTGCGAGATTTTGACACTGCGATTTATAGCCGGGGTTGCCAGACCGGAGGGTTGATTGAATTTGAATTTGAATTGGAATCTGAATATAAATCTGAGTTGCATCGACTTCTGTGTACGTTTGCAGGTGACATATTCCTCGCCCCGACTGACAAGTGTTAACGCCTGTTTTGGCCATTATTATTTATCTGTCGCCCTCGCCCATAATTGCTAAAAAACTTAAGCTGCGTGAAATCCCAAGTTTCAATTTAACGCACTTCTGATTCGTACGGGATTTGTGGTCAAACGTAATACCTGATGCAGCCCTGCCCCCTGCCCCTCTCCCCCATCTCTCTCTCTCTCTCTCTCTGTGGCAAATCTTATCTTGTTTTGATTAAAATTTTAGCATCCGCTCACTTCTCACATTTGACACTAAGCAGCTGCGTCCAGCCCAGAGAGTATGTTACTGCTGGCTGCTCTTCGAAATTCGCACTCGAAACGCTTTTCGAATTGGCGCCGAGCATGCGCCCTGTTGCGCAGGGGGCGTGGCTTTGGGCAGCGCCAATGGCAAAACCAAAATGGAGTCCACGCTCTGCAGTTCATTGGAGCAGTGGCAGGAGTAGGAGAAGCAGGAGCAGAGGGGCGGGAGGCTGCACATGATTGCACATATGTGCCGCTTGCGATTGTTGGCCAAGATTGGAGCTGGCGCTGCCAAAAAATGGCGGCTGACGCTGGCGTCGACGCCGACGCTGACGCTATCGCTGCAGGCAACATAAGTGTATGCTCCAAACAACATGTGTGATGTGCGCTCCGCCGTATGGACGCCGCAACAACCGGACCAGTGCCTATGCTCCCTCTCGCTCTCCCTCTCTTTCACCCTCTCTCTCTCCATCTCTCTCTGCTGCTATCAACAGCTGTAAGCTACTACATACGATGCGGCGTAAATAAACAGACTGTCTTTGTATATGGCGCTGTCGGTGCTTTCTCTGCAGCGCCTTCTCCTCTTTTTTTTTGTTTTTTGTGTGTATTCTAAATATTTTCCTTGCTGCTTATTACGGCTGCTTCCTCTTGCTCTGCCCGGAAGTAATACTCGACTGTTGCTCAATCAAAGTTGATGAGGATGTGCCTATCGCCACTGGGCTAAATAGTTTTTCCCTTTGTCTTTCCTCTTGTTCATTTGTTCGCTTGTTTTTTGGCTTTGACTCTTAGCTTGATTTATGTTCCGTTGCCCGATGATTGATGAGCAGCTTCAGTTGTTTGCCCAGTTGTTTTAAATGTGGCCAAGATTCATAACTGACCATATCGAGGCTGTTTGCTTAGCTGTTTATGGACAAATTTAAGTGATATATTCATAAATTGCAACAGTGGACTGTTATGTAGCATCCGCTGTTATTCATTTCATAGTTTACAGAGTTTCATAATTAGTACATTGTAAGTAACTTCATTTTGTATTTTTTTTATTTTTTAAATAAATATACTTTTTTTTTCTGTGCCAGATTTAGCGCAGCTTAATACCGCTCAAATCAAACTCTTGCCAATATCACACTCTAGATCCACAAACAAATGGCTTTGAAATTATAATAAACAAATATTTATTATAATAATCACACTCGCCACTCCACTGCAGCGCCCTTGACACGACCTACCCACTTGACCACAAACACTACACTGTGATCAGCAGCACTGCAGCAGTTATCGAAAATAAGAAAGAGAAAGAGCCAAGAAAACTCACCCACTAATCTGCAGCTGTGGTGAGAGACCACATCGACGGCTCTCTATGCATGAGCTGCTAGGCAGCGCTTAGCCGCTCTCCTTGGTGGCTCTCCAAGCATACCTCCTGCATTACAAGTAATGCAGCAGGTAGCCGGCCCGCCTATAAAGAATATATAGGCCGCTCTCTGTGCATAAGCTCCGAGGCAGCGCTTAGCCGCTCTCCTTGCAGGCTCTATAAGCATACCTCCTGCATTACAAGTAATGCAGCGGGTAGCCGGCTGGCCTATAAGGAATATATCGGCTGCTCTCTGTGCATAAGCTCCGAGGCAGCGCTTAGCCGCTCTCCTTGGTGGCTCTTCAAGCATACCTCCTGCATTACAAGTAATGCAGCGGGTAGCCGGCTCGCCTATAAAGAATATATAGACCGCTCTCTGAGCATAAGCTCCGGGGGAGCGTTTATCTGCTCTCTTTGGTGGCTCTCCAAGCATACCTCCTGCATTACAATTTATCGATGGATCTAAATTGTATGATTTATTTATCATTTGTCGTTTATAAATAAAATGTTTTTCAACATAATTCAAAATGTTTCTTATATGTATATTATTAGCAAATCAAGCCCAGTTTTTTTTTTTTCTTTAAATCTTTCATTATCTATATAGTAAATGTTTACCCTTTATTAAGCATTTTTCATGACAAATCAGAGTTCACTTTTTGGTCTACCTGGCACGTTTCGGTAATTATTCAAACTGATTGCAGGGAAGTCATAAAACTGAAATGCTAATTCTTATCAGCGCACTTTCTTTTTGCCTTTTATCAGCGACTTTGTAATTTAAGCGTTTGCTGCGTGACTTTCTTGGCTGAGAAGCTACGCGGCTTAAAGTTGTATATCAATTCTATCGTTCAAGGTGCGCCAACTCCTTGCAGAGGCTGCTCTGACTTACGTCCCCATTGCCCCAGTGCTGGAGTTAGTCAGGCATAAAGTGATTTCAACAATATTTCGTTTAAAAGATTCAAATCGCGCGCAAAGCGTGAACAAAAGGGAGAGGGGCGAGTGTAAGCGATGTATAGAGAAAGAGAGCGAGAGAGTGAGGAAGAGTGAGAATAACAAAGCAGAACATGAGAAAATATAAATACGCATACCAAGAGTATGTGGTCGTGTGGTGGGAGGGCGTAAGGGGGGACGCCTGGGAAACGCACGCGACAGAAGGAAACGGATACGCTCGAAGGGGTTGCAAACAGATTCAAAATTTCCAACCACATATGACAATGCTCCACAGTGGCACCGCACCCTATGCTGTACACACACACACACACACATACACAGAAATCGCCAGCGAAAATTCAAATTTAGCCGCTAGAGGGAGCCAGCGGCAGCTGTAGGGCAACAGCGCAAAATGGTGGCCAACTAACGGTTCTCTTTCGGATGCCATAGTCTCGCTGACTGCTTACAACGGAAGCTTTAGTGGCCGCATGTGTTGGCTACTTGGTAATGGGGACTACGGGGGGATCTGGTATTGTCGTCCTTATGCCAAGGGTCGTCAAGCGCGAACATTTGCATAATCAAATAATAAAAATTTGCATAATTTTATTTTTTACGATGCGCGCGTTCTCGTTCTCCCTTTTCCATAAAGACCAACAAAAAATACAGTTATAGAAGTTACAGTTTCTAGTTTCCAGTTCCAGTTTTAAGTTTCTTTTCTTTCTGCTTTGTCTGCTTACACACACATAATGTTACCGTTATCTGTCTGTGCCGCCATTTTGCTGGCAAATGGTGTCAATATTTATTGGCGAACCTGTTTGTTATCGCTGCCAAAGGAAATTTGCAAATTTTAACTATTAAAAAGTTTGCTTGCCTCCATCAGAAAATACAATAGTCGTAAATTTTGAACTAATGATTTTAATTTCAGTTGAATGTTGCCACAGATAAACAGTTTCAAATTAAATGCATATCAATTAAAAGTTGAATTAGAAGAGAGTTCAGATCAATACTTTTTTGCTTTTATATTTTCGATATGAGAAGCAAACTTGCATAAATATTCAGCAGCGCAGCAAAAGCCATTTAATTAAGTTGAACATTTATGTGTCCCATAAATTAGAGCCATGAGAACAACAAACGGTGGGCAACGAATGAAAAAATGCCAGCAGCGACAAACAATCGAAAGTTCGCATGTTCCATATTCATGGAATATTTCCTCTCCTGCCCCCCCTCAGGACGATTCGTATGTTCATAGGGCATGGCAAAAGGTGGCCGAAACTAACAAAAACTCGCGCCAAATAAAATAAATGGCTCTGGCAACGCTCGACGCTGACCATGTTGTTAGCAGCGTTGCCATCTCTCCCCACTCTCACCGTTATCTCGCACTGATTTCGTTGCTGCTTTTAATTTACCACTCTGAGAGAAGGAGGCAGGAGGCAGGAGGCAGGAGGCAGGAGGCAGGAGGCAGGAGGCAGGAGGCGCTGCATATGCGTGGCACATTATGAAATTATGAGCATTAAAAATATGAGGAATGACCACTTATCTAAATTACACCATGTGTGAGCGTCGGCGAGGGGGGGGAGAGGCAGAGCCCAAGAGGAGCTGTCATCGAACGCAATGACATACTACCCCTTGGCTCAGTGGATGATGCTCTTGGTGTTGTCTGGGTTAAAGACTCGGTCATATATCATCAGACGAGTGCTTTGGCCAGCAAATATGCTGAGTATATGGAAATTGCGACTGCTCGGCAAGTGATAAATGAAGCACAAAACAGCAAAAATGGCGACAGCCAAGGCAAACACAGACTCAAAGAGTAGTAGAGTCAGCAGACTATACACGCGAACACATATGCCAGGCAGAGCAAATGGGAGTCTGGGTGATACATATCCCTGCTAACTGCTGCCAAGGCACAAAAAACTCGCAAATATGTCATTTGACATGCTAAATATTTCGCGTGCGGCTTCGTCGCTTTGCCAGGTAAGTAACAGAAGCCAGCAATTTTTTTTTGGGCTTCCGTTATTGAGAAGTTTACAAAGTACAAAGAAGGAGTCCAAGTCCAGAAAACGTTCTTCATTTTAAAAATATTTGTATTGAAATTTAATAATATTTATAAATTTTATATGAAGCGCGCTGCAATGCTTCTTATTTTTTGTCTGTCAATATTATTTGTTTAATACCTACTGCTTTTATTAACAAATTATTTTCAAAATAGAGCAATACTAAATTGAATCCGAATAACCAACTTCTTTGTAGGATGTTACGTTTTTTATTCGGTTTAAGGTTTTGATTAGAACGTAAAGGGAGACGAAGCACTCCAACATCTATAAAAAACATGAGATGGTATGCATCTAACTACATTTCAAATAAGGGTACAGGGTATACAATTAAGGAATTCCCACACGACTGTTAAGAGAGAAAATGAACTCGGCATAAAAGTGATATTGTTGCCTGAACTCAACTCTTATTAAATTGGTAAAGCCCTTGAAATATAGCAGATTTCGATGAATCATAATCGGGGTTACTCTCGTTTGGCTTCTCTTCTCGCTCTACTCATCTCGTCGCTTTTCTGCTCGTCGTCTAGACTCTTTGCTGCTCGTCCTATCGTCACTTTGTCGATCGTCTTCTTGTTGCTTTCTTTTTCATCTTCTCGTTACTCGTCATCGCTTACAGAAGCATAAGTGCCACTTTCACATTCACACACGTTCCCACATTTAAATGTACATATATAATAAATTAATTTCAATATTCTTGATTTTATACTTTACTTTATTAAATCCAAAAAAATAAAATCCTTATCCCTATTTCATATTCTCAGGTTATTCAGTTGGGGCTGTTATTCTTCCGAAAAAAATGCGTAAAACCCAATAAATTATGTCTGAAACAAACAAGTTGTCTTTTATCAATTGTAATGCAAACTTAGTGCTTATTTCTTGGACTCGCCTCAACTTGGCTGCGTTTCAACTCCGTCTTACGCTTGAATAGACTGCATAAACAGAGTAAAACAAGCCGCTTAAAGTGTCTAAAGCAAGAAGTTTATTTGATGAACTCCCACGCAGCGTAGTAAATCAATTAGAGTGCAGAAGTAGCGGAATTCTAATGAAGAGTTTTGCGGTTTGTGGAAATTAACTACCTGCCAAGTTAATTGAGCAAACAAGTCCGGACAAGCGGCCATAAAAGTTGCGCCTTTGCCAACTAAAAATCCGCTCACGGGTTTTTACAACTATTAATTATGTGTGCAAAGTTATGACAGCAGAAAACAGGCGCAGAACACGGAAAACTTTGCGCTAAAACTAAAAACTGGCAACTGGCAACAGACAAATGGCAACTGGTGCAGGCAGAGACAGAAAAAAGGGAAGCGCACATCATAAATTACGGGACAAACGGACATGGACACGCGGATGTTGTCCTGGCTGCTGCTCAGTCAGTAAGCCGCCTGTCTTGTGGCAAGGCAAACAGCTTCCATGCATCCAAAAATCATTTCAATGGAGCTCCGACCGACTCTGACTCTGGACGCAGTCTCTGTCTCGGAATCCGGCCATGGCCATGCCTAAAGGTATGCAGCAGCATATCATGCACATAAGACACACACACACACACTCACACGCATACAAAATGGCTGCCGGATCGCACAAAAAGTGTCATGGCGCATGAAAAACTTCCTTTTGCCATGCCCACAGCTCGACTTCATCATCTGCCTTGGCCGCAAAACAATGGCGGCAGCTCCTCACGTTGCGGTGCCCCCGTCTCCTCGCTCCCCCCTCAAAAAATTTCAGCTCACCGAAATCCTTCGAAATGAAAGTCGCATTGTCAGGCTCAATGTTTCCGGCGGCTCATGGTCGGTACGGTATGGCACGGAGAACCGTAGAGAACCGTAGAACAGACTCCTCCGCCTGTGGCCTGAAACAAAGCGCATCCGTTGGCGAAAATTGAAATGACAAAGTTCAAAGTTTAAGCGGCTTGGCTGTCAGTTCTGTGCGTTGTTTTTGTTATTGTATCTGCAGCCTTTTTGTCGTTACATTTTTCATTGGGTTTTCGGTAAGAGTTTTAAGTTGACTTGAAAACGGACAGAGTCTGGCAGTCTGACAATCTGGCAGTCTGGCACTCCGGCCATACCTGTCGGCTAATCAGCATGCATAAATTACACGGCGTCAATTGTGAGGACATGAAAATTAAACGCAAAACCAAATGAAATTGCCTGCAGTTAAAAACACTTTACTCGCGCTTAATAACCCACAACAACAACAGCAGCTGCAAAAGTCATAAACTGAAAGTCAGCCACTGCCACGCCCCCCTACACACTAAACAACCCCTTCAAACAGTTACGCTCACGGTTGCCAATTGAAATAAATCAAAAATCACCAAAAGTGTGTTTACAAGTTTTTAGTTATATTAAAATGAAAACGGAATATAATTTTTTTTAGGCAGAGGGAGGTATGTCAGACCTAACAAAGTATATATTCTTCGACTACAATATGAATCGATCTAGCCATGTCCGTTTTCGTGGCTGTCCATCTATTATATACCCATCCGTCCTCCTGGTTTTCAGCAACTTTCCAGGCCCTATTTTTATTTAAATATTTCTTTTAATAAATTTAATTTTGAAATATATATTTAAAATTTAAAATTTTTGCAACATATGATTAAATTCCATAACAATTTCAATTAAATTGTTATTATCTTTAAATTAAATCGTTATATTATAAAAAAATACAATGGTAAAATAACATCTATAGTTGCATACCACATTTCAATTTGCATGAGAGAATAATTTCCAAAATATTTTAATAAAATTAAATTTAATTTAAATTAAAATATTGTTCTCAAATAAACAGCATACAAAATTCTAAGGATATAATAAAGAAACACCACTGCACTGAACGGAGAATAACACCACTTTCAGCACCATTGTGCTCATTATGGCAACTGGGGTTGTGCCCCACAAAGTGCTGAAACGGTATGCAAAAACATTTGCATACTTTTAAGCGCTGCTGTGAAAAATCACTCATACGCACACGTCTCCATTACAAACGTGGGCTGGCTGGTAGCAGGGGGTGGGAGGAGGCGTAACAAGCCCCCTGGGCTCAGTGGCTTACCCAGCTGTCTGGGTTTTGTTGTCCTTGTTGTGCTATTATAACGGTATTTGCATTGTGTTTAAACGTATTTGAACACGATGTCGACATCGCTCGCAGCTCGTCAGGCAGGGGAGCTCCACCTACCTCCATCCGAGCCCCTCACTCCCCAGCTGCTGCTGCTCGATTTGAAAGGAAACTGGTGGGAAATTCACTTTGAGGGTTTTATTTTTGCTGAGCCGTGGTTTGGGCCAAGTGCTTACCAAATGAGCAGGCAATTTATTTACGGTCAAATTGCGAGGTTAGGCAAGGCAAACAATGCGCAGGTCGTACTCAGCTCCATGCCTCACTCATCTACCCCCCTGCCCCCTGCCCCCTGCCCCCCAGTCTTCTGCTCTGCCGCTCTGCTGCTCTGTGTGTGGGCGTAAAAATGTGATAAATATGAAATGTGATTATGGCTGCTATTATATAGCCAGCCATGATGAGGCTTATTATGAAGTTGCCACTGCGGTTGCTTCGGGCGTCGTTTTGAGTGAGTAGCTGACGGCAGAGGCAGAGGCAGAGGGTGAGGAGCAAGCAGAGGAAGAGGTTGAGATGGAGTTGGAGTTGGAGCTCTAGCTCTGCTGCCTTAAATGAGGAAATGTGATTTTGACGATGTGTTGGCTTAACGAGTAGCAAAACAAATCTCGTCGCTCTTCTCTGCGCTGCATGTATGTGTTTGTGCGGAGGAAGTTGTAATTGTTTTTAAAGGAAGTTCAAATTGCTCGTTGGGGAAATGTATAAAATAAATCAGTGACAGTGGCTGGCATAAACCACGAGGCAGGCCAATTGTAAAACTGCCATAAAATAGTAAACGTAGAATAGTTAAAGAATAAGCATTAAACAACGTTAAATAAACGAATTTAAAAGAAATATTTTTCTAAGCTTACGTTTTGTTATAGAATGATGGTAGTAAAATTAATATAACTTATTATTCGCATAAAGATTTATTGTAAAGGCCAGCAAATTTTTTTTATAAAAATATATTATTATATAATACATTAATAATGATTTAATACTCTTTAATTCGTGTTCAGACCGGTTAGCTTATTTTATTAAGCTAATCAGTAATATTTATAATCTAAACACAAAGACAACATATATACAAAATATATTAATACTTTGCCAAGTTTTAACGTGGAACTTTATTTACAAATTTAATACAAAACATTTGCATTTATAAAATTTGTGGTAAGAACAATAATTCTTTAAGGTTTAATAATAGCAAGAATCAAGCTAATATTATTCAAAGAAAATATTTAGCTTTACCCTGTTACCGTTGTAAAATTTACTATTCAACTAACAATAATTAAAATAAAGTATTTATTGAAAATTTTCTAAATTGCTTTGTCGACTGCAATTAATTGGTATTAAATAAATAAATTAATTAATAAATATCCATATCCATATCATATAAATATAATATCCTCTTGACAGACTCGTTATAAGCATACAGCTTTTATTTATACGCAGATCCTCAAGATTTTCACCGACTTCTTGCAACTGCCTTTCAGTTCCCCAACCTTCCCACAATAGAGCCATCTCTGCCACACCGAATAACTTCATCAAGTGTTTGTCTGTGAACGCGACTACATGGCCATAAAACGCTAATCCCATCATGGGAACAATGCGGCCCGAGTCGAAGTTGAATGGCGATGACTCCGTTTAGCAACGCCATCAATTGATACATCAGTTGATAAAGCCAAAGTCGCTGGGAGAATCGTGTGGCAGCGTGGCACGGGCTAACAGGATTTGGCCACGCTAAATCAACGCAATTCGCTGTGGCTCATTTGAGTGTGCAACAAAACGAGGCATCCTCAGATGGCACACACCACCCAAGGCATTCGCTGCGCTTTGTCGGAATTCGACATGCCACAAATTTGTGGCTCATGGGAATCTATTTCTTTTATGCAGAGGGTTGCCCATTGAGCATACAAAATATTGAAATTCGAAAATGATTTTTGCCCTGAAACCCCTTGAGTTGCTTGAATTGCTTTATAGACTCGGCATCAGTATGCCACATTAGTTATCGTCCGACTTACCAGGCCATAGACTACCCTTCATGCCAACTCTGTTCCCAGTCTCAGCTCATTAGCGTCGGCGTCAACATCGCAGTTTTTGTTGCCGCATCTAATTGCTGCATACGCTGCTCGACTTTTGCTTTTGGATGCATCCGTCCGTCCATACGTCCTGATTTTGGCTTCACTGCGCTAACAAGCCCAACATATTCTCGGGCACTCATACGGCGTATGTTCTTGTAGAGCCTGTGTCTGTTTTTCCAAGCCTGGGAACCTATGTTACTCACCAGCTGATGACATCTGATTGGAATTGCTGAATAGCATTTGGCTGTGGTCTACTAATAAGAATTCGTAGAGCTATCTTTACTATAACCAGTTATAGGTTAGCCCTGATATTATTGTTTTAAAGGAATAATAAATATATAACTTTAGATTCCTCCCCCGATATCATATATTATTGTTATACCCATAGATACACAATTCTTTCAAATTTTCTACCAATAATCAATAAACATATCCTACATAATAGATGAAAAAATCTTCAAAATTTTCTTTCATAATAATTTTTGTATTTAATAGATAAATTATCTATTCCTTTTCAATTTTTATAGAATTTTTCATTAGATATAAGATTTCCTCAAATGTTCCCCTATTTTCTGAAAAACTTTTCTATACATTTATAAACTCTTCGAATTCTCTGCCACTTTCAAAAATGTAACTACTAATTAAATAAATTCTTTGATTCCTATGCCATTTTTATATAATTATTCTTATAGATAAAATTCTTCGGTTGCTTTCCCGTTTTCATATAATTTTTCCTATAAATAATTATATAAGCCCTTTAAATTTTCTTCCTTTGTCAATAAATTTATCTTTTCCATAGTCCATTCCTTTGCCAAAATAGCAATATAAAAATCTATAATATCTCTTCCATTACTACACTAAAATCTAAAATTGCCCAGCGATTTTTCTCAAAATTCTCCAATATATATCAGAAATTCCTTGTTTGGTCTCCCATTTTTGTAGAAATTAGCTTGCTTCAGGGGATGCAATAAAGTACATTTTAATAACAATTAGATATTTATTCAAACATTTAGTCACACATCAAATGTAAAATGGAGCTGGAACTTAGAGCTAATCAATTACAATGATAAATCGGTAGAAGTACCAGACGGTACACATTCAAATTGAAATTGCACTATAAATATTTAGGGCTAAGGAGAAAACTTAAATGTGAAGAGTCGTAACTAAACTTAATATCACAATGGGAACGTTTCATCGGCTGGGATCAAGGGGGAAGGGATCTTTACGGACTAGACTAACGGAAAACACACAGAGTGCAGCTTAAAAGTATCCGAAGAAATGTTTAGATCATTTGGGCACGCCTCCCGATCTGCGCCCTGGGGGCGTGCCTCCGACCACATTGATAATCTCATTATCACTGGACTCATCCGCAGCGGGCTGATGGTCGCTGGCCTTGTCCTGGTGGGCGGTCATGTGGCGTGTGAGATGATGGCGCTCCCGGAACGTCTCCTGGCAGACGGGACAGCGGAGTTTCTCCTCCCGCTTGCGCCTGTTGGGATCGCAGGCCACCTCGCTCTTGTGGTGGGATCGCATGTGGTAGACCAGATCGCTGGTCATGCGGAAGCTGATGTTGCACTTGGCGCACACATTCTGGGCGGTCAGCGTGAAGGTGGAGGCCAGCGTGGGCGGTATGAGCGTGGAGAGAATCGCAGCTGCCGCCGGATTCTGCAGCGGTTGCGCCACAGCAAACGGATGCGGAGGCGGACCGAAGCCCGGATAACTGGCGTGCAGAAACTCTGGCGGCGGGCCTGTAGGGGGCGAGGCGGGATTCCCCGCACTGTTGGGGCTCTGCCCATTGTTGGCCAGAGGTGCCCTGTAGAGCAGCTGCTGCTTCAACCGATGCTGCGCCTGCAGCGCCTGCATGGGATTCACGGCCTGAAAGGCGCCATTGAACTGATACTCCGGCCTGAAGTTGTGGTAGACAATGTGATTGGCCGGCAGGGGGCTGGGCTGGGAGGTGGGCACACCGCCTGCGCTGTTAGTGCGTGGCGGAGGCGTGGCCGCTGGCGGACTCATCGAGTGGCAGCTCAGCTGATCCGGGCTCAAGGGCGGCGCGCCCACGTCCACTGGCGACTCCAGGCGCGAGGCCGTCGAGGGCGACGAGGAGCTGGAGAGCGAGGAGGACACCTTGGTGAAGGCGCTGCGCAGCGGCGGCGGTGGCGGCGATGCCGTTGCCGTTGCCTCCGGCGAGTCCACCAGCGGAATGACCAGCGTGGGATCGTCGTAGACTCTGGGCGAGCGCATGGTCAGCTGGGGATAGCGTTGCCGCGCCTCCAGCAGACTGATGTACTCCAGAGCGGCGGGCGAGGGCGGCTGTGCGGCTGCGGCGCGTGGAGACAGATCCGTGGCATAATGATGCAGCGGCAGGGGCTGCTGCTGCAGTGCCTCCTGCAGGCGTGCCTGCTTCTCGGCCTGCTTCTGCTTGATGCGCTCATCCGGCATCATGAGAAAGGCCACATCAAAGGCGCGCTTTAATGTGGTCTTGCCACTGGGAGTCTCGTTGTTGTTGTTGTGGTTGTTGTTGTGTTGTGGCATGTTGGTTGCTGTGGGGCTGGTGGAGATGCGCAGCTCCGTCTGTGGCTGCGGCGGCGTTGGACGCCGCGCGTTCGCATGCGACGGCAGGCTGTCCATGAGCAGGTTCATCGCACAACAGGGAACACTCACTATGCTATATGTTCGTAGTCTAATCTGCTCCGATTCGATTCACTTGTCAACTAATGAGTTCTGGCACCGTTCGCTTCGGAGTTCTGCTTTCGACTGCTGCCCGCACACAATCTGTTCCTCTTTAAGTACTCGCAGTGCTCGCAGTGCTCGAATGCAGCCACCACCGAAGTCCACTTGCAATTCTCATATTGTCCCATTCAAACGGGACTCTCCGCACTCGCGGCACTCGCACATCTGTCCTGATTCTGATTCTGATTCTGTTTGGACTCCCCGCCGGAGTCTGTTTCGCTTGCAGAGAGTCAAATTCGAATCTTCACCCTTATGCTTATATGCCTATTACTGCTCTCTCGTTCTCATTCTCTTTCTCATTCTCTTTCTCGTTCTCGTTCTCTCAACAATCCATCTGCTTTGCCAGTTGCCAACATATTCTGTGGTTTTATTGTAGCATCCAGAGCCTGGGCTCGCCTCCTGGTTGGCTGACTGCTCGTATACCCATAGCTTTTGTTGCTCTATGTTTTGCCGTGTGCGGCACAGTGGGACTAGGCACATATTTTGCACAGTACATACATTTAGTTTTATTTTGAATTGCATAATTGATACAAATATTTAACAACTAGTTGTCGCTGTTTTTGAAATTTTGCAAATATTTTGATTTTATATATTTTTTATGTAATTTATAGGTAATGGAACAACAAAATATATAACTGAAAACTGAAGCATCGCACACAAGAATATATTCATTTATTTATTTTTTTTTTATTTAATTTAATATAAAATTGTATTTTTTTTTTCTTTTATGAAAAAGTATATTAACTTTGAAATAATTAAATGAAACAATTATTTAATAAATATTAGAAAATTATATTAAAAGTAAACTTATTTGAAACGTTTTTGATATCATACTAGGAGGATTTGGTTGGTTCATTTTTAGGTTTACTAGAAAATGCATTTGATAATGGTTATCATTATTAATTGTTATAAAATGAAATACAAATAAATAAATAAAAACTAACGAATTTATAAATTAAATTTAATGAATATAAAACAAATTTAACGAATTTATAAATTTAATTCAATTAATATACATACTTCAATTAGTTTAATTATGATTTTCAAACATTTTTATACCCTGTACCCATTGAAAAATGGGAAATACAGGGTTATTAACTTTGTCAGAATGTATGTAACAGGCAGAAGGAGGCGTGGTAGACCCCACAAAGTATATATATTCTTGATCAGGAGGACAAGACGAGTTGATTTAGCCTTGTCTGTCTGTCCGTCTGTCCGTCTGTCCGTCTGTCCGTCTGTATGAACGCGTCGATCTCAGCAACTATAAGAGCTAGAGCAGCCGTTTTGGTCATTTTTGAAAGGTGTATACCATACGCAGATCAAGTTTATTCCAAATTTTGGATACCACGTCCCTACCGCGAACAATGACCATAAATACAATACATTAACCAATTTGAACGCGTATATCTCAGCAACTATAAGAGCTAGAGCAGCCGTTTTGGTCATTTTTGAAAGGTGTATACCATACGCAGAACAAAGTTTATTCCAAATTTTGGATACCACGCCCCTACCGCGAACAATGGCCATAAATACAATACATTGACCAATTCGAACGGGTATATCTCAGCAACTATAATAGCTAGAGCAGCCGTTTTGGTAATTTTTTAAAGGTGTAAACAATACGCAGAACAAGTTTATTTCAATTTTTGGATGGCATGCACCTACCGCGAATAATGGCCATACATTAGATTCAAAATATATTTTAAATAAAATACTGTACTAGCAAGGCTGATCTTTGGTACAGGGTATAAGACAGTCGGGCTTGCCCGACTGTCATGTCTTGCGGGCGCTAGCCCGCGAGATTTTTTTATTTATAAATTTAATAAATTTATAAATTATTATTTTTAATTTTGATCAAGTAATGTGAAGTTTTACAAATATATATATATAAACATGGTTTACTATTTATTAAAATATTTCACTTTATTTCTGTATTATTTATACTCCAATATTTATTTGTATTGTTTTGTTTATCTAGTGGCAGTGCTTGGTTCCACTGTGCCAAACTTTCGAAAAGAGGCGGCGCTTAGCTGCTGAAATTGCTCTCGCTCCCATGCTTGCTGCTGCTCTTTCTCTTGCTCTATCGCTCGCTCTCTGCTGTCTGCCCCTTCTCTGTCACTGGCTCTCACTTCCACCCTCCTGCATGGCAATCTGTTGTCTATCTCGCTGGCCCTCTCGCTCACGCTCTCTCTCTCTCTCTCTCTCTCTCTGGCATTGTTGTTGCCGCACGACGTAGTCGCACATCCTTGATGTCCTTGTTGCAAGTGTTTCCGAACAGGTTGTTTTTGTCGATTTTTTGGCAGCGGCAGCGAGATTGTCTGAATATGTATTCATGTTTTGTGTCCATGTTGCTGTTGTTGCTCTTGTTGTTTGTATTTTGAGTATATGCTGCGCGTAGCTTTTACATATTGCATGAGAGCTCACACACACACACACACACACACACACACATACAGGCACACACGCACGCACACAGAGATGCGGGCGCAGTGGTGTTGAGCGCAAAAAGATTTTGCAAACTAAAATATTCATCCGTCTGCCTGTCGGTATATAAAAAGCAGTGCATCAACAACAGAAGGGGGGAATAGAGAGAAAGAGGGGAAGCGCTCTCTGCTGTCCAGTAAATACAATGCAATGCAACAATAACAACAATTACAACAAATTGTGCAATGTTTTCCCTTCTACGCTCTCCTTTCGGGCAGGATGTGGCCGCTGCTAGGGCAAAATATGTGCCCTTTATGGCCACGTTATGTTAGCCGGGCACAATGTCCATTTCCACATACTCAATTTATTAAAATTCCACGCCTTTTTAGACCCTGTACTTCAAAAAAGTATAAAAGGTTCTATTAAGTTTGTGCCTGTGTGTAACAGGCAGGAGTTAGGCCCCCCATATATATTCTTGATCAGTGCGACAAGAAGAAGCGATATGGCCATGTCCGTTTATATGTTTATCTGTTCGTCTTTATTAAAACCTACATAGATCTCGCAAACTATAAAAGCTAGACACACAATTTTCTGTAGGTTCTCCTATGCAGCAAGCAGATCGCGTTTGTTTTCTTTTTTCATACCTTTTTTATACCCCATGCAAAAGAGACTACATGTAATTTGGCACATAGATAGTCGATGCCATTCTTCATCTGTGCCACGAATTACATTATGATAGGCTAAGAAACAGCGAAGATATACAAAAGACAATTTGCTCAGTTTTGCAGAGGCTGATTTCGATTTGTGTAAATGCACATAGCTTGCCTCTGTGTCTAAAGCAGTGGGGCAGTAAATATGGAAACATGAAGTACAGTGTCCCATACTGTCGGTTACGTCCGATTGTAGCCTTCCGCCCGACTGATCTGCTCCGTTTTTACTTGTAGTTGTTATTGTTATAGTTGTTGTTGCCTGTCTGCAGTTGGCAATTTAATGTTTGCATATTTTCAGGTGCTAATTGCTCCGCTTGCCATATGAGCTGCATTTTTAATTAAAATTTATAGGCTGCACTATCTGCCTGTTCCTGTGCACACATACATACACATATGCAGTCGGTAGTTGTCTGTGTGTGTGTGTGTGTGTGTGTGTGAGGGCTATAACTCGACTGTTCACCATGTTTTCTGTCGACACGAAAATTAATATTTAACACATGATTGCCTTCGACATTCGGCATTTCATTAAAAATATTGTTTAGCTTATATTTAATTAATTGCCGACAGAACTATTAAGGCTAAGGTCTATATACATAATTGTTAATCAATTGAGATTTAAGCGTGGCTCAATTTCATTTTAATTGCCATTTAATAATAAGCGAAAGAAACGCAAATGCAATTTAATTCAACAATCGATATAAAAATATAAACGATCAGAAAATGCTTCGACACTTTATTTGAAAGCAGCATATGATTATATAACAATTACACAGGGTAACAAATTTTTTTGAGTGAATTACCCTGTAAAATGTTTTTGACGATTCTGAAGCGTTTTGGGACGCTGATTTCAAAAATCGACTCCAAAAAATTATATTTCCGTACGTTCTCCAGATATCGGGCGATATATATTTGATCGATTTTTTTCAATGGTGGGTGCATTTAAACCACCATAACTTCGGAACCACTAAACCGATCATCGTGAATTAGGGTTCAAATGAAAGATTAAAGATGCCCCCTCATATTCTTGATACATTGTTGTAAGAAGATTGGACACATAGTTTCCTCCCTACATGAAAACTACCGCACTTCCAATCAAATTTTTTGCAAATTTTTCAACTTCAGACGAAATTTTTTTGGCAAGCTCGATTAAAAAAAATTTTTTTTTTTTTAATATCATAAGATATATCAATTTCACGTCATTTGGTATATCCCACGTCAATATTGGCCATTTAGTTTTTAAGTTATACGCGAAAAACGAAAAATACCCGAATTACGCTGCATGTATTTTGGTCACGCGGAAGGGCTGTTAAAATTCTGCGACATTCTGCGCCATTCCATTCTGTAACCAAAATACATGAAGCGTGATTCGGGTGTTTTTCGTTTTTCGCGTATAACTTAAAAACTAAATGGCCAATATTGACGTGGGATATACCAAATGACGTGAAATTGATATATCTTATGATATTAAAAAAAAAAAAATTTTTTTTAATCGAGCTTGCCAAAAAAATTTCGTCTGAAGTTGAAAAATTTGCAAAAAATTTGATTGGAAGTGCGGTAGTTTTCATGTAGGGAGGAAACTATGTGTCCAATCTTCTTACAATGTATCAAGAATATGAGGGGGCATCTTTAATCTTTCATTTGAACCCTAATTCACGATGATCGGTTTAGTGGTTCCGAAGTTATGGTGGTTTAAATGCACCCACCATTGAAAAAAATCGATCAAATATATATCGCCCGATATCTGGAGAACGTACGGAAATATAATTTTTTGGAGTGCGATTTTTGAAATCAGCGTCCCAAAACGCTTCAGTATCGTCAAAAACATTTTACAGGGTAATTCACTCAAAAAAATTTGTTACCCTGTGTTATATACATAAATATAAATAGTTGTGTAAAAACGGTTGGAAAAACATAGTGCATCTATCGATAAAATATAATTTAAATTAGCTGTCCTATCCATATGACTCCAAACTCCAATTATCGGTCGATAGAAAGGCAAAAGAATAAGTCTGACTTACTTTGGAGCTTTAGTTCCCTTTTAAAAACAGTTTCTTTTTTGATAAACTAATCAGCTTGAAATTTTTAATTCGATATAAGCTCTACGAAATATTCAATTGTAACTTGTAATAAACAACTTAATTTACCTTTTGTCTAACTAACAATTACAGATTAATGATTCCCATACAGTTACCAATAATGCCCGCTTCCATCTCTCCCCTTTAACACTTTGTGGGCTCATATGTGGCACGTGACTGCAATTCAAGTCAAGTGTAAGTCCCGACACATTCCGCCTGATTTAAGCAAATATTTTCAAGGCAAATTAACGGGAATCTACAATATACAAATCAAGCACAAAGTGCGCTAAGGCCCAAACCAATTGCTAATCTACCCTAGAAGATCTCTTCAACTAAGCCAATCTGACGAACCGTTTGCCAAGTCATCTCTGAACGGGGAGGGTTGTTGTCATAGTTGTTGCTGTCGATACATCAAACTGCCAAGTGACAAAGTGATTCCCCTGGTTTCACTTCGAGTCCCAGGCAGCGGGCAAAAAGGCGTGAAATTGCCTTTGTGTGATTAAGTCAAACCGTCAAATGGAAGGGAGGGCGCTGTCTTGTTGCCAAGTGAATTAAAAACTAAGATGACAATCTACGGAATAAGTTGTAGACTCTGCTACGTGCTCCTTATGCCGTCTTCTCTCTCTCTCTCTCTCTCTCTCTTTGTACTTCTCGGTGTCTCGTTGTGTTTTAATTACCGCCGGAGATAGCAAAATGTAAATGCTAATTGCCTGCCGCATCCTCGGTGGTATTCTTAGTATTCCTGGCATTCTCGTATATTTGCGGAGACAGGCGACACCTTTTCTTACGGGTATTGTTAATGCTGCTGTCTCGTAATCTGCATTGTTTGTGGCATTTTCTTGGCAAGACTGAAACAGATTCTAGCTGCCGCCTGTTTAGTTTCAATGGAACTTCTCTGCTTAGCAGGTTTCCGGAGTCTGCAGATTGCATCGTCCTGAAGTATTCGCAGTGCAGCAACCCTGCAACCCTCTGCTCAAGTGTCGTCCCTGGAGTACGGCCCAGTTCCAATTTGGTGCACGGCTTCAGTTCAATCAAGTGCTTTTCGCGCATTAAATAAAAATTCGAATTGGATTTCAGCGTCGAGCACCTAATTTTATGGGGGTTGGAGGGTTGTTTTTATGCTCGGTTCAGCTCAGTTCAACCCAGTTCTGCCTTGGGTTGTCCCTGTTGCTGTTTGTTTAAATACCGTGAATAACATGTGGTTTTTTCGAAGCATATGGCAAGGACTTTGTCACCATTATTTAGACTGTGTTACCCCCTCGACTGCCCTTGATCAAATCCTCCAATTAGACTGTCATTCATTTAAACGGATTAAAAATCCAGCATCAGGGTCGCTAACAAGGCCCGTGGGCCATTCTTTGGTGGTGGCTCTTGTGGTTTTAGTGCGTCAGAGTTATAGTTGGTTACCGCCTAAGCCTCTGAGCGGATTAGAGCTCTTGTTTTGGTTACAAAAATACGACCGATGACAACAATTCCCGTATCAATCCCACTTGCCATTATTTGCTGTGTGCGCATTGTGTGCCAAGCTCAATCAGCACGGAGATGTGGCCACAATAAAGCTCAACAATTTTTATGCTGTCATATGCAAAAAAATCAGCCAACGAGCAGTAACTGACTCGGCACCTGTATACCCCCAGTATCCCCACTTCCCGCCACCCCATAGATGTCCCATGCCATTCACTCGTTTTATGCTTTATCTAAAATGCTCACGCTCGAGAAGCTTTCAATCGAGTGAGGGCATAAATATTTATGTTCGCCGCCAACGGATGTGCCAATGCGAATGAGAATCCGAATACGAATCCGATTCCGATTCCGAGTGTGAGTCTGAGTACATTCAAAAATACTTGCATTCGCATAAATTCATAAATAACAAACAATGCTGGCTACAGTTAACAGTTGCCAAGTGTTGTGCTTAGCAACCCAGCTTAGCCAGAATGTCAAGGGCACTTCAGCGCTTGCACTGGACGGGCACAGGAACTGCAACAGCTACTTCAGGCTCTTTGCCCTGCAAATACTCTTCAAGTGGGTATAATAACTATGTTGTCGTGATTTTTTGGGCACAGTCGGACCGAAAAGTATGAACTTTTCGTATAAGCAAACAAAATAATCGATATCTATCGAAAATATCGTTATAATAATGTAGCAAGTTTACCCTACAGTTGGTCAGATCTTATATATGGACAATGTCAATCGCGCTGCCTCGGAGCTAATGCACAGAGAGCGGCCTATATATTCTTTATAGGCGAGCCGGCTACCCGCTGCATTACTTGTAATGCAGGAGGTATGCTTGGAGAGCCAGCAAGGAGAGCGACTAAGCGCTGCCTAGCAGCTTATGCATAGAGAGTGGTCGATGTGTTCTTTATAGGCGAGCCGGCTACCGGTAATACTTGTAATGCAGGAGGTATGCTTGGAGAGCCACCAAGGAGAGTGGCTAAGCGCTGCCTTAGAGCTTATGCATAGAGAGCGGTCGATATGTTCTTTATAGGCAAGCCGGCTACCCTCTGCATTACTTGTAATGCAGGAGGTATGCTTGGAGAGCCAGCAAGGAGAGCAGATAAGCGCTGCCCCGGAGCTTATGCATTGAGAGCGGGCGATATATTCTTTATAGGCGAGCCGGCTACCCGCTGCATTACTTGTAATGCAGGAGGTATGCTTGGAGAGCCACCAAGGAGAGCGGCTAAGCGCTGCCTAGCAGCTTACACACAGAGAGCGCGTACAACCCCATTCTACAGCGTGTGCATGTTTCGGCTTTAAAAAAGCTAAATTCCATACTCATAAACATATTCTTAGCAAGTGGGCAACATTCGTTGGCAGTGCAGATCCTTGAGCCTGGCGAATGTGTATGCGGATGTGCAGCGTATGCTCAGCGAAGCTGCACAAATGAAGCGACCGCCAAGTCACCACCAGACGACACCATCATTACCACCAGACAGTGAGGCGGCAGGAGAAACAACAACCAGCAACCAGCAACCATCTACCAGCTGACCCGCATTTAAAGTTGCTCAATACGTTTTCTGGTGCTATAAATTGTTGAGCCTGTGGGGGAACCTGTTTCCTGCTCTCGCTCTGACAGCGCGCAATCAGTATCAGATCTAATCAGAGGGAACTGCATAGTGGGATGTGGACTGATTCCAATTGCGAGAGTCCAACTGTGGCCATGATGAAAACTACCCTTTAATAAACAAAACTATGTGTTGTTGTTGTCCTTGGCAATGCACACAGCACCAGAAACATCTGTGCAATTTTGCCAGCGGCAATAGGAATAGCAACAGGAGTACGGGACAGAGGGATCGCTTGGCTCTCCCCCTGACGGCATTTAAAAAGTGTTTAGTTTATGGTCCATTGATGGCTTTGTTAACTTGCCGAACCGCTCGCGCCACCAGCTCATGAATCTCTCAACTCGATTCATGACAATTCACAATTCTCAATTGCAACCCTGTGCACCTTACGTTTTTCGACATTTACGATCTGTCCGGGGCGGTACCGAGTGAGGGAGAGAATCAGTCTGCCTTTAATTATGCTGAAAACCACAAAATGCTGTTAGTGCAGCATTTTTCTTTTCGTTTCCAATTCGAAAATGCTGACATATGCGCGGAAAAATGTGCGACGCCGCGGGTTTCCCCCTTCCTTGAGCTCACTGGGATTCACAGGATTCCCGCGGGTGCCTTTCGCTCTTTGACTCTCTGATTGGAACTGGTGCAATGATAACCAGTATCTGGACCAGCCCTTGTATAGACCTGCCAACCTGACAACTGAGTTGTACATCTAATGTGGCATCAACATATGCTGAATTTTGGGCATGCCTTTGGCTCTATTCTAAACGACCATCTATCAGTTGCGGTTGCAACAAAGTGCTCTTCCCTTTGAAAAAACCAGTTCTTTTCTTCTCAGTTGTTCGTACCGACTATATTCAAAATTAACTTCATTTTAGATTTATATCGAAGCACAAAGAAAGGGAGTTCCTTGAAGATCTAATCAAATTAATTGTTATGTGGAGTTTAATTACTTTGCTAGAGTTTGGATAAGATTGATATGAGCTGTACAAAAATACATATGAAATAATGTTTAACTAGCCGAACTCTATTTGGCCCAACTCTCGCTGGCCCACTACTCGCTGGCAGAATACTCGTTGGCCGAACTCTTGTTGGCCTAACTCTCGCTGGCCGCACTCATTTTGCCTCATTTTTGCTGGCCGAAATAAAATAGGCCACAAAATGTTCTACATTTTATCTTATAAAGAACACAAATTCTTTGTTTATAAACAAAACTTTAATCTTTGCAATTCTATATCTTTAGGTTGAATGCAGTTAAATTCGAATTCCTAGAAGATTTAAGTGAAGAAACCTTAACATAACCGCAAGTTAACCAGCAACCACAAATAACACACTTAAAACCCCCCAGACAAAAAAAAACCCCCCATTTAAAATTCTGCTCTATGAATATGCACATATGCGATAGATATCGTAAAACATCCCCAACTAAATGTAGAAAATCTTTTAATTTATTTTCAAATAGCATTTAACACTTTGTTCAATTGCTGACCCAGTTTAAAATGCCATTTTCAGGGATTCGCAAAACATTTTGTGTAATTGCCAAATTCCATTTGCACAAGATGTAAAATTCTGCACATTGCTCAGTATATGATATGATATGGTTTATATTCATAGGGGCTGACACATATGCGTGCATCCTTGGCTCTAATGGAAGCCATAAGTGAATTGCTAATTCTGCACTAATGTTGCAAAAATCTGCGCATAACAATGCGAACTAAGCTCATAAATTACCATGACAATGGAATTATGCTTTAATCCACCCCGAGCAAAGTTATTGAACTCCAAATGGAATACGAAATCGGAATCCATGAAAGCCACGAACGTAAATCTCAGCATGCTGTCATAAATTTCGGTTCGGTTTTGGGCTGCGATTTGCTATTGAATTCGAATAAAATAGATTATTATTTATATGCCTGCCACATTGGCAATTTTAATTCAATTAATCGATATACTATAGCGGAAAGTAAACACGATAAATGTAACAAAATCTGAACATACTTTAGTTCTAAGCTTTGTCCATTTCCATTTCAGTCTAGGTTTTCAATTCACACAGCTTCCAGCAAATGTAGAGTAAATTTATTCCGCATGATTAATTCAAGATTCGATTTTCCCAAATCAACGGCAAGCGAAATGGGGGCATCAAATAAAGTAAAATATTTGTTCAAGGTGTTTGAACTTGGCAACCAAATGGCAAACGAAATCAGCAGCGTCATTACATATGATAATGCTCTTCCCAAAATAAAGAAGAGCCCTGGAAAAAGAAGAAAACTCAAATTGAAATTGAAGGTAAGAACACTGCAGCGTAAACTAATGATATGAAAATTCAATGAGCATTCAATATCAGCTAACGGCGGCATTAGCATCGACTGCCAGCAATTGAAGTGCCAGAAAGTAAGTTGCATTAAAGCCACAATCATAAGCCAACAGCTTGGGTTTAAATGAGCTTAAAGATGAGATAAAAGGTGTGCATATGAAATATATCTTTATGTTTTATTAGAAATTGAATTACATTTTTAAATTAACGTTTCTACAAATTTTTTTTGAAATATCTAAGTTAATGCTGTAGCTGCAGCAAAGATGCATTAAGATTTTAAAAGATTTTTTTTCTTAATACACTTTAAAAAATTTAGGCAAGCCCACATAAATTTCCTAAGAGCAGCTATGACTTATAAATTTTAAATGCCTCCTTCACCTTGCCTAGCGTAAGAAAACAGCAACAGTTCCTCACTATCTGATTATAACGGCATCGCAAGTCGCCTTTTATACCCTTACTGATCGTAAAGCTCCGTAAAGCTTTCTCTCTCATTACATGCTGCACTCTGTGAGCGCAGATTAAGTGCAACTTCAGCTGAGCCCTTTGCTTAAAAAGCTCTCTCTGTCTTATGCCTGTTATATATTTATACTCTGTACCCATTAAATATGGGATAAAACAAGGTTGCATTTGTTTAATATTTTAAAAATTATTGTAAAATACTTTACCAGAATTCTGTAATTATGTTGTAATTATGTTGTTAGCTAAGCTTTTAAAATTGTATTTCAAGCAAGCTTTTCAACTATAGCTCGGTAATAAACAAAGTAATTGAATTAATTTAATGCCGTTTTAATTTTATCAAATTTAATTTTTTTTTATATACTGACTAATGCTATAATTTATAATTTTATATACTTGGAGCATTAGGAATTCATATCTTAAATTAATGAATCTACTATGTATGTGTACTTTGTTCTTTCTTTATCTATAATTTTCAAATTTCCCAAAGCCAAATTCCACAATAAATGTTGTAATTATTTACAATATACAATTTAATTAAAAGTTGATATTGGGTATTGCTTAGTTTTGCAGTGAAATCATTTTAAATGTACAAATATCGACTTTATACTGTTCTATCTAAATTTTATTTAAATTAAAATACATTTTCTTTAATATTTCAAAGGAGTATTTTAGAATGTTCTAGTTTATTTCGTTGGTTAAAAACTATTACCTAAGTATATAAATGTTTCAGTGTGTCAATGTAATTTTTGAAATGTTGGTTAAATAATTTACTCATTTATGATTTCATCAATTATTTGGTATTAGCAGCGGTTTAATTACCAGGACATTAATATTCATACTCCAAATACTACTCCAAGTACAACTGCCACTCGGACATATTCATAATCAGATTGTGTGGCATAAGCCGCGTTGTCTGCCAATAACAAACACTCAATAACATATCGCAAGTATTTGCGCAAATGGCCAAAAGTGTCGCACCACCCGAATGGATTCTAATGGGGTTGGCGGTATTACGAGCCCAGAAACAAGTGGATTAAGGGGTTATGCGAGTGAGCAAGGGGTTGGGGAGGATGCTTGTTGGCTTTTGCGTTTTGCATTTGTTTTTATGATTATTGTGAAGATTCCTTCCCCTAATAAGTGGAATGTGTTTTCCAGAGTCTTGGGGAGTATTGGTCAGGGTTGCCACCCCATTGTCGGCCAGTCGATACACTCGACTACATTTGACGCAGTTCTTGGCGATTATCGTTTTGACATTCCATGCTATTCTGCTATTCTGCTATTTGTTTTGCTTTGTTTCTCTTCGTTTTGTTTGAGTTCCCTTGGCTGAGTTCTGCGATTTGATTTATGCATTTTTAAGCGTTTCGCTTATTGTTTTTGCGCATAAATATGTCCGATCCGAGAAGTATCTCTGAGATACAAAGCAAACCCTTCCGACTTGCCGCCACGCGTAATTTGTTGATTTATTGTGCATTCTGCTTTGATTTAACTTCATTCACTTGCAGCCCCCTTCACCCCCTCTCCCCTGACGAGCCTACGCCTACGCCACTGTCGCATAATTCGCTTACCGTTAGTGTTCATTATTATTATAATACTTAGGCATTGTTGTTGCCGTTGTCCTCGTTTGTCATGCTCTGTGCGTCTGCTTAAGTTTTTGCACGCTTCAACGCCTGAAACTTCCTTGGCGCTCGACCACGCTACCTCCCTCCCACCCCCCTGCCATCCCTGCCTTCCCTGCCACGCCCTGCCTTGTGTAAATTGAATTGAAAACGTGCTGAAGCGTTAAATGCTCAGTGTCAACTGTTGCCAATCCTGGCCGTGTCCTCATCCGTCTGCCTGTCTCTCGGCCCTGTCAACATATGAGAATTTGTAACCTCAGCACAAGCTGCTCCAACTTGCGCCCAACTTCAGCCCAGACAGACGGACGGACAGTCGGACAGACGGATGGACGGACGGATAGTGGGGGTTAGTTAGTCTTAAGAACTTGTCCCAACAAGTGACCAGACGTAATTAATTCGAAATTGTATTTGTGTTTTATGCCAAGTAATGTGAAACTAACCTGCTGCAAAGTAGCACTTCAGCAAGTTTATCGCATTTAATTTTATTCGTATTTATTTATTTAGTTGCCTCAAATCTGTCGATGATTTAATTATGCTACTTGTCCTGTCAAGCCTTTGCAAGTTTGCCTGAATCTGCAATAAGTTTTATACTTATTGATTTAAAATATAATACAATAATCTATAATGTAAAAGCTTCTAAATTTAGCAATTTTATTTGCCGTCTTGAGCTATTTGAATTTCGCGCGTCTTTTACAAAATGTTCGTTTGCCAGCGTTGCCAACTTAGCCGGTTTTATAATTCTATTTGTGCTTATCGTAAATAATAAGAATAGATTTATAATTATTTTAAATATTGTATTTTAATTATATAGTTGCTATTTATTTTTGTGTATTCTTATTTAATTTTTTTTATTATATTCTATTTGCAAATCTACCTCTTTCTGGCAATACTGTCGGTTGCTTTGCTCTTCAAACTAGCGTGAACAACAACAAATTACCTGCAATGTTCGGCAATCGAGCTCACACTTGTTCGTCAGCCCGCATCGAACACGAGTGCAGTAGCGCGCTTGTTAACGCCATCTATCGACAAACATGAGTTAGCTGTTGCCGCCATCTGTCCACGAACATCGACACTGCCTGCGAACTTATGTTGTAGTTCTTTTTTAAAAGTGTAGATGGCTCTGCAAATCAATGAAATCAAATGCATTAATTAAAAAGTTTAAATAAGACTAAAATTGATTAAAATATTTTAATAAATACGTAATTATTTTTAATAATTGGCCTTAAATTAACTTGAAAATTTATAGAAAAAAACAGCCTGAATTCCTTAGTCGCTGTGGGTTAATTTAATTCCTCAGAATAAGTTTTAAATACAATTAAATAAACAAAATAAATAAAAAATATTGATAAATACAAGTGGTAAATACTAAGCTTTACTAAAAACTTCTCCGCTAACAACAAATTATTTATAAATGTGCAGAAAAATAAATCAAACTATAAAAAATTTAACTTTATATAAGAAATTCCAAATTTATTAATTAATTGTATTCTGCAATTTTGGTGGATATTTATAGCAAAACAAATTGTTTTGAGCAATTGGAACAGTTCGTTTTTTAGACCGTTTGCAGTTTTTTATGGGTTTCCTTGCTCCGTCAACCTGCCTTAATGCGAATTTCGTTTTCGGTTTGTTGGTGGTTGATTCTCCGCTCTGAGGGGGGATGGGAACTGGGACAGGGGAGCAGAGGAGCAGGCGGGCGACAGGAAACAAATAGACAAAATGCAAACTTTATTTTTAGTAGTTTTTTGGCGCCGCAATTCCTGAAACGCGACAAACACACACACAGACACACACACACACACACACACATAGAGAGGAATATTTAGCGATTTCTCTCTTGGCTCTGACTTGCGGAATATATTGGGGATTGGGTCAAGAGCTGGGATAAATGGATAAATGGAAATGTGTCTTGGCAAAATATTTGCAATCGCTTCAATGGAGAAATTTGCGTATTTATGCAACGGAGCAACATATTGCAACTGTCTGCAGAAAGTCAACTGGAATTAAAAATACAAACTCTCCTCGCTCCCTCTCTCTCTCTCTCTCTGCCTCTCTCTCTCTCTCTGCCTCTCTCTCTCTGCTCAAATTGCTGGAAATTGAAATTTGTAGCGCAGTTTGTGGCGCAATTAAAGCGGTCACATTACGAGAGTGAAGAGTGCGGCGAACGCTACACTGAGAGAAAAAATCAAGTATGCATTTGAAACTGAGTAAAAATGCCACAATTGAGAACACAGAACTTATAGTAAATGTTCCCAAATATTCAACTTTAAAATGGAATACAATATATATAAAATTATCTTTACTTCAGTGTAATTTTTTTATTACTAGTTTTTAATTATTTAAAATTATTTTATATGTAAACTATATTCTAACCAAGCGGTTTTTCTTATGTCAATATATACTATATAATATATATACAGCCATGGCCATAGAAATAGCACACTTAAAAATGGCAACTTTGTCCGGTCATAACTTTCTTGTTTTACATCCGATATTAATAATTTTGGTCTTAAATGATTACTCCAATATTCTATATTATTCACATATCTTATTTTTACCGTTATTTTTTACGGCTTTGATTTTTGCTTCATATATAAGTTCTATAGAGTTCCTTTGGCTTGGTATGAATTAATTGAATCTTGAAATCAGCCAAATTGGCAAAGCTGATCTATAAATCTATTTGAAAATGTATAATTATATTCAATATTCTATATTGATTCCATTTTAATAATAGTTTTTTTTTTGTATATTCACTATATATGTTTATTTATTTAAAAAGTTTATTTTTATGCTATAACGAAAATGTTGAATTTGCAAATGGCTAAATTGAGCTGCTATGGACCTAATTTGAGAGGCGTTTTTTCTCTCAGTGCAGCTGGCGGATGCGGTCGCTGCTTTATGTGCTCTCCGCAGTAAATATGCTGGCATGCAGCCAGCCCGGCGACTGATGTCCTGATGTCCTGATGTCCTGCGAAGGCTTCTCCGTCCGAGTCCCTGCTCGGAATACAAATGCCTGTCAACGGCTGGCGAAATTGATGGCAATCTGAGCAGGGCCGGAGGATGCGTCCGACTCGAGTGGGCGGCATTCCCGATTCCCGATGCCCGATGCCCGATGCCTCCTTGGCCTGCAGTTTGCAGTTTGCAATTTTCTATTTGCAATTGGGGTTCACTGACTTGGAAGACTTGGGCGAGAGAATTGCGTCATCGATGCTTCTAAATAGACGCAGACACGAAATCAATTTGAAGTTGCATTTCGTAATCGTGGAGTGTATTAATATGTTAATTTATCAAGTAAGTAAAAAATTAAAATAATATTAGATGTAAATATGTCGATTGCATTACTATGTAATTCTATTATTTATTTCTTTGATAAGCAAGGTTTAATGGCTATGGCCTGAAGCTAGATTGTGCCTTTGAATTGAGTTAATTTAATTAAGGCATACATAAAATTTAATTAACACAAATATACAAACTCTATCCAGTTATCCAGTATCAAGTTACTTAAGTTGTTGTCTAAGTCTAAAACATAAAAAGCGTCATCGAAGATAATAGAATAAGCGCCGGAAAGTTGTATTAAAGAAGTTGCTTGCTGAACCGTATCTATAACCAGTGGTAGTTCGGCCACCAAGAGTTGGGTCAACGAGAGTTCGGCCAGCGTATGTTCAGCCCGCTGGAGTTCAGAGAACGAGAGTTGGGTCAGCGAGAGTAGGGCCAGCGAGAGTAGGGCCAGCGGGATTTTCGCCAGCAAGAGTTGGGCCGGCAAGCACAGAGCCAACGAGAGTTCGGCAAGTGTGGGTTCGGCAAGCAAAGACTTCAGTCATCAAAAGTTGAGCCAGCGAGAGTTGGGCCAGCGCGAGTTGGCCCAGCGAGTGAGTTAAACTAGCGCGAGTTGTCCGCGCAAGAGTTGGGCAGCGAGAGTTGGGGCAGGGTGAGTTTCACATTAACTAACCCCTTGGGGGTTGGCGTTCTATAAGCATCAGGTTTCAAATTTAGTTAAAGCTAGCAAATTCTCTTTTTATAATTAGACGGGTCAAACAAGAGTTAATAACTTAATGCAATATAGTATATTCCTGATTAGGATAATATAAGTCGATCTGGCCATATCCATCCGTCTGTCTTCTGTCTGTCTCTTTGTACACACATTTCCGACATTGTAAGATATAGGGAATGTAAGCATGAATGGATGTAATCGGTAAAAATCGAATAAAAACCCAATAGGAAGCATATTATAAAACATATAATGCTGATATGCAGAATATATAAAATTTATTAAGCATTCTATTAATTTCTTGCAAAAAGCAATAACTAGTTTGAGTAACAAGTTTTGCTTCTGGAATGATTATTATTTAATATAATAATTGAAAATGAGTTACAAATTTGAACTTATAAACTTAATATTGTTTTTAAAGCTACTTTAATATTTATATTTAAATAAAATCAGCCACAACTGCATTTGGGCATCTCTCAATTTGGCCGATCTGGCAGAGATTTGAGTGTAAGGCAAAGGCTGCTGAGTGAGAAAGCTTTGCATAAGTTAAAGCATTCCCATGCCCACATCAAGTGGGCGTGTCGGTTGGGGGGGCCCATAAACAAGCGCTGCGAGTTCCCGGTAACAATCCGAGACTAATCGCTGTAGCTGCCACTTGAAGTAGCCGCTGCCTCTGATGCTGCCTCTGAAGCTGCCTCTGATGCTGCTGTTGCTGCTGCTGTTGCTGCTGCCAAAACAAAGTCAGAGGTTAAGCACGTGCGTTGCATCGAGGCAGACCCACAGGTTGCAGCATCGTCTAGGCCAACTCGGAGCTGGGTTTGGGCTTGGGCTGGGATTGTGGCATCCTCTGGGCTGTGGTTGCCGCCTCTCGCTGGCTGTTTACGAGCTGCGCCTCTCGTTTGTCTCGGCTCTCAGCGCTCAGGCCGCTTTGGGCCAATTATAACCTTGGCCTGCTGCCGCCATATCTCACATTTTTTGCTCGCTGCTCGCTCGTTTTTTACTTTTGGCTTTTTTGTGTTTTATTTTCGTTTTTAGTACGTGGCCGGCAAATGATGAAGATGATCAGTTTTGGTCTCGCACTGTGCAGCGCTGGGGCTTAGGGATTGGAATCGAGCCTGGCGCTTGCTCAAATTTATAAACGCGCTGTGCGAACACCTCGCCACACGTTGGGGCGTCCCAGGTTCTCCGTGCTTCTCTCCTCTCCTCTCCTCTTCTCTCTTCTGAATTTTTTTTGTTTTTTCTTGGGCCACAACTCAACGACCTGGTAATTTATGATTAATGTTACGCAGCGACTACTCGAAATGTTGTTGGAAAATCGAATGGCGCGTACCATTTTTGGCAACCCTCCCGTTGAGCTTCTCCTGCCTTTTGCTTTTTGCAGATTTTCTGGTCTCAAGTGAAATGGCCAAAGAGACAGAGACAGAGAGAGAGAGAAGGAGGAGGCAGCTTGTCAACGCTTCGCTGAGCCTCGAAATTTCTGTAGATCTGGTTATATAGCATACGAGAGTATATATATATATAGTTTTTTTTTTTTTTGGTCACTTTGATGCACTTCCTGGCGGCGCGGGGCTTAATTAAAGAGTGCGGCGATTGTGTTGCTCATTTGACTGCGATTGCTGGGCGACTGCTGCTTCCTGGAAATCAAAATCAAAGAAACAAACTTGCTAAATATTTCAGTTAACGCTTTGGTGGTCTTGGCCTATAATTTGCTCAGACGATTTGCAGACTCGGCGCTTCAGCTGGAGGGATAGGCAGACATCTGTGCTGATCGTGCCGCCGCCTGTATAAACAAGTCTCCAACTCGAGCTCTCAGCTCTCAATCATAAATGAATCACGCGCAAATTATATGGCCAGTAGAGCGGCTAAGAGGGGCGAGAAGTGGCAGCAGAGAGAGACGGGCGGACAACGGACAGCGGACAGCGGACAGCTGACAGGACACGCAGTGAACGGCAAAAATAAATAAAAATAAAAAATAAACCAGTAAGGTCGGATCGGATCAGTCGGTTGGAAGGCTACAGTCGCACGTTACCGACAGTAGCAGAACCTGTACTTTCTGTTTCGATAATACCCAAGACTAAAAAATTTATGGACTCTATAGTCTTTGATATAGCAGTTGCGCAAGCTGTCCGTTGCATATCTTTGCTGTTTCTTATCCGATCGTATTGGCTAAATTACATGTCTATAGCTTTAAATTTGTGGCTGCTATGTTATTTGCGGTCAGGGGGGGAAAGAGTGGAGGTATACAATTTTTATACCCTGTGCCCATTTGAAAAATGGGAAAAACAGGGTTAATAACTTTGTCAGAATGTATGTAACAGGCAGAAGGAGGCGTGGCAGACCCCACAAAGTATATATATTCTTGATCAGAGAGACGAGCTGAGTCGATATAGCCATGTCCGTCTGTCTGTCTGTCTGTCTGTCTGTCCGTCTGTCTGGATGAACGCTGAGATTTTCTAAACTATAGAAGCTAGAGAAGCCGTTTTGGTCTCTTTTGAAAGGTGTGTACCATACGCAGATCAAGTTTATTTAAAATCTTGGATGCCACGCCCCTGCCGCCCACAATGAATGAAATAAAATACATTCGACTATTGGAGAGACACTAAGCTATTTACATAAATTCTGTTTTCAGTAGTTGGTAGGTCTATATCACACGCAGATGAGGCTTTGTTAAAATTTTGGATGCCACGCCCCCTTTACGCCGTAATCGATAAAAACCGAATAACAAGCGTAAAATTTAACATAGAATGTTGTTATTTGGAATATATACTCTCTTTCATTATATTTAACTATCCTGAAAAGCGCATTGAAATCGGTTAATAAACACGGGAGTTATTAGCGAAACAATATTGCAGGCGGCAACTCGCTCGCCCTCTAGCAGCGCGGCCGTTAAAGCTGGCGCACATAACACAGTAAGAAGAAGAATTGCTGCTACGTTTTGTATGACAACTTTATATAATTATATTTAAAATATTTTATACTGTATTTGCGAGCGCGCAGCGCGAGCTGTGGCACAGGGTATAAAACAGTCGGGCCCGTCCGACTGATCTACTCCGCCCATTCTGGTTAAAACTAACTTCCTATTTTTTATATCCTGTATATTTTATATAAGTTTATTATTTATTAACCAAAAATTAGTTTCTTAATAATTTGCTGTTTTATAGTCGTTAGAACTACAATAATTAATTAAATTTTAATTGATTGCTTCACTTAAAATACCTTTCCAATAAAATTTGTACTTATTTCTCTGAGGTATAATAATGTTTCTAGCTTTCACGGTTGACGAAATTTAGATGATTACTGAGGTTTAGTGAGAGGAGGTTAGTGAGAGAAAGAGGATGTATAAAAACTCGAAAACAAACTTGATCTCAACCTACAAAGCGACAGTGCTGGGTTTATCTTCTAGTTTCTCTTGTAGTTTGGGAGATCTAGATCTAGATCTAGATCTATACAGATCGACAGACGGACAGGGCTATATAGAATCAGCTCGTCGCTCTGATCGAGAATAAATATACTTTGAACTTTATACTTTATAGTTTTTTTTTTCATTTGCGCGAACTTGGTAGACCCCTTTGGACTTTTTTGAGGTGCAGGGTTTGAAACTTGTGCGCTTGGCGCTGCTTAATAAACAATCATCAGCAGCAACAACAACGACAGCAACAATAATAATAATAACAACAAGCAACAACAACAGCAACAGCAACAACTTGAGGTGATGAAGCAGGCTGCAACTTCAGCTTCAACTCCAACGCCAACGCCATCGTCGTCGTCGTCGTCGTCGTCGTCGTCGTCTTGCATGTCCATGTGATAATGATGATTTCACAACCAATTAAGCGTTGAAAGCCAAACACCGCCAAGAGCAGAAATTTGAGGTTAATCCTTTAGCTGCTGCAATTTTCGGGCTAACCGGGCAGGGGCAACAACAGCAACAACAACAGCAGCAACAACAACAACATGATGAAGATCTGAGATGTGAGATCTGTTGTTGATGGCGTTGATGCAGGCGGCTTCAATCAGCGCGCTCGGTCACACACTTGGCGGCGTCTCTTGGCTAAGTGGAGTGCAATGTTGTTGCAGTTGCAAGCAGTTGTTGCTGCAGCAGAAGGAGCTGCAGTTGGAGTGGAAGTTGGAGCTGTCGGGTCGGCAAACGCCACGGGAAATTATGGTGGCCAAACTTCCCAGACCGCAACTAATTTAACCAAAGTGCGAATTGGAGGAGTCGCAATTCGGAGTCAAGCTCAAAAGTCACACAACAGACAGCAGTGTTGCCAATTTTTTTCTACAAAAATAAAAGCTGTTTTTGGCGTCAGTAGCACAAAAATAGTCAAATCAAAGTTTGCAAAAAAAAAGCCAGAAGAGAGCTAGCGTTATTCTCAAGTATGTGCTTTAAATAAGAGGGATTATGGGCAAAAATACTACAAAAACACTGGGTAGGATAAAATATTATAATAAACTATTTTCAATTTACTTCAAACATTTTAAAATCTAATCATAGTTTATCTAATTTAATTGATATTTAATTTGTACTCGTTTTTTTAATATTCATTTCAATGTTTAATATTAATTTCACACTGTTTTAATGTGCCAAAAGTAGGTAATACTTGGTACAGTCTATTCTAGCTATATTTCATATATTAAACAACAACAAAATTTGCCAATACCGATAAAAACAATGCCAACTGGCCTATAGCTTTTTATTTTTTAGGAATAGATGTTGTAAAATTAAAGAAAAAGCTAACTAAAAGTTGAATATTTGAAAAAACGCCAAAATTTCGGCTTTTGGCAGTTTTACAAATTTTTCGAAAACAGCTAGATATGGTTGGGAAACAGCGGATTTGGCAACAGTGACAGACAGAGATAATGAGAGAGAGAGAGGGAGAGAGAGAGAGAGACTTGTTGCAATGCGAAAGCGAATCGAAATGGAGAGCTTAAGCTGAAAACTGAAAACTGAAAACGAACCGCAACAAAGCTGCCGATGACGCTTGTTAGGGACCCGCAAATGGCACTGCCGATCGCCTGAGAATTATGAGCGCTGTTGCACACAAGCTGCGAATTTGTGAAGCGTGATGAGCGCCTGGCGAGCAGAGCGGCAGAGGTGGGTGAGGGAAGGGGGAGGGGGAGCTTTACTGTAGCTGCAACACGCGATCTTGACGTTGGCAGTTGGCAGTCAGCAGTTGGAATTAACTCATAAAATATACATTATCATAGCTGAAACTGCCGCCGTTGACTGTGGCCAATTGCAATTGGCAACTTGCAACCTGCAACTGCCAACTGGCAACGTGCAACGTGCAACCGGCAACGTGCAGCCTGCAACATTTCCAGCTCTCTGTTTGTTCTGTCTGCCTTTTTGGCGCTTTCCTATGCCACCTGTCGTTGTCTGCCGTCTGTCCAGCCGTTTGTCTAGCTGTCCCTACACTCAAAAAAATTAATAAATAAAGATTGATTCGTTCTACTGAATAATGTTCTTAAATGAATCTTGTTTTATTCGCGATTTCAGCTACAAAACGAAACAGAATCGTGAATAAAGAATAAAGTTAATTGCATAAAATGATTAAATTAAATACGTATCGTAGTTAATTAAATCTTGAAAGTCCATTAAAAGATTAATACAAATTTGAAGAACGCGCATAAAATAATAATTTTATTTTTAAATCAAGAATTTACTGTCTTATTGAACTTTCAACACCACGAATTCTTTATTAAGAAGAAACAGGATTGATTAGATTAGATTACAAATAAAGTTTAAATTCAAGACAGAAAAGGAATAAAACCATCTTGAATGCGATTCAAATATTTGGAACTTACTTAGAATCAAGAAATTCTGGATTACATGAGGATTCTGGAATAATTTAATAATTTAATTTACACAGGTGAAGTACATTTTGAATACCACGACGCTTGTCCTGCTTCTGGATTGAATCAAGTAGGAATGGTTTGATACAAGAACTCTTGAATTTTCTCTCAGTGCATATATATTTATAGTGTGTCTGTTGCATTGGCTGATTGGCCTGGCCAAAGCATGATGACGTTGACTCTGATCATCAACTGGTAGTACCAGCTCTTGCCTTAACAGATTTGCGCAATTAGCCAAGTTCAGGCCAATGGGGAGTACTTGCTGTAGTTGGCTGCCATGGGGACTCATAACAGCCTCACCCTTCCCCTCCCCCTTACCCTAGCCCTTGCCCTTGCACACGCTGTCTGCAGTCGAGCATACCCGGTCCAAATGGAACAGAATTTGACGCCCTATGCATACATCAGATAAGCAAAAAGGTAACACGTAACTCAAGCCTCGAACCTCAAAACACGCAGCTCAAATGATACCCAAAGAGATATCACTTAAGGAGTACTAATTAATTTCTTTAAATCCATTAAATGTTAATTTGTTGTCTAATTAAATACGCATATAAACATTACATTTAAGCGTACTTAAACCTTATAATTAAACAAGCTTCGTTTTATATATTTTTATACAGTCACAAATTCTATCAAATTCAAATATTTACATAAAACTATTTATTATTTACAACCTAAAATAATACTTCATTTATTCCCTGCAGTAAAATAACATGAAATAAATGAAATATTATTATTTCAAATTTAAATTTGAATTTTAATGATATTAGTATTTTAATTTAATTTAAATTCAATAGATATTTTGTATGCATTATTTTTAAAACCGAACTGAATTTTCTATGATTTCAAAAACATGTTAAAATTATCCAGAAAAATGTATTTCGCATAATTTAAAGCATTAATCCTATTTAAGCTGGTTTTAATTTGTAAATAAATGTATAATTTATAAACATTTCAATTACTTTGATCAAAACATTTAATATTTGCTTTGGGACATTTCAATTTAGCTTTCATAAGATATACTATAATCAAATAATTTAAAATTTGCAACTTATTTCCAATGCTGCTTTTATTTATATTAGTAGTTAGCTAACTGAAATACTCTTAATTATTTTAAAATTTATAAATTTCTGTTTTCTAATTAAATTAAAATATAAATAAAATATAAATTTTCTTTTTTATTTAAATTATTATTGAAATTTTCCATATTTATATTAGTAATAGATTTCCATATTTAACTTCTTAACTTGAAATATATACATAATTATTTTTTTTATAAATTTTAAAATTTTGTATTTTTGTATAATACTTTTATATAAATAATAGTAATAAATTTTAACGTCCCACTGATTGACTGTAGACTATTTTATATTTGATTAAAATTAATTATCATTTATTAAATTCCAATTATGTATATTATTTTTTAAGTTTATTCAATTCATTTTATAAATAATGGAAATCAAATAAAACCAATTAAAATACATTATTATTAGAATTTGTTTATTATGCAATAAACCTGTAATTTGTTTATGCTACTGCCATATTTAAATTTGCGATTGGCTGAACTTTCGCTTGTTTATGTTTTTTACTTTCGGAGCCTGCAGTTTTTTGACTTCTTGAGCTGTGGGAACTGAACTGGCTTGGGAGCCCTACAGCCTTTTGGCCATGTGTGGCTTGTGTGTGTGTGTGTGTGTGTGTGTGTGTGTGTTTGTACTTATGCACAATTATGGCTTTATTGTCTAAACTTGGGCACATCTATTTAAAGCCAGTTGCTGATGGCAGAAGCAGAAGCAACATAGAGTCAAAGCGTTGCATTTTCGGCTTGGCTTTTATAACGCCGCCATAGCGGCAAAGCCTCCCGCAACTGCCTCCCCCCCTCCAATGGGGGCCCCTCCCTGCTGCCCATGTGCTGATGTCGCTAGCTATAAGTCCTGGTCCCTAGTCATTGGTTTCATTGTTTCGTTGGCGGCCCTTCGTCATCGTCAAGAGACTCCAATGCCAAGCCTGGCCAAGAGAAGCCAAAAGCCAAGTTAGTTGTTGTTGTTGTTGACTACCAATTCCAATTCCAATTCCAACTGAAACGCCAACAACAACAACAACAACAACAATAACAACTGCGTCTCCAACTCCGACTGACGACGAATTAACTTGTTTTGGTATAAACGGCGGCTATTTTGTAAGTTCATAAAGGATAAATTGCCAATTTTGGGATTTGAACTGGCGAATGTTTTGCGTGTCTGCTAGCACGGCTGCCCCCCTTGCCACACTTTGCTGCCCCCTGTGCCCCCATTGAGCATACTGTGCAGTGGCAGCTTTTACTTCAGCCTCAACTCCATCGCCATCGTCATCTCCATCTTTCATCTACCACTTAACATCAAACCGAACTGCGCTCGTCTCCTGCTTCAATCTGCAGTCTTCAGTCTCCAGTTTTCGATCTTCGGTCTTCGGTCTTCGGTCTACGGTCTGCTGTCCCTGCGGTCTTTAGTCTCCCGTTGGTCGCTCGGTGCTATATTGAGTTTTCAATCTTTTGTTGACTTGATGTGGCCACCGATCGACTGCAGCCATCGGCAGCGGCAGCGGCAGCGTCAGCGGCATCGGTCTTTAGGGAAAACTGGCAGGCAACCTTGGGTTGCTTATTTAAGGTAGTCCGTCAATTTCAGTCAGACTATATACTAACTCTCAGTCTGAGTCGGAGTCTGAGTTGGAATTGGAGTCTGAGTATGAGTCTGAGACAATGCCACATGCCCCATGCCCCATGCCCCATGCACCAGGCCCCATGCCCAATGCCAAAATGCTAGCCACTGTGGCGTGGCTTATAGCCTCACATCTCCATCGCCAGCCAGGCAGAGGCTCTACACTGCAAAAAATCTAAACGTTAAATAAACTTTGTAATCTTAAAACTCTTAAGCCACTCGGGAGATAATCCATTCGTGTGAGAATACAAAATTAAAGCTTGTTTAAATGTAAAATATTTTTAAATAATTAAACAAATAATAATACACGCATTACACTGAAGAAAATTATATTCTTATACCCTCTAGCCATAAAATAGCTAAAACCAGCGTTAATAAATTTGTAAAAATGTATTTTACAGACAGCAGGAGGCGTAGCACTCCCCTTCTTCCCTATATTATTTGTCAGTCGTGGGGACTTAATGTTGATTTCGAAAACAATAAGAGCTAGAGCAGCCATATTTGTAATTTTTAGATGTAAATCAAATGCATAAAAAATGTATGTTAAATCAGACAATACTAAATAATTTACCGAATTTCAGGTTTACAAATCTGTTTACATAATTGCCAACTTCAATAGTTGGGGATCATTACAATCTGCTAATTCTATGAGTTTGTGCAAAATTCACCCACAAATATTAAAGTTATCATCAATGTTTTGGTGCATTAGATAGGCAATTTTGTGTATTTTGTACTAAACAAAATTGAAATAAAATAATATTTATGTATAGAGAGATGGTATACGGTATTTTCACTCGATTGAATGATAAACTAATAGTACAGGGTATGTGTAGAGATATGGTACAGAGTATTTACAGTCAAATAAATGTATTAAATATAATATGTTACAGGGTATTTACAGTCGTCTGACTGCGTCTGACTGTGCAGGCGAGCGATTTTTTTTCTCTCAGTGCATAGCATTGGCTGCTTGCCCTGCGCTCTTGGCGGCATTGCCACAAAATGAAACAAAACCAATTAAAAATGTTTCGTTGCACCCAAAAACGAAGTTGCGACTGCGACGCTGACGCCGACGCAGACGTTGGCCACGGCAGCGGCAGAGGCTGCGCTGGTGGGCATTGCCTGACCACAAAGCGCCACCGAGTTCGATTTGTTGTTGTTGTTGCAGTTGTTGTTGTTGTTGCAGTTGTTGTTGTTGTTGTTGTTGATTGTCTTGGAGATATGCAAGCGCAGACGCAACGCCGGCGCACAGCCTGCACGGTGGCAGGCTAACAAAAAGCAGCATTTTTTGGTCGCAGCTATGTGGAGTCTAGAGCAGGAGTGGGCATGGGCTGCGAGGGGGCGACCAAGAGGGAGAGGGAGAGAGGGAGGGGGGAGGCAACATGCATTCTTCTGGGTCTCAGGTCTTCATTTTTAATGAAATTCTTAACAAGGCGCACAAAATGCAAGCAAACGACGCTGGCAGCGACGTCGCGTCAGCCACTAACTAACCAAATCGCAGTCACAACTTGCAACTGCCAACTGGCAACGGGCAACGGGCAACTTGCAACATTCAACGAGCAACGCGCAACGTTCGCCCGCTTGCCCGTTTAGGGGCTGAGAGACGGCGACCGCACACCGCGTTGTGCCCGAAGAATTCATTAAAAATACAGGTGTGTGTGTGTGTGTGTGTGTGAGTGTGTGTGTCTGTTATGGGTGTGTGTGTGTGAGCCTGAGAGTCGTCTGCCCAAAAAGCCGGTTGAAAATCCAGCGGCAACAACAACACTGTGCCTGGAATGAGAGCAGCTTGAAAAATTTACGAAATTAGTTCACAAGCTGACAACGAGCGAGAGAGCGAGAGGAGCAGAGAGTGAGAGAGATGGAGAGAGAAGGAGAGTGGGGCGCAAAAATGTTGGCCCAAAGCATACCAGCGCCACTTTAATTTAGTCATCAGGTGATTTTTCGCGAGCTTCAAGTGAAATCTTTAACGTGACGCTGGAGATTGTTATGCTATACGATCTCCCATGCCCAGACCATGTTGCTGGGACCGCGGACCCTGGACCACAGTGAGACCCTACCTCTGCCTCTTCTTCCCATCTCATCTTCCCCTCGAGTGCACATCGACTGCTGCACTTTCGGGACACCGAACAGTAGCGCAGTGTGTGGGCAATTGCCTTGATTCGCTTGCTTTTATTTTATTTAGGTTTATTTCATTTCAGTTTATATGTAAGTTGGCGCATATAATATCTTTCTTTCTTCAGTGTGGCTTGCTGTAGAAAATTATTATTTTATTTGATACATTATTTATTTCGAGAAAAATGGTAAATATTCTATATAATTATTTGATATTTTGTGATAATTGTGATATATCTGAAAGATAGCAGAGAAAGTATAAACTAAGAAGGGGGTTTTCGCCTTCTTCATCGCGAAAACTTCTCCAGAAGTCGAAACCTATTTACATATCTAACAATTACCTCGAGCCCACGTTGGGCGCCATAATTTCGAATATGGACCATAGCACTTGAGAGAAACAAAACTCAAAGTGGATGAATGCATATTCTTTGTGAAGTCTAAAAGCTGACCTTTTTGTTTAACATATTACATATTTTATAACAATTTAAATCAAGTTAAAACCCTTACATTAATTTAAACCATTTTTGGTTGCAATTGAACAACAAATGTATAATTTTGGCATTAACCAATTTTAAGATATTACTAGCACAAAACCCCAGCTCTGTTCGACTAATATACAATTCAAATTAATCAGTTTCCACATTCTACTAGTTCTCATTTAATCGATTTTAAAGTAACTACAATCTATAAATTGATTTGTGTTATGGAGCTTAAGACCAAACAAAGTGCTAAGCCATATACAAAGTCTGAATATCGGTATTTAGAGATCTCCATAACCCAATAAGAAATATCTACATCAAAGATCCATCTCTGGACGTAGTGCACAATAAGACCTACAAAAAAGTTAACCGAAGCGAGAGATTCTCCAAATATAAAATATGACATTATAAGCGGAGATATTGCATTGATACCGCTTACTTGAAATTAATTACGTCTGCCGTAAAAGTGGATAGATTTATAGTTTAATTGATTAAACAAGTTCTGCATTACTTTAAATGACTTCAGCATTCCAGTGACAATTTCTGGACAAATTCCTTGGCTCAAGTTGATTAGCCTGAGTAATAATAAAAATATCAGATAGTTTTCAGCTCGTTTCACATTGTGCCCCATGCCTCATGCCCCATGCCCCAGCCCGCTTTGTGTCTGCGGCGGCAATTGAAATAATTTGCAGGCATTGCCAGCGAAACTGCAACGATCTGCAGCTTGCCCTGACAGCAGTGACATTTCTCAGCCTACTCTGAGGCTCTACAGCAGCGAGGGGCTACAGGGGGGAGGGAGGGCAGGAGACTGGAGGAGCTGGAGAAGCTGGACGCCGTGCAGTCTAGAGCAATAATAAGAAGAAGCGCAGAAGCCACAGTCTGGGCAGGCTTATCAACAAATGCGGCAGACAGATATTTAGAGGCGAGCAAACGCTTCCAGGCTGCGTTCCAGTCTGCGCCTGTCAACTTGACTAAGCACCGATGAAGACTGCCTGGATCTGGACTGATCGACTGGATGCACTGGAGGAAGGGCGGACAGGGCGGGGCAAGGAGGCGACGCTGAAGCTGGTCATGTCATGGCTGGCAACATTGAAATATTTGACCATAACAAGTTATTTACTATGACGATGGCGATGACGATGACGATGTGGATGTGGATGTGGATGCACTTGGAGTCTGGTATGAGCTGCTACATGGGCATGGGAATGAGGCTGAGCATGCACTGAGAGAAAAAACTATCAAGCATAACCTGCATAAAACCAGGCATTTCAAAAGTGATGTCTTACTAGAAATAAAACTGGTAAAATTTAAATTTAATCTAGCATATCAAGCATGACAATAATCTCTCGATTTCACTTGATTATCCATTACATATTTTATTATTCCAAAAACAGTAAAATAGTAAGTCAAGTGAAATACTATATATATTTTTGCATAGTGTATTTAAATTTTTATCATATTTTAACCCGTTAAGAATTTATTTTATATTCCCATTTGCTGTTTATTTTAGTTCTTACGACACAAATTATATGCTCAACTAACGAATAAAATAAAATAACACATAATAATTAATGACAAGAAAAATATAATTTTCCTTAGTGTATTGTAATTTTTTATTTTTTTTATTTTGTGTGAACTAATTATTTTTTCCATTCCCGTTTAAAGAAATATCTGGCTTACTCATGCCTTTTTTGGACTGTACAATCTGCGCTTCAGAAACATATTTATAGCAATAAATAAATTGAGTGCATTTGAATTTAGTTTTAGAACTCAATTATTTTCTCTCAGTGTGGGGGTCTGCTGGCAACCGGCAACGGCAACAGCCTCAAGGACGGCCAGCCTGCCCGCATTCCGTGTGTGGAAATGTGAAAAAGCTGTTGCAAATTGTAAACTATTTTGTTTAGGAAGTCCATGGTAAAAACTAGTATTAGCCATTGGCAATAGTAGCCGACCAGCAATATGTTGCTGCAACATTGATGCAAACAAATTTCAATAAGCCTAGCAGCAGCAGCAGCAGCAGCAACTTGCAACTGGTTGCAGGCAGCAGCGGCAACATCATTACGAGCCACGTTTAATGACAAGATCAAGCGCAGATCAACTCTGCCTCTGCCCCAGCCTCTGCCTGTCTGCTGATGATGAACGTCGTCAAGTAGGAGAAAAAAACCAGCTTCGGTGTGGCACAGCAGCAACTACATACATCTCTCACCTGTTGTTGTTAACTGTTGCTGCTGCTGCTGTTGCTGCTGCTGCCTTGAGTAGTTCACAAGTCTAGTGCAACGTCGTCTGCGTCGTCGCAGTGTCTGGAAAGTCGCCTTAGTGGCAGTCATGGGAATTATTGTTTATTGGCATTGGCCACGTCTAGCTACAACCAACAACAACAACAGCAACAACAACAAACTGAACTGCCTGAGATACCCCTTACTCCAGAGCAGGCAAATATGAAATGCCATGCTGGCCAGGCTAAGAAGGTTTGCCCTGAAAGCAAACCTATTAATAAATAGATACATCACTTAGCTCAGCCATAAATTCCGTCTACTTGGCTCTGCGGTATTCAGGTAGGTCCATTCTCTGCGCTTAACAAGTGAAATTTAAGCAGCTGTAACTGCAACTAGTACATTAAACTCTGCTCAATTTATACACTCGGAAAAATCAAAGTTGTTGCTTACTCAATAATTTGCAAGCTGAAAAACAAATCATATTTTGTTGAGTATTTAAAATTTTATATTATATAGTCGACTCTGTATTTAATAAATTATTCAGACTATACAAATATGTTTAAAATTGTATTTTTTAAGTTTTTTTAATTTTATTCTTGCTAATTATTTGGACGCCATTTTATATTACAAATCTAGATATTACTGGTGAAAGAAAACATGGTTGCTTTTTCGAAATTCTAAACTAGCCAACAAAACACATAGAATGTTCTCAAATTAGACAAATTACAGTCGGAAGCAACCGACTGTATATATAACAATAGTATAAATACGTCCTTTAAGATCTCTTGTTTCTTTAATTCACACAATAATTAAAGCTTTGTAATCAAAAACCAGATCCAACAAATCTAGATTGTAGTACTTTTAGCTATTACAAGCGTGTTTCTATTACCTGAAATAATACTTCGGGATAATTCATAAATTGCTCGATTATTTCTTGCAGTGCTGGCAATCATTTGACATACGACTGACCTGCTGGGCGCAGCTTAAACAAATTGAGGTGAATACAGGTGAGTTTGGCTTGACCTAAGCCTTTGGCAACCCTTGCATGTTGCAGCTGCTGCCACTGCCACTGCAACTGTTAAATGCAGTTAGCCAGGTCGACAATAAGGCTAAGAGGCGGACGTGATGTTCTTTTGAAAATTATAAAGCGGCTTTCGGCAGACAAATGCGACTGTGAGCCAACATTTCACTTGGCAAGTGGCAAAGTGGCAAAGCTATCGATCAGTGCGGCTAATGGCCGGTTGCAGGTGCCGGCGAAGGGGCAGCTGCAAAAAGCGAAAAACTTGCACCACACGTGCTAAAAAACGCACAAATAAAACTAAAAGAAGTGCACCAAATATAACAATTTGTATGGCCAGTGGTTGTTGTGGCTGCCACACAGATTATGAGTCATCGGCCGGTGTGGTCCGGCGTCAGACATGTTGCTGATAAAGCGACTGCCTTCATTAATTAGGCGCACACCAAGCGGTCAGAGAGCTTGATAACGAGCTGAGAGAGAGAGAATAGAGAGAAGAGAGAGAGGGGGAGAGGGGAGCTGCATCTTTTTCGGGGGGACAACACTGTCTGATTGAGCACACAGCACGCCCCAAAAGTCGAGCAGGTGCTACTGCCACATCCCTTGCAGAGTTCCTCTCTTTGTTTGAGGACATTTTGTGGCACAGGTTCTGGTTTACAGCTCGTCTTTGTGTGCGCAGCTGGCAGGCAGTGTTGCCAGGTCAGCTAGATTTGAGCTAAAAAGCAACCAAATATAAATAGCTATGCTATATAAATATATTTGATGCAGAAATATTGGCTAATTAATTAAGTTTAATTAAACGAAAGCCCCTTATTTTATTTATATACTATATCACTCCTTTTGGTTTAGTAGTATAATAATATTATATAATATAATATAATATTAGTGCGTATATTTATATTATATATTTTTATATATATATATTATATCTAAGAAATTTAAAATAATTTTGTATAGTCTGTAAATATTATTTTTAATTTGTCAAAAGGATCTAAGTTTGTGCAAATGTAATCTAGCATGTACGTAGCTTATCTTCGTTGTTGCAAATTGCATTCAATAAAAAACAGCGAAGATATGCAGCAGACAATTTGCTTGACTGTTAGTGTATTATTTAAATAAAGTATAGGGTCTACTACTAACTGTAACCATTTAACTGACTTGATCCGATTTGATTGCGTTACGGAGCTTAAAGTCATTATTTTTATTTTTTTGTTCATGCAAAATCGGCATTAGAATAAAGTTTATGATGCCATTAAGAAAAATTTTCGATGTTTCTTCAAATATATATTCATATTTATTATTTAAATGGAGTATAAATAGCAGTTTCGCTAGATGAAGCTGAATAAAGTTCAAAAGTGGTGGATTTGTAGCAACATTTGAAGGATTTTCAATTTTCAAATATGTTGAATCTAGCCTATAATACGCCAAAATGGCAGCACTGCTGGCAGCTGCTGCCTCGGCTGCTTCTGGTGCTTCTTGTTTCTCTCTTCCGTGTCCTTTGGCTGTGCCTTTACCTTGACATTGGCCAGGATCAACGACTTAGCACGTGGCGCATGTGGCGTTCTCTGGACACAAGGATGCCGCAGCTCCAGCTCGATTCAGTTGAGTTCAATTCAGTTCGGTTTGGTTGAGGCTGCTGCCAAAAATAAAACCAAGGAGAGGAACCTACAGAATAAATAACTGAGAAAAAAGGTCACTCGGGAAGTGTGCCCTGAGTCCTCTCCATTGTGCCTGAGCAAATTGCGACAGCTGCTTCTGATTTGCCTCTCCTCCCTTCTCCCTTTCTCTTTCTCTGCCTCTCTCTGTCTTTGCCTTCTTCCTCCTTGCTCCTTGCTCCTTGCTTCCTTCTGCCCCTGCCTGCTGCTGTCTTGTGCTGGATTTCTGCTGCTTAGTTCTTATTTTGGCTGTCATTATTTATTATTGTTTGTGCCTTTGTTTGATTTCGCTCATTTGTTGTGCGTTTTAATTTAATTACGATTTATGCATCAGAATCGGAATCAGAATCCACTGTAAATGCAACCCTGTGAGGCAGCCTGCCCCTGCTCTCAATAATATTTGGACAGCTCGCCTAATGAATTGGCAAAATCATTTAAAATGAGAAAATCTTGATCGAGGGGTTTTGAAAATCATTTCCCACTCGATAATTCACACGCACAATTGCACTAGGAAGGGGAAACCCCTGTCTCCTGCCCCTCGCATGATATGTGAAATTACCGGAATTATGTGAATTGCTTATTGTGAGATTGAGGGCTAATTGAGACATCATTCCATCAAATTATCACTTGGGCTCGGGGTGGCCTACTCAATGCTACTTAAGATAATGCGCGTCAAGGGGCTTAGCGCCCCAATTGGACATTGTCGGGGCAATGTTTTCAGATACTTTATCGCTCTGACGCGTTAAAATGTTTCGCGCTTTTTATTGCGCTTGACGTGATTTCGCTCTTGCCGCTCTCCTCTTCTCTCCTCTCCTCTCCTCTGCTCTGGCCTGCTCGTATAAATTGACAAACTTATGGCCAAGACGCATCCTACCTCCAACTTCAACTTCAACTTCAACTCAAGCTGCAATCCCTTCCTCAGTCCTCGGCGTGTGCGGCGTCTCTTATTGATTTTATAATTAAGCGTTGTCATTAAATTTTATGAGCTTGCACCGCCAGAGAGAGGGCAGAGATATGAAGAGATATAGACAGCAAGATCTGAACTTCTTAATTGAGTTGTTGGGTATCCCACATTGTGGCTAAAACCTTTGGCTATCCCATAGTTCTAAAGTGTTGTGGCGATCGTAAAGTTAGTTACGCCTAAGCAGCCTTTACACTGATCCAAACCAATTAAAGATAAACATATCAAACACACGATATTGTGATAATTATCAAACTTAAATGCTGTGAAACTTTTTCCATCCATTCTCTCTTTAATTAAGTGTGTTTAAAATTAATCAAGTGTGTTTAAAATTGGCCAAGTTATTAACGAAATAATTGAGTAGATTAAAGATTCTGTCAGTAATAATTAGAGAAAGTTAAGCCTTTAAGTGAAAGGGAACATCAAGGTCAGAATCATTAAAATTTTAATATTACATCTTGACATTAGCAATACAAAATGGTAATGATAATAATCGTGTTGTTTTCTAGGATTAATTCTCATTACTTATTTCTTGGAGTTAGGATATAATGCAGTATATAATGCATACCTAAAATAAAAAAAGCAAAATTCAAGTTAAGATTTAATTATAAATATCTCACACTAAAGCCAAATTTAAGTAAAGATTTAAAAATAAATTATTCAGAATTGAATTAATACGAAATAATTCAAGAAATTTGAGACATAAAATAAGTTCCATTTTTACAACCATAGTTAAAATTGGTTTCAAAATTATAAATATTCGAAACTCCTCTAGAAGGATCTTAAAAGAGTTCTATAGGTTTAAAGTATATTTAGACAGTAAATAATTATTTCTCATTTCAATATTAAAATACCTATTTTTAGAATAATGAATTGATTAAGCAATAAGAATTCATTGCAAAGGTTTTAACGTCTTCACTATCGTAACACAGGATAAATAGGATAAAGATAAAAAGTTTTTTTTTTAGACTGTTTATTTATTATTTATTGAAGCAATCCTATCCTTAAATTAGATTTTACAATAAGTTTAAGATCTTAAAAGCTAATAGGGAAGTAACCACTTACATTGGTGTGTTATAGACGGTGGCCCTAAGATTAGGTTCGATTCCCCAACTGGGAGAGTGATCTGGCAAGTTGGTTGCATAAATTGTTATAGTTATAAATTATCAATTAGGAATTTTTATATTATATAGATTTATATAAAATTGAGGGGCCATGCTTGAACCATGCTGAACTTCATCAAGTGTATGTATATGTTTTCAGTGTAGGTTAATGATCAGGCCGAACCTAAACTCTCTTGTCTCTCGAGCGTTTCTTCTGTTTGCATCTTTCAGTCTTCTAGCAACATTTCTGAGTCATTTGTGTTCGTTTGTGCTGTTGATTTATACATAAATCATCTGCATAAATTTAGCGCAAAACTCGTACGGAATTTCCTTTGTTCGACTTGAGTTTGATTCGGTTCTCGTTTTCGTTTTCAATTTGGATTTGGATTTGGTTTTCGCTTTTGCTTTCAATTGGTATTAGCTGCTTGCGGCAGTTCATCATGAGCCCACAATTGTTGATTGAATGTCGTCTGCACATTTCTGAAATACATTTTAGGCATTGTGTTGAAGTCGTGTACTATAAATCTCCGAAGAATGGCAATGGCAGACGTGCCATTGTTAGAGAGATTCCTGCTTCAGCTGGCTTTCTTTGCACACATATGATTATATTGGCCACTGTCGGCTGGCATTTTCTGCTCAATTAATGCACATTTGCTGCATAATTGCCGCATCATTCGGTAGTCGTAATCGGGTAATGACTGCACATGCCACGCCCAACGCCTTCGGCCTACAGCCACATCATTTCATCTGGCCAACGATCAGCTGACAACTTTATCTAGCTGCTGTGTGTGTGGTGCTCGCTTCCGTTTGCCGGAACACACACACACACAGACAGACACAACATACAGATGCACAGATATATAGATATATAGTCAGAGTTGGTCTGTTATTAAGGGTGAGGCATAAAGCCGCTCGTCTGCATCTCAATCTCATTGTCTCGCTAATTGTCCGACTGTGTGAGCGTCATAAGCCGACGTCGTCATCGTCTTCCCTTGTCTTCCCTTGTCTTCCCTTGTCTTCCCTCTCTCTCTGCTGTTGTCGCTGCTGGCGCAATGAGTTTGGGTTTACGCTTGGCCCTGGTCTCTAGTCCCTCTAACCCTCTAGTCTCTCCTTTATCCTCTCTTCTCCCTGCTCCCTGCTCTCTGACCGTTGTCGTCAACGTGCCCATTGTGTGTTCCAAGAGCAGCAGGTCATTCTTCCTGTTTATCTCTGCGCGCTCACAACTCGCTCTTCTATCGCCCTTCGCTTCCTGGCTCTGGCTGTGGCTTTGGCCTAGAGCTCTCTGATGTTTTCATGCTGCAACACGCACAATTTACCTCTCACACACATACACTCAGAAAAAATCGTACTAGATCTAGCTACGATCATATTTGGTAAGTAGGTCGGTCTGGCTTACTTTATTGCAATCTTGAATTTAATTCTTTAATTTAATCAAATAATTAATAAACTTATTATTATCTTAAATAAAACATTACTATTAGAAATATGCATCTACTAAGTATGAATTTGTACACTTAACTTCAAAACCGACTACGAATTTCTAAATTATTCATATTAAATTTCATAATTAATTTTTTTTGTATGATCGGAACGTATTCAATCTTATTAAATTCAAATAGGCAGTGTTTTTTAGAGGAATTCGAATATACTATTTATTAACTTGTATTTTTCTCAGTGTACACACACATAAACAAAAGCAAAGTCAGCTGACTCATGCCAGACGCTGGAAGCGCTAGAAACCTGAAGCCTGGACAACTGGAAGTTGGATGGAAGTTGGTCTCGTATGCAGGAACCGAAGTAACTAGAACCTGGTACCTTTTTGGCCTAGGGGCGGTACGTTTAATGACCGGAACGGATTTCACTCTGCCCCTCTGCTCACATACTCACACACTCACACACACACACACACACACACACTCACAGCTTCCTCAGACCCGAGAGACACAGTGGGTACGGATGTGAGTGTGTGTGTGCACTTAAAATCCTATTAGGCTCAATTATCCGCTGATATTGCGTACACGATCGGAGTTCTTTCAGTTTGGCTTCTTTCCTTTTTGTTTCCCATTCATTCATTGAGCCTACGTTTTGGCTGCTTTCATTCTCCGCTCGTTCTTGCCGCATTCTCTGTGTGTTCTCGGAATTAGTTTGTTTGTTGTTGTTTGCATTCAATTTGTTCGCTCTCTACGTGCCGTTTCGGTAGCTTAGACAGGAGTCGAATTAGGAGTCGGAGTAGGAGTCGGAGCAGAAGTCGGAGTCGGAGTAGGAGTCGGGTTATCCTGGCAGGACGCCTAGCAAGCTGCGTCTTTGTCTGCCCCTGACATTGATTCATATTTGGTGAATGTGCACGGATTGAGTTTGAATGTGGCTTTCAGCTGGGGTTTGAGCCATTTCTATTTTGGCTTGGCTAGTTATTGATGGTGGTCCCACTTGTAGGTCAGTATTCTGGTTCAGGGTCGGGGTCAGGGTCAGGGTCAGGCTGAGGGTCAGGGTCAGAGCAGCTGGCGATGGACGTGCGTGTCGTTTGTGTAAACGATCTGATTAACACCATTCGACGGTCATCAAGGGGTTAAGAGCGAACCGTCTTGGCCTGGTCTGTGGACCCTGCTCTCTGAGCTGTATAAATGCTGTGGCTGCCGAGAGGAATGCGTCTTAATCATTCGATGCCACTTCAAAAGGCGCCTCTGCCTCGGCTTACCGTTAAATGAAATCACTTTTAATTTCAAAATCTCCAGCTCGAATGCTTCCCAAAAACATAAAGTGTCGTATTTCAAATGCTTCATAAAGACATCAACTAAATCAATAGCGACAACAGCACCTAAGGAGGGCCCTCCAATGGCCAATAACAAAAGAAACAACAACAACAACTGCAACAACAACAACAAGCATAGCCCACAGCCACAAGTTGCCGCTCGTTGAAAAATTAATAAAATTAGTAATCAGCGCTTTAAATCAACAGCAACAGCAACAGCAACAGCCACAGAAATCAAGAGGTAGCAGCAGCAACCGCAGATTAGATAGCCCCCGTTGATGCTGCTAATGATTTCTATTGCCACTTGCAGATGCCTCATAGAATGATTGTAAGTTGGGAAGAGGTAGGGGGGAGGGGGCAGCCAGGCTGCCTCCAGCTTGAACCTCAACGTTAAGCACGGACTGGTTGCCGTTCTGTCTGCCTGGCCGGCCACTTTGGGGCTGGCTGCTTTTAATGATGCCACAGCAGCAACAACAACTTGCAGCGTTCTCATGCAACACACCGCAGTTTAATTACACTATAAATGGATTAAGGTCTCTTATTTAACAGCTGGCAACATAATGACTTAATCAGTGATTTAGTTATAGTTAAATTCATTAATTACCAAAACCTTTCACGAATAAATTAAATACAATATTGAATAAATAATATAGAAAGAGAAGAGTAAAGTTTTAAACTAAATCCATACGGAAGCATTACTTAAGTATTATCAATAAATTGTTAGTTAAATTATTTAGTTGAGTGAAACTTACAAACCACAGCCCAAGTATTAACACCTAGAAACTTAATTCCTTTACGATATTTTTCACAAAAATATATTTAGTTGCACACTAAGAAAAGTTCCCATTAAAAATCTTCCCATTTTAAAATTAAATGGTAAGTAGTAGACTATCCTACGTTAAACTGTATTTCAATATTGTAGAGTTTTCGTAGATAGCAGTTCTGCAACACCAGCGAGAGTTGGGCCTGCGAGAGTTCGGTCAGCGAGTGTTCGCCCAACGAAAATTCTATAGATTAAATTGACATTCAAATTGAGCAGAATATGTGATAAAATTTACATAAGATTAATTCAATAAATTTAATTTCAAATTCAGAAAAATTAGGGATAAATTTATCATAAATAAATATTTAATTTATGGTTCTACAATAATGAAATGAAATTAAAAGAAAATATTTTGATATATTTTGATCAAAGTAAAACTAGATCAAGTTCTTCAAAGAACTGGTAAATAAATGTTACCAATCTCAACTCAAAGCCGTGCTTTCTTCGACTAGCCAAGTGTATGCTGGCAGTCCAGGCAGGCTCCTAAAGTGTTCAAGGTCCCCAAGGGGACACCGAGAGACAACGCGCGGACTCCGAGCTGCGGCAACCAATTGGCCCGGCTCACACTTGGCGCTGGGCATGGAGATCGCCAGCATTAGATAAACTTGCCACCAGCATCGATGTAGACTGCAGACGGAAGACTGAAGTCTGTGGAGTGTAGACTGTATAGACTGTAGATTCTGAGCTGGGGCTGCGAGCTGAGCCACACTGTGTGCTCTCGTCATCATTATAAAACGAATTGATGCGCGATTATCGCTTGAGGTTTGAGGTTTTAGCGCCAGCTGGGATTGGAGGCTGGTCAGCCTGATTATGGCAGCAGGCGCAGCGTTACAGAGATACGCAGATACGGAGATACGGAGATACTGCTGGGTGTATGATCTGGCTTCTGATCTGGTCTGCTCAGCGCTTGATCTGTGTGGGAATGTGGTCGGCTGCTTTGCAATTTCTGCTTTGCCGCGATTTTATTTATTTATTTAGCTTTTTTTCGCTTTTGATTTTTTGAGTGTTTTTCTTCCTCTTGCTGCGACTGCCAAAAACAATTGAATTCGATTGAATGCACCGGCATAAGGAGGCGATGCCCACATTCCAGACGGCAGCAACAATGCAAGCCAGAGTCAGAGTCAGAGCCACAGTCAGAGCCACAGCCAAAACGGCAACAACAATCACAATCACAACAACTGTCAACGCGCGACCTGGCGATGGCGGCGCCGCCGTTTGCCGATGTCTCTTAAAAGACAATCAGCGACACCTTTTTGGACCAAAATACTCTCACTGCAGCAGCAGCAGCAGCGGCAACAGTTCAGCTGCAGCAGCAGCTAAAAAGAGTGAGAAAATATAAAAAAATACACTTGGAAGAAAAATCAAGAAATTCGCATTTGATGCAACAAAAGTCTTTTCCAAAAAAAATTGAACCAACTAATTTTTAAGTTTTTAAAATTGTTAGTAAAATTCTCAGTATAATTTCAAGAAATTACAAATAAAAGTACAATTTGGAATTAACATCTGAACTTTAGATAGATAGACAATTATCGATTCAATGCAATATAAGTACATATGTATTATCATATTATTTAACACGAGAAATATTTCAATTCGAAATTTCTAAAATCGTTATGAAAATTCTTGGTATAATTAAATTTAGTTTAATTCATTAAAAAAACACAAAAATTAGCACATTTCGGAATTAAAAACTAAATCAAATGGCAATTTAGTAACGTACTAGCTTCTAGTTCAAAATATTATCAATTTGACTTAAAGAATTTTTGAATTCGACATTACTAAAATTGGCGGAAAAAATCTCGATAATAATAACATAATGAATCTGCAATTAGATATCTTAATCGTTAAGTTAAATTACATTCTAATTTTAATTTACACTTTTTTTCTAGTTGACATTAAATTGTTTATTTTGTAATTTATTTTTACAGGTTACTTTTGAATTTTTATTTGGATACATAACAATTTAATGCATTTTAAAGAAAAAGCTACTTTATGTATTGCATAAATTGTAGTACAGTTATACCTATATCTATCGTGGCTTTTCTCCGAGTGCATAAAACAGAAATCAGCCGAAAAAGCAAGAGGCGAGCGAGTTTGTTGCTTAAGTCTTTTGTTTCGAATGCAGACAGAAAACCAAATTGAACTCTATCCCTTTGTGAAGTGCGAAAGCGACAGTGCAAAGAACAATGCTCAGATCTGGACCTGAATCTCAACTTGGCAGCTTGGTTGGCTAGCTGGCCAACACTGGCTACACTGGCTACACAGCTTACCAAGTTCCCAGCTCTGCAGTTATGTCGCGCCATGTTTGGCGTATGATTTCAAAAATTGCCCTTTTTGGGGTTTCGACTTACACAAGAACGGGAGCGGGAGCGGGAGATGGGCAGAGAGGCGGAGACTCAGACTGCAGCTCAGACTAAGACTTAGACGGGAGACTGCAGACTGAAGAATGGAGAGTGGAGACTGGAGGAGACTAAGCTGCAGTCAGATCCTGGGCCATGACATCATATTTGGGTGCTAAAAGCGAGCCGCCCTGCTGTAAATAGAGACTGCAAAAGCTGCCTGGCGCTGACAGCCAAGATGGCAGAGGTCTCGATCCCGATGCCCGCTCCGTTCCCAATACCGATTCGAGCTCAATATCGTTCTGATTCTGCGCAGTGGCAATCGAAGCGAATTCCCAGTCGGAGTCGCCTCCTTGCGATGGTGTCGAAGTTCGCACATCAATTGCACAATCCGCAAACAGCAATAATCACTGTCAGAAGAGATTAAAGCGATAAGCCGAGCCGAGGACGAAGCTGAAAATGAAAATGAGACTGCCAATGGGCATGAGTATGGAATAAGAATGAGTATGAGAATCAGAATCAAAATCCGAATCAGAATGAGCATGGGAATGGGAATGGGAATGGGATCTGCGCTTGCCCAACGATGCAGATAACGAACGTTCAGCCTGGCATGGTCGGCATGCCGGCAATTGGGTGGCCAAAAATGAAATCATTAACACCTAAGATAATAACTTAAAAAAAAAATAAAAAATAAATAAAAAACCCAGTAAGGATGGAGCATATCAGTCCTTCGGAAGGCTACAGTAGGACGTAATCGACAGTGGAAGACCCTGCACTTTGTGTTTTAATAAAACACACAATCGAGCGAATTGTCTGCTGCATATCTTTGCTGTTGCTTATCCGATCTTATTACAATTTATATGATCGATGTGGAATGCCGAAAGCTACATATATGCCCAATTACAAGTCCGTAGCTTTAAAATTGTAGATTTTATAAATTATGAGATCTACGAGGCTGATGGGTTTCTTTGTGGCTAGCGTAGTAAGGGTAAGATATCAAAAATCTAAAACCTACATGATCTGCTTGCAACATGGGAGAACCTAAATACCAATAACAGTGGATTCTGCAGTTTGTGAGATTTAGGGGTTTACACGGACAGACGGATATGGCGTCATCCATATATATTGTGGGGTTTTCCACGCCTTCCAATCTCATTTGCATCAATTTAGTAGACCCTTTTGAGCTTTTTTTAAGTACAGGATCTAAAAACTGAGCTCCAATCGACGGCACAACAAAAACAGGCCGGAATGCGTGAAGAAGTTGCCTTGGCTAAGGTTAAACGCAGCAGCAGCTGCAGCTGATTTCTGATATCTAACTATGGGCGGTGTTTAGTCATTTCGAAATCTGGCAAAGAATTAAAGTCTGCCAAACGAGCCGCAGCCAATTAATTTATTAAATTGAAGTATGAGCTGCTAAAAGACGAGGTGGAGTGACGTGGAGGAGGGGGTAACGAGCGGGCTGTCATGAAAGGAATTTTGGCGACAGACGCCTAAAAGCAAAATGGGCTTCGTGGTGACCGTTTTTGGTCAAGAGCAAAAGCCAGCGTGTTAATTTTTTGTGGTTTGTCTCTTTTTTTTGCGTTTTACCAATTTGCGGAGCTTCGGCAACAACAGCAACATTTTGGCGACTCGGCGACGCTGCAACATGTTGCAAAGGTGCAAAACTAATGGATTTCAACGCTGTTCGTAACGTCTGACCCCCTCAGCCCCACTCCTCCCCCCTCCCCTACTGCCAACGCTCAAGCACTAAAAATTGAAGCTGAAGCCGAAGTCAATGTCCAGCCACAGTCCAAGCCATGAATGTGCTTTGCTTCCCAGGCGCACACTCGCTGAGCCGAGTGTGTATGCGTTTATATTGATATATTATGGCCACGGTTTCTTTGGGACAAAGATCTGCTTATTATATACTATATAAAAAGAAAACGAAACGAAAACAGCCGCAGCCAGCAAGGACGCAGTTCAGTCGGATGTGCCTGACTGTTGAACACCCTAAACACTGTTATAATATATATTTATTAAACAACATAAGAAGTGCAGCAGCAATGCTTCTTCTTCTTATTTTTTCTAAACCATGGGTGCGATGGACGACAACAAAATCCTGCAATATTATTTCTTTAATAACTTAATTATTTATTAACGGAAAACTATGCTGTTTTCAGGATAGATAAATTTAAAAGTAGGGAGTATGCTTATATTCAATGTTCAATATTACGCGTGTTATTTGGTTTTTTGGGCGTAAAGGGGGCTTCGATCCAAGGCTTGAAATAAGTTTGATCTGTGTACTGTTTCTATCTTTCTACATTGAAAAAATGGTTGCTCTAACTCTTATAGATCCCGAGATCTACGCGTTTATACTAACGGACAGACCAACTGAAATGGCTATATCAATTCAATTCGTCGCCCTGCCAAGCCTCTGCATGTTACATACATTTCCACAAAGTTATTAACCCTCTTTTTAGCCAATTCACGGGTACAGGGTATAAAAAGAAAAGAGTCGCCCCAGTGCCCGGTCTGGACTCCAGTTCCACTGCCACTGCCACAGCCAGAGCGAGTGCCAACGGAGCAGACCCCATCCCCACACACACACACACACACACACACATACGTACAGAAAGGCGCACAGCAGAAGGCATCGCTGCGGCAGATCTTGAGATCTGATAAGAAAATGATAAAAAGGTAGACGCCAGTTTTTAATTTGATTGGAATGGAATTTTCAGATGATTGCAATGTTGCTAAAACGGCAGCGCCGCCAAGGCAAGTGGGGGGAGCCTGGCGACTGCTGTGAGAGACTGCAGCGAAGAGAGGGTGGCTGCATGTGTGTCGGTGTGTGTGTGTGTGTGTGTGTGTGTTTGTGTGAGTCAGTGTGTATGTGTGTGTGTCCAACTGAATGTGGAGCGCAATGGAGGGGGAAACTGAGGCAGGCACAGTGTGCTGAAAGAGCTTTGTTGTGTTGTTTTATGAACATGCAATCGGTTGCATTCACTATTATGATGCACTACCAAATTAATATTTCTAGTAAATTCAATTATGAGACTAAGTAAGTGTCAGAAGAAACTTGGTATATTAGGCCACTAAGTTTCTTCAACACAAATAAAAATATTAATGTATATGATATTGCATAAAGAAAAGCTAAACGTAAGTAAAATAAATTTATAGGCTGTTATTTATAGCATCTCGTTATTAAATACCATATTCTATAATAAAATACAAATAAAATAAATATTTACCTGACAATTTAATTAACTAACCAAAGACTTTATTTTCCTTTTTTATTTATATCCAGCTTATTTATATTTTTGATTAAATTGTACGATTTAATTTTGATTTAAACTAATTTAAATTTCTAAAATATTTATCATCATACTCAAAATGTATTTTCAACATTTTTAAACATTCAAATTTTGACTTTATTTTCCCCGAGTATCTTTAATTTGTATTTAATTGTACAATTTAATTTTGATTTAATTTAAATTGCATTAGTTGCAGCTTTTTCTTCATTATGTACCCAAATACCTAGTGTTAGTATTGAAATTCATAACATAATTTATTAAATTGTATACCTATTTTTTGCTCATTGCATGATTAATAAAAAAAGTTCTCGTATGACTATAAATTCTTTAACTTTATAGCATTTGCAGTCCACTCTGTTATCAACAAATAAGCCTTTTACAGAATTAAATTTGAGCTTATCATAAATGCATTTAATAAATTTATAATTATTTGCAAGACATAATTATATTTATTATATTTTTGAAATTTAAATATTTTTTTTATTTTTATGAATTTGTATATTTTTTTTTTTTTGTAATATTCTTTATCAATACGTTTATGATAATTTATTTAGCAGTTTTTTTTGCATATATTTTATATTGCAAATCTACCCTTTTCGGGCAATACTGCTATAGTGTGCTCCAGATTCTTTATGGTTTGATCGGCATTCCATAGGTGAATTTGCATCTTGTGCCGTGTCTGTCATTTCATTTCGCCAAAAGTACACACAGCAACAACATGCACAACAACAGCAGCAGCAGCAGCAGCAGCAGCAACAGCAGCAGCAGCAGCAGCAGCAACAGCAGCAGCAGCAGCAGACGTTGACGATGGCAACTGGAGGAGACGACGACGCCTGGACGCCTGGCTGGAGAAAACGTCGCCGTCGACGCAAGGATGCGAGCAATAGGAAGCACTGTGAATAGTTTGGCTGGACTTGAGCTGCTGCTGCTGCTGCTGCTGCTGCTGCTGCTGCTGCAGTCGACGCCGCCACCTTAATTTATTTCATCTCATGCAATAATTTTTGTGGTTAACAAGTTTTGGCGGCATCGTTAGCGTCTTCACACGCTTCGCGGGATATCAACACCATTTATTGCCGTTTTGGTATTTTCCTTTTGCCTCTCAGTCCCAGCCTCAACCTCAACCTCAGCTCAGGCGGCTGCTCTTCATTTTGCACTCTGTCTTTGCCGCACTTTAGTGGCTTAGCTGTAGCTTTGGCTTTGGCTTTGGCTCTGGCTTCGACTTCAGCTTTGGCTCTGGCTTTGCTTGTCGTTATTTCGATGCTTTTTTATACCCTGTACGCGTTGCAACAGGGTTACTTACTTTGGGAGAATGCATGTAACACGCAAAAGAAGGCGTGGCACAACCCAAAAAGATATTCTTGATCAGAACGACGAGCTGAGTCGATAAAATCATGTCCGTTTGTCTGTCTGTATATCTATACGGCTATCCATAAGTCCGTCAGTCTGGATAAACGCGTAGATCTCGAAAGCAATAACAGCTAGAGCAGCCATTTATGGTATGTAGGTAGGTGTATACCATACGCATATGATGTTTATTTAGAATATCAGATGCTACGCCCCTTTACGCTTTAATCAATAAGAACAGTTTGAAAGCCGAAAAGCAGACGTATAAATTGAGCAAGAAACTTGTTATTCAGAACATATATTCTCTACAATTATATTTAACTTTCCTGAAAAGTGAAGTGAAATCGGTGCATAAATACCGAAGATATTAAAGAAACAATATTGCACACTTTGCCTCACTCGGACTCTGACAGCGCGGCACAGACAAATAAGTAAGTACAGGGTATTCTAAAGTCGAGCGCGTCCGACTGAACTGCTGCGTCCATTCTGGTTTTTGTTTTGTTTGTTTTGTTGTTGTTGCCGCTTGGGCAGCGATTTTATTGCTTGATTTTTGCGGTTTAACTGCGCGCTCTCATATAAAAATCGATTGGATTCCCGTGAAATTGATAAGTCAAGTCAACGCCGCAGCCTCCTGCCCCCCTCCCCGCTCCCCCCACCAAGCACCCGCACTCCCCGGATCCTTTTGGCAGACGCTGTCGTAAATTATGCGCCTCGACTAGTTTTCTACATTAAAAGGCAGACGCCAGCGCCACAGATTGCCACTGTCTACTGCCAATCCGAGGCTGTAGACCGTATGATCCGAGGGCAGTAGATCAGGCGGGAAGGGGGCGAGGATTGTTGGGGCTACTCGATGCCCGGTAGTGTTAAAATATTCGACCACCTAGGGTCCCATGGAATTTATTTCGCCCTCGTCCGGCACATTTCTGCCGCTTTTTATTAGCGTTGGGCATGTCATCAGCTTGGCTATTGCTTTTAGCCTCTTCGTTTGTTGCTGTTTATTTTTTTAGATTTTTTATTTTTTCACCCTGCCTAATTGAAATATTAGTTGAGCATTTCAGCTGCTACTGGGATGAGTCAGTTCCATAGGTCTCGCTACAAATCTTCTTCTAGCACCACGAATGCAGTTCAGTTGTAGTGCTGTAGTTCCCAGTTCAGTCTGCCGGCTGCTTATTTATAGCCCATCCATCGTCTGTCGCGAGTCGCGTTTTTGGCTATTTTTGCTCCAGACGAGACAACAACTGGAAACTGGCGAACAGTTTTCAAGCTTCGCCAATTATAAACTTAATACTCTATATTTTATATGCTCTATAATTTTAAATACAGCACTAAAATATTTATATTTATATTTATTTTAACTTTAATTTTAAGCAAACAAAAACTATAATTTTTTAACCATATTTATTGTAAATTTTGCAAAATTTGAAAAGATGTCTAATTTATCAAGGTTTCCTTCAATTCGAGCTTTAAAATCTGACCCATTTGAATACAATATAATAAATAAATTATTAGTATAGAGTTTTAAGTATAAAACAAGTTAGTGAAATTTATTAAACTTCAATATATAGCTTTCAAATATTTAATTAATTTTGAATGATAATTATTTAAAATTATATATATATCATATTAAATATATTCTTGTAATAAAATTACAGCTTCATTTATGTAAATAGACTGTTATAACTACTGTACAATTTCCAATATACTAGTATGCCTTTTAATATCTGAAATTCCCAACATGCTCCTCAGCCAGTTTAGAGTATAGAGCACATTTATGCCGACACTTGGCGGGGCTAATTACATGGAGTTTATTTTAGACCTAGACACGACGCTGATTATCTGCAAAATGCACGTGTCGTCGTTGTTGTTGTCGTCGTCTTGACTGCTCTTTGCCAAACAAAAACTTTGCCAAAAATGTCAGAGCTTTGACTTTTGTCAGACATTTCATTATCAGACTGCCACAATGGGTCAAGCTTCTGCCTGTCATATCAGGCCAGATAATAAGGCAATCTATTGCTATCTGCTGGGCCATTAAACATTCTATATAATTAGTCAGCAGCCGCTTTTGCCTGATAATATTTCAGCTTGCTGTGGGTCAGTGTTGCAAGTAGTACGATAAGATTATCTAAACTTTGCTTTATTTTATTAGAGGTACTATTACAAAGCGGATGTTATAGGGAAGTTTATGGAATTTTTATTTACAGCAAACACAATTTGATAATTGTGGAATTTATAGTGTTTTATTCGTGTTTTGCCTTTGGTAATTGTTATTTGACTCATAATAGAAAGTTTAAAAGCTAAATGAGCGAAAATTGTTTTGCAATGGAAGTTTAAAGTTTAAATTGCCCAGACAATAAAAATTGCATCCACAAAATGGATAAAAACAGGGTTAATAACCTTGTAACAACCTAATGGAGGCGAGGTAGATCCCACAAATTATATATACTCTCGATCGGGGCAATTAGTCTGCATGAACGTTTCGATTTTGGCAGGTGAAAATATTGACAAATTTAAGGTATATTCTTATCTATTTACAAAGGCTTGATCTTCAATAGTTCGTTGACATCATCAACAAAATCGAAGCATATTTAAGAACGTTATGATGCATCAAAGTTTCGGTGCCTCAAAGAAATTCAAATTGCATGCAAATCGCTTGAAATTAAATTGAAAACTTTTTTAAAATACGTTCTGTCATTTATAATTGACATTTAAAAATAACCCGTGTATTTTTTATAGCATTTCAAGTATCCATTTTCCATTCTGTAAAATATTTGTGCAATTTCCATAAAATTACTTTAAAATTCTCCGAAAATTGTCCTCTACAATATATCACTTTCCACGTTCTACGTTCGCTGCATTCGAAATTTATAACCACTAATGCCAAAGGTATGCCTCATCGATAGACTAATTAGACGCCAAGTCAACACTCCAAGAGAAGAGTGAATTTAAGTAAATACATTCATTAATTTATTTTGCGCTCAAAGGGCTCAACCCCCGAGAGCTGAGCTGAGCTGAGCTCTGTTTCTCTCTCTCTCTCTCTGAGCTTGCCACAAATCATCAAAAGTCATTTAGCAAACATTTGAAGTTGAAAAATAGCCTTCAGTTTGCTTCAATGCACTTGAAGAGAGGCAACCGCAAAGTGGACCACCGGACAGTGTGCGAAGGGGGCAAACTTGGCAAGAGGCAAGCGGCAAGCGGCAAGCGGCAAGAGGCAAGCGGCGGCAACATTTTACGGAAGCGGCTCAGGTACAGGCACAGGTAGAGCCACAGAAAGTCAAACCAAACCAAAGAGTCACGTCACGCGTGGGTGCGCTGCCAGTAGTCCGTAGTCCGAAACCGAGTCCCAGAGTCTCTCAGAGTCGCAGAGTCTCAGGGCTTCAGAGACGAGTGTACTTAGCACTGTTGAATAATTTCCACAACCACGAAACCCAATTGAAATTAGAGCCCTGGCTCAGTAACAGGCGCAGAGTCTCGGTTAAAGCCAGACCGCGCCACATGTCGCCGTTAACAACCCGAATGGATCCCACCCATGCCCATGCCCATGCTCATGCCCCTGCCCCTGCCCCTGCCTCCGCCTCTGCCACTGACTTGCTAGTTGCTGTAAGCCAAGTGCATTTTCATTTCCATTTCCTCAGTGAGTGACTTGGAACTGTTGCCACTGTTGCCCACTGCTACTCATAATGCGGAAGATTGCACCAACTACCAAGCCAAGTTCGCTTCGTTCCGATCCGTTCCATTCTCGCGCCCCCGCCCCCGCCCCTTTCCACTGACAAGACGAGAGGAGAGGAGGCGAGGCAAGCTTATCTGTTCGCTCAGATCTTGAGGTTTCTGCGTTCTGTTCGCTGTTGGCCAGCAAGGTTTTAACACAATTTAGTGGCTGTGGCGGCTGATGATCGCAAGGGGACAGCCGAGCAACAACTGAGGCAGGGGACAGGGGGCAGGGGCAGGGGGCAGTGGCAACCTTTGAGGCTATAACGGCGCTGCTGTTGTTGTTCGCGTCTTGGGTTACCAGACAACTCGGGTATATTCATCAACAAGTGCAGCCGCAACAAATTTGAATCTTATTTACTTTCATTGTAATTACAGCCAGCCACAGAGACAGCGACAGAGACAGAGACAGAGACGGCTATAGTTGGCTATAACTAGAAAGAGACGCACTGAGCTGATCTGAGCTACGCCTGTGAGTAAGCCAACCAATCACGCGCCTTTCGAATGCCCGCAGCTTTGGCCGATTTGATAAACTCTTGAGCAAACACGGCTCTGATAATATGGACATGTTTGTCGATGGCGCGTGTCAATGGATTGGCCGGCGCTTATTTGCTTCATGACTCAAATCACGTATGATATCATTGCTCAGCGATCTTATCTGGTACTGATTTCTTGGGCTAATACCATGGCGTCTAAGCATTATCGAATGCTTACATGTAGGAATGCTTTATCAAGCGTGATGGCTGGACGGCTGCCCTTATCAGTTGTTGGTAATAAAGTCGTAATGAAATACAGATTGATACAAACAATAAAGAGTAATAAAAAAAAACAGCCTTCTATTACGCAAAGCTCTTCCGATTTAATTTAAGTTTTATTTATTTATTTATTTATTTAAAGTCGACTAAGGCCAGTCGACCAAGAGAAATTAAATTACAAATTAAAATTAAAATAATAAAATTATAATTAAAATTTAATTTAAAAATATCAGATAAGAAAAGAAAAATCTGGGGAAAAAATATTAAAAAAGATTAAAATATATAATAATTTTAATAATTTATTTATTTATTTAAATAAATAAAATTAAGTTAATTAATATACTAAATCAAATTAAATTCAAAGTAAATAATAACGTAAAAGATAGATAATCTGGGGATGAAATTAAATAAAAAATTAAATGCAATTAAAAAGAAAAAATAATAATAGAAAAAAAATGGACTAGCATTCGCTGCTTGGATTAGGGAAAACCAAAAAAAAAACTCAATTAGACCTAAGTTATTGGTTAGTTAATTGAATTTCCTTTTTGTGCTTTGCATAGTTTTTTTTATTCAACATCTAAAATACATTTAATTATCTATTTCGAAATCTTTTTATTAAATGCTGAAAAATGTATAAAAGTCATTAAAGTTATATTAAAGTTTCTGCTTTTCAAATTACATTTTAAAATAAAATTCTTCAATATTTTTATATTTATTTACTTCTAAAGAGAAATCAAATTAATAATTAAGAAAAAACAAAAATACATTTAATTCTAGATAAAACTCTAATCAACTCTTGCAGGCTCTCGCTGAGCCAACTCTATCAGGCCCAACTCTCGCAGACCCAACTCTCTCTGGATCTTTTCCCACTGGCTCAACTGCCGCAAGCCCAAGTTTCGCTGGTCCAACTCTCGCTGGCCTAACTCTCACTGATCCAACTCTCACAGGCCCAACTCTCACAAGCCCAACTCTCACAAGCCCAACTCTCGCTGGCCCAACTCTCAACGTCTTCAGTACAACTTTCTTGCGCCTATTTAATCCTACTGACTATGTAATTTAGTCATATGATATTAGTGTTCTATAAATTCTTTATATAATCTATAGTTTTCTTTGCTTAAAATGTATCGTCTTGTTAAAATTGTTTTTGTGTATTTTTGTTTATCTAAGCCCTGTGTGAAAAGTCATTTGGCTAAATTACAGAATCATTTGCGTAGTTTGTGTATTTGTTTGTGTTTTGGCTTTTAAACACTCTAAAAGAGACACAAAATGGGGAAGCGTTGACTGTTTTGCTTTTTAGCCATTTAATTTGAATTATATTGTGAGTAATGCGAGTATTTTCTTTAGCTCTCTGCGTACTTCCTTCGGACAGTTCAGGTCGACGTCGACGTCGGCGTCGGCGTCGCTTTGCGCCTGCGCGCATTTAAAAATTGCTTTTTTCGGGAAGTAAATTTGTTTTTGTTGCTGTGTATGTTTGTTATTGTTGTGGGTTCGCCGTGGTGCGTTTTACTGTTGTTATTGTTGTTCTAATTTCACAGTGTGTGTGTGAGTGTGAGAGAGTGTTAGTGAGTGTGAGTGAGTGTGTGTGAGTGTTTGTTGATGATGCAATGACGCTGCGCTTGGCAGCTGTTGTCTGCTGCCGCCTGCTGCTGCTGCCGCTGCTGCTGTGTGCCAGGTTCTCTACACTGAGAAAAAGAAGCAAAAAAGAAGAATTACTACAAAATAAAACTCTTCGATTATTTAATTTAACATCAAGTATGAGCAGCCGTGAAAATTTAGGATTCAATTTCATTTTATTTGATTTTATGTTTAATTTTTGAGATTATTAAATTTTAACTTATTATTAAATATTAAATATTAATATATTAAACTTAATCGTAATATATATTTTTCAATTCTCTGTCGATTGGTTATATTAAAAAAATTTTAAGTAAAAAAATTAATACTAAACAAATCTACTAAAATATAGATTGAATTAATCTTGCTTCAAGCGTGAATAAATCCTAATTAATTAAGATAACAAATGGGATTGCTGAAACAGCAAAGAATTGCATCTTAAAATAATCTCAAAAATGCATTAAGATTTAAATCTAGACATTTAAAACGCTGTGTGAAATAAGAATTTTAAGATTAGTCTTGAATAAAGAATTTCGTGATTGGATAAAGATTTTGCTTGGCATAGGAAACTCTTGGCATTTTTGGAAACCTTACTTCAAGTAGAACACCAAAACTATTGATGTTTCTTCAAGTGTACCGCCTTGTCTATATGTGTAGCTGTATCTATAGCTGTATTTATATTTGTATTTGTATTTGTAACTGCATCTGTAGCTGTATTTGTATCTGTAAATGTATCTGTGTCTGTCGGGATTGAGCCAGCTTGTTTATGCGCGCACTTTGGAGTTCGCTTTGAGTTCGCTTTGGAGCTGGAAGTTGGAGCTGGAGCTGGAGATAGAGATGGAGATGGAGCTGGAGCTAGAGTATTTCCTGCACTTCCGCACAGTTGATTCCCATTAGTCGTGGGCTGAAGACAATGCGCTCTGATTGTTGTTGCCATGCCGAGTTTTGCAGCTTTTCAAACTCCAATTCATTCCGAGCTGTTTGCACTCCTCGCCCACCAACAACGACAGGTGCTGCTCTGCCCTGTCACCGGCACTTCCTCAAGCCAAACTTCCACTTCCGCTTCCAGTTTTGCCAGCTCCCCACTTCCGTTGCCCCCTCACTGCCGGCCAACTGATAAGATATCTAAATGGTAATTGTAGTTCTAACGCCGTGCATTTCATTCACAAATTTGTCGAGTGTCTGATAAGATATGCAGCTTATCAATAATATGCATTAATTGTTGGCTTTGACACTTATAACCCTATTTCTCGTAGAACGCCTCTTGGCCGACTTTGCGCCTCAGCCCCTCACTGCCCACGTCACGCCCCCCTGGCCAGCTTGGGTGCCCCCTTGGCAGCGAGCAACGAGTTCAGGTTTTCCTACAATTGCCGCACTTGTCAGCCGCGTTGGGGCGACGACATCTTTTTGTGCTACGCTTTTTATACGCTGCCCGCCCCCCGCCCCCCGTGCCCCTCTCCATTCGGCCTTTGGCTCTGGGCTTCTGGTATTGTTATGCGCGCTGCGTAGAACAAGTGGAAGCTTTGTTTGACAACAACAACAACAATTATAACAACAATAACAGCATTAGCAGACACCGACAGTAACTGGTAACTGGTAACAACAAAAAACACAAAAAAAGAGTAAAACAGTCGGACGTAACCGACACCAGCAGACCCTGTACTTTGTGTTGTGTCTCAATCACACACTGGTAATCTATAAGAAACAGCGAAGATATGCACAAAGCACAAACTCCATCCCCTCTCAGGGCTGACAAGCAAATTGTTTGTTGCATATCTTCACTGTTTCTTATCAGATCGTAATAGATTCCCAGCTTTCGAGGGAAGCTATCAAAATTCTATAACTAATTTTTTCAGCATACAGCATAGGAGAACCTACATACAAAAAATTCTACATCTATCTATTATAGTTTGTAAGATCTAGGAACGGACAGTCCAACAGACGGACATGACAATATCGACTCAGCTTGTCGTCCTAATAAAGAATATATATATATATATGCTTTAAAGGCCACTCCTCCTTCTGGGTGTTACACACATTTTACATTTGCACCTACTTAATAGACCCCTTTGCGCTTATTTTAAGTAGGGGGTTAAAAAAAAAAAAAGAAAACAAAAAAGAGAAAAACGTTAAGTTTACACGACTTCCAACCTCCGCCGACAGCTTCAGCTCCACCTGACGGTCTCCTTTTGCCTCTACCCCTTCCTCTCCCGCTGCCCCTTCCTCTTCCTCTGCCTCTACCACTGTTGTGGGCTTGACATTTGACAATACAGCAAATAATCATGGGAAAAAGCTGAGCTACCAAGTCGCTTTGCCTATCTCTTGTCTGTTAGATAAATGTTTTCGTTTTCGTTCGCTACACATAAAACAATAACAAACCTTAACTAAAAGAAAAAAAAAAACCATTAAAACACCTTTCAGCTCACAAGTTTCCATCTGTTTTGGGTCCTAACTTTGCGTCATCAATCTAATCTAATCTAATCAAATTGACCAATATGGCAATTTCTTTGCACACTTTTATAATATTATTAATAATAATCATTTATACTTATCACCAACTTCTAAAATATGAATGACCTTATAGGCCGTATTAGGCCTGATAACTAAAAACCATTTCTACCTACGCCAAGTTTTTTTTTCATAAATAGTCGGTAGTTTTTAGCAAATCCAGTCAATTGCAGTTGCAGTGTCTTAGTGCAAAGTTGGTAATTAAACAAATATAAATATATTAACTATATTTAAAATAGAAATATATCAAACGATTCAGTTAACACAGTAAGAAATTGCGTAAGTCTTTGACATAAGGCTGACTTAAAACCAATTTAACAAAGAATTTAAAATATAAAAAAATTTATTCTTAACTAATTAATAAAAAATATTCAACATAATGCCTAAATTGCTTTACAAAATCAATTTAAAACAATCAAGCATAAACTATAATATAAAATAGTAAATATAATTTATTAAAATAACCCTGTTTTTTCCATTTTCAATATAATTATATGCAATAACAAAGATTATTTTTGAAAAGTATTCGACAAAAATTTAGATTTTAAGGTATTTAAATCCATAAATATAAATAAATAATCATAAGTAAGAAATAATTCAAAATATATAGTTTGAGCAACAAGATTCAGGCTAAAGAGAGTTCGGGTAACGAGAGTTTGGCCAATGAGAGTTGTCCCAGCGAGAGTTAAAGCAGCGAGAGTTCGGACAATTAGAGTTCGGCCAATGAGAGTTCGACAAACGAGAGTTGGGACAGCGAGAGTTGCTAAAGTTATCCAGCGAAATAAATACATAAATTATTAATGCAATAAATACTGTTCTTTTTACTAAACTAATTGGCGACATTACAGTGCATTTTACGCTTACAAGCAATTTCACCACATTGCAAAATATTGTTGCGAATTTGCAAAATAATTTATATATTTAATCCACATTATAAAACACATATTTAACCTTTTGAATTTGCCTTTAAATCACATTGTAATTTATTTATGCCGAATTGAAAACCTTTTCCCTTCATTCAAATTGTATAATGCATGCATGTGAATTTTTGGCAGCACTGCGCTGTCTTATACGTATAAGATCGCAGAGGCATGCAACATCCAACTCATACATCGAACTCGCACTAACAACATTTCGTAACAGATGCACGGTTGCGACGCCAGACGTTTGTGCACCGCAAACGGTTTTATTTTTTGCTGCTGCTGTAAATGAATGGCCTTAAATAACATTATGTATATTAAAACAACAGAGTTAATTAGTTAATAATTAATAGTAAAATGCATATTTTGTGCTGCAACTGTAACTTCTATAAGACGAAATACTTAAATTAATAACGATTTAATTAAATTTAAAAATATTTTAACTCATACCAATTCAATTGCAGCTTGAATTATTCATATTTTTATTTATTTAAATTGTTATTCGTTCGTTTAATTGTTTTCAAATGGCAACCGTGCTGCTGGCAGACAGCGCTGTTAACCGACAGTTCGAACATGTTCGCAGTGCTCGTCTGCTCGAGCGAACGTGTTGGCTGTTAGACGCGTTTGGTTCGGTGCCCGGTTACGATGCGTTGGCGGTTCGACATGCAACAGAACGTAAGCGTTTACGTGTCGAGTTACGTGTTGGTGTTAGTCCGCGGCAAACACTCAACGGCAACGGATCGGAGACGCGCGTGTCGGCTAACCGCAAAAAGCGAGAAAATAAAAAACGGCGAATGATACAAAAACATTTTGAGAGACCGAACAAACTGAGCAGCATTGATAAAAAATATTGCGACAAATTTCAGTAAAAAACCAAATGGATTTTTCAAATTTAATTTAAAATTCGTTTGCAGTGCAAAACAAATAAATAAAAAACAAATACAAAATTATTTGAAAATCGGAAAACGTTTGAAAAATTTAATCAATTTTCGCAATTGATTTGAGTGCAAGTGAAAAGTTTTTAAGAATTTTCCCAGCTGCTGATAAAGTTGAATATTGTGAAAGAAGGGACTTTCGATTGATTGATTGATTGATTAATTGATAAGCAGCGTAGCACGTGAAGTGACGAAACAGCAAATAAACTTGCCACACAATAACAACAACAACAGCTGCAACATCAGCAACATCGGCAACATCGGCAACATCGGCAACATTGGCAACATCGGCAACTGCAGCGCCTAGACAGCGACGTCTGCTCCGTCCAGCAAACAACTGACATCGTCTGTCTGCGCCTCCAATACATATATACATGTATATATGCCAAAATACATAAAAATATATACAAACATATATGTATGTAGTATATAGCAGATACATCTGTGCATGCATATAAAAAACGATCGAGATCAGATCGATACAGACAAACAGACAAACAGACACACAGAGCAGCATATGCGCTGGCTGCGACGATCCTCTATATAATCGCCTAGACACACAGACTTTTACAGTTATATATACCTACATATATATATACATATATATAGATATATAGATATATAGTATATCTAGGCAGAAGTCGAAGATATATGCGTATGAGCTGAACGCGGCGCACTCTGCTCTGCTTTTTTCTTTTATAATTACTTTTGTCTAAAATTAGAAAACGTGTGTGTTGTGCGCGTCGGGTGTGTGCGTGTATTAACAACAACAACAGCAACAGCAACAACAACAACAACAGCAGCAGCAATAACAACAACAACAGCAGCAACATTAACAGCAGCAACACTAACAGCAACAGCAACATCATCATCGTCAACAGCGACAACAGAGACAGTCTGTTTGAGTGTGTGTGAGTGTTTGTGAGTGTGTGTGTGAGTGCCAGTGTGAGTGTGCCAGAAAACACTCAAGAGTGAATCAGGCGGCGGCTACGTCTATATAGCCCGATCGAGACGAACAGCAACATTATCGGGGGGCCAGCCTAGCCAAAGAAATAAAAGTATCTCACAGATACGCGCGCAGCGAGGATTACAATTACAACAGCAGCAGCAACAGCAGCAGCAACAACACGAACAACAGCAACAGCAACACGAACGCAACGCGCACACGAAGCTTGCGCTCGGCTACAGCCGACGGCAGCCGAACGAAAAGCCGAAACGTCGCACGAAAGTCGCGCGCGTAAAAAACCGTCGTGAAAAACGCGCAAAGCTAAATAGCATAAAATAAATGCAAAAATAAATAAAAAACAAAAACAAAAAACAAAAACAAAAAATAAAAACAAAAACAAAAAGCAAATCTATATAGTTAAGCTAAAACGCCACGCGACGACCTTAAGTCTGCGTCTATCAAAGAGGTTCTGGGGGCGTGGCGCGCGTCGACTTCAAGGCGCTCAACTGTAACGAAATCAAATAAAGACAAAAACAAACAAAAATAAAAACAAAAACAAAAGCAAAAGCACAAAAACAAACACAAACAAATACAAATAAAAGAGGCAAATCAAATGCAAAACAAAAACAAATAAATAAAGTGCAGCGACAACAACAAGCTATTTATTTAAAGAAAATACGTTTAGAATTAAGCATTTAGCAAACGTTGCAGCCAAAATGAGTCAGCAGCAACAACAGCAGCAACAGCAGCAGCAGCAACACGCACAACAGCAACAGCAACAGCAGCAGCAACAACAGCAAGCGACAGCAACAATTTCGTGCTCATAAATAATATTATGCTGGCCACAGTCAAACATTGAGTTTGTCTAACTCTCTCCCACACTCTGCCTGTCTCTCTCTCTCTCGCTCTCGCTATATCTCTCTCTCTCTCTCTCAATCGCTGTCTGTCTCGCTCTAATTCTCGCCTCGCTGTCGCTCAAAATGCAACGCAACCATCGAAAGTATCTGCAGGATAAACGAAAATACGACAGGGCACAAAGACGAGGCAGCGACGACGGCAACATTTGCCAGGATTAGACAGCAGCAGCCGACAGCAGCAGCAGCAGCAGACAGCAGCAGCGATAAACGATAGGCGCCAGCAACGACAATCGATTGTTGATTTGTACATACAGCCGGGGCAACAACAACAACAACTTTAGAGGACGCCATGTATGCGCAAAATGTGCGCAAATGGAGTCTAAAAACGCAGCCGCAACTAATGTCATTGATATCGCTAGCAATCTACGTCAGCAACATGTTGCTACTGATCACATGTGCGCCGACGACAACAGCTGCAACGCCAGCAGCAGCAGCAGCAACAGCAGCAGCAGCAACAACAGCAAACACACAGCAGCAACATCAGCAACACAACACATGGGCAACTGCTGAGAGCAGCTATTATATTGCATTGCCGCAACAGCAACAGCAGCAGCCACATCAGCAACAGCTGCTGCCGGCACAAAATGGCAACTACAATATATTTAGCAGGCTGCTGCGGCGGCCCAGCAATAGTCTTAGTAGCACTAGCAACATTAAGTTAAGGCCAGCAACAGTATTCAACGCCGGCAGCCAACAGCAGCAGCAACAGCAGCAGCAGTCACAGCAACAGCAACAAGTTCCAAATACATTAATAAATAGTCAAATATATAAATTATTATACAATGGCCTGCCCAGCAGTAAAACGCGACGTCACACACTGCCACAGCAACAACAGCAACAGCAGCAGCAATATGCTGCAACGCGGCTGCAACCATTGCAACCTCACATTGCTGCTGCCTACAACAACAGCAGCAGGGAACGCAGCACGCAGCGCTTTTTCATCGAGTCCTACGAGGTGCCCGAGAGCCTCAGCCAGGAGCAGATGGCGCGCAGTCGACGCGACTTCGACGGCAGCAGCAGCAGCAGCGGCAGCGGCAGCAACAACCAGCGTCTGTATCATCGGCCGCAGCAGCAGATGCAAAAACGCGAGCAGCGCCGCCAGCGTCAGCGACAGCGCCAGCAGCAGCGGCAACAGCAACATACACACCAGCAACATGCACACCAGCAGCATGCGCAGCAGCAACGCCGCAAACATCCGCACAAACATCGCAATCGGCAGAGGGCTGGACGCTACTGCTCTGCCCGCGACCCCGCCCAGCTGGCGTATGCGGCGCCCACGGTTTTCCAGGGCGTCTTCATCTCCATGACGGCGGACAGACGCAGCAACTTCTCGGCCACCATGAAGGTGTTGCACGTGTACAAGCAGCAGCGCGACCTGCAACTGCCACAATTGGTGCGGTTGCAGTTCGCCCTGCGCAGCAATGGCAGCCAATGCGACATCTACCGGGAGCAACTGTTGCCGCGGGGTCTCCTCCGCTCCGGCAACGATCTGGAGCAGTCCTCCGACATCAGCTACATGATGTTCGTGCAACAGACGAACCCCGGCAACTTCTCCATCCTCGGACAGCCCATTCGCGTCACGCACTCGGTGCTGGAGTCGGTCCAAATGGCTGTGAATGAATCCTATGGTGAGTGCTCTGAATAATCACTGCATATATCCCGATATAGGAAATATATAATTATTATTATATACATATAAAATAATTTATTCTTGTTTCTTATGGTTTACTGTTGTTTGTAGCAACTTGTACTGTAGTATCTTCAATATTTCTAGAAATTATATATATTTACATCTAAATAATTGGATGAATGAAAAATAATGGGGATAAAACCCTAATCTGTAGTATCTTCAATATTTCTAGAAATTATATATATTTACACCCAAATAATTGGATGAATGAAAAATAATGGGGATAAAACCCTGTTCTGGACGCAGATCAGTGGGGTGCATTCTGTGATGCCGTCTTCCTAAATATCCTATCGATTATTCTCCTTCTCCTTAATCCCTAAACTAAACTCTATCCCTAAACGTCTCGCTCTCAAGAAGGAATAAATTATAGAAGTACTATACGCATTTGAAAATAGGGAATTTATGAATCTTAGATATGATATACAATTTGTATTCCAAGCACACAACGAGACTCGTAAATTACTCAAAAAAATGAAGAATACTTAATTCTATAAAATAAAGATCCTAAAAAGGTTGGTTCGTTCTAGATTTTAAGTAGGTTTTTGTTGATAAATTGTATATCAATTAATATTTAATACAGAAAGCATAAAATCCATTTTCCAAAGATTTTTCTTAAGTTGGAAAAAAGTGGCCAAAATGCTGCCTTCAACCTATTGATACTTATTTCTTCTACATGCACTCTTGGTATGAAATGCTGCCCCTCTGCCCCTTTCGCTGAATGTTGGCCGCCGTCTTTTTACCAATATTTTTTATTGCTGCTATTGTTATTGTTGCTCTGTTTGTTGTTGCTGCTGTTGCTGTTGCTGTTGCTCTTGCTGTTTAATGAAAATTTAGCTTTTTTTATAGTGAATTTCTTATTTGCCAACTTCACGCTCTGCTAATATTCACCAGACCGAAATAATTTTATGCAACACACAGACACAGGCGCAGATAAGATATATGTGCACACACAGATACGTTTCACACAGATACGTTTCACACAGATACAATTCACATACACACACAGGCACAGTTGGAGCCGACGATTGCAGTTTTCCATTCAAGTCCGCATCCAGGCAATTGTTGCTGCTGTTGCTGCTGCTGTTGCTGCTGCTGCTGTTGCTGCTGTTGCTGCTGTTGCTGCTGCTGTTGCTGATCTTCTTCTTCTGCAATTTGGCGGCTGCACAGCAACAAGAAAAGCTTAGCTTTAGAATTTGTTGCTGCTGCTGCTGCTGCTGCTGCTGCTGCTGTTAGTTGCACATTTTAATTAAATTCGCATTAATTTCCAGCTGCTCCCCAACTTGGAAAAACTTTGAAAACTCATTTCTTCTGGCCTTCGCTGTTGGCGTTGGCGTTGGCGTCGGCGTCAGCGTCAGCGTCGGCGTTGGCAGCAGCAGCAGTCGACCTTTGCGGTTGGCATACCCAGCCCTAAGTTGTTCTTGTTGCTGATGTTTTTGTAATGTTTGTTATTGTTGCTGTTGTTGTGTTTGTTGTTGTTGTTGCTGTTGCTGTTGTGTTTGTTGTTGTAATTATTGTTGCGTTGCGGTTCATGACGTTTGCGTTTGCGTCTGTAACGCGACTAAGTGCGCCCAACAAGATGCCGACTTTAACTCTACACTGAGCGAAAAACAAAGCGCTTTTCCTCTTGAGTCAAAAAAAGCTCAACAAGACAGTAAAATTTTTGATCCAAAAATGGAATTCAGCATTTAAAATTTGTGCAGTTAGGTAAAAATATATTACAATATATTTTGAAAAAAAAAGAATACCTCAAAGAAAATAATTTTGAAAAGAAATTGATTATTGATGAATATATAAAATGTGTAAAATACAAATTTTTAAATTAATTTTGCCATTATACAGCTTTTAAGTTTTAAAAATTTATGTTAATATGTTATAAAACTTATAGAAACAAATTTGTTTTTTGTTTAAAAAATTTTTAAAGAAATATTAAAAAAATTATATTAACTAATATTTAATATGTTAAAATTGCAAATTCTTCCAAATTGTATTTTTTTTCACTTTTAAGAGCTTTTAAGCATAAAATAAGATATGATTTATTTAATTCAAATCTGTAATTAAACAAATTATATACCGATTTGCACTTGCATTTAGAAACAAAACAATATTCATTGTAGAGCACGAAACGTACTTTATTTTTCTGAGTGTATTGAGCCACTACACACATATGTGAGTATGTGTGTGTGTGTGAACCCCCGCCTTTTAGCTTGTCGCGTTTGAGTTTATTCTGCCTTATTTTTATTGTCTTTTGCTGTCTTTGCTTTGTTTCAGCGCGATCGCAATTAGATTTTTAATTCATTTTTTGCCGCTGCTGCTGCTGTTGCTGCCTCTGCTGCTGCTGCGTCTTCGTCATGCCTGTCGCACACAGCAGCAACAGTCAAAGGCGTGGCAGCCGCCATGGAGCGAGGGGAGAGCAGCCAGCCCTTTATATGAAATCAGCTGCAATCAGCTGTTCTTGCCAATGCTAGCTCTCTCTCTCTCTCTCTCTCTCTCTTTTTCTCTACTCCCTCTTTCCCCCTCTCTCTGCTCACTTAATGTTTATTTACTTACGCCTTTCCCAAGCAACATCTACACTGCAACTGGCAATCAGTGTTGTAAATTTGTTTAAAAAAAAAACGCTTTTTTGGTGGGAAAAATACTACAAAAATTGTAAAATTAAAAAAAAAGGTTAAGTTTTTTTAAATTATATACTTTCAATTAAAGCTGTTATAGTCATTACCGATAAAATTAATGACAACAGCCCTATAATTGTTTCCATTTTTTTATGGATTTTGTATAATTAAAAAAAAGGGCTAAAAAATAACAGAATAAATTTTAAAAAAATCTAAAGTTTCTGATTTGCGCAGTTTTACAATTTCTCTAGCAAATCGTCTTGAAAAACAGCCAGATCTGGCTGGAAAAAAGCTGTCTTGGGCAACAATGCTGGCAATTGGCAGACGGCGCGGCAGCGGGCAGACAGGATATTTACTTTATCGCATGCGAGATTGATTTATTTTGCTTTCGAGTCTGTGGCTTTTGTGTTATTCGCAGACGCAGCACAAACGCTCAGAGAAAATTTGCAAATGTACAAAAAGAAAAGGCGAAAAAAAACAACTGTCGAATTTCGCTTGTCGAATTTCAACAGTAAATAAATGGCATCATAAACAAAAGCGTCTATGCACTAAATGCATACTAATCGGGCTTAAATGAATGTCTTAAATGTATACAACTTATCGGCACCCACGCAGCCCCATACAGCTACGCAATAGCCCAAACAATTTTCGCCAGATTTGCATATGAATAAGCTGAGATCATAAAACAGAATTTCAGATTGTCAGTAGCTTGTCATAAAAGCCTGAACCCAATCAAAGTCAAACAATGCCCAGTTGGAACTCCATAAAACCGAAACGACAAACAAGCCAAATCGACATTAAAGGAGCCCAAACAACTGATTCAATTTGGTTATGGCCAATATGGAGAGGTAAATGCGTTAATCATACGCCGCGTATGACGACGACAGACTCTTCACTCTCCACTCTCTACGCTCTACGTTCTACGCTCCGCCTGAAACTAATTAAAATGCCTTCTAACTTGAATGAATCGGTATTTTCATGAATTAACTGGTAACCATATCGATTGCCAATTTGCACCCACGCCAACAGTAGCTCCAGTTCTCACCACAAACGGAGCCAGAAGAGTGTAAAAAGAGCATCAACAAAATGTGACTTCAAATATAAAAAAGGCCATGTGAAAAATAAATAAAAACAAACAGAAATAAATGCTTTATTTCTGTCTATTATAGTTGATGATTTGGCTGCTGTTGTTGCCGTCTTTATCTTTATTCTGGCTGCTGAGGTGTTAAGTAAATTAGCTGCTCATAAAACATCATTTGCCTTTGTGCGCTCGTTGTTACCAGCAACATCGATGGCTGTTGCTGTTGCTGGTTGTTTGTTTTGGTTAAAAGCGGAGACAAACTGGCAGTGCTCGAAAGCATACAGCAGCAACAGCAACAACAGCAGCAACATGTGCTGCTGCTGCTGTTACGCCAACAACACCTTCAATCAGTGCAGCCCACAATAACCCTGTCTCTTTAATATTATTCAGGGCCGGAGTGTCGAATATCCGTAATATTCAACTTTAAATTCTAAAATTAACCAAGAAATATGTATTTCATTGCAAATTTTTATTTTTAGGCAATTAAAAAGTATTTGCTGCTTGCAGTTAAATTCTAAATCCTTTGTTGACTGTAAATTAATATAAATAAATAAAATAAATGATATACATAAAATATATCAAATAAATTTAAAAAAAAAATTAAAAAATATAACAATAAAATAAAGTTCTCATAGTTGTAAAAGCCTAAATGACTTTAAATGATTAATTTTCTTCATTTTGTAAAGCCCCAAATAAAAAAAAAATAAAATGAAATTTCTCCATCAATAATTTTGAAATATTTTAAGAATTCAAAATACCAACAAATATTTATTAATATATCTATTAAATTTAAATTTTGACTTATAATTGTTCTGAATTGATTTAACGATTATTATTGCAATGAAAATTAACACAAAATGTTGCGTGAATTTTTAATAAAATCAAAAATTTTGCAAACAAAATTGAATTGTTTTCAAAGGCAATAGAGCGACCTCAAAAAAAGTGCCCTGGGCCCCTTAAGTCGCTTAAGACGGCCCTGATATTGTTATGATATATTTTTTACAGTTTATCTACAATATTATATAATGCGCATGCAACATTGAAAATCAATTTGTGGTTTTATGTGTTGTCACAGCGCCAGCAGCTACACTTAGCGAAAAAAAACCCTGTAAAGTTCACTATTTATATGAGAATATTTATAATATTTTAACATACAATAATATTTGATAGTTATATTAGAAGAACTTCCAAATAAGATATAAATTATTAATATATTTAAATGGCTAAAATAATTTAATAATATTTGAATTATATATAGGTATTATTTTGAATAAATAGGGAAAATTTTTGAATTTATTTATTATTTATTTACAAGATTTAATTTGTTTTTGGTCAATTTAAATATTTTATATATGTTTGAAAGCTATTTTCTGATTACACAAAATAAAATACGAATAATTTGATTGATTTAATTTATTGTACGATTTTTTTCAAGTGTCAGGTCTATGGGGCATATGTATATCGCTGGTATAGTATGACAATTGTTAGAGCTAAACCTTGACTGTGCGTTTCCATTTACATGTGGAAAATTGAACCTTACGACTTCCACTCTCCGACTGCACTTGTCGCCAGCCAAAGGCATTGCAAAAGCGGAAAACGATTTACCAGACAGCAATGAGAATAACAGCAACAGCTACAGCAACAGCAACAGCTAGAATTTATTTAGGTCAACGCCTACGCAGCGCAGAGAGAGAGAGAGAGAGACGCACTATATAGAGAGAGCGAGAGGGGAGACAAGAAAACTTACTCAACGCCCGCTACAATTCATCATCTTTGCTGGCCTGGTGTCTGGCTACCTGGCCAAAAGATTTTCCTATTGCTGCTGCTCTTTTAGCTCATTTTGGCGTCACGTCACGCCACAGCAGATCCAACAACAACAGCAACAACAGCAACAACAACAGCAACAACAGCAACAACAGCAACAACAACAACAACTGCAAGCACTACGACAACTGCGACTTGTCTTTAAATTTTCTAGTGGGGTTTATTCTATTTTATTTTGTTTTTTTCGGTAATTATATATGAATGCCGGCGCTAGACGCAGCTAAATCAAATGAGCAACCAGCCAAAGGGGGCTACGGAACCAGCGGAGAGTCGGCGGTACCAGCAGGCCGTGCAGGGTGCTCGGACGGTTGCCCCCTTGGTAGCGCTCTTAGCGGTACCTAGGGGCCGTTTGGCATGCGGGAAATAGAAAAAATCATAACGAAACGTAACCGAAAATATATATTATACATAAAATAAGTCGAAGGAACCGCTAGTCGGACGCTACCGACTCTAGGAGACCTGGTACTTTGTGTGTCAATAATCACTACAAAGAACTGGTATGTCACATGCATCTGATATCTCGCTCTCTTCTTTCCTATTTCGTGCTAATTGACTTTGGCATATCTTCGCTGTTTCACATCCCATCGTAGTAAAATTCGCAGCATCGAAAGGGAAGGTTATAGGCTACTTACGTGCAAAATTACAAGTCAATTTCTTATCCGATTAGCGGGAGAAAAGTATCAAAAATCGAAATTAAAGTTTAATCTGCTAATTACATAGGAAAACCTAAATACCAAAAGTAATGTTTACAGATCTTTTTGTTTGTGAGATCTAGTTAGTAATACAGACAGACTGAAGGCCATGGCTATGTCAGCTCAGCTTGTTGTATATATACCTTGATCTGCCACGCCTTCTTCTGCATGTCACACATTTCCCATTTGCACTAACTTAATAGACCCTTTTGTAGTTTTTTCAAAGTACAGAGTCTGAAAATGAAACGAAATGAATTGAAATAAAATGAAATGAGATTTTCAAATGGCATCGCATGTTGCTCACTCGCCGCTCGCCACTCGCCACTTGCCACTGCTGCCTGCCCCATCGACAGCCTGCCGCCGACGTTTATGAGTTTCTCCGCTATTTCTGGCCCACAGCATAAGCATTTTGAGTATAGGAAGACATCGATGTCGTCGCCTTCGTCTTTGCCAAAAAACAAAAAAGAATCGAATGCTTGTTAGCCCAGCACTCGGCACTCTCGATCTCTTTCTCTCTCTCTCTCTCGCTGTAATTTGCATTTGGAAATCAGAGACGAGTCACAGCTTCTCCTCTCCGGCACCTCTCTCCTCTCCCTCTCTCTCTATCTCTTTCTAAGCACACCTCTCCAAGTGGCGCTAATGCAGCCGCGTTGCATTCGTAGTGGCATCAATGGCAGCCACTGTTCAGCCCTCAAGTGCACCATGGAGCACTCGAGTTTAATGGCCCCCACTCAGAGCATTCAGACACCCCTCCACCCCACCACCCCTCCCGGACAACTGTAGATCATCAAGTTGGCAGCGGATGTGACATAATCCACATTGGCTATCCATCGACTGTCCGTATGCATTCCGCATAATAAATGCATAAAACGCATGGCATTCATCGGTTCTCAGTTCTCAGTTGTCAGTTCTCCAACAGCAGTTACAACTCAGATCTATGTCGGCGATATCAAAAGCTATATACTAAACGCCCCACAGGTGGCGCTTCCCCTCAAAGCATAACAAATTAAATTGCGCTCATTTTATGCCGAATTTTGTATGCCTTATTTGTAAGCAATTTTGTATAAATATTTTTTTTGCTGACTTCTCGGAATATTGAGTTAACTGGAAAATAGTTTGGGCGATTGTTTAAATTGAAAACAAATTTGGTTTAGATTGAACTGTTTGTTATTTGATGGTTTCACTACTAAAACAATTGAATTAAGTTGGTTCTTGTAGCTATAAAAATTTATGGATTAGTTTTATTATTATAAAACTTACAATAACTTGAAATAAAACAAATGCTTTGAGCACTTTAAGTTAAATATTATTATTTTATTTATTATAATTTATTTGCTGATTGTGTTTTATTTTTTCTTTATTTATATTTAGTTTGTTTTAGTATTGAAGTTAAATTAGTTTTTCCCCCAAACAAATTTTACATAGAACCAAATTCTAATATTTTCAGAAAGAATTTAAGTTAAGTTAATTGAATTAAGTTCACATAACATTATTTTTTATTTAATTTTCTTGCTATTTAGTTATTAATTTACTGTTGTGAATTTAATGCTTTGGAAATGTTCCTCTTACTTTTTATTACTTTATTATGTTTAAACAATTGTTATTAAAAAATGTTCCTTTTATTGATTTTCTTTATATTTATTTATTTAAAAAAAAGTTTTAACTATTATAATTAAATGTATATTATCGTTAACTTTTATTTAATTATTTATTTGTTTATTTAGTTAAAATTCTCTACTATCATAATTTAGTATATTTATTTTAAACATTGTTATTTTTGCATTTTAATTTTAAGTACGAGAGCACATATAAATCTTTATTTGATTTACTTTCTGTTTATTTTGCTTTTGTTTATTAAATTATTTATTTGCTTAATATTTTCGATTCATTAAATTCAAAATGTATTATCGTTTAAATTTTAGTTTTTATTTGTTTATTTTTATTATATGCATATTATATTATATATTATTATAGCAATTATATTAATTTAACTTGTACTGTTTTTTTTTTTTAAATTTGATTAATATTTTAAATATTTTTTAACTTTAATCAAATCAATATTTATTTGATTTAATGTCTCGAATTCTGTGATATATCTAAGATGCTCCAACCTGAGCTATCGCTGCGGATTATGGCCCCAGCTCAATTAGCCAGTCTCAAATTTTGCGTTAATTTTCGCGGCACTTGCGGCACATTCCAAATAAATAGCCGCAGCAGCCAAGATAAATGATAACATGCTACACATTGTTGTAGTTGTTGCTTGTGTTTCTCTCAGTGTTGTTGTTGTAGATGTTGCTGTTTGTGTTGGCACTAATTGTTTTGCCTGGCTGTTAATTTCTGCCCGCATAAACGCATTGCCCTGGGCCAACTTCTGCTCCACAAAGTTTCCCCACTGCCCCTGCCACCACTGTGTATCCCTGCGCCCCTGCACCCCCTGCACTCTGCACCTCCCCCCTAAACGCTTCAACAGTTGCGCACGCGGCCAAGATTAATGAATGCATTGAATACGAACACTACGCGCAGCTTATTGAAATTGATTGATATTTCGTTAGATATTTGAGAAATCGTTTCTTCTTCGACTTCGTCTGCGTCTGCGTCTGCGTCTCGTTCATTATTAGTTTCCCATGGTATATTTTCCAAGCTAATGATTTCAACTAACCGTTCGATTTGAAGCCGAGCAATTTGCGTTGGCGGCTTTGCCACTTTGAACTTGGCTGTGGCTTAGACTTGGATTTGGGTTTGGGTTGGGGCGGGTTTCTTGAACCAAAAACTTGGCAATGTTTTTAGCGGAAATACTCGCCATATAACACACTGTGCAGCGCTCGCACCACTGTGCCACTAGCCTCCTATCTGTGCCTCTTCTTATGCCTCTTTTTTTTGCAGTTTGTTGGCTATCTTAATTACGCATTAATTACATCAAACATTAATAATACTCGTACCTCGACGCTGCGCCTATTACCAAGTCTATCCGCAGCCCTGTCTGCGTCTGTGCCTCATCTGTCTACTTCAGTGGCAGCAACACCTACTTGCAACTTGCACATCGCGACTTCAGTTGCAGTTGCAGATCTAGCTCGGCCGCTTGAAATATTTGCCCATGATATTGCTGTACTGCAAAAAAAATCAGCTCTTAATTTATGTTTATTTATTACATAAAAAAAACAAAAGTTTATTCTTTATTTTAAGTTAAAGATTCAGATTAAGAAGGTTGCCATAATTGTAGTTAGAATTAGCAAACACACTTAATATATTTTTAATAAATTTTAAAAATATATCTAATATATTTAAATTATTGTACGAAGCGCAGCAGCAATGCTTCATCTTACTCTTTTGCCTGTACCATGATTTAATGCAAAGAGGAAGAACGGAGTAAAGCCTGCAATATTGTTTCTCAAATAACTTTTGTGTTTATCAACCGATTTCAATTTGCTGTTTAGGATAGATATATATAATGATAGGTTCAATATTGCAATGGTTATTTGGTTTTAATCGATTACGGCGTAAAGGGGGCGTGTCATCCAATATTTGAAATAAACTAAATCTGCGTATAATATACACCTGGCTACACTCTGAAAATGATTACTTTTCCACTTATATTTTCCGAGATCTTCGCGTTCATCCACTCGGACAGACAGGAAAAAAATATACTCAGCTCATCGTCCTGATCAAGAATTTAAAAGAATATTTTATGGGATCTTAATAGGTACAGTGTATATATAAAACAAATAATACTCGAAAATTCTAGCAATTACATATGTTAATTCGAATTTAAAACCATTTACAAACATTTTTGCGCAGTGTACGCATACGAGTTCGGCTTGTGGACTGTTGTTGTTGGCAGCATCTCCCGCTGCTGCTGAGCAATATTTTCTGTTTAGATTCCTCGCTCATAATCGCATTGCAATCGCTGATGTTGCTGATGTTGCTGCTGTTGCTGCAGTTGCAACAGTTGCTGCATCTGTGCAATCGAAAATTGAGTTCTTAACTTGTTAATGTCAATTGATAGCAGCTCCATCAGCGCTTGGCCCGGCCAGCTCTCTGGCCATTTACCTGCGTGGGAAAATCTAATCTCAGCCAGGTAAAGGCAGAGCTGCAATATTCTTCCACATGTTTTGGCCGGAAATTCCGCGGTGCGCCTACTGTCCGCCTGCAATTTTATGCTGAATTGTTGTCACTTTGGCGTGAGGCATGTTGGGTTTTTCCGCTTCGCATCGTTTGGCGGAAATTCCGCAGGCAACACAAGCGGCCAGAATTGCCACCAAAAAAACAGTGCAACATTTGCGCTTATGAAAATTATATAAAATGTGTATTATTAAAAGGCAAATTGCTGCCAATCAACTGCAGTTGCTGCTGTTGCTGTTGCTGTTGCTGTTGTTGCTGCTGCTGCCGGCCGGCAAGCTGACCGTGTGCTACATACTAGCAACCGAAACAACAACAACAAAAACAGCCAAAAAAGAAGCGAAAAAACAGCTAAAATCGCCGCTGGCTGCTGGACAACGCGCGCGGGCCACCGGCCAACGGCCATTGGGGCAATGCTGAGCGCGTGTTTGTCTTTTTTGGTTCCCATGCTTTGTTTGCCAACACACACACACACACACACACACACTAACACACACACAACAAACACACACACTGTTTGAAGTTGAAGTTGCATTTTTAGCAGCATTTTTGTGCAGCATTTTATTCGTCGCCGCTGGCAACAAATTTGCTGCTGCTGCTGCTGCTGCTACTGTTGTTGTTGCTGCACGGCCACCGGCAACAGCTTCACCTTGTGGCAGCAAAAGCTATTTAAATGGTATTTAAATGTGTCTAAATGTAATTTTTGTGCTTTTAATTCGCATATTTCGCTTATAAATGAAAACAACAGCAAATGCTTCACATAATTGAGCTGCTCTTGTTGCTCATGTTGCTGTTGTTGCTGCTGTTGCTGCTGTTGCTGGTTCTGATTCAAGGCCGCAGCAACATGTTGCCGAATTGTGCATGTTGCATATTTCATAAGCAACATGTTGCTCTGCTGCCTGACGATGATTTCAAATATTTTCACACACCAAATAATCTCAGCTGGCCAACAACAACAGCAAAAACATCAACAAGTTGCATGCCACACACAGCAGCAACAACAAAGTCAACAGCCACAGCTGTACACTTAGAAAAACGGCAGTGTAAATATATAAAACTTGGTAAATAAATAATATAAATAAAAATAACTAATATAGTATAAAATATTAAATAAATTGTATAAATATATAATACAAATAAATTCCATGTTCGAAGTTTAATTTGCTTTGTAAGAAAACAATTTTAAAACAAATATTATTATTATAATATTATTTTGCCTAAAAATACGTGGATTTTTTAATTTTATTGATTTCCATAAAAATATAAAATTAAAAAAAAATAAAAATATATACTTAATTATTGATTCTATTACATACATGAACAAGTTAATTTTGAATAAAATCAACGTTAATTTGAGAATTTTCTTGTTTAATTAAAACCACATAATAGTAAAATTAACAATAGAATATTTTCCGAGTGCAGTTTGATTTTTTTTTTGTGTTTTGCTAGCAATTGGCAAACTTGCAACTTGCTACTTGCAACTTGCAACCAGTGGCAGCCACATGCTTGACCAGTCGTCCAGGCGAGCGCATAAAGCATAAGCATAAAAAACTGCAAGTCGAAAAAGTCATTATATCTGCTGCAGCAGTCGCTATCGCTGCCGCTGCCGCAGTCGACGTCAACGTCGACGTCAGCTACGACTTTGGCTTTGGCTGCGTTACATTTGCTTAAATAACAACAACAACAACAACAACAGCAGCAGCAGCAACGCTGGCGAATGCAAGCCAAAATACAACAACCAACAAGCAACAAGCAACAACAAACTCCAACAAAAAAGCAACTAAATAGCAAAAGTAAAAAATAAAGTCAAGTCGCTGTCTTGGCGGTGTCTTGGGTGTCTTGGATTTCCAGTTTTCGGTTCCCACAATGCAAAATTAGGTATGAAGCGTCGTCCCCATGACGTAATTAGCATAGAGCAGTCGACGTTGTTGTTGTTGGTATACCCTGTACCCATTAAAAATGGGTATAAACAGGGTTAATCACTTTGGGAGACCCCACAACCTATATATATTCTTGATCAGGCCGCGCAAAGTCCATTTAGCCATCTATCTGTCCTTCTGTGCGTCTGAATAAATGCTGAGATCTTGGAAACCGTAAGCGCTAAAGCTGATATTTTGAAAATGTAGATAGGTGTAAGCTATACGCAGATCAAGTTTATTTAAAATGTGGCATGCCACACCACGTTTAGAATCTTTTTGAAAATACCTGAATACCAAGCGTAATATTGAACAAAGAAGGTTCTTTTTCGGGATATATACAATTTATTATTATATGTATTTATTCTCAAAAGTTCATTGAAATCGGCTAACAAACACAGAAGATATTGAAGAAACAACATTGCCAGCTTTTCCGCGCTTGGAATATAAATAAAAGTAAAGTATAATTTATTATATTTAAAATATAGTGTGCAGGGTATTTTGCAGTCAAGCGCGTCCGACTGATCTGCTTGTTGTTGTTGTTGCTGCTGTCGGGAGCCCATAAAGCGAATTTACCGCACAGCGCGCCAGACGCATAGCAAAAGGGGGCGGCGGCAGCGCTGGCCTGGTGGCAACGCTGCCTCTCTCTTGCTCTATGTCTGTCGCTCTCTCTCTCTCTCAGTCTGTCCATCCGTCCGTCCGTCCGTCTGTCTGTCCGTCAGGTGAGCCATTGGCATTGCGCATGTGTGGCGTGCGAACGCGCAGCTGGATGAGAACGTCGTCATAACTCATGCAGCGGCAGCCGTTGCAATTGTCCAACTAGTCCGGCAACGCCAGTGTCTGCGTCTGCGCCTGCGCCTGCGTCTGCGTCGGCGTCGACTGCGGCAGCATCAGCGCTGCTCCGACTGCAATTGGCCGCGAAACATGCTACGTCGTCATCGGCTCAAAATAAAAACATTTCGTTTAACGATCTTTATCGCTGCGATTATTGATTGGGTGGCTTTTGTTGTTGTTGTTGTTGTTGTTGTTATTGTTGTTGTTGATGTTGTTGGTGTTATAGCTAGAGCATGGCCACAGCAACAACTAGCATATCAACATGGCAGCTCTAACAACATGTTGCCAAGCTATTGCTGCAATAATGTTGCCAAACTTTGTGAAATGCAACTCCATTTTATGTAAATAAAAAATATGCAAGTCAAATTAATTAAAAAATTAACATTAACATAAAAAATTAAAATATTTGAAATAAAATAAACAATAACAATGTACAAAGAAATGATTATTATTGTTATTATTAACAGTTACCAAATAAATAAAGTTATAAATAAAAGGTTAAGTTCAAATAATTTTTGAAACAAATTTAAAAAAAAAAAAAAATAAATTTAGTTAAATAAACGCACTGCAAATAAATAAATTTAATATTTAAATAAATCATACAAAATGTAATTAAATTAAATTGGTTGAGCCAGAGAGAGTTCGGCCAGCGAGAGTTGAACCAGCAAGAGTTGGGCCAGCGAGAGGGTTGGCCTGCGGAGTCGCCTAATAATACATAAATAAATTATGAATAATAAATAATATATAAATAAATATAAACGAATATAAATAAAAAATTTTAATTTAATAATTGTGCTTTGCCAATTTAATTAACTTATTTATTTATATAAGGTTTATTCAAAAATTTCTTGAGGCTACAAGTACCATTTGTACTCATAATAATGTTTAATTAAATAAACTTGGATAGGCAATTAATTATATTTGATTTAAATGTATATTTAACTGCAATTGGTGTGGTTTAAATTATAAGAATTTAAAAGCCAAAGTCAAGTATGTACTTTTAAAATATTTAATTAAGATTAAAATACGTTTTGCCTGCGCTTCAATAGAACTCGTTAACTAAGTGAAACTCTATATTAGTCACACGTGTCAGGATAGAAAATTGAGCAGACAACAAGTTTCTGCTAACTTGCCACTGACGCTCAAAGGCTTATCGGCTCGTCTGTCTGTCTGTCTGTGTGTCCGTCTCTCTGTCTGCCTCTTTGTGAGTCCGTCCGGCTGTCTGGCTAACTGACTTTTCACTTCTGCCTTGGCCGGCACTCAGCGCGCGCTTTCATATGAAATTCTTGGCATAGTTCGACTGACAGGCCAAGCTGCTGTTAGTCCATCCGTCCCTCTGTCCCACTGTCCCTCTGTCCCTCTTGGCCAGTTATTGCCTGTGCCTGTGCTGGGGCTCCTTGCTGCCAGGCTGCCTGACTGCCAACCACTTATTACGTAATTATTTAGCCACGGCAGCATCGCCCTGGGCACGTGTTGCCAACTGACTGGCAACTGGCAACTGGCAACTCTTAACTACCAACTGGCAGTTGGGCACCTGTTGGTCTCAGGCTCCGGCTCCTACTCTGGCTCTGGCTCTGGCTGTGGCTATAATTTGAGGCATGCAGCGCTGTGGCAAGGGCAATAGCTGCAACCATTGCTGCCAAATACGTCTTTTTATCGCCAAAATCTGGCTGTTTTTGAAGAGCATGTGATAGAAAATTTGTTTAAAAATAATTTAGTTATTTGTCAGATTTTTTTTAATTAAAAAAAATATAATTTAAATATGTATATGCATATATTTATTTAATATTAAAATAACAAACAATTAAATGTAATTTTCCGATTAATTTATAGCACATATGCACCTAAGAATACTCATGAAATTTGCAAATTTGTTTAGCTGTTGTTTCGTGCTCTTGCCGCCAAAAGCAGCTGTTTCTTGTGGATGAAAATTGGCAACACTGTCTGCAACTGCAACATCAATTCAATTTGCATGGCTTCGCCTGCAGCTGAAGTTTAGCGTCGGCTTCTTATAGATACTGTTGTTATACTTCCTGTTGTTGCTCTTGTTGATAACTTTCTGATAATGCCCCATGTATGCTGTTTGGAAAAGCTTTCATTCGCTTAATCTTTATGAGCAGCCAAATCAAATGGTTGCACTTCAGCGCTTACACGTGCCCTCAGCAACATAAAAAAAAACACAAAAAAACCAAAAACAAAAAGCAAAACGCGAAACTTAACAAAAAAAAAAAACTGTGTTAAAAACAAACACAAGAAATGAGAAATGTGTCTGGGGAGGTGAGTTAACGGCGCTTGCCAACTGTTTTACGGTTTCTGGGTGTTGCAATTAAGCCCAAAGCGTAGAAATTTTGATCGTTTCATAGACCATAAAGCGCTACGCGCTCGCCACGCTCTCACTAGCCCACAAATGACGAGACAGCCAAAAAGTAAACGGTGCGTATGAGCAATGTCTTTAAGTATATATGTACATACGAATAGATGTCTGTATATAAACAGCAATGACAACAAAGACAGCAAAGATAAAGAAAACTATATTTAAATACGGGAAAATCAACATTTTAAGCAGCATTTCTATGAATTCAATTTGTAGAATTTCAAACTTATTAAAGATACATTCATAACTACATCAATATAATTTAAATAATAATTATTTATATACACTACAAATGCAAAGTAAAAGAAAATTCCATTATCAAATGCAGGAAATTCTACATTTAAAGTATAATTTCTGTGAATTCATTTTAATACTATTAAGCATGCTATAATTTTAGAAAATGTCTAAAATATTGCCCAGAATTTCGAAATTACTTCAGCTATTTTATTCATAACTATTTCAATATAATTTAAAATAATTCCATGTTACGTTTTTATGTCGCTGTCAACTGCCCGCGGCCGACATTAAATATATAAAACTAAAATATATAATTATTTGTATACTCTACATATACTTTAATTATAGTTTAGGCAGTTTTATGGTTATAATAAAATGCTGAGACTGTTTTAGTGTGCAGTTTAGCATTTTCCAAATAAATTTGACAAATATTATGTATAAGTCTGGCAGTTCTATGAGAGAATTAGGCAAAATATATCAAGCATTTTTACATATTTTAAAGGTAGTTTTTTAGCTATGTTATGGTTATTAATTTTAAAATTGTACGAAATTAATAAATATTACTGTATTTAAATGTTGATTACAGTGCTACACTATAATTGAAAAAATCATTCAGGAATTGCCAAAAATTTATAATTTATAAATATTACTGTGTATAAAACTTGCAAATATTAAAAATATATCTTTGTATATAGTAAATCTATTTCGTTTTGAGAAATATAATATCTTTATGCATATTAATTTAAATTATATTAAATTAGTTACTTTACATTACCTTTGAATGGAATAAAAAAATATAATATTATTAATGAAATTAAATAGAATAAAGAATAAAAATATTTTGATTTGCAAATATGACGAATCCAAGCAGTGTCTATGCTAGTTTAATGTTTCATTTAGTGTATTTAGTTTATTTTCGTTATTATTGTTATTTTGTTGAGTTTTTTTTTTGTTTCATGTTTTATTTGTTGCTTGCCAAAACCAATTCGCTTGGCATTTTGTCAACTGTCAGTAGCCACAAATTGAAACTCATGAGTTCCACTTATCAATGTTTCGTGTCTCTGTTTTCGTATTATGATTATTCTTTTTGCTCTTTTCGTTTTCGGTTTTTTTTGTTTTTCGTTTTTCTTTTGTCAAGCGACATTTATTGACATTTTTTAGTGTGCTGGTCTTAACAGCAATTTTTAATTGTTTATTTATGCGACGAGGCGTCTTATAATTCCAACATTAGTTAATGCGTTTATAATGCGCAAAATAGCACAGCAATTTTGATTTTTATTTGATTTTTTTGTGGTTGTATGTCTCTTGGCGCCTTTCATACAATTGACGGGGTAATTCCCACGCTGCGTATGAAATAAATTTCAAAAATTGTGCGCTGCTCTGTACATTTTAATGATGCCACCAAAAGAAAGAGCTGAAAAAGACCAGAAATCCAAAATACAAAATACAACAGCAAACCAGTAAGGGCGTAGCGGATCAGTTGGACGAACGGCTACAGTCGGACGTAATCGACAGTAGGAGAACCTGTAGCACACAATCGAGCAAATTATCTTCGCTGTTTCTTAGCCGATGGAGAACCTACTACAAATTATTGGTGTGGCTAGCTCTTGAAGATGGACAGACAGACAGACGGGCAGGGCCATATTTAGTCAGTTCGTTGTACTGATCAAGATTATATATGTATACTTTGTGGGGTCTACCACGCCTCCTTCTGCCTGTTATATATTTTTCATTTGCACCAACTTAATAGACCCTTGGTACTTTTCAAAGTACAGGCTCTAAAAAACGTGAACCAAAACGAAACAACTTTGAAGCCGCCGCATGGACGGCCAAGTAATTTTCTTGTTGGCCAGGCCGAGTGTTATAGTTGTTGTAGTTGCTGCTATTGCTGTTATTGCTGTTGTTGGATTGTTAGGCGCCCATTATAAATCTGCGCCAGTCTATGACAGTTTGTGGCCCAAAATGTGACGCCAAAGTTTGCGTTTGCGTTTGCGTTTTTGCCTTTTTGATTTCTGATTTTTCGTGGGGGCCATTGCTCGGCATCTGACGCCTGTCGCCGATGTCGCTGATGTGACTGCAAATGAGCAGCGTGACAAGCCGAAAACGGGCAAGACCCAGAGAGCGGGAGACCTGTTGAAAGCGGGTGCTCAAATATCTCGTGATAGCCTTTTGTTGGCACTACTTATCGGTGGGTATTACTTAGATAACTCTGGTACCTTAGTAATTCCCAGAAATCAAGTAACGAACTTTACGCCCATGACGTACATATCTATAGCGATCTATATTTGCCACTAGCACACACTAACTATGAGCATGTTTCAGCACACGTTGGTCCCATGTGACGTATGCGTAATGTGGCTAAACGACAAGCCGTTAGGCGCCGACAAACAGTTAACAGCTGATGAGTAATATACTATTGTATTAACCAGCATTGGCAGTTAATTGTATCACTGTTATCTATTTCTATTTTTTATATTTGTATATATTTAGCTTCACTTAACGTTTTTGAATGACCAACGCTTAGCTTTATCGATGGCAATAATAACATTTAGTAATTGACAATTGACAATAAAAATGGTGCAATTCAAGTGCACAATGAAATTAAAATAAATATAGAATAAGCTCATTGATACATGCTTAATAATGAAATAATAGTTATTGCATTTAATTAGTTATTTCTCTAATGATTAATGTAACAATTGTACTACAATCTCAATTTTAATTTACTCCTTAAATATTTTACATTAAAATAAAAATATTGAAAAATGAAGTAAAATATTGTTGGCTACATATTAAATAATAAAATATTGATTATTGAATTTTTTTATTAATTTCTCTATTGATTAATGCAATAATTGTACTTAAATTCTTATTTAATATTTTACAATTTAAATTATTTATAAAAACAAATAAAATAAAATGAAATATTAAATAATAAAATTATAATTTTATTCTCTAATGACTAAATCAACAATTGACATTCAATCCTTATCTTCATTAACCACTTGATAATTAGCTAAGCCAGAATTTTAGCTTATCTGTTTAACTAATAGATTGGAAAAGTTCAATTTAAATATATAAATACATATATTCATAAATAAATTTAAATACCTTTGAATTGAGCATCTAAATGTATCTAAATACATATTTTATATTATGTATTTAATTTATAAATTAAATTAAAGATAACAATAGTGTAAGCCAGGCCTTCAAAATGCTATTTATCTTATTATTTCTTAATGTATTATCGTATTTAGCATTTAATGCCATGTTTCAGTCTATATTTATTAGTTTTTTCATTAAGGAAGTTGGAGGTTAGTGCGATGTCATTGAGAGTTATATTTAGAGATGCAGTTAAATTAGTTTTGATTGTTTCATCTACAGATACCAATTGATATATGTATGTCTAAGCGCTAACTAATAACAATAGTTGTGCGATCGAAACGTATCGATTAAGCAGCAAACATCTACAATCGATTAACAACTATCGAGCAGACACTACCGGGTTGGCACTGCCAAGCAAAAGTTGTTATTGTTATGGTTTTGATGCTGAGATTGTTGCTGTTGCTGTTACTTGTTGTGGTTGCTGTTGCTGTTGCTGTTGCTGTTGCGGTTGCTGTTGCCAGACGACATCGCATCTTTATTTAGACACAAAAATGTTGCATGTTGCGCGCTGTTCACCAAATGCGCACCTTGTCCACATTATTATGCAAAGAGGGTTGCACTATTTACCCAAAAATGGCCGTGGCTAATGATGATGATTGCCAGTGAGACCAACTGAGAGACAGACCGACGGTCGGACGGACAAATAGAGTCAACATTGTTGCTGCATTGGCCGCACTTGGCCAAAAAGCGACTGTTGCCAGCAACTTGTTGCTGCGAACTGTGTTGCCAGCGTTTGTTTATATGCCTTTGGCAATTAGTTGCTTGTTATAAGTTGTTTGATTGTTTATATATACATATATATACATATATATACATATGTACAATATATACCTATATATATGTATATGTGATTTGTGTGTTTGTTTATGGCGCTTCCTGCTGCTGTTTGTTTAAATATCTAAATATTTTGTGAAATTTTTGGCATCTTCTTGCACTCAAGTGCCATTGTTTAAATGCAAATGTTTGCTTGTACTTATGTTTTCTTTAAAATGTATTTAATTTTTAATTTTCTAATGCCACAAATAACAACGTTCTATAAACATTCGTCGACATATTACAATCACTTTGCAAACTATTAAAAGCGCATTATATTTAAACCTTAAATTTAATTTTTATTCAATTTATTTACCTTGAAAATATTGCAATTGCATTGTCTATTTGTTAATTTTAAGAATTATTTAACTATTAATTTATGCACAAGTTTTTATTTTTATTTTTTTATTATTGGCTTAGACTTTTAAAATTAAAATAAAATATAAATATAAAATAAATAATAAATAATAAATTGTACCACTCCAAAAATAACAAATTTCAGGAAATTTCATGAATACTTTAAAGAAAGTGGGATTTATTTAAGAAAAATTAGTATAAATTTAAGTTAAATTTATAATAAATTTAAATAAAATAAAAATAAAAATTAAAATTAAATAATAATTTATAATTTAATTCAAAATAAAAAGGTTTAAAACAAACCTGGTAATTCTTATCTAAGCTGAATCAAGTAATTCTAAATCAAGTAAGAATGATTTGATTTTTTCTCAAAGTGTATTTAACCAGTAAGAAAAGCATAGCCACACGTGTGTTAATTAATCAACGACTAAAATTAAAATTAAATTGAAATTAAAAAGAAAATTATGCATAACTTTCCAGGCAAGATGCCGCTGATATGCAGTCGCTGCAAACTAATTAAATTTAAAGCAGCCGCCCCCTTTAGGAGCTGACAAAATGACGAAATATTTATTTGAAATCTTTCATGTTTCATAAATTTATGTGCAATTTATTTTTAAAACAACAACAACAATAGCGAGACGATGACACGACGACAGCGACAACGTTGACAGACGGCAGGCAGCAGGGGCATGGGGCAGGAGTAGGGGGCTAGGGGCAGACAGGGGAGCGGCAGCGGCAGCAGCAACTAGCGCTGCTCTGTGTAAAGCGTGCCTAATTAGAGCTGCAGCAGCAGCGGTAATAACAACAACAACAACAACAACAACAACATATGGCGCCATGTTTGTTGGCCAAAAACACAGGCAGCTGATCAAAGGGTCTGGCCAGGCGTCCCTCGTTCGCCCCCTCGCCGTCTGGCGGCGCCGCCGTCGCCGTCGACGATTGCGCAAAAACTGAACGCCAGAGGGCGCACAGATTTTCCCAACAATTTGATTTGCTAAAAACCCCCGCAGTGCGGCAAAGAGCGGAGGGGAAGGGGTAGGGGGCACGGCAACTGCTGCTACTTTTTGCATAGTATTAATCAGTAAAAGCTGCAACAATTGCTGCCCCTTGATAATTATCAGCTGTTGATGCGCGTGCCAAAGATGCCCCGGGGCCATTAAAGGTGTTGAAAATACAAATTGTTGTTGCTGTTGTTGCTGTTGTTGCTTTTATTATTGTTGTTGCTGCTGCTCTGTTATCAGCTTATGGCATTGATATTGATATAAAAAGCAATTAGCAGCAGCGACCTGCCGCTGGCTCTGCTTTCCATAGAAATTGTCAAGCTGTGACTTTGATCTGCGGAAATGTTTGAATTTCTTGAATTCAATATACACACAACATCCAAAAACACAAACAGTGTTCCTACAGGGCACCATGGACACTAAGTCTATAATTTTGGCAATAGTTCTAAAATTAAAGCGAGAAATTTGTACTAAATAGAATATCGAAAAAAATATAGTCTTTTTGATTATTTTAAATAAATTTATTTATTTCATGTTTAATATAATAAATTGGCTTAAATTTATGTTGCATTGTACATATATTAATATACTTAACAAAATTAGGAAGAATTTATTATATTATATAACATAACAATTTTAAATTACTCTTATTTTGTTTTTAAATTCATATAAAAGTGGGTACAGAATTGTGAATAAATTTAAATTAATTTGGACAAAATACGGAATTCAATTAAAATGAAGGGCTGAAAATTATTAAATTAATTGCATCGAATTCTGCTAATAGATAAAAATAGATATCCGAATTTTAATTACGAAAGACAAATACTAAACGTGCAAGAATATTTCGTGCGCTTTAATTTATTAAGATGTAGCGAAATGTCAATCTATCGACTTTCATTAATTAATAATACCAAGAAGAAAAGGGCAAACATTAAATTTATTTTTATAAAATTTCTTAAATATTTTTTTTAAATGTTATATAAATATAACAATTATATACAATTATATTATGAATTAAAATAAATATTTATTTCGGACTGTTTTAGGTATTATAATAAACGAATACAACTTAGTTTTAGATCATGTAAATATGCCAATATTATGGACATTTTGCCCATAGTGCAGGGTCTTATTTATAGCCAGCATTTTTATGCTCCATTTCAATGGGCCGACATAGACGGCGCACGCCGACGTCGCCGTCAACGCCGCTTTGCCCCTTTGAAGATGGCAGAACCCCCTCTGCCCAATCCCCCCTACACACGCTCCCTCTCTCTCTCTTTCTCTGCCTCGCTCTCACACTGATCTCAGCAGCACTCCTAACCACTTGATTGCACTTTTCGCAGCATAAAATCTACATTTGTGCGTGGCTACAGAATGAAAATGCCCAAAAAAACGAAACGAAAACGAGAAGTAATATAAAATAGCAGCAGCAGTGGAAACAAAAAGGAAAACAAAAAGAAAAACTATATAAAATTGATTTCCCCAGCCGCGCAATGGCCGACAATGAAGCGCCATTGAAGCGCAACCAAATTAATCTTTCAACGACAATTACAATTAATTATAAACGCCCCCGCCGGCGCAGCCACAATGAGAACCCACCAACAGCAACAACAGCAACAGCAACAACAACAAAATAACAACAAAAACACAACCACAAAAGCCTCAACCTAACCAACAAAATAAGCATGTGTGTATTGCGAGTGTGTATTGTGTGTATCGTGTGTATTCTATGCGTGTAGCGACAGCTGTTGTGCCTTGTCGGTGTCTACATCAAACTCAAGCATGCAAATCGCAGCTAATATTGAAATACTCTATTTGAAGTTTGTTAATTGTACTTAAAATAAAAAAATAAAAAATAAAAAATATATTTATCGATCTGCATTTGAGTTGGCGTATTTAAATGAAATTTATTTGAAGAATTGGCACTTTGTGGCAGGTTGCTCTTTGGGCTACACTTGAAATTGCTGCTCGTATTCACTTGGCTGACTTGCGATTCGTTTGAAGTGGATAATGGCATTTAGATAAAAATGTAATAATTTTAAAATTTGCATTAATCAACGCTAATTGGTAATCATAATGCATGAGTGGGTCAGTGTGCGTATTCAAGCAAATGATTCAGTCTCTTCTGAATACTTTGAAGCGTGCCAAGAATTTTGATTAACAATTTCCATTTATAAAGAACTTCATAAAAATAAAGAAAATATAGATTAATAGAAATTGACATAGCAGCTTTAATGAAAAGATAAAATAATTAAATGCAAATTAATTTATTTAATTTTTAATGCATAAATATTAATTTCAATTAATAGATAAAAATTTAAAAAAATTCCAACTGATCTTCTTTGTTCGAATTATTTTCTTAAATTTAAAGAAATAAGTTTGCCAATGATTCAATGCACGGCAAGCAGCACCAACAACTTGTTATGCCCCTTGCCAGTTGGCATTACAATATGTAAACAACTTTCTTACATTCGGACAAACAGACATCCACAAATATATATAGACACACTTGCATATATACTCATTACACTCGAATGTATTCAAAACTCAATCTGTATCTATCGCAGCAGCTATCTATCAGTCTCTGCGCGCACCTAATTACAAAAAGATGAAAGCGCTACTTGAGGTCTGCCCCTGCCACACCGCTCACTTCGGCCCCTATTCCACCCAACGTTGTGGGCCACCCACACCCGCAAAGAAACACCGAAGAAACACAGAAGAAACACCGAAGAAACACAGCAGAAACACCTTGGTATTGTGTGTATCGAGTGTTCGTGGTTGTTAACAGAGGCTGATACTTAATTTCGTATTAATAAACATCACAAATGTTGTAATCTGTAGTTTGGCACTTTATTTATTTATTTTGCTTATAGCAAAGTGCCAGCAGCAGCAAAGAAGTACACTCAAAGAAAAATCTGAAGCTAAAAGAAATCAAGCTTTTATTTTTTTAATTTACAAAGAATCTATGCAATGGATTTTTATTCATAATCTGATTTTTGTAGACCCTGTAATTAAATAAAGTACAGAAGGTTCTAATTTGTAAATTTAATTACGATCGAATACGAAACAGCAAAGATATGCATCAACTGATCTTTTATATTAACTTTTATCAACTCCTATACTCTGCATGCAAATTAGTTTATTTTGTCTTCAAATAATCAAATAACTTATTTAAATAAATTTTCAATGAAAGGATCTTTAAAGATTTCATATGTTCAGCTACAAACTCATAAAATTACAGTAATTTTTTCTAGTGTAGCTGTATGCATGCTGACCTCTTATTGCTTGTGGATGGCAGCAAATTTTCGCAACGCTTTTTCCCCCAGCCAAAATTTCAGTTGATTGACGAACTGTTCCACAAGTTGTTTAAACAAAAGCCGAAACATTTGTTCTTGTTCTTATTGTTGTTGTGCAATTTGGTGGCAAGCAGCTGGCTGTGGGTGTGGCAACAGTGGCCAAACCCTTAGCCGAGGGGAACCGAAATCCGCACCGGAATCGGTAACAGTAAAGCCAATAATAACAGAAGCAGAATCTGTACCGAAATCATGCTCCGATCAGGCGTAACGGTTAACTGTAAATGTGTTTCAATTTGAATTGAAATTTGACTTAGTTTTTTCCCCTTTTTTATTTGGAATCGCATTTTCAACACATCGTTAATGAAGTAGCTGCTCTAACAATCTAACAATTCAATGACAAATCGAAGACTCTCGGGGGTATTCCCCCCTCAGTCAAGCCAATGCATTGGTGCGTGTGTGCTTCACCTAGGAAGCACAATTCTCGGAAATAAGTATCTTGCGGAAACAGCTCAGATGTTGTACAACAGACAAGAGATAACAGATCAAATGTTAGACAAACTGCTCAGCGGAACAGAACATTTTCTGCTTGCCAAAAATAAGAACAAGTTTAAAGTTAGATAAAAGCGAGTCGCTAGTCATAAACAAATTGAGGGCATAACGGTTCAAAATAACTATAATTGTATAATAAATAATATAAATTAAATCATGTTTAAATTTAAATATAATAAGTTAAATTATTTAATAAAAATAAACATATATTTCAAATTTTTAAAATAAATAAAATTTTAAAGTATAAAAAAGTGACTAAAAATTAAACTAACAAAATAAAATATGAACAGAATTAGAATATAATTTAAAAATGTAAAAATTGTTTTTTACGCTTTAGAATCTAAGTTTAATCTAAATATTATGTGACTAATGCTCTACATTTTAAATCTTTTCTACTTGTGGCATTATAAATTTCTCCAGAATTAAATAAATAAATAGAATGAGTTCTTTTTTAAAGCATTCAACTTATTTATAGTATAACATTTTAAATTTATTTAATTTCTAATTATTATATTTCTAATTATTCAAAAAAATATATATACTTATTTTAAGTTTACAATATAGATAAGATTCTGAAATATAAAGGAATTAATTTATAACCTCTTTAATAAAATAAATACAATCAATAATAATTAAATAATCAAGTTTGTAATTGCTACAACTTTTGCTTGAAAGATAACAGATAACAGAAGCGCTATTTATTATTACTGGGCCAAAAGATGTGCATATAAATATTACAAGATGATAATAACAACAACAATGGCACAACAACATAATATATTATATATGGATCGCTTGTGTATATCGGAGCCATAAACATATCAGCCGAATAAGTGCAAAACAGATCGCAACAGAAGCCAATCGAATGGCAGAGTAAACAGCGAAACGGCCTGCATTAAAAGAGCCCAAGTGAATAACGTGGAAAACCCGTATAAATTAAGCGGCAGCTGAAAATGTATAAGTTTTTCCTGCAGTATTTGTATTTATATTTTTTATTTATTTTTTTGGCAATGCAATAAAAGCCAAGAGCTGCCTATATAGACGTACCTTTTGGGCCTGCAAGGCGTTGCAGAACTTGGCCAGTTTTTGTGTGAAGAGCATTTTATGTGGCGTGTCAAAGAAATTTATTTTTGCGCACAATTTCCAAGAAGTCAACGCATTGGGGCGTACACACACATACAGTTACTCATCTATATAGGTGTGCGTGTGTGTGTGTGTGTGTAAGGCTAGACAGCAGCAGCAACAACTACACTGACAAGTTTCGATGAGTGCTTTTTGAATTTTGTTGGAAAAGCGCACGATTCATGGCTAAAAAGGCCAAACACTTGGTTGCGTCATTCGTTTAATGGGGCGTATGATTAATTTTTTCTCTCTTTTCTCAGCTCGTTGTTTTTTTTGTTTTTTTTGTTTTGCTCGCTGGCTGCTGCTGTTTCACAGAGCAGATCTGTACCAGGCATAGTTTCCCATAGCAGAACTTGGCCACAGCTGACTTTTCACTAAACATTTTCACATTTTCCACTCGCTGCAGTTGCAGCTCGAGTTGTTGTTGCCCACTTTGGACATTTAAGCCGCTTTTGGCATGCGTACAACTGGCGGCTTTTCCTGCTGGCCAACAGCAGCTGATTTATGCGCCTGTTGCTGCTGTTATTGTTGCTGTTGCTGTTGCTGTTGCTGTTGCAGTTGCAGTTGCAGTTGTGTAGGCGCGTTTCATGTAATCTGGCGGGTAATCCAAGTGGCCAAGCGTGAGAATTTTACTCATTGCCTTAACTTGGCTCAGCCAGCCAAACACAAACAGACAAACAGGCCGACCGACTTCCGTATCATTTGTGTTCAATCAGCGAACATGCACCAAATTTTATAGCTTTGCCAGGTGCTGGCTGGCAGCTGCAGCTGCAGCGCCACCTAGCGGCCGGTGGGTGTGCAGCCCACCAACGCTTGAAGGTCGCACAGCGCATAAAGCGCTTAAACTCTTTCCATTCAGCCGATTTTCCCACGCTGATTAAGCGACAATTTTGCGTTTTTGCCCAAAAGGATATGCGTCAAATGTCAGTGTCAACGGCTGAGGCTCAAGTCTCCAGTGAGATGCGCTTAAAAAATGCCACAACAAGTCGCAGAGAAACATCTATAGAGAGAGAGAGAGAGAGATAGCAGAGAGAGCGAGAGAGAGAGAGAGGCAGCGACTTTTCTCCAACTTGTTTTCTTGTAATGTGCTCATTTTCCAAAAACGGCAAATTGGGTTAAGTTTGGTTTTGGCATTGCGTTTGTGTTTGCTCCAGATCATAAATTGCTGATTATGCTGCACATAATCATGAGCTAGATGTTGATGATGATGACGTTGAACTTGGCTTATGGCTAAGTTAACAGCCTTGTGGCTATTTTTAGAGCCAAAAGGGCGCGTTGCGCGATGTACAATGCAGCGATAAGCGGCCAGCACCAATGTTGCCAAATACGGTTTTTTTCCCGCTAGATCTGGCTGTTTTTGAACAGCATTTGATAGCAAACTGTGAAACTGTGGAAAGTTATAATAATAGATTTTTTTCAAAAATAAATCATCTTTTTGACAAGCATTAATATTTTACAAAATTTATGCCATTAGATAAGTCGGGCGGAATGCTACATTCGGAAGTAATCGACATTGGAAGACCCTGTACTTTATGTTTTAATAATTAACATCATTTACCGTAGAATTTGGATTTTGATATGTATACACATTTGTATATATTTTGTGGGAATATTAAAATTTCCTATGTGGAAAGTTATTATAAATAGAAACAGGAAACTATAGAAAAAATTGAAATAAATAATTTTTAATATAATAAAATAACCCTGTAATTCCCATTTTTCAATGGGTACAGGGAATAAAATTTATAATGAAAACTCAGTCATAATGTCTCTTGCATATCTTCGCTATTTCTTATCCATACCATTTTTACTTTTTTAGGCTTTAATTATATATAATTATCGTAATTATTTTAAACGATATTGGCCCATAACAGCTTTATTTTGAAACATTTACTTAAGAATAGCTTAGCTATTTTCTGGATTTTTTTCATATTATTGTTTATTTGTTTTCTCGACAAAAAACGGCCAACACTGGCCTGCAGGCAGTCAAAGTCAAACCTTTGACGCTGACTGAGAGACAGTTGGAGTTGGAGTTGGAGACAGACAGAGATACAGATTGAGACTCCGACTGAGACTCCGACTGAGACTCCGACTGAGGCTGAGGCTGAGACTTTGACTGTGACAGAGACGGAGCCAGAGATTGAGGCCCAGAGAGCGCTTAGTCATTCCACTTGTTGGCAGCTCACCCACGTATGCCCAGCGCTGACTCAAAACCGGCCAAGACCACGTTGGCCTGTGTATTTGTTGCATTTGTTGCAGTTGTTGCAGTTGTTGCAGTTGTTGCAGTTGCAGCTTGTGGCTTGGGGCTGGGCATGCAAAAATAATGTCGTCAGTGGAAATTGATCGATTTAAATGGAATTAAGATCATCGCTGCTAAATGCAATATACACTGACTCACTGACTTAGTGAGCGACTTAGCCGCAAACGGGGGCGGGGGCATGGCAACGGTGGCAGCTTCTTGGCCTCTGCGATTTCGTTGCGATTTCGAGTGCAACTTAATTATGGCTTGTTTGCTTTACGGCCAGGCAACCGACCAGGCAGCAAGGCAGCCAGCCGTCTGGGAGGTGCGCTCTGTCATTGCCAAACAATTGCAGACGATGTTGCACGTTGCATGTTGCTGCTGCCGATGACTATCAGCAATCAGGCGCTTTGTGCGCCACAACAACAATAACCAGTAAGCACGAAGCAGATCAGTCGCATGTAACCGACAATAGCAGACCATCTACTTTGTGTTTCATTAAAAATACAGTTAAGCAAATTGTCTGTTGCATATCTTCGCTGTTTCCTATCTGAACGTTATATAATTCACAGCATAGGTAAATAATAACGTAAGCTACATGCATTCCAAATTACAAGTATGTTGCTTAGAAATTGTGGCTACTATGGCGCTTAAAGGAAATCCTAAACAAAGTTGAAGAGCCTAAAATGGCTTTATCGACTCAGCTCGTCGTCGTGGTCTATATAGTTTGTGGTATCTACCAAGCCTAATTCTGCCTGTTATACACGTTTTCAATTTGTACCAACTTAATGGACCTTTTTGTACTTTTTTAAAGGTAGTACAGGGTCTAATACTAACAACAACAACCAAAACTGATGAGCAGCAGACGCCGCAGACATTTTAAATCCGCCTGCAGTTGCAGCTTACTTACCACAAAAATCAACTAAAACGTTGAGATAAGACTAATGTCAGCAGCCAAATAATATCTCTCTCTCTCTCTCACTCACTCTCTCTCTCTCTCTCTCTCTCTCTCTCTCTCACTCAATCTCTCTTCCTCTCTTTCATTGGCCTTGAGCGAAATTCCCTCGACAACACATTAAAAACAATTTCCGAAATCTCTATGCATTTGATGTAGATTTTTCACACGCTGTCGCCAGGGCAACAAGTGCGTGACCGAGTGTATATGAATGCTATGAATACTCTGAATACATGAGTGTATTCATGTATGTGCATAGAAACCATATGTGCTGATGACGTGCTTGCTTAGATACCGTTATCTCTCAAGGGTTGCAGCAGCCTTTATACATTTTATTTGTCATTTATAACGATAGAAGCTTAGAACAAATCGATATAAATTAGCATATTTATAAATTATTATTTTAAATTATACAATTTTTTAAATGAATAATATATATTTACAAATTATATATTTATATTTTATTCATCAAGAACTTGTTTAAATTTTTATTTATTTATTTGAATTTAATGTGGAATTGTTGTTTAGAAATTTAGGCTTCTGCTTTTTTTGACTTTATAACTTATTCATATATTCAATATTTAACTAATTTTCTCTATTTCAAATTCAAGTTCAAATTTATCATGGTTTCTTTATGCAGCCCTGGTCACAAATCGCAGCAGCAGCACATCTTTCTATGTGTTCGCTCTAGCTCTCATCTCGGAGCGCTCTTATCAGCCTTATCACTGCCGCATTGTTTTCATTCACACGCCCCCAACAAGCTGCAAATAGCAACAACCACACATAAACAATAAATGCAACAACAATTACCAAACAAGTGGAAAAAATATTTAAACTGAAATAGACACGGAAAATATATAAAGTATTCGTAGTAGCAGCTACACTTACATAAAGACAGCACAAATATTTGCCAAATATTTTGACAGTTTTATGAAAAACACGTGAAAAGCTCACTACCAACAATATTTGGAATAATAATATTAGCCAACACAGATAGTATAAATAAAGTCAGCTACGTCATGGTCAACTCTTGGAATCTTGAAATTACGTCACGGAAAATTCCCTTTGCTTTTGTTGTTTTGATTTTATCTTTTTATTAAACGCCTTTCACAGCAAACAATAATAAATTGTAAATCAATTGCCATGTTTGTATGTTTGTATGTTTGTTAGTTAGTTTGTTTTGGGTGTTTGTTTATTTGTTTGTTTGTTTGCTGCAGCGCCAACGTCACGGCAACAATTTCCACTTGATAACACTATGCAACAAAATGCTGTATTTTGAAGATTTAAGCCAAATGCACACTGGCTTTTTGCAATTTATTTCAATTTACATTACATAATTTAAAAAAAATGCATATTCTAAATATATACAATTATATACAATTAATTTAACTCAATTAAATTGATTTTTTTATGAGCTTAAAAGTAGCAAATAATTGTTGCCAAGCGCTTATTTATTTTTTATGCACGTATTATTGTTAGCTTTTCTATGCATAAATTGATCTAGGCGTTTTACTTAAGTTTTTTTTGGGCTTTTGACTTTGAAATCGATACACTTTTTAGCCCGAAAATATTGCTTATGAATTTTAGAAATATTTCGAAAGTTTCATGCATACAAAAATATCAAATTTCGGGCCGACAAAATTGACAGTTATTGACAGTTGGTTATTGAGCTGTTGAAATTTTAAAAATTTAAAATAGTAAGTGTAGCAAGCTTCTAGATACTTATTAGACAATTAAAAATGCTTTGCAAATATTTATAAATTAATTTAGAGTTTTAATTATTTCAATTCTTATATATCTTATCTTATAAATCCATCTCAATTAATTTAAAATATCTGGCTTGTTGTTTTGCTTGATTTTAAACTAGTTGAATATATTAAACAATTTTAAAATGCCTATGTAATTTATATAATTTAATTTACATAAATTGTATGTTAACTAAACTATAATTGTTAATTGCTAATGCTATAAATAAATTATATTATACATTTATTTTATTTATTTGATTGTATTAAACAATTAAGTTATTAAATTATCTAATGTAACTATGGCCTGCAAGCTGACAAATATAATACAAGTGCATTAGTTAAATAAAACGAAAATATGGTAAATTAAATTTAATTAAGGTCAATTAACAAACTTTGTATTAAACTTAGCTTTAGTCAACTTATTCAAGTTGTGGATTAAAGCTTAATATCCAGATTATTGGGTTTTTAGTTGACTTATTGTATTATTGTTTATTTGAATCGGAAGTTTAGTTTAAAGAACAATTTAAAACTAGTTAAAAGCAGCTGTGATCATTTGTTTTTCATTAAAAAAAAACTGCAAAATATTTTTGTTTACTTCAGATAAAGCTCACACAGGCAGACGTTATCAGGCAAATGATATCGTTACAGTTAGTTAGACTAATTTGCTGTTAATCCACGATTGCTTATCCGCTGTCTTTTATGATTCATTTTTAGCACAGAACGAGAGAGAGAGAGCGTGTGAGAGCAACTGCAGTAGCAGATCAAAGCTTGGGCTTATCAGCAGCAGCTGCGATATTGATAAGCCACCTGCAGTGCTCGGCATTAGTCAGAGGAACGTGAGAAACTATGCGCCAGAGATAAGAGAAACGCCGCTAGAAGAGTTTAGCATGGAGCGTGCTGATCATGCCGATGATCATGTTGAGCATCATGATGATCATGCTTGTAAATGATTAAGACTTTTCGCAAATAGATAGGCCAGATATCACTCTCTGGGGCCAACAGCTGGGCGCACAGATCTGCAAACTCACAGCAAAAATAGAGCGTTGTCGGCGGCGGCAAACAAAGAAAGCAAATCAAATCGAATAAACAAAATAAATACGCAAAACGTAAAAGAGACAGAGCGAAGGAGAGGAGAGTCGCAGAGAGAGAGGGGCAGCAGCAGAAGGAGTAGGTAAAAGGGGATATACAGGGCAAAGAGGAGGTGTGGCAGCATCAGGCAGCTGCGCTGAATTTGTTGGCATTTAGCGGCAGGCAAGTGTGGCTGTTTGTTGTTGCTGCTGCTGCTGCTGCTGCTGCTAATGTTGTTGCTGTTGCAAGGGGCAGCGTTTCTCACTCACTTGACTTAATTAAACGGGGCAGGCAGTGTTATAAAAATATATATGCACTCTGAAAAATATAGTTATACCACGATTTTTATCATTATTATCATTAAATTGTTAAAAATTTTAAAACATTTTTGGCTCTCAAACTCTTAAATATAGAAGAAGTAGCAAACATAAAAATTACTGTTGAAAATTCTAACAAAACCCGTTTAATCTACTAAAAAAAAGTTAATTGAACATTATATGGGATTCTTATTTTTATTCGATTTATATGTACATTTTTTCTTTATATGTTTATTATTTTTATTTATTTTTTTATTTTATATATTTATGTATTCACAAGCATACAACCGTTTTAAATATGTATCGAACTTAAAATGCTTATTTTGGAATTAACACTAAAGCTCAAATATAGTTCCAAATAATATTTAATTGTTTCCTCTATTATATTTATTTTATTAATTTATTTATTCATTTATTTATAAACATTTATATGTTTGTTATATTTGAATTTTATTTATCCTTTTATTTATTTTATGATATATTTATTTTTGGGAATATTTCGGAATTCAAAAAGAACATTCTATTCTCAGCTAAAGTTTAAATACAACTAACTTAAAGCATGCTAAATTTAAATATGCACAAAATTGTTTTTACAATTCATAAAAATCCAAATTTACTTGTTTGCTTGGAAACGATTATTCTGGGATTAAGTACGAAAGGCTTGGTATTTTTTCCGAGTGTATATAAATATATGTATGGCTTGTATATGGCCTAGGCTGTCTAAGGCGTAAAAAAAAACGATACGAAGTGAAGTTCAAAGCAAAAGTACCAGCCGCAGACCCAGAGATAGAGATAGATATAGGAATATATATAGAGAGAGAGAGAGAAAGAGAGAGAGAGAGAAAGAGAGAGAGAGAGAAACTGCTGCTTACGTTTCGCTTATCTCACAGAAAACGTTGATCTGCATAGATTAGTTGGTGTTCTAGTACGCGTACTTGTCTGCATTTCTTTATTGTTATTATGCTGTGCGTTGAGTTTTGCTCTACGCTGTTTTATAATTGAGCAGATTTCGAATAGAGTCGAGTCCGATCTGATTTGGCTGCGCGTGCGGGCGCTGCTTCAAAGGAATTCACATGGCGTATACGCAATGTGCAAATAAACAAGCGAATGCGCCAAGCAAACATGGAAAAATCGACAGTTCGCAACGGGCGACAATCATCAGATATATACATTAAGTTGTCGATGTTGTTGTTGTTTCTGTTGTTGTTGCTGTTGTTGTTGCTGTTGTTGTTGCAGTTTCCCTTCTGTTGCTGTTTAGCTATTTTATTAGTTCTGCCAACATCGACTGCTAGCCATTTTCATTGCGAACATTTTGGCCACACGTGCCGGCCATTCATCTGCCAGCAGCAATGCCCAGGCGCAGGCCGACAGACAGACCGACTGTCAGACAGACGGACAGATAGGCAGTCAAAGAGTCAACTAAAGAACTTGTACAATTTGCCTGGCTGATGGCTGCCTGCCTGCCAGTTTTCACCGTCTGCCTGTCTCTTAGTCTCTAACTGTCTGTCTGTTTTAGCTTTCCGGTTTATCGCTTTGCGCATTAGAACAACATAATTTGCTTGTTGTTATTGTCATTGTTGTTGTTATTGTTTTTGTTTTCATCTGCAATGCTATGGCTTTGAATCTGGCTGACTGCAGGTGCTTTAAGCCAAAAAAAAAAAAAGCAAAAAAAAACAGAAAATATGCGGGAACAAGTTTCACACTCACGTTGGGCGCCATATTTTAATATTGGGCGCCCAACGCGGCTTAACAACTCTTATTATTATTATTTGTTGAGTTTCCCCATTTCCACGTTGGGCGCCAGTTATGACTTTTTGACTCTAAAATCATGCAAAATTTAAATTTCACGCCAAATGCCAAGCGTCTAAAAAATTAAAATTTCTACAAATGCTCTAGTAAATAATTGTCTTTTTTCTTCTTGTCTGCAACTAATAATTCCTGGAAAAGTGCCAGAAAAACAGTAGCTTTTAAGCCGCTGCTAATCTAATCTACATTCAACAATTAATATCTTTTATGCCATGGCTAAAAGTGTCTGGGCGAAATGCTTGTAAGCATGGCCAAAGGCCATCGAACTAGACAACTTCCTAAACTACTCTATAAAACACTATATAGCTCTATAATAATTACTGTTTAAGCTGTGCAATTGCTGTAACAATAACAGCGCAACAAAACCGCCAACAATAACAATGATTTGTAATGTTTACATTTCAAACCGGGCCTACCCGACGTATGCGTAATGCCTCAATGCAGACAATACAAGTGTTATCGTATCGTAAAAAATAATAAGCACAAATGCAAATACTAAACAAGCATATGCTTATATGATAGATGGCTTCAAGTGCCCACTCTTTGCTGTAGATCCCCTCAAAATTGCCCCACCCCTCCACCCTCATCCAGGCAGCAGGTCAAACAGTTTTATGGGGGCGCGTGCTATACGCGTTGCCAGCAATTGTAGAAGATATCGGGGCAAATAAGATAATGCCAGCGTTTATATCTGTATCTATATCTGTGTCTGTGTGTGTATTTTGATACATTCCTGCGTTTGTGTTATGTTTTTATGGGCGCTGCAATAAATCACTTGCTGAAATTCTATTTAAAAGCAATCGAGAGAAATGACACAATGTCGCCGGGACGCCAATAAAAATGAATCAAAAATTATCAAATAAATAACGAGCGCGTTCTCGCATCGCCAGCGAAATCATAAATAACCGAACAACAAAAATGCACAAGATTCCGTTTTTTGGAAAGCAAAACATATAGCGTAAAAATCTTGGAGAAATACTACATAAAGAAAAAACTTCCGTTTTGCTGTCGCCTAGCGAATGTGGGTCAAACTGAGCGCAAACGGCGACAGCGACGCGGCAGAGGCAGGGGGAATACCGAAAAAATACTGCCAAAATTAAAATGTCTTTTAGCCTGCGTCGAAATGAGTTTTCTCCGTAAGCAAATACAGCCGAAGCATACATATATATGCAAGTCTATAGATATTTTTCTCACTGCACAGCGCGTTAATTTGGCTGTTGAACAAGCCTTGGGAATAATACAATGGATATTTTGTAGATAGATAATGCAATATGCAAATTGCTGGCAATTTGAACGACAGATGGCGCCAGCAGCGTGTCGCATGCAATTTGCTTATTAATTCAATAACAAATCTTAATAAACGTAACGTTCTCCTCCCTTCCCCTCTCCCTCTCTCACCCTGTCTCTGTCTTTATCTCTATCTCTGGCTACGCTCAATTGCTGAAACCACATGTTGTCGCCGCTGAGAATTCTCGGGCGTTTCTCAGTGCTCTTTTTGTGATGGATTTGCATGAATCATTGAGGCGTCACGCTTGAAGGAAAAGCGCTCAGAAATGAGTTGCAGAAATACAAAATAAAAAAAATTACGAAAAATTATAATATTTCATCTAGATGCGTGTATATGAAAAAGTTATTTTAATGCCCTGTCTACGCTGTCTCCTCCCCAGTTTCTGCTTCTCCTGTGCTAAAATCAGCGACAGGCAGCAGCCAAAACGACGACACTTTTCCTGCCATTTTGCTGCTTTACTTTGGCAGCGTTTCCTCTACGTGTTTTGTTGCTCTCTGTTTTGTTTTCTTTCATTTTTAATGCCCGCCACTCGGTAAAATGTACATAAACGGGGTCTCATAAGTTTGTGCAAGTGGTTTCAATGTTTTAAAACCAAGTGCTGAGTCAGTAAAGCTCTAAAAATCGAAACGTTCTTCTGTTTGAAATCGGAAATCTCTGCAATTTTAAGAGATTACGATATGATTTTTGATATACAGTTGGATAAAAGCCAGACGCAGTTTTGATTTATTTTAAATTTGGTATGCTACTCTCTCTTTAGCTACAAATCAACCAAAACGCCCAAAATCTGCAATCGTGAAAATATAACGTCTACTCTTTAAGCTATCTGTAGTTCATACCATTATTGAACTACATTACAAATTTTATTCAAATCGTTTGAAAGATATAAAACTTATTAAAGAAAATAAAATGTAGTTAAGAATATAAAGCAAATGGACGCATATATTTCATATGTAAACTATAAGATTTAGTTTTCAGCTATAATGCTGTCAGTTGCGTCCTACTGAACCGCTTGGTTTTCTTTGATTTTTTTGGTAGTTGTCACAGTGTTGTTATGCCAGACTTTTCCGGAAGCACGGCGCGACAGCAGCTGCGGCTTTGACGTAGTGTTGACGCACACACAACACTCACACTCACAACAACAACAGCAACAGCAACAGCAACAACAACAACAGCAACAATCGCAACATTTACCGCTACAACAACAGCAACAACAACAACAATTGAAATGGTGTTTGTACCCTAGGCAGCATCTTCATAAGAGGCCAATGAGCTCTGGCCAAACGAAGCGCTAGAAAAAATAACTAAACGCATATCAAATTTCAAATTTCGTTCGCTTGCAGCACTTAAATGCGGCTCTTTATTAAATTTAATACAAGAGCAACAAAAATTGGCAAAGACTTTGACAAAAATAGCAAAAAAGTTTGCGCATAAGCTGCAAGTATAACGAAAAGACATTTGCTCTAGGCAGATAATTCTCCTTTGCAGATAATTCTCAATTGATTTAAGCGCTTAATTCTCTATAAAAAAAAAATATAAAAAAAAATTCTGCTATTTTTTATGCTTTTTTATACAGAATATCAAGCCAAATGGCCCGATACAAAGCCATCTGTTAATCACATTTTGAAGCGCCTAATTAAGTCATAACAGCAACGAATCGAATTGAACGATATGCCAAGGCAAAAGGCAAAAAATAAAATAAAATAAAAATTAATAAAAATATAGATAAAGCAAGAAATCAAATATCATACACATAGCGCATAAAATGTTCATCTTATTATTGTATAATTCCCGTCGATTTCAATGTGAATCAAGGCAGAAAAAAACTCAAACTTGAAAAGGCTTCGACCGGCAACCGGCAACATTCTATGGGTTCTGGGCTCTGATCAAACCGTATGCTGAATTTGGAGCTTGGGAATTGTGGGGGGAATTGTTGCCAACGATCGCGGAGGCGCAGGGGGAGTGGCTGTTGGGGGGGGGGGGGGGGGCACCCAGTAGGTTGTTGTTGCTGCCGAGCATGACAATTGTCAACTTGTTTGCGTGCGCTGCCTTCAATTCTTAATCGCCTTGTGTCAGTCTGTCCGAGAGGCCCCCCCGTCTGTCCCGCTCCCTCTCCCGACGGTTCGTCTTGTGAGTTGCCGTTTTATTATATTTATGCTTTGCTTTTTATTTGGTATGAAGCTCCTCCGCAGAGAAAACAACAAAACAAAAGCAGAAAAAAAGTCGAACAGAAGTCACCGAAAACAATTTGGGAGCGTGAGAAAGTGACGCGCACAATTAAAATGCTGTTTTATGAGCCGCATTGTGCTCTGGTCGAGAAACATAAATTATCAACAATAAATTATCTTTTAATATGTAGCAGCGTTTGATAGAATAAACACGCTCATGCCCAGATGATTTTCCTTTTAGCCTGGCCACGCGAGAGTCGCATAAATTAACATTCGCTTAGCATTAAATCAAATATATATATATATAAATATATAGAATATATATTGTAGCGTTAGCTATATGCCCAGACAGACATCGAATTTATTATTATTATTATTTATTATTTCTATTTTCATATGCATTTTTTGCTCTCTTCCTCTGGCTCGATTCGATTCGTTTGACTGGAAAACTCGCGTGCGTTATCCCATTGCATAATCATGAGAGAAAATTGCATGAAAATGCCAAATAGAAATTACAATTTACAAACTACAAAATTGCAAATAGAGAATAAAGAGAGAGAATCAAGAGAGAGAGAATCGAGAGAGAGAATCGAGAGAATTTAAGCGATTCATGATTCATTTGTCAATTGTCTTCTATCATGTGATATATATCCTTGCCTGCAGACACGTGATATGCCGGCTAATTAAAGCCAACCCAACGCCCACTTGGGCCGGCCGCCGTGGGCGTGGCTAATGGCCAAATGTTTCATTGCCAAATTCACTCGACACTCAAAACATGACTCAGAGCCCCAGACGGTTGCGAAGGAGACTTTTTGGCAACAAAACATCCCACGGCCCACGCCGCCTCCCCCACAATCTCTGGCATGATTGGCCCATGTGTAATGGTTTAATTGGGCAAATTTAAAATTAAATGCACTTGCTAAAATTACCTATCGATCGCTGGCATTATAAAACCAACCAGCACGTGAGATCTTCCCCGTTAAACAATCGATTGCAGATGTTTTAAATATGAGAACTTTTTCAACATTTTTAAAGTTTTCAATATCTGGTTGTTCTTGAAAATCAGGTCGTGTCATAGTATTATTATTATTTAACGACCGACCTAGTCCATAAACAGCTTACGATTAACTTTAGACGTCGCGTCTGCCCATAAAACACAACAAGTACACTAAGAATTTGAATTATTTCTAGTGCTATATAATTTTTATGGCGCGATTTGTTTTGCGCGCATAAACAAAATTCGTTAAAGGTATTTTAAAAAGGTATTAGCTATATCTACATATATGTACTCATATCGTATGATGTTTTATGTTGCAATGGAAATTTCAACGACCAATCGATTAATCGACCTTTCTCATTATGCTTACAGCACAGAACGCATCGATAACGTCGATAACAGCGGTGCCGAGCAACGCAACGATGGACAACGGCAAGGAGCTGCGCATCATCTGCAAGGTCGAGGGCAAGCCCCCTCCGAAGGTCACCTGGTTCAAGGACGGAAAGTCCATAAATGGCAAACATCACGTTTATCAATTCAAGCATCACAAGTAAGTGCAACAAATATCAAAATATTGCCTATAATAGTATTAGTAGTAATTGGGGATCAATAAATTAATTAAATGTAGCAATAATTTAATTAAAATTTTTTTATAAATTAAAAGGGCTTTTGAGGAAATTCTTCGATTAAGAATTACTGTAAAATATGATTGTAATAACTAGTGTGTACACATTTTTTCAAGGAAATATCCTTGCCTCTTTATTGCATTTTTTTCCTTTTTTCACATCCCAGTTTTTTATTCCGATAAATAAATAACCGCCTAATGAAGTTTTAACTTTTATATTTAAAGTTCTTTGTGCAGCTAACGAGTGTTAGGCCAGCGAGAAGTGGCTCTTTGAGCGTTTGGCCATCGAGAGTTGGACCATCTAGAGTTAGGCTAGAGAGATTTAGGCCATCAAGAGCTCAAACATCGAGACTTAAGCCAGCAAGAGCTAGGCAGCAGTAGTTAAGCAGCAAAAGTTTGTCCAACGAGAGTTAGGACAGAGAGAGTTGGTCCAGTGACAGCTCGGCCTATGAGAGTTCGGCCATCGACAGTTAGACCATTGAGAATTGGCCCAACAAGAGTTCAGTCATCGAGAGTTAGACCATCGAGAGTTGGTCCAGCGAGAGTTGGGCTAGCGATTAATTATCCGAAAAATTTAATTACTACAGTTATTAATTTTATTAATTAATACAAATAAAAATGTTTAACTAATTTAATAAATATTATAAATAAATTAAACTGAAAAGTTTCAAGTTCAATATAAGATATGCAAATTCAAAGCAATTACCTAAGACCAGTTGGTCTTTAAACGATTAGTATAAGCTTTATATAAAACAGAATGATCTAGTATGCTATATACGAGTCAACCTATATCTAATTTACATATCATTTATAACCCACAGAAGACGTTCCGAGCTGATCGTACGCTCCTTTAACAGTTCCTCCGATGTGGGCAAATACGAGTGCCGTGCCAAGAATAAAGTCAGCAGAAACATTGACAAACGCCGCATTATGATCAATGCTCGTCCAGGTAAGGCCTTCAACTACATCTATATAGATATATACATGCAGAGATATAGCTATAGCTATAGCTATCGCTATAGATCTGCCCACTTTGATGTGTAGCTGTCAGAGATGGACGTGTGTTACATGAGGCAAGCGCTCCAATTCATTTCTAATTTATGGCCACATTCGAAGGCGACAATTCAAGCATAGTCCAACAGCCTACATAAAATATATATCTATCTGAATTGTACAAGTATTAGTGAATATTTTAAGATTAAAATTTAGATGAAATACAATATAATTGCATACATATTTATGATTCTATAACTTCAACTCTTTCAGTTCCCATGCGTACGGATCAGCACAGCTCCGGCTATCCCTGCAAGGAGAATTTTTGCTTTCACGGCGGCACCTGCATGATGTTACCGGATCTATTTCAGTTCTACTGCAAGTAAGTAACGTCGCAGCTCCAACTTTTGACCCAACTCTGGCAGCTGTTTACAACTCGAGCTAAAACAAAACTCAAGTGCCTGTTGCCCGGGGCGCTTGTGATAAAACGTGTGACAGCTGAGATAAAGTCGTAGTATCAGTATCTCTATATATCCCTCTCTCTCCCGACTGATCCATGCAGAGTGCTGCACTTGAGAAATTTGACTAGAGATTTTAATATTTTGGCATCGCATTACACCAATGAGAACTCCACGAACTCTTGCACTCTTGCTCTCGCATTCAAACACTCACACTCACACTCGCACTCACACTCACACTCAAAAAAGTGAGTGTGTGTGTGTGTGTGTGTGTGTGTGTACAATGTGAATAATGTCTTTCAGCGCCTCGTTTCATACAATATCCACGTACTGCGTGTAGGCACGACGCATGTATCGACGTATATGTAAACTCATCCGATTCAATCCCAAAAAAGCGCATTGTACTCTTGGCATACCCTGCAGCCTAAGCAGCCAGCATGTAGGGTATGCACAGCTCAAGCAAGTGGCTGCAGAGATACTGATTATCTAAAGTGATCTATATCAAGATCTTCTATGGGTTAGCTTCTGCTCTTTGCTGCTAACTCCAAACTGAACCGGTTCGAATCCGGAATTTCATTAAATTATAACTGGAAATTAAAGATCGAATCAAACCCGGTTCGAACCATGCACAGCTCTAAATAAGTATCTGCATGGATACTGCGTTCAAAACTTGGATTCCATAGAATTTTAACTAGGAATCTAAGCTGGAATCAAACCTCGAATCGAACCCGGTTCAGGCTGAAAACATTTTAAGTTGGCTTGCAGTTATATAGAAATGATATATCTAAAGCAATTTATTATATTTCTTTGATGAACAAAAATCTTTAGAACTCTCTAACAACTATTAATTGTATTAATTGTAATTTATTCTTTGATATAATTAAATTAATAAAACCCTGCATAGGAGAATTAGAACATTAAGAAAACCAAATAATGCAGTTGCTGAATTATTTATTTTATTTATTTATTTATTTAAATGCAGACTAAGACCAGTCAGCGAAGAAAAAATTAAATTACAGATTAAAATTAGGAGTAATAAAATTAAAATTAAAAAAATAAGAAATTTAAAATATAATTAAAAATATAAAAAAATAAGAAAATCTGGGGAAAGAAAAAATTAAAATATGAAAACAAATTTAAATAAAAAAGAAAAATAAAGGTCCAGCATTTGCTGCAAGATCTCCGATAAAATTTCCTAGATTTTGCAGCCATGGTTATTTGAAGTGATTTCAAAGAGTATCTTCAAGTCGTTCTGGCTCGTACTCCTCAGCATTTTGCCTGTGGAAATACATTTCCATTTTTCTTGTTCATTTCCAATTCGAATTGAGTACTTGTCTGTCTGTCTGAGTTTTGCAAAAAAAAAAGGAGAGCAAAAATATTAATTAAATGTAGCCTGGTCTGCTTTTTATGCTTTTAACTTTTTCATTTGTTGCTGTTTATTATTTTAAGTATTTTTTGAGTGAGTGGGGGGAGCGAGAAGATCCGGAGAGGTAAAAAACACGACTGCAACGCAGTTCATGGCCATTCCGTTGGGTATATACTATTTAATTTGCCAAAGATCTGAAGTGTTTAAATCGCATAAAATATACAATGTTTTTACTTATGCACTTTACGTTTATATTCTCTTTGAATTTGGTTTCTTTCAGTTGTCCGGATGGATTCAATGGCGTCCGTTGCGAGTATACCGGGCCAGACAGTACGTACAGCAATAATCCCGAATGTGGCGACAAGTTTTATGGAGGTTATTACTGCTAAAATAGGCACTTCTATAGCATCGATTGTTTTAGATCGAGTTACGAGTTATCGATATCCCAATCAAATCAAAACCAATCAAATCAAATCAATCCGGATGGTCATAGTATACACATAATTACATAATATATCTGTTTATACCTATGCCTACAATAAACCAAATATAGTTTATAACTGAATAACACAAACACACACACACACACACACACACATACATAGAGTACAAATACAAGCTGATAAACTCGTAATAAACGATATATGACCTATATATGACCTAGCCTAAGAGCAACGGAAGTTCAGCTCCTGCGCTCCGGCAATCCGCCTCATACGATACTTGAACAATATTCTATTTATGAGAAAACACATTCCATAAAGCAACAATGCAAAGTCTTAAAACTAACTAACAAAACGTAAAAGTTTGTTTAAAAAAAAAACACACACACTGTATTATACTATTATACATATTTAAAACTAAACTGCATAAAAAAAATATATAATCATGCGAATAAAAACAAATGGTGCTATAGAAGGTTTATTTTGTATAGTTATATTTTTTCTCACCTAGGAATTACATATTTTAATTGAAATTTAAAATTCTCTTTAAAAAAAGCAATGTTAAAAACAAATTGATTATTTTTATTTGATTTTCGATTTTTACACGAAAAACAAAACAAAATTCTGAAAGCAACGCACAGACTCAAAACTCAAAACTCAAATTCAAACTCAATCGAAATGAAAATCAAATTTGAACTCAGACTCATACACTCATGCACATACTCACACAGAGACTCCTACCAAATACTGAATAACTTGTCGAATGAATGCACTCACAATTGGCATTCATGCACACTCATATCGATAACAATAAACAGAGGCTCTCTTAAGTTAGATATTCTACTTTGCAACATGTGGCAACCCTGTCGGCCCAAGTACAGTCACCAACAGCATTACGACCTACACAGCACTGACAACCACAACAACAAATACAGATTAAAACTGCAATTTTGTTTTGTTTTCCTCCTTTTAAAAACTTATTAAATATGCATACGTACATACTATATATTTTTTTGTAGTTTGCAATCAACAATAAATACGAATACAACAATAATAATAAAACCAACTCGATGCGCAGTAACAAAACATGAATAATAATACTTCATTAAACAATAACAATAATTACTTCTTGCAATTAATTTAGTTACATTTGTTTCTGTTACTCTTATGAAACATTATTAACACTTTGGCTGTAGATTTTGACAAAAAAAAAACCAAAAAAAACCAAAAACACCCAATCAAACCGTACCAAAATCAAACAAATTACAACAATTTCATTCCCTATTTATTATACAATTTATATATATTTTTCTGGTGGTTGTTTATCGATTTTATATTATAATCTCACTAATCTTTTGCGTTTTCTTACTGTTCCACCTTTTATTAATTTTTCCTTTTTATTTGTAACGCAAAAGAGTAAAAGTAAAGCTTTGTTTTTATATCCATTTTGATTTTGATTTATATCCTGCATGAAATTCGTAAGTTTCCCTTATGGAAACCATTGAAAAATCCCCATCTATTTAGTGCTTGTAATTCCCTTTTGGAAATGGTATTAGGTCAACAGTTAGTTAATTAAAAAATAACTGCAAAACTGCAAAATCGTAAACCAATTAATTTTAATTTTTTATTTATGATTTAATCTCTTCACAGATATTTTGTTGCAATCTACGGCCAAATACATACCTTAAATAATGACTAGATTAATGCATAGAACTTTTTATTTACAAACAAAATATGAACTCCCTGCACTCCAACCGCCGACAAATGTAATTTTTTAGTATTATGTTTAAAAAATTATACAATTTGTTGCACAGTACACAAAAAGAAAAAATATATATACGAGAAAAAAATTATACACAAATTAAGCCCTGTTCACACCAAGCGTTCACGTTTGGTTAGTGTGAACAGGGCGCAATTAATATTTGCAACTACAAAAAATATATATAATATATTAATAGGTGACAGAGATTTGTGTTAGAATTAAATGCGAAATTTTCGAAAATATTTATTGTAAAGTAAAGAAATACTTATCGATCGACCCTGACACTGACACCGTTGCGCTTTTGTTGTTGTAACCTAGAATTATATACCATATTATAGAGCATACTATATAGAGAACGAAAGTTAACTTAGCTGAGAGAAGTTGTAATAAACCATCTGTATATATATGCCTACTTATACTTATATAGCGTAATATTATATTGATAATAATTCACGATAAGTTTTGTGTACATTTCAACTTAACCATAATTTATTTTGTACTTTATAAATTATAATATTTAATTACACCTTACGCTAAGTACCCCCTACACAAGCTACTTAATATCGAAATACTATTTTATTTCCCATACTTCTATGTGCTTTTTTCTCTAGTTTCTCTAGTTTCTTTAGGGATTTGTTTCTAACTAAAGTGAATGTCATGTTAAATGCAAATTTAGTTCTTATGTACTATATGTTGACATCAGTTTGTACTTATATTATTATTATTATATAGACTATATTATCTATTGTAATTATTATTAATTATTTTAGGCGTTTGGCACGCGAAGAGATTATTTTTTAGCGCTAATTTAAGTCAAAATTTTAAATTTAATTATCGCAAGATTCATACCAAAAATACCATGTAAAGTTTAATTTTAATTGAAATGAAAACAAAATGAAGCATAAGAAAAGAAAATTCATTAAAAATATTTGCAAATTCTTCACATTTTACAAACCGATGGCTTTTCATTTATTCTTCTTCTGTTTTAAGCATTGCAGCTACAACAAATTCTGAAACAAATCTTTTCTGTTTTAAATTATTTCTCTACTTGATTTTCTATTACCCGATACAACCGATATAACAACAAAAGGCTCTGGAGAATCGAGCCCGGTGTTGGCTGCTTGACGTAATTATGATTTTAGAGCATGGAAATGTTTCAAAATTATTATAATGCCAGCTAAATGTGTCTTCGTTTTGGTTTTTCTTCTATTTTTCACAGGCACCACATTCAAAATGAGCTATGGCAACGATAACGCTCACTGGATGAGACGAAGTGCGAATTAGACGGTGTCTATGCTACTGAAATACGATTATAAATGGATCTCATGCTTTGTTATAGTTTCAGAGATTGCTAATAAAATTCTTGTATTTGTTCCAATTAAATTAAAATGTTTTTCTTTAATGACAACTCAAATCAAAATGCGCGCTCACATTATCGATTATCGATAGAATAAAATATTTTTAGCAGTTCACTTATCGATCTGTTAAACTAGTTCTTAGCATTTAGTGGCAGCCCACTCGTTCGAACTTGCAAACAGAGTGGCCGTTTGTTAAAATATTTTTATGAAATAGCGCCATCTACGAGCTTAAAAAATACAGTCACACAGTTGTATAGATCTTTGAAACCAGCTGCTTTCAATTGCATGAAAAAATAAAAATCTTGAACGCAGCTGCACTTACTTGCATGTCAAAATAATTATTGGCGCCAACACTATCGAATTATCGATAGCATTCAGTATTTTTAGCAGTTCACCTATTGATCGGTTGAACTAGTTCATAGCATTTAGTGGCAGCCCACTTGTGAACAGAGTGACCGTTTACTAAATATTTTTATAAAATAGCTGCATTTACGGACTAGCGAGCTACGGCCACACAATTATACAGATCTTTGAAAGCAGCGGCTTTTATTTGCGTAAAAAATTAAATTGATTATAAAAATAAAAGTGAAACTTGTTTCAACATGTCCACCGCTCAACAAACGAAAAACTGCATTACGCTCAAGGGCTCCGCGCAGATCATTGTTGAGTATTTGAGTAAGTATTGGCAAAATGGCGCTTGTCAAATTATAAATTACGGCGTCTTGACTTTTTTATTTTAATTTACTGCAATTTAGAGTACGGCATTAACTCGATATTGTTCCAACGGGGCATTTATCCGGCGGAGAATTTCGACAACACGCAGCAGTACGGCCTGACCATACTGATGTCCAAGGATGCCAAGATTACGGCTTTTCTGCAGAATGTCCTCAGCCAGACCGAAGGTGAGTTTGTGGTGCAAGGAGAGGGGCCTTAAAATATATATATGATATTGTATTATTTGTAGAATGGCTTGCCAAGAACATGATCAACAAGATCTCCATGGTCATCACCAATGCGCACACCAAGGAGGTGCTGGAATGCTGGGACTTCAAGATGCAGGCGGAGGCAGGCGATGGGGATTCTGAGGATCCTACCAAGGCGACCTCCTCCAAGCAGCTGAGCCGCATCCAGAACGAGATACGGGACGTGATGCGCCAGATATCGGCTACCGTTAGCTATCTGCCCCTGCTGGACTGTATCTGCACCTTCGATGTGATGATACACACGCTGCAGAACACGGAGATTCCCGCACAGTGGGACGAAACCGGCGCCGTCTTCATCCAGAACGCACAGGCCGTGCAGCTGCGCTCCTTCTCCACCGGACTGCACAAGCTGGACACCGTGGTCAACTACAAGATGAGCTCCTAGGCCTTGATAACAACACATATTTATTGCTTTTATCCCATTTACTTAAGTTGTACTATTAAAATCTGCAAGTTATTCCATAAAAAACAATTGTAAAGGCTTAACAGCCGTTGAACACCTCTTTTAAGAGGCCGGAACAGCTACCACGTTGATAATAAATATTTATTCCGTTTACATAAGTTCAACAATAATAAAGGCCTTATATTTGACTAGGAGGCCTCGCCAAAACTCCCATGAGTTGGACCAACTCTTTCTAGGCCAACTCTGCCTGACTCAACCATCGATGGCCCAACTCTCCCTGGCTTAACTCTCCGTGGCCCAACTCTCGGTGCTTCTCCTTCTTCAGCCGTTTTGGTCAGTTTCGAAAATAAAGACATACAAATCTATCTACGTAAATTCTATTTTTAGTAGCTGGTAGATCTGTACCACACGCAGATGAAGTTTACTTCAAATCTTAGATGCCACGCCCCATTTACGCCCGATAACAAGCGTAATACTGAAAATAGGTTGTTCTTTGGAATATATACTCTGTTCTATTGTATTCAAATTTCCTAAAAAGCGTATTGAAATCGGTTAACAAACACAGGAGATATTAACCAAACAATATTGCAGGCATTAAAGCTGCCATTAAAGAAGAAGAAGCATTGCCGCTACGTCTCGTGTGACAGGCTTATAAAATTTAATTTAAAATAAAGGGTACAGGGTATTTTACAGTCGGGCCAGTCCGACTGAACTGCCCCGTCAAGTTTTTTAACTGTTTATTTATCGATCTGCTAACGAGGTACGGTCACACAATTGCAAAGATCTTTGAAAGCAGCAGCTTTTATTTGCGTAAAAAATTAAATAATTTAAAAATTAAATAGTAAAACTTATTTCAACATGTCCACCGCTCAAGCAACGAAAAACTGCATTACGCTCAAGGGATCGGCGCAGATCGTTGTTGAATATCTAAGTAAGTATTGGCAAAATAAAGCGCGCGAGGACATTATGGCGTCTCGATTTTTATTGAATTTATTTTACTGCAATTTAGAGTACGCCCTCAACTCGATATTGTTCCACGAGGCATTTATCCGACGGAGAACTTCGACAACACGCAGCAGTACGGTCTGACCATACTGATTTGCAAGGAGCCCAAGATTACGGCTTATTTGGAGAACACTTTCGGCGATATCAAAGGTGTGTTTTAGGGGCTTGTATTGTTTATTATTATTTATTATTATATGATATAATTTGTAGAATGGCTAGTCGAAAACTTGATCCGCAAAATCTCCATGGTCATCACCAATGCGCACACCAAGGAGGCACTCGAATGCTGGGAATTTAATATACAGGCCGAGGCTGGCGATGGCGATTCTGAGGATCCTACCTCCTCCAAGCAGCTGAGCCGCATCCAGAAGGAAATACGAGACGTGATGCGCCAGATAACGGCCGCAGTTAGCTACTTGCCCCTGCTCGACTGCGACTGCAACATGCATCTGGCAGTATACCAGTCGCGGACATTTTGTCCCCCAAAGTGGACTCGAACCAGCGACGTCGTCATAGAGAACGCGCAGGTCGTGCAGCTGCGCTCCTTCTCCACCGGACTACACAAGGTGGAAACCACGGTCACCTATAACCAGAACCTATAACAACGCATATTTTTTTATTTTATTGCATTTACATAAGTTTTACCATCATAATCCGCAAGCTGTTTCATAGTAGCAAATTGTAAAGGTCTTTTAACTCCTCCATTAGTTTAACAATTATAATATTCAATTGTACAACATTGTAAGTCTTATATTTGACTGGGGGGGCTCCGCCCAATTCTCGTTGTCCCAACTCCCCTTAGACCAACTATCGCTTTTTACGTCTCGATGGCCGAACTCTCGCTGCCTAACTTTTATGGCTGAGCTTAAGCTTGCCGCACACTCGCTGGCCCAACGCTCGCTTCCTAACTATCCCTGGCCCAACTCTTAATGGTCAAATTCTTGATGGCCCAACTCTCGATGGTCTAATTCCTGTTGCCTTACTTTTGCTGGCCCAACTCTTGCAGGCTGAACTCTATATTAGAAGCTCTAATATTGATCTTGAACTTCAATTGACGTGACATACGAAACCGTAGGTGGAGAGGAATGTAAGTAAAGCTTCATGATTTTTATTCAAATCAAATTATAAAATCGTAATTTTTTTCCATCATCCGAAACCGGAGATCGATAAAGATCAGCTCCCAAGTGTTGATAACAATACATATTTATTGCGTTTATTTACATAGGTTTAACAAGCATAATATTCAATCGATATTCATTAAAAGAAATAGTAAAGGCCTTAAAATAGATCTCCTTGAACTCCTGCCTCGCATCAGGTGTCATCTGAAAGCGGAGACGGAGAGAGATGTTAGTAAAGCGTTGGGCTAAAAGGAGGAGCAGCCGATGCTGAGGTTGCTTTGGTTTTATTTTGTTTTGGGTTAGAACAAACTACCTAAGTATACTAAGCGGAACTTAGTCGTCAAGTCTTTTAGGAGCTGCTCGAGCGCTGTTCTTTGTTTTGTGGTTCTGCCGTCTACCTAACTTAGTCAGTACCAAAGTATTTCTGGCCGAAGTGATTGGGCGCCACCGGATGCAGCTCAGAGGTGAGAATCTTCAGCTTGGGAAACGCATTGACGACGGTGCGCGCTGCGACCGGCGTGCAGAACAGATTCGATAAGATGATGCATTTCTCCGGCACGCCGTGCTCCCGGAGCACGTTCACCGCCTGCAGCACCGTGTTGCCCGTCGACATAATGGGATACATGAGCAGCACCTGACGACTGCCGATGTCGTCTGGGAAGCGGGCATAGACCACACGTGCCTCATGCGTATTGGCATCGGATTCAACCAAAATCTTGCCGATCCTTATCGAGCGACAGCAATCCCGCAGGCCCTGCTCCATGGCCTCGCCGGAGCGTATGATGGAGACGCCACAGTTGCCCGAACGGTACTTGAGGCCCTCGTAGATGGCGCCCGTCGGCGTCTCCACATCGCAGTCCGTGTAGGGAAGTTGGTTCAGCGACTCCTCGATGACCAGGCGGATCAGACGATCGGCATAGAACTTGAAATCGCTGCGTGAGGTGTTTCTATAAAGCATAGATCGAAATTATTATAAGTTTTCAAATATAGTAATATAAATAACAGATATTGTAATTATTATAAGTTTTCAAATATAAGTTATAAAACAAGTTATTTTATCAAAAAAATAAATGGTCCTTGGTTTGATTGGGTTTACCCCAATCCGTACAGAATGCTGGACCGTTCTATATTTTAAATTGTTTCAATTTTTAAATTTAATGGGTCTCCTACTGTCGGTTAGTTCCGACTGTAGCTCTCCGTCCGACTGATCTGCACCTGCCATTCTGGCTTAACCTCATAATAATTATTTGCGATACCGGCTATCTAAAGAATGTAAATTAATCCCTGCTCCTACAGCTGAGGGGCACCTACTTGTCCCGTATGATCGTCAGCAGCTCCGCCACCTGCGAGTTGAGGGTTAAAAGCTTCAGATTATCCCCGTACTCCGCTCGGATCTCATCGGGCGTAAAAGCTCCAACAGCTGTTCGCATGCTCTGCTCCTGTTGCTGCGTCGACGTCGGCGTCGGCGTCGGCGTCGGCTGCTGCGGCTCTTGTTGTTGTTCGGCTTCGGCGCCATCGCTGGCGGGGGAGCCGTTGCTAATAGGCGAGCCACCGGTGCACATAATTAGTTTCTATATAATATTTTATTTGATTTGCAAAATATTCTATATTCTGTTCTTCAGTTCGCGTGCAAAATGTGTATATCGCTCAGAGTTGTGTATTTCAGTTCAGATTCAGTTCGATTAAAGAACTGACTCCCATTTATTGCAGTGAACGGTTCAGTGAAACACAGTTCACCTATACAGTTCTTTTCGTATGCCATACAAGCAGTGTTGGCAGTTTGGACTATTATACGCTAGAGTTAGCGTATTTAAATATGGAATAGCTTTTCAATTTAATAAATAGTTGATTTGCTATAAATTTATCATTAAAGTTACACAACATAAACTTTAATAAAACTTCGATTATAAAACTTGAATAAAGTTGATTAAACTTAATTATATTTAATTACAATCGTAAAATTATCGCAACACAAAAAAATATATATATATTTCCAAGCTGCGTAACTTAATAAAAAGAACAACCGAAAAAATTATCTATCTAAAACAGAGAATAAATTGCCAATTATAATATTTCAATATTATTTAAAATTTAAATAAATAAATAAAGTTCAGTTTTTATTGAATTATTTTAAATTTTACAGAGAAAATTACGCCAAAACAATAATTCGTAGAATTCTTATCATCTATTTGCTGAGAAAATATTTAGATTCATTTTTATTAAAAAATTAATAATGAAGTGATTAACTAAATAAGGGAAATATAAAGTGATTGGTTGCATTCACCAGGTTACCGCTCCATGGATCGCTCACCCGATAACCGATGAAAGCAACCCTAATTTGCAATTTTATGATGCATTAGGGTTGCTTTCATCGGTTATCGGGTGAGCGATCCATGGAGCGGTAACCTGGTGAATGTAACCATTAATATTAATATGTATATATGCTACATAAAAACAAACAAATTAATAATCAGTTTTTTGTGTATGTATGAATATATCAGCAAAATATATATATTCTGGCACGTTTCCTAATTTAAGTTCTTCAACCTAAGTCTACTTTTGTAAATAGAGAAAAATAAATCTAGCTATTTTTAGCATATTTTACTGCAAATCAAGTCTAGCATGCGAAATGAACTACATCGCACTGAACCGTTCGCTCATCAAAATTTGAACGAATGAACTGCGGTGAACCAGTCTATCGATACATCGCCGCCTCGATAACAGCGTGATGGGACGTGAGCGTGCTATCGCCATTTTCAGGAAGGCATCGTGCTGAGTGGCCAGACGCTGACACGACATATTCGATTCGGAGCTCGTGTCGATAAGCACCGTTAGTGCAGTCGCTGTGCCAAGTGTTGCCTCGTGTTCGTTCTGGTTACAAACAAAGAAAAAGTGCATTTTAATTATCACACAATTATATATTTGATATCATCTGCAACGCTGAAACGCTGCAACGTAAGGCGTGCAACTACGCAACAACAGCAACAACAACGTGCGCGCCTCTGTATGCGTCTCACGGTCGCGTCTACGTCGCGCGCGTGTCTGTGAGTGTGTCTGTGTGAGTGTTGGTGTGTGTGTGTGTGTGTGTATTGGCATTGGCGCTACGCTGCTGCGCCTGCTATTCCTCCATTCATACACGCTCTCGACTAATAAACAAAATAACCTTCGAGGCCACCAAAAAGTGCCCCCGCAGTCGCCTGCCCCGCCTCACCTGGCTCAGCTAAGCCAAAAACCAAATTAAAAAAAATAAAATAAAAGAAAAATCGCAGCCAAGAAACAACTGCGTTGCGTCTCTCACCCCGCTCCCCCGCCCCCTGTCGCAGTCGACGTTTCCGTATTGTTTTTAGCAGCAACAAATTCTGAGTAAAGTGTTTGCCAGTGTTTGTGCGTGCGCTCGTGTGTGTGTGTGTGTGAGTGCCAGAGAGAGCGCCCGTGTCTAACAACAATAACAACAACAAGCACAACAACAACAATGGCGGACGTGAGCGATCCGAGCGAACTCTTCGATCTCGAGCTGCACGAAGACGACAAGACACACGATTCCGATGACGACAGGATCGAGCTGGACGACGTAAGTATTGTTGCACCCCCGCCCCCGCGCTCCCTGCTCTTTCACTCACCCCCTCTCTTTGACTCTCTTTGTTTACCTTTGCTTTGTCTCTGTATGTGTGTGTGTGTGTGTGTGTGTGTGTGTGTGAGTTCGCATTTCCCGCTGCTGGTTAGTGGGCAAGGGGAGGAAGGGAAGGCTTATCTGCTGCGCAAAAGTCCAGTCCATGACAAAGACAGAAACGTAGACGTTAATAGACATGCTTAAGTATGCGTGTGCTCGTGCCTGTGTGTGTGTGTGTGTGTGTGTGTGTGTGGCGTCATCAGGTTATTCAACAACTTCCCACAGCTTGAGCTCGCCTTATAAAACATATTTCGTGTCATTATCGATATTAGGCAATCGAACCGAGCAAGTGTCCTTCAAAATAATCGGTATCAAAATGTGCACACCGGCAACTACGCACACACACACACACGCAGCCAGAGAAAGACAAACACACACACGCATACAAACACATGCATATACATATACGCTGCTGCGTATCAGCAGAAATCTGCGCTCTATATAGCAAAATACCAGGCAACCTAATTATTTTGATTCCTAAAATACAGTCTGTAAATTAAAAGTTATTTATTTATTAGACAAAAAAAATATAAATAAAAGAATTACTTCACAAAATAAAAGAATTACTTCAAAAAATAAAAGAAATTGAAAATAAAAACTATTATTATTGTTCATATTTTTTATTATAAAAATTAAAAGTAAAAATGATCCCTCAATTTTTATGAATTATCTTATTTTTTCAAAGTAAAAAAAATTAAACAGCTATTTTTATAAAAATATAATAATAATAATAATAATAGAGTAAAAGTTGAAAGACAATTGAAAACCAAAAATACTTTTAAATTTGTATTATTAAAATAATAAAAAAAAATACAAGCAATCGAAAATAAAAATGAATATTATTATTCTTCATATTTTATTACAAAAATTGAACATAAAAATTATCTCCCAATTTTGCTTAGCAATTTATTTTGTTTTCATAAATCAAAATTAAAAAAAAAATTTTAAGTTCAATTTTTATAACAATAATAATATTGTAATAATAGGGTACAAATTGAAATATAATTAATAAACAAAAATTATTTTTCAATGCAATTATGTAAAAAAAAAATTACATATAATTTTTGGCTGTCCTTTTTCCACTGTTCGCAGAAGTTTTCTTGGGTTTCTATTTCGTGTTAGACTCATAATTACTATTCGCGATCCCTGGAAAATACACGCTTCGCCTCATGCTAATCGTCTGTTCGGTATTCCTAGGAATTTGCCAGGTATTTCGCCAAATAGTACAGTTGCAAATATGCAAAACGTAAAAATAAAACGCAAAATGGCGTTAGAGATAGAGGGATAGAGATAGGGATTAGTGTAAGCATAGTTTTTGGGAAAAGAAACTGCGGGAGATTTCCAAGGAAACGCCTAATCCGCTCTTAAATTCTGTGGAAAATGGTGACAACGAAATTTATGCTATAACGAAATGCTATTGTTTGTATACCCTGTATCCATAAAACTGGTAAAAACAGGGCTAATAACTTTGTGCGAATGTATGCAACTGGCAGAAGAAGGAATGGCATATTATATATATTCTTGATCAGGCCGACTAGCTGAGAAATGTCTATATGAATCAGACAGATCGGCTCCTTCCGTACTTCTACTTCTATGCCGAACGTATGATTACTTATCTGCTAGATAAACTAGCTAATAAAAGCAAGTACACCTTCCCGGGTTTATTAAAGTTAGTTCCGTAACATCAGCGGTTTTAGCTTCTATATGCTTATCAAAAATTTTAAAAAGCCCCTAAATAATATTATTATATTACTACGAATCTGCGTTTTCTTGTATTTCGAAAGTAGTTAAATAAAAAAGTTACTTGTATAACTAACCGTAAGATTTACTGATTCTTAAACAGAACTTTTGAATTTAATTTAATTATTTATTTAAAAGCATTATAAAGAGATGCTTTCTTCCTTAGTTTCTAGATGTTTTTATCTTAATAAAATGCACTTAACTTTTTCAAAACGTAACGTAACGTCAGAACATAATATAGCTTATAACTTTTAATATCTAAAGTCGAGTCTTTTAATTTTAATTATTTTTTGTAAAGCTACCTAATGACTATATAAAAACAAAAGAACTTATTTAAAGGTCAACGTTTTAATATTTATTTATTTCATACTTTTGTCCTACAAACGTGCCGTAACGTCAGTTTGAAAATTTCCCATATATCAGTTATTGATTTATTTATTTTAATTGATATCAGTTGCGAGTGATTTTTTCAGTTGTAACTGCTTATCCCCGCTCTGGTCACACACTCGTCGGCTGAATTCCCACTTGAGAAAAGGCACGAAAATTCTTATCAGTGTATAATATGGCATTAGAAAACGTAGCGAAAGAAGAACACGAAATATACCAACAGGCTACGTGCTGATAAGGCTACGAAAAGGGGGGCGAAATATAGAAACTAATAATAAATAGAAATACAAAAGTGGAAAAAGGCGAAAGCAAAATGTTGAAATGACTTTAGAACTGAGTCAAGTCGATCGACGACGGCGTGTGTTATTATATTTAGACCCTTTACTTTAAAAAAGTAAAAAGGGTCTATTAGTTTAGTGCAAAGAGGAAATGTGTGTAACACCCAGAAGGAGGCGTGGCAGACCCCACAAAGTATATATATTCTTGATCAGGACGACAAGCCGAGTCGATATAGCCATGTCCGTCTGTCTGTCTGTCTGTATGAACACCTAGATCTCAGCAACTATAAGAGCTAGAGACACCATATTCGGGATTCAGGTTCCCCTATTCAGTAAGCAGCACGAGTTTGTTTTAGATTTTGGATACCTCCCCCCCTTCCCCCGTAAACCGCAAAAAGCTGCTGTAGCCGCAGTTTTAAAGCTATTGATTTGTAATTTGGTATTTAACTAGTTTATGACATTATCTATCGACGCTGTGAATTTTGTTTCGATCGGATAAGAAACAGTGAACATATGCCACAGACAATTTGCCGCACTAGGCAGGGGGGGGGGGGGGTGTGCGTTGCATACGCGGGTAGCTTAGTGTGTGTGCCTTTGACTGTGTTTGTAAACGCATAAAGTTAAAGTAAAGGGTCTCCTACTGTCGGTTACGTCCGACTGTAGCCTCCGTCCCACTGATCTGCCCCGTTTTTATTTCATTATTTCATTATTTATTTTAGCTGTTGCAAATGCAATCGAAGTAGTTTTTGCCTTTTCTTCCTATATGCAGTATATAAACGCACGATTCTCGATGTTTGTATGCCTGTGTTTTATCAGAAATACTTGTGGTGGCTTACGTAGGGCGTGCGCACGCCCTCGATTTGTGGACATTGTAAATTATGATGGATTTGTTAATTGAAATTCGGCGCCTACGTCGATCTGGAGGTTGCCTAATCGCATTTTACTTATGCGGGTGAATTACTTAGCAGCAGGAAAAAAAAGTGGGGTTGATTATATATTAGGTTGAGGCACGGCCGATCGTGCCGGGATCGTGACCGCTATCGCTATCGCAATCGAAATCGAGATCTGAGCACGAGCGCCAAGTCTCCAAATCCCCACACAAATCAGAGCAGCATTGCCGGCAGAGTATTTGGCATTGTTCCGAGTTCTAAATTTAGTTTGTCATTAAAGAGAAGGTGTGTGTATGCGGAGAAGTCTGTCTGCTTCTCTCTCTCTCTCTCTCTCTCTCTCTCTCTCTCTCTCGTCTCTCTCTCTCTCTTTCTCTATGTAATTATGTATTAGCGTTGCCAGATTAGCTTATTTCAGGCTAGATCCAGCATATTTCAAAAACGAATGGCTTACAGTCATAAAATTTAGAATTTTATTTAAAGATTAAATGTATTTCTGACTTGAATGAAATAATTTATAATAATTTAATAAAAATAATAATAATTTATAAGTTTAAAATGTTTTTATGGCATACAATGATTTCTTTATTTTTACCAATTGTTCTGCATTTTTTCTTATCGATGGGGTCAAAAGTTTATGATATAAGGTAGCATTTGCCATCCAAAACAAATTAATCAGTTTTGTTTTGTTTTGTTTTTACAATCCTAATTTTTTTGTAATATTTTTTTTTTGTCAATTTAGCCGGTTGTCAATAATTTATTTTATAAATTCATAATTATTATTAATAGTGTTTATCGATTTTTTTATTTATTTTTTTTTTTGTTTTAAGAATTTTAATTTTATTTTTTGTTTACTTAAAAGCTATTTTGCATATACAGTCGAGTCCCGATAATTCGTATTGGCAAGGGGATCACTTTTTATACGAATTAGACGGGAATTCGATTTATCGAGATTTCTATTTAACGGGGCTCAAAAATAAAAAATTCGAATAAACGGGGTTTTTATATTTCACATCATGTTTACATATATATTTTACTTTATTCAAATTAAACAAACATTATAAGTATGTACATTCATTTGTACGTTTTTCAAATTAAAGGAAAATTAAACAATAACATAAAATTATAATAAATATAATAATATTAATAATTCGTAATGCATAGCGACATAAAGGCGGCATAGCTGTCTGCAAAATCTAACGGTGCTTCAACTACAAAAAATTTCGCATCGCAATACGATTTATAAGAGGTTACGAAACAAAAATACGATTTATAAGAGGTTCAACATTCTTTGCGTTGCGCCAAATACTACGAATTAACGAGGGGACCAAAATGTATGGAATTTTTACGAATTAACGAGTTTTTTTCAAGGGGACAGAATTTTTTACGAATTATCGCGACTTTCGATTTAGCGGGGTACGAATTATCGAGATTCGACTGTATTTTATATTGAAAATCTTGCCTTCTCTGGCAACACTGGCACAGACATTGGAATGTTGCCACAGCTACAACTTGCCATAAATATAAGTTACTTTAAAAAATAGAATAATTGAGCATGTTTCTTTTATTTGCATAATTTTATTGCCTTTATTTTATTATTAAATTTTAATTGCACGCCTTTTTATTGTTAGCTTATTTTCACTTAGAATCTAGCTTATGCGGGCGCTGAATATCTGGCAACACTGTTGGGTACAAATACTTGTATATTTCCCTCTCTATCTTTCTCTCTCCCTGTCTCTGTCTGTCTGTCCGTCTGTCTCTCTGTATGTGTGTGTGTTTTTGCCTGACCCGATGCTAACGAAATTTCATGCGAATCGTTCTGCGTCGGCGTTGCGGCTTTTGACGATTTCTCTCGGTATTTCTGTAGCCCAAAACACTTTCTCCCGAAACAAGCGAGCGGCATAGGTATTATTATATTATTATACCTGGAATTTGTTACTGTCATTACGAAAGCAGTCATTACACAGCGCGGAGATCGCAGCTTGGCCATAAAATGCTAGTTAGAGTATCTCAAATGAGTTCTTATAGATCTGTATGTTTATAATTTTTGTAATATTTTTAAAGTCACGAATTCACTACAAAATCCATAAATTTCCAGTTGCTATTTATATTAAGGCATTTGCAATTTGTTTAGCAATAAATGATTTTCTAGTTACAAGTAAACTTTTTTCTAAAGTTTATAATAGAAAGATTTTCATTTATGTAACAACTCGAACAATATTAGCTTTGATTAATTACATTAAAACTCAATACTACATAAATTACACTCATCAAAATACTAATGAGTTTTTAAATCTTATCTTTAAATCATATCTTTTATTTTGAATCTTTAGTTAATAATTAAATCTTTTAATTTTTCATCAAGCAATTAAAATTAATCTATGCCAACAATCTCTTGTAAAGAGTAAAGAGTGGTAGAGTTGATAGTAGTGATAATTCAACGATAAGCCTGGTTTTATCAAATTAATGCTGAAAATCTGGTTCACATTCCATTGACGTAAGTCTAAAGTGGCATTGAACTCTACAGCCTAAGGAGTGATAAATGTAAAACTCTCGCTGGTTAAACTAACGCTGGCTCAACTCTCGCTGTCCGAACTGTGGTTGGCTCTTGCTGGCTAAGCTCAATTTGGCCCAACTCTCGCTAGCTCAACTCTCACTAACCCAACTCTCAGTAGCCCAACTTTTGGTAGCTCAACTCTCGCTGAACAAACTCTCGCGGGCCCAACTCTCGTTGGCGCAACTCTCGCTGGCCGAACACTCGCTGGCCGAATTCTCGCTGGCCCAACTCTACATAAATTCTCACAAATTTATTAACCCTGCTCTTACCCATTTGATAGGTACAGCGTATAAAAATCTTTAATTTAATTTAGTTGTTTAATTTATATTGAAGCACTATTGAAGCACTTTTCTGATATTACAATAATATAAATATTGCATATTTAATATTGCATTCCTTTGCACTATAACTAGATACTCTTGTTTCCAGACTAGAAATTAGGTAAAGATCAGACCTGTTCTGATAAACGATATGATCGTTATGAGAATTCGATTTAATTATACTAGAAAGCAATCGCTTCTATTTTTAAAGTATTAGATTATATTATTATTATTATATACATATTTAGGATATCAAAGTTATTCCGAAATTCAGGATGAATAAATTAATAATGTGCCTTCCACGATATTCTATTTTACGTTCTTTCGCAAATGACTTTGTTCGTGTAAGTAAGATTTAACTTGTTTAAATTCTGCTTGTAACGTGAGCTATTAGGTATATTACTGGCAATATTTCCTTGAAATTTAATATTGAAATCGGTTCTAAAAACTGTTGGCTATTAGCTAAAGCTGAAGCTGTAGTTGGCACATTCTAATTACAATGTCTCCGAAAGTCAATTAGTTGGAACGGACTGAGCGATAATTGTTCAACATTTTGTTTTATAGACGGATAGATATATATATATGTATGTGCAACTGAGTCATTTGCATGTGGCCTCTTTCTCGTATTATCTGTTTCTCATTTCTCTTTGTCTCTCTCGCTCTCTCTCTCTGTATCTTACAGGTCGATCTAGAACCGGAATTGAGCATAAATCTACACCAAGAGTGAGTAATACTTGAGTAATGTCGCTGGCGGAAGATGACGCAGCGGATTTCAGTTGAGAAGGGTGGAGAAGGAAGGAGGCGGGAGGGAGGGGCAGCTGTAATCGTAGTCGTAATTACAAGCCAGTCGGCCAACTGAGCATCGTATCAAATATCAACGCTTGCCACACTCGATCGCAGCCCCAGACAGACGGCACCTGACGCTGGCCTCACTGATAACGCTGCCATTCCAATGTTTACAACTGCCAATTGGCCATAGGAAAGCAGCTTTAGCTTCTGCTGCTGTTAATGTTAATGTTGATGTTGTGTCTGCGTCTAGTGGGCAATATGCCAAGCAGGCAGCCAATGTGCAAACACTTGATAGACTGATAGTCCATGTGGGAGGAGGGGCGTTGATAGCATCGAGGGTTTGGTTGGGGGCGCCAATTGGCGCGTGTTTGCACAGAGGGTTTTATTTATAGAGCGCGTGGGCTGCACGATTCCCACGCCAACGTCAGCGTCAGCGTTAGCAGCTGCAACAGTAGCAGCAGCAGTAGCAAATCCAATCGTGAGCACTGTCCAAACTGATAAATCCCTACTCCCCAACAGCAATGAGGGCCAGGAGACCATACAGCTATCCGAGGACAATGTTAATCCTGGCAAAATCAAACTCGGCCCCAAGGACTTTGAGCTCAAGAAGGTCCTGGGCAAGGGCGGCTACGGCAAAGTATTTCAGGTAACTAGTAACTACAACCGACATTGATAAGCTCGCAATACTAAAAATACATTTATTAATCACAATTCTTTCGACTCAACAGGTGCGCAAGACCGCTGGACGTGATGCCAACAACTATTTCGCCATGAAGGTGCTCAAGAAGGCTTCGATTGTTACCAATCAGAAGGACACGGCTCACACGCGTGCCGAGCGAAATATCCTCGAGGCTGTAAAGGTGAATATTCACTGTAATAAGTTATACATTTCAAAAAGGTCAACTAATTTATTATTGCAATAAAAAGGCAGGAAAGAACTGGTTGATTTGCAAATACTTATAAAATTGATTAACTAAGAAATGTAAAATATATATAACACATGTAAGATAGAAGGCAAGAAAACTATTGTTGAACTGTTAAAAATATTGGTAACTTGAAACACCAATTTATAACAAATTGCCTCACCAAAAATGCAAAAAGTTCAATATAGTCTTTTGCAATAAAATTGCAATCAAGATAGAAAGAATGAGCATAGAAATTATAGAAAATTGTGAATTGAAATAGTAAATCAAATTAACTCAATGAACAATCAATGTTTAAACGGCTTTTTCGATAACGTTTTCAATTAAGTTAACGATTGTTTTTTAATGCGCCCAACTCGCTTTCAATTGCAGCATCCGTTTATTGTGGAGCTGGTCTACGCCTTTCAAACAGATGGCAAATTGTATCTTATACTCGAGTATCTGAGCGGCGGCGAGCTGTTTATGCATTTGGAGCGTGAGGGCATCTTTCTGGAGGATACCACTTGGTAAGTTCATCAGTAGCTTCTTTTAAAATCAGTTCAACTAATTCCCTTTCGATTGCAGTTTCTATTTGAGCGAAATAATTTTGGCTCTGGGACATTTGCACAAGCTGGGCATCATTTATCGCGATCTGAAGCCAGAGAATATTCTGCTTGATGCGCAGGGACATGTGAAGCTAACAGATTTTGGTCTGTGCAAGGAGCACATACAAGAGGGTATTGTCACCCACACCTTCTGCGGCACAATTGAGTACATGTGCGTGCGCTTGAGCTTGCCAAGCTACTGAACGCTTAACCATTATGGAATCGAGACTAATTGATATTCTTTTTATTGTTGCTGCTGCAGGGCACCTGAAATTCTAACCAGAAGTGGACACGGCAAAGCTGTCGACTGGTGGTCACTGGGCGCCCTCATGTTCGACATGCTCACAGGCGTCGTAAGTGCTGAATTTATACTCACTCTGATCTCAGCTAATCTTTATTTTCTTACTACCTTTTACAGCCACCTTTTACTGCCGAGAATCGCAAGAAGACCATCGAGACCATATTGAAAGCCAAGCTCAATCTGCCAGCCTACCTCACACCTGAAGCCAGAGATCTGGTGCGACGCCTGATGAAGCGCCAGGAGCCACAGCGTCTGGGCAGCGGACCCGAGGATGCAGCCGCAGTGCAGGCACATCCCTTCTTCAAGCACGTCAACTGGGACGATGTCGTGGCACGTCGACTGGAACCACCAATTAAGCCCTTGCTGGTAAGCTGAGCAAGCGCAGTTTCCATGGAAATCTTGCTAAATAGTTGCATTTGTGTCCACAGCGAAGCGAGGATGATGTGTCGCAGTTCGATACGCGATTCACAAGACAGATTCCCGTGGACTCACCGGATGATACCACGCTCAGCGAAAGTGCCAATTTAATTTTCCAAGTAAGTAAAGCAATATAGTCTTTTTGCTGTTTCCTGATCTTTTGTGCACTTGGAATTGAAATTTACCTTCCGTTCTGGATTGTGCAGATCTATGCATACCTTTATGTTTCTGTAGATGTTGATTAGATAATCTACCCATCATTCTTCTGCGAAGAAGACAAAGTCGCAAAATCTGCAAATGTATTAGAGAGCTGCAGTTTTATCAGATAATAGCACAATCCACAGTAATAAGGTTTTAAAGCAGAGCTTGCAATAATCAATTCCACTTGTTCTGGATGTACCAAAAGAGCAGCTCTCTCTCTCTCTGATACGATGCACACAAGTCTCACGAAGATCGCCCGAAAATCGTTTCGGTTCGGGTTGGTCTTCGCTCAAGCTACGACCGATTTTTCCCTCTTTCGGTTGGCGGTCATCTGAGCTTGTGTTTGTAAGTTTCGAATTAGCACCCTACACTTCTCTCCCAACCTTATTATTATAAAGCAACAACAAAAAAGACCTTGTTTTTGCCGACTCTGCTCTCCTTGCTCTGGCTTTGTCTCTCTTTGGCTGAGCAACCCAACGGCGCACAGCGGAATGTATTCTGGATAATTCCTGCATTACACGACCTATACGAGTAATGCATAACCTTTGCCGGAGTCGTATGCTGCATCGTAAACGGCAGAAATTTACGAATCGTTGTTTTTTTGTACGTCAAAACTTCGGGGTGGGTTCGTGTATATTGTGTTCATTACAATTTTGAACATCATTCGGCTGTCGATTACAATCTGCATTACGAGTACATTACGCCACACATAACAAAGCGGCCATGCATATAGAAAAGTAATCGGTTACGTAATGCATTCGCTACTACAAATATGTGCTGCTGGGAAGCTACGATAATGCACTTTTTCGAGACCGAAATCGAAAAAGAAGAGCCCAAGCGATACGACAAAGTAGTTGCTAGTGAGATCGCGAGCGACTTTTTCTGATTTTTAAGGGTTTTCTGAGTTCCAGCAGACTCTGCTTTAAAGGCATTTATCTGTCGTTTAACTATTTCCATTTTAATGCTTTGCGGGTTGAGAATAAATACTTTGCTATGAATAAGCTTAAAACTAGATCGAGCGGCATCTGTATCAATGTAGACGCATCAGTTCTCAGCGATAGTCGGCGCCGCATTGAAAGTGCGGCTCCTTCAGTGGTATGCCCGTGGGTCCGTCCGTAAACTCGCAGAAGTTGAGGCCGATGCGTCGAAAGGGATGGCATTTGCTCTTCGGATTGCCCCACTTTCCTCGATAGGTTAGCCAATCGGGCACCAAGGAGCGACCTATTCAAATAGATTATAATCCATGATTCAGAGATTCAACTACTCTCAACACAAATACCCACCATACGATCTGAGATTCTTAAAGCTGATGTCGACGGCCTTCCAAGTGTTCCAGGGCGTGCCAAAGCCGTTGATATCATAGAGTCTGGCGACCTTGACGAATCGATGCTTGCCCGGCGCTGTCCACAGTCCATGCGAACCCTTCGCCGCAAACAGCACCGGATGATTCTTGAAGGTGGTCACCGTCTTGGGGAAGTTGGGACGCTGCAGGATGCCCTTGCGCGTCTCCTGGCGACGGAACTCAAAGGAGCCCGTCAGACGATTGTAGCTGTAATAGGCGCCCGCGTCGTGAGCCGACACGTACATGGCCTGGGGCTCGGCATCGCCATTGAAATAGAGGCTCATGTGCTCCCAGTCGCCCACATGGCTGCCAATGTCCCGACGATTGCCCAGGCAGTAGCCGTAGACGGCGGGAAAGGGAATCCGACCCAGGGGTCCTAGGCTCACCGTGCACATGGTCTTGCCCTGGCTGTAGGGATAGAACATCCAGTAGGTCACATGGAAACCCGGCAGTTTGCCCTTCAATGCCTGCGTCTCTTGGGCTGGCGCGTCGCCAATGTTGTTGTCCTCCAGATTGTCCTCGGGATCAGATCCGCCGCTGAACTTGACATTGTCCGCCAGATTTGCAATGAAATTATTTACCGGCAGTCCATTATCCAGCTCCGTTTCCAATTGCTGCTTGGTCGGCTCCGTTACCAGCGGCTCTGGCAGGGATTCCCCCGCCAGCTGCGTCTCGCCCATGACCAGATCGTAGTCGCTAAGCGGCGCATACTCCGGCACAGTCTCCCGCTTCACCCGCTGGAACAGCGGATAGAGACGCGATGAACGGCGCACCGTCTCGTTGCGCTCCTCCAGCGGATCAATGGACACGGGTATATAGGCGGCGTGAACAGGCACCGGCGAGGGAGGAGGAGGAGGCGGATGTTTCTCTTCCGGCTCGCGTTTAGCAGGTGGAGGGCAGAGCGTGACCACGCCGTAAATGGGCACCGGAGCCTCGTTGGGATTCCGGCCGTAGATAAAGGATTGCTCGTTCTCCAGCAGATCCTGCATCTCGGCGTTGGTCACCAGGTGGGATTTGGTGGAGTATTCGCCAAAGGACATGCCGGGGGTGAAGTTGCGATCCTTGTCCATGGGATGCACGTGCTGCAGGAACTCCTCCACGCCAAGGGGCATGAATTTCTCCTCGGGCGCCAGCCAAACAATCGGCGCCCATTGCTTGATGAGACGTTCAACTAAAGAGGGGGAGAGTAGGATAGGGGGGAGATAGAGAAATAAGCAAAATTAGTGCTGTTAACTTGATTTTAATTAGCGCTTTGGCAATTACTCAACCTGCCCCCGGTAATTCGGCATCTGCTGCACGTCTAGCTCTAATTTTTTATTTTTCTTCGTTTTTTGTGTTTTATTTTTCGTTTTTTATTTCTGTTGTCTGTTTTCTTCTTTCTTCTTTTTCAAATTCAAGTGTAATAAATTTCACTTTCACACACGAGGCGGGGCGGGCCACCCAAAAACTAACCGTACCATCCCGACCTGCCCCTCCCCCGCCCCCATCCGTACTCTACCCTCTTGCAGTACTCGTAATGTATGGTTATAGTTGTTGTTGTTGCTGTGGCTAATTTGCAATTTAAACACTCGATGGTTGTTGCTGTTTTTATTGTTATTGTTATGTTTGTTTTGGCTACCGATGTTCCATATAAACTACGCACTTTTCAAGAGTCACGCCTGCTGCAGAGGCCGCAGCAACATAAACACGCTGTCATCGGTCAACCAACTAAATCATGTCCAAAATTTCACTTTAATTTCAAGAAACAAAGCCAAGACGGCAGCTGAACAGCTAAACGAATGCCAAATACTCTTTATACTCTATAAACTTGCTCTGCGATTAACTTAAAAGTTTAAACCAATAAGAACCCGACTGTAAAATACCCAGTCAATATAAACTTTATAGTTTAAATCAATAAGAACCCGACTGTACAATACCCAGTCAATATAAACTTTATAGTTTAAAGCAATAAGAACCCGACCCAGTCAATATTTTAAAATTGTTTATAAAATATTATAACTTTTTTGTCTGTACTACGCGATATTGTTTCCTTGATAACTTCTGTGTTTATTAATCGATTTCAATGAGCTTTTTAGAATAGATGAATATATTGGTTAAGAGTATATAATTTGAATAACGACCCTATGTTCAATATTATTATCGCTTGTTATTCGGTTTTTACTGATTATCATCGAAGATTTAAAATAAACTTGATCTATGTATGCTATACATTTATCTACAATCCGAAATTGTCAGCTCTAGCTCTTGTAATTTCTTTTGCCAAAGTTATTAAACCGGTTTTTAAACATTTTAAACATTTACCATAACAAAACTTGCTGTTAGAAAGAATTTTGTCCACAAAATACCTAAATATACTAGAAAAGTCATAGAAGTTATTTATTTATCTATTGGAACAGTGATTAAAATGTAAACAAGAGGACTTCCTTACTAAAATTCTTTCTTACACTTAATTCTTTGTCTAAGTTTATGGGCTGAATTGTGGATTATTTGAAGGCTCAATGCAATTAAAATTGTCGAGTTTATAAAAATGTAAGAAGCAAACACTAGCTTTACTCATGGTTGCTACAATGAGCAGAATTCTTTTGTTTTTTACCCTGTATCCAGTGAAAATGGATAATTTGATGTAAATTCGATTTTATAGATATTTACTTTTGGGCAAAAAAAAAAAGTTTCATATTAGGGACTTAGCTTTTTATATATCATTCACCCAATAAAAATAGGTAAAAACAAAGCTTTTTTTTTAAGAAATCGTCTAATTTTTGCATGGTTTTTTATACGCTGTTATTTATTTTTTTTTTTAAGTAGCAACTGCGGCTATAATATAAATTATTTGCTTAAAACGATGGCTAAATCTTCAAAAAAAAGTTGTAAGCACAATAAATATTTAAACAACATTAAACATTTAAAAGCGAACGAAGACAAACTCCGTAGAATTCGATTTCTCTTGGGCCCCACATTAATCAAAGTTTTTGTGCTTGTTATAGGGTATGCAAAGTGCGGTTAACGGCAAAAGAAATGCAACCGTGAGATTGTTGTTGTTTTTGCTATTATTGATGTTGTTGTTGTTGCAGTTGCAGTTGCTGCTAATAGATACCGTATGCATACCTACTTCTTTATCTAATGCCGTTATATGTGCATATTGCAATGTTGTTTGTTGTTGTTGTTGTTGTAGTAGTTGTTGTGGTTGTTGTTGCTGTTGTTGTGGTTGTTGTTGCTGTTGCTCAAAGGAGGCAGCTGAGGTTGCTTCAATATTGTTGCTGTTGCTGTTGTTGTTATCGATGAAAGTGGCAATGCCGTCAGTTGCATTTAAAAGTCTCGTTGTTGCAGCTGTTGCAGGCAACAGTTGTTGCTGCTGCTGTTGCTGTTGCATGTGTTGTTGTTGCTGTGGCAATGCTGCTGCCAGTGTTGCCAGCAGCAGCAACGAGAGTGAATTTATTTTCCACATTTTGGACATTTCAAAAATAAAAATAAAAAAAATCACGCACGTAGAGCTTGCTAATTTGTGTCTTTTGTTGTTGTTGTTGTTGTTGTTGTTACTAGTGCTGTTGCTGTTGCTGCTGTTGTTTATGCTCATTCAATTGGCGCTAACAAAGCTGCGTTTTTGTTTGAAATTGTTGTTGTCGTTTGTTGTTGTTGTTGTTGTTGTTGTTGTTGTTGCTTGGTTTTTCAGCTGTTGTAATTTTCACACAATTCGACAGTTTGCCAACTTTTATTGTCAATTTCTTGCACATGATTTTTTGCTTCTTTTTTAGCTCTCTGTTATCTAATTGTTGCTTGTCGTTTTGATTTATTAAATAATCTTATGCAATGCCACAACAAGCGCCTTGATTGATATCCGTTCGCACAGTTTGGCAGCCATTGCAGTTTGAGAGCCACTGCGGCGCAGCGACTGCGCTGCTTTTCAGTTCGGTTCTTGTCCCAATTCGACTGCGCGACGTCGCTGCTGCGCTCTCGCTTTCAGCACGTGCGCCTGCGCCTCTCTCTCTCTCTGCCGCTCTGCCGCTCTCCCGCTCTCTGTGAGAGCACAGCTGTTGCTGCTTTTGACTGCAAGCTCTTGAACTGGTTTTTTTTTTGTTTTTTATTTTTGTTTATTTTTTTTTTTTGGCTCTGTTGGCCCTTGCTGATATTGTGAGCAACCCGATAGCCCTGAAAGCGTGTACCGATTAAATGCACAAAGACGCCAGGTTCGTTTAAGAATAAATGTCAGTGAAATTAACCGTTTTCTGCACTGCCAGAGAGCGCCGTCTACTGAGAGAGAGAGAGAGAGAGAGAGAGAGCTTTTTTTGCAAGCCTTTCTCCCAGCTGTCATAAGAGTATCGGTGGTTGGTGGGCAGCAGCGGGGGTGGGCTGGGCAGGGGGCTGTTATTTTCTACACGGCACGAAAGTTGATTTTATATTTCGCTGCTTTTGCTGCTGCTGCTGCTGCTGGCGTCGCTGCCGCCGTCGTCGTGCGCACAGTTTGAGCGTTGCTTTGAGACTGGCCAGCGAACGTGACTGAGAAATGCTCGTAGGCCAAAAGGCGCAAAGAGTTGGCTCTTTGTTGTTGTTGCTTGGCTTTAAGCTCTTGTGGTTGTTGCTGCTGCCTATCAGCAGTGTTGCCAGTTCAGCTTATTTTAAGCCAGATTTAGATTGATAATGGGCATAAAATAAAATTAATTAAAATATTAATGCGGAAATTGAAAAGAAATATAATAAATACATAAATATACATATATATATATTATATTATTCTTGACATCATAAACTTTATTCTTAGGTTGATTTGATTTTTAAACAATTAAAACTGAATTACCAGAATTACCATAAATTTACAGTTTACCAAATAATTTTAAATTTCACAGAAGTTAATTATGCCCAAGAAAATTCATTAAATTTGCCAATAAAAATCTTTAGATTTAATATCATTAAATAAAAAACTTATTAACCAAAAGTAGGGCAATATTAATAGATTAATGCTAAATATTAAAAAAAAAATCATTTTTTAAATTAATTGAAATTTATGAACATTAAAAAAGTGGTGTATATTTATTTTAGGTATTTAGACCCCTTACTTTAAAAAAGTAAAAAGCTATTAGTTTAGTGCAAAGAGGAAATGTGTGTAACACCCAGAAGGAGGCGTGGCAGACCCCATAAAGTATATATATTCTTGATCAGGTCGACAAGACGAGTCGATATAGCCATGTCCGTCTGTCCGTCTGTCTGTCTGTCTGTCCGTCCGTATGAAAACCTATATCTCAGCAACTATAAGCTAGAGACACCATATTCGGGATTTAGATTCTACTCTTTCGCGAGCAGCACGAGTTTGTTTTAAATTTTGGATACCTCCCCCCCTTCCCCCGCAAACCCCCGCAAAAAGCTACTGCAGCCACAGTTTTAAAGTTATTGACTTGTAATTTGGTACGTAACTAGCTTATATTTTTAGTGTATTTTTGAAAAATCTGGCAACACTGCCTATGAGAAGCTAATTGCAATCCATGAGCAGCACCTGATGTTTTTGTTGTTGTTGACTTGAGTTTTGTTTATAAAATGCGGTGGCAAGTGCGGGTTTGGCTTTCGGCGAACCTTTTTCAACCGTTTTTTATACTTATATATAGACATATATACACATTTACTGATAGTAAGTGAAGCAGTAAAATGTTGTTGATTTTGGCAAGCGCCATGGGCTTAGAGTGCCGTAATTTATCATGGCAATTGTTTAATTTCCTTTTGAAAGTCAGTGGGAACTGCAGCTGGCTTTTGTTTACACTTGGCCACTGCGTTTATGCGCGGTTGGTTTACTATGAATTCACGTTATGACACGTTGCAATTCGCGTAGTTGGGAACTCGTGAAATTCCTCCGCATAAACGTCTTATCAGTAAACAAGGCTTGCAACCTTCGAACCGTGTTTGATTCGAACCCGGTTTGAACTTGCAGTTCTGAAGCAGTTGCACTTCGAACCAAACAAAGCTCAAGCTTGAGCTCAAACTGTGCGTAGGTGTGTGTGTGTATGCGTGTGTGAGTGTGTGTGTGTGTTTTTTTTTTTTTTTTTTTATTTAAGAAAGAAGATCGAAATATAGGGTTACAGTTATTTACATCAGAAGGTAAGGTGGGGTATAGGACAGAAGAGAAGAGAAGGGGGTGGTGGTTTGCCCTGCCCGTGGGATTGGGCCGCAAGGTTCTACTTCGCGGGCGGGCATACCGATTTAGGCGCTTGTTCCAGCTCTGGCTCGTTCCTCCTGCCGAAGGCGTCGCATAATTGTCGCTGCCATCCGAGCTACCATGGTCCAGTTTTCCGCGTTTATGAGCATGAACCCGACTATGGTGTGTGCCGTTAATTGCTGGCCATGCTCATCTTGTAGGCGTTCGGATGTGAACGCAGGGCATTCGAAGAACACGTGTTCGGCGTCGTGCGTTTTCCCTGGCCCACATTGTGCACAGTAAGGAGCCTCTGCGTGCTTGAACCTATGTAGATAATTGTAGAAGCAGCCGTGGCCAGTCAAGAGTTGCGTTAGGTAGAAATCTACCTGACCGTGTCTTCTCTGCACCCATGGTATGATGTCTGGGATGAGTCGTCTCGTCCATGTACCATTGGGTGCATCCTGCCAACGCCTCTGCCACTGCGCGAGTGTGGCGTCTCTCTGCGGTCGTGATGGCGTCTGACCGCTACTGCGTTCTAGTGCCAGCAGATCTAGCGGGATCATGCCTGCTATCAGCAGCGCTGCCGTTCCAGAAACCGTTCTGAAGCAGCAGGCCACTCTTAGGGCGCATCTTCTGTAGACTGCTTTGCAGCCTCTGCTGTAGGAGGGTGTAGTCATGGCTGGTGCCCATATTTTGGAGCCATACAGCATGATTGACGTGGCTACAGATGCCACAATCTTCCTGCTCTGCTGTCTGGGGCCGCCCACGTTCGCCATCATCCTGCTTATGGCGTTGGTTGCTGTTGCTGCCTTTTTTCCGCTGTAGTGTAGGTGATCCCTAAAGTTGAGGCGGTGGTCGATGATGACACCCAAGTATCGAATGGCCGGTATGGTGGTGATGTTTATGGTGCCAATTCTCACAACTGGGTTCTCCGGTTTTTGCCTGCTGCTTATGAGGACTGCCTCCGTTTTGTGTTCAGCCAGTGCAAGCCCGTGTTCCGCCATCCAGGTCATGATCCGGTCAACAGCAATGCTAAAATTTGCGGTTGTAGCAGTTAGATTGTTGTTGACCGTTATGAGGGCGATGTCGTCAGCAAATCCCAGCAGGGTACAACCTTCCGTAGTGTGTGTGTGTGTGTGTGTGTGTGTGTGTGTGTGTGTGTAGTTATCCTCTTTCGCACGCTCACTTAATGCAGCTGCATCTCCCTTCACAAGAGAGCGTGACGTAGGCAGAGCTTTTTTGCATAGGCCTCAGCTGTATGCATGTATTGGTGTGTGCTTGGTTCTTAAGCTGCTCGCAGAGAGCATACGTGTGAGGAGAGTAATAGAGCGTTCGATCAGCTGTTTATTTCGGACAGCGGCATTGCAACTGCATTCAGTTCACTCCCGACTGGCGATGGGTGAGGGAGTCGCAGCAGCGAGTGCACAGTTGATTAAAGTGGGTTAGATTACAAGTTTTGGCAGTATATTTAAGAAGTTCAACTACGTCATATTTATATTATTATATTATATTATATTAAATTATTATATTATATTATATTATTATATTATTTTGAAAGAATCCTTCCGAAAATGGCGGCTCTAGCTTTTATAGTTTGCGAGATTTCAGATTGCATACAGACGTACAGACAGATAGGAAATTAACTCTCCCAACAATCTAAAGTCCCAAACAATTCCGTCTATTTGTATACCCTGTACCCATAGAAAAATGGGTAAAAACAAGGTGAATATTTTGTGGGACTGTATGCAACAGGCAGAAGAAGGCGTGGCAGCAAAGTATATATAGTATAGTATATAAGTATTTAAATTGAGAAAAATAATAATAAAGCCAGAACAGGAATCCAAATCAAATGTAAGATCTGCTTAACCAAACATTGGCGAATTTATTTCCATTGCTAAAATATTTATATGTTTATATTTATGTATTTTATAAATTATTGTTCCACTTGGGTAACTTTTTACTGTTAATAAGTCATATAACAGTTTGACATGCGCAGAAAAGTTTATATTCCAATAAGAGTGCACTGAAGAACTACGCCAACATTATATGAAGCTCAGAATAGTGCTTCTCAAATTTAATAATTTTACCATTTTATAATTTAAGAAAATTTCGAGGAATTCAATTTTATCCAATAATTCAAATTTTATTTTGATTTATAGTAGTTACTGTAATTTTATTAACTTGAATTGGAGCACGACCTGTAGAAGAACCTTATGTATTAATCGGACAAATTTTAACTGTTATTTATTTTTTATATTATATTATTAACCCATTAGTAAATAAATGATGAGATAATTTATTAAATTAGTTAATGAGCTTGAATAAGCATATGTTTTGAAAACATAAGATAGAAATTTTAATAATTTTTTTTTTAATAATAAAGAGTTGCTTAGTGTACATAGCTGTGCCGCTCAAACTGCGAATAGAAACATCCCTGCAGTAAGCTTTCAATGTACTTCAAACGGTACTTGCCCATTCTTAGATAAGCTTCTCCAACTGTACTTGGAAGTGGGCGCTAATCAAAGAATTGCTAACAAAATTAGCTCATCTTCAGACGCCTCCCTCTCCCTCTTCTTGCTATCTTATTGCTAAGTGGGCCAACTGCAAACTGTGAAATGTAATGTAATGTGATATGGAGCGCAGGGGTGTGGAGTGGAGTGGAGTGGAGTGAGGCAAAGCGATATGATCAGCTGCCGCATTGGGGTTCCAATTAGCATTACGCTCACGTAGAGCGCTTTTTTATGCCATTTCAATTGAACGCTTCACGTAGTATCGTCGGGTCTTTTATGCAGCTTCTCCGACAACTCGTTGCGTGCCTGATGAATTTACACGGCTCGAAGCCGGCGGGTTTGTTTTTATTTTTAATTATTTTATTGCATTCATATATATACTAGTTTTTGTATTTTTTTTTTATATATATTTTTTGTGGTTTATTATTTTCTTTTGGTTTTGGGGATTTCGTCAAAATTTAATTAGTGTCTTTCGCGCTGCAAAGAGAAAAATTATGCAAAGAGTGTTACATAGGCTTCGGATTGGGTCAGGTTTTTTTCGATGGACTTGCATAAGTTCCGGGCATGATTAGTATGCGTCGGGTACGCTAGATGAGCCAGACATTGCCCCCTACTGCTCCAAATGCAAGTGACTCAACTGGGTCACTCGATTACACTTTCAATTACAATTATCATTACCAAAAATGTATTACTAATGGAGATTATAGCTTTCCAATCAGTTCTACCAGAAAAGATCGATTTAAAGTTGAGTGATTTAAAGTTAGTGGGGATGACTTAATTGATAGCATTGTTGATATCGATAGTTAGGAAAGAGGTCAAACAATCGATTTGACTATCTAAATTAATTTTGGTATATCTTTCTCTCGCCTTGAATTATAAATTTGAATTAATGTTTTTAATAAAATAGATTGCAAAGATTCGAAATATACTAGAGGGCTCCGCCCACTAATCCACGGGGGGGTTTATTCTTGTTGGCTTACTCACGCTAGGTCAACTTTCACTCGATAGTCCGTTGCCCAAATTCTCAATACTCGTTGGCTCAATACTCGTTGGCCTAACTCTCGTTGGTCCAACTCTTGCTGGCCCAACTCTTTTTGGCCGACTTTCTCTCTCTATCTGGCCCAACTCTCGTTGGGCTAACTCTCATTGGTTTAACTCTCGCTGGAGCAACTCTTTCTGGTCAAACTCTTGCTGACCCAACTCTCGTAGGCCAAACACTCCATTGCAAGATCTATTGTGCCGTTTTTCTAATCGTGTTTGGAGTCTATCGATCAGTTCTATCGCATGTAGTAAGTCGATTATTTTAGCAATACTAATCTCTTTCCTTTCTCTCTCTTTGCCAGGGTTTCACCTATGTAGCGCCATCGATACTGGAGGATATGCATCGGGCCAATCGCATGCCAGCGCGTTCGCCCCGCCGCACTCCCCGACAGCACCAACATCCGGACAACAGCTTCCGTCTGCAGTTCCCGTCGGCGAACGCCAGCATGGGAGGTAACGCGCCCATTGCGATGCAGCGTTCGACGCTGTTCGCCCGGGCAACGCCCCCTCATCAGCAGCATCAGCATCCGCATGCGCACCATATGCAGACGTTCGCGCCACGCCCCTCGCCTGCGCAGGACGAGATGATGGACGTGCAGCAGGGACTGCCGATGGTCTAAGGTTACTAAGGGAGGAGCGGAGGGAAGCGTGCTACGATAAACGATAACGATAACGTTACGATTGGATATATGCAGAACTAGTAGAGATACCGATATAGATAACATAACTCCTAAGCGTATATAGCTGTAGCTGAACTATAACTATCGAGAGGAGAGCGCTACGATGTGCTCCGATTGGAATTCGATATCGATATGGATATCAAATTGTATAAATATTTACCGATATATGCTAATTATGTTTTATACTTCTAGGCGAAATGGTTTACACGATTTAGTTCAAATGTACACTTCACTTATCTTGATTTTTATCTAGTACATACATACACAAAGCATACTTATATATGTATACATAGAGTTAACCCGGCACGATTATTACAGATGTACATTGATTACGTTGATTGATTGATTGATTGATTGAACAGAACAGAACACAACAACTAAACAGATATATTTCTCATTTTGTTTCGATTTCGATTGCAAACTCTGTGTATAGTTTATAGGACCACAAACAAACAACAAAACGTAAATAATTATTAATAATGATAATATTGATAATAAAGCTGAAGATTTTCTGAAATGAAATGAAAGGCAAAAGGTTTCCCCTCGCATAGCCAATTCTTAATTTGTATTTATTTGTTGAGAAACGACATGAAAAACTCGCTTTCAGTTGCTGCCAAAAAAAAAACACAAAAAAAAAACAAACATTAAAAAACCACAAAAAAAAATAAAATAAAATAAGGCATTTCTTAAAACAAATAAAAAGCGGCAAAATGAATATACTAAAAAATGTCTAAAAAACTATACCGACGATGATGCTATATAATACATAATTGCAATCGCAATTAATGTGTACTGAGAAGCTAAACGCTGCCACAACAAAAACAACAATCAGGAATTACTAAAGAATATATATTGAAACTGTACTTTGATTATATTTCGTTTATCATTTGTTATTTTTTAATTGTTTCTTCGTTTAGTTATCGATATTTGCTTAGAAGAAAACCCCACAAAAAAATACAAATAATTAAATAAATGAAAACCAATAAAAAGAGAAGAATATAATCAAAAGGTGCTTTGAATTGTTTAAAAAGACAAGACAACTACAATACAAGAAACAGAAATATATGAAACAAACTATTGAACATGAGAAACTAAAAATACTTATAATGGTTATGTGTAAAAAACAAAACAAAACAAAACAAAAAACATATTTATAAATGAACCAGAAGAAAAAATACCTCAGAAGCAATTATTTTTGTTAAAAAAAAAAACAACACTAAATAATGATATAAAAAAATGTTTGAATAAAGAGAGAAATGCAACAAATATTTAGCTAAAAATATTACGAGAAACGAGAAAAAAACACAGCATGTATAAAAATATATTATTGATAAATATATATACTTACTATATATGATTTTCGATTGTAACACTTGATTTTGTGTGTATTGATTGATGATTTCTGCATACATTTAACTTTTTTTGCCAATTGTAAAACGAACATTATGTTATTTTCTTTATTAAATAACAAATGCAACACAAAAACCACCTCGATTCAACTGTTTTCATTGTGGCGCCACGGAAATTGATAAGAAAATAAGATAAGAAATGTCTTATTCTCTTTGCAGGGGAAAGCCATGAAATAACGCCAGAGAGAGAAACGAGAAAAGCGAGAGAAACGTAAGAGAAACCGAGAGAGTAGCGCTAAAAATTTAATTATAATTCACCCTCTCGCCATCCCGCAAGTACGATGGAACTCCACTGCCTGTTACACTGAGAGAAAACATGCGAAACACCAAATGCAAACTTAAACTAGCAACAAATTACAAAACAATAAAATGAATTTACAAAACACCAAATGGAAATAAATATTATGAAATACAACTAAAGCGAATACAGTTACAGTTTATACACGTAGTTAGCCAAGTTAAACAATTGTCCGCAGAGCCTGCACTGAGAGAAAAGCTGCATATACATAGTAACATAATGAACATAATGAAATTTAGCGATTTGTACAGTTCACACGGCTAACTCATCATGATAACTAATAATTACACAAGAAACGAAACTATAATTAAGCGTTTGCCCAACTCAAAGAGGGTACGAAAATACGAAAAAAAAATATCAAGTTCACTGTTAATAATGCATTCAAAATAACGATCCACACGCGATCCATATTAAATAGTCGTATTTTGTGTATTTGGCAACTCTGGCCATATAATAGCAGTTATTTTGTAAGCAGAGCCATGTTAGCAACTAATTAAGCGCCTAATTATAAGCACACTATATATATACTAAGTTCTACACTGAGCAAAACAGAATTGTGCTAAAGCTATGGAAGAGCGGAACGATTATGAAGCCAAACTTCAGCAGACAACACGATCTAATCCAAATACATACTACACTATGCAGCAAAACTACGACTAACTGAAAAAAACTATGAACAACAGATCCTAGTTAATTCAAATTGTACATTTTTATCAGTAAGTTGTAAGCGCAGTGCATGATTAGCCTACTATATATTGTGCATAAAACTATATATATAAAATATATATACGAGTATGTGTATGTATATGGATGTATATTCTGTATATGTATTCACGATGACAGCAACAACAAGAAATGTATATCGTAATAAAATCATTACTAATTTTACAAAAACCAACAAGTTGTAAGTTTATTCCGGTTTATTTGTTAACCTTCGAACTTAGCCACCTAGAAACTTTATTCCTCTACGATAAAAAAGTAAGGAGCACACTAAGAATACCTAGAAGTATTTTAAGAGAGAGTTCATCCAACGAGAGTTCGGCCATCGAGAGTTAGGCCAGCAAGAGTTAATCCAGCGAGAGTTAGGCCAGCGAGAGTTGGGCCAGCTAGAGTTGGACCAATGTGAGTTTGGCCATCGAGAGTTGGGATAGCCCGAGTTCTGTCATCGGGAGTTGGCCCTTTGAGATTTTGCCCAACGAGAGTTGTGTTAGCGAAAGTTGGACTAGCGAGAGTTGGGCCAGCAAGAGGTTAGCCAGCAAGAGTTTAGCCAGCAAGAGTTGGGCTAGTGAGAGTTAGGCCACTGAGATTTGTCCCAGAAAACTATTACTTCATTTGGGACATAGCCAAAATCAGTTGAGTCCCTTTAGTTCTGGAGGTGGCGATTGACCCTGTCCGAACTACTTATCGCACTAGTTCCTACATGGGTAATTACCGGACTGACCCTATGGTAGTCGAACGTCGAACCACCTGTACTTACCGGACTGACCCTTGGTAGTCGAACGCCGAACCACCTTCCAGCATGGGTACTTCCCTGACTAACCTTATGAAAGTACTTACCGGACTGACTCTAGGGAAGTACTTACCGGACCGACCCTTGGTAGTCGAACGTCGAACCACCTGTACTTACCGGACTGACCCTTGGTAGTCGAACGTCGAACCACCTGTACTTACCGGACTGACCCTTGGTAGTCGAACGTCGAACCACCTTCCAGCATGGGTACTTTCCTGACTAACCCTATGAAAGTATTTACCGGACTGACTCTAGGGAAGTACTTACCGGACAGACCCTTGGTAGTCGAACGTCGAACCACCTGTACTTACCGGACTGACCCTTGGTAGTCGAACGTCGAACCACTTAGTGAAAAAATTTATCCGGACAAAAGCGTAAGCAAAAACGAACGGTCAAGCATCGCATTCGTTTTTTTTGTTATGCTTTCGGGTGCGCTGTTTCTTTTGCCTTTGTCTTAGTTGATTGCATCGTTCCTGAATTTACAAGAACAATTCTAATGCAATAACTGTTTAATTTTATTTTGCTTTTCACTCTTTCGCAATGCTCAAGCGCAGCTGTGCTTGTCGAATGACGACATTTTTGGCAGCATTGCATTGAGTGAAGCGGAGTGAGCTGGATTATCAGTTAAAACAGTGAGCAAAAATTTATTTTATATATATAATATATATTTAATAACTTAAATATTAAGATTAATAGCATTATGTATAGTGACAGGCATTTAAGAAGGTTGAAGCAGCAGCTGAAAAATAAATATAGAGTCAGGTTAAATTCTACTAAAAAAAATGCGCCTGATAATAAAAACATTGATTGTGAAATTGTGAAGGGGAATAATATACTTAGCGCGAAAAATGACAATGAGTTGCATATTGTAGAGGAAATAGTAAATAATAATAATATTGACATTGATTTAACTAAGAAAATTCGTAAGTGCAATAATAACTTAAATAAAGATTTAAAAATGTGGTTCCTTAAGCATAGGCCGACCCGGGACTGTGCAATTGACTTAATTAGAATACTGAAAGATAATAATTTAGATGTTGACCCATTTTATAAATAAATTGCGCCAAAAAAGCTGCAATAAAGCGAATTGATGGAGGCCAATTAATAATTATGCCGGGCGGAATTTCAAAAATTTAAAAAACATTTTGGGAAACTCAGTTGTCTTGGCCTACAATGTAGATGGCGTGCAAGGAAAAAGTGCTTTAAAAGCTGAAAGCAGGTTCTACATGGTTTTAATTAGTAAGTATTATTCAATTCGTTCATCATTCAATTAATAGCACAACTTTTTAACTTTAATTTTTTTCTTAGATGCGATAAATTTGGTAGGAGGGGCTGGGGATCCTGACAACCAGCTTCGCAAGGCTTTGCAGTTGCAAAAAAAAACGGCATTTCAAAAACGTTTGCTGCAATAAAGCCAAAAGCCCAAATAACAATAACTGAAAAAAAAACTAACTTAGTAAATAAAAATATGTACTTTTTTATATGCAATTGCCGCTTTTCATTATTTTTCCACCTAGCGTAAATGCTTACGTAAGTACCCCTATTGTAGGTACTTACGTAAGTAGCCCTATTGTAGGTACTTACGTAAGTACCCCTATTGTAAGTACTTACGTAAGTACCCCTAGAGTAAGTAGTTACGTAAGTACTTCTATGGTAAGTACTTACGTAAGTACACCTATGGTAAGTACTTACGTAACTACCTCTATGGTAAGTACTTACGTAAGTACCTCTATGGTAAGTACTTACGTAAGTACCTCTATGGTAAGTACTTACGTAAGTACCCATATCGTAAGTACTTATTTCACTAGTTCGCGGTAAACGATGTGGTGGCGATTGACTTCTTTTGCGGACATTTCATACAAAAATGGAAATGAAGAAACGCATTGCATAGGGTTAGTAAAGTAAGTAGTGGTGGTTCCCTGGTAACTACTTATTTCACCAGCTACGAACTAGTGGACCATTCCTATAGGGGTTGGTCAGGAATTATTGTCCCAGTACGGCGTATTATCTTATATATTGCCCGAGAGAGAGAGAGAGGGCGAGAGAGAGAGAACGAGAGAGAGAGAGCGACAGAAAGCGAGAGAGAGAGAACAAGAGAGAGAGAGAAGGAGAGAGAGAGCGAGAGACAGAAAGAGAGAGAGCGAGATACAGAGAAAGAGAGAGAGAGCGATCAGCTGTGCATTTTAGGCAGCAGCATTGCAACTGCATTCAGTTCACTTCGATGGGTGAGGGAGGCGCAGCAGCGAGTGAAAAGTGGATTAGACTGAGTTAGATTATAAGTTTTGGTAGTGTATTTATTGTATTATATGTATGTAGAAGTATAAGAAGTTCAACTACGTCATATTTATATTATTTTCAATATATTTTAGAGCAACATATCATGCAAGATACCGTATAGTTGCTATCGTGTGTGATATGGGGTTTCCCATTAAACGTTTTTTCCCCCAAAAATTTAAGCCCAAACGGTAACACCTAGAAACTAATTCCTTCACGATAAAATTCACAAAAATTGTTAGAAGCACACTAAGACTAGCTTTCTACAAAATTACACCTGGAAGTACATATTTTAATTTTTATTTAATATATTATTCTAGCATGTACTAATACTGAAGATTTATCGTACAGTTAGACCAAAGCGAGTTCATCCAACGTGAGTTCGGCCAGCGAGAGTTAGGCCAGCGAGTGTTGGGCTAGCGAAAGTTGGACCAGCGAGAGTTGTCCTAACAAGATAGAACCCCCCGGAGGTTAGCGTCCGAGTGAAGCGAAGAAAACTATTGCATAAGCAGGCGTATTTGGCTTCATAGGGGACATAGCCAAAATCAGTTGAGTTGGTCAGGAATTATTGTCCCAGTACGCCCAGAATGTGGCGTATTATCGGCAGCAGCCACGCCCACCAGCTGCGACACGCAGCCTGGGCGTTGATTAGCATGGAAAACTGAGCAAAAGTAAGGGCAAAATTGGAAAAGTGGAAAAACTGGAGTAGGGAGCATATGCAAAAGCGAAGCAAAGAAGTTGCAAAAGCGAAAGTATGTTAACATAAATCGATCGGTCGGGGTAGCTGCTTGAAAGTCATGCCACAGCTATTTTTAAACGGTAAGGTGAGGCAAAGAAACCGCAAGGACGCAGGGAGGCGAGGAGGAGTCGCGCCTGCCACCGAATCCGAAACGGAATCCTCCAGCGATTGCCCAATTGTGCCCAATTGGAGTGGCATGTGACAGAGGGAACAGGCAGAGGGAATGGTAGGGAGAGTTGTCAGGCACAGACGGATATATGTATGTATGTATGTATGTATGTATGAGAGCATGCACATATAGAGCATAATAATAAATACCGCTAGGCAACGGCGCAAATGCCTGAGCATGAATCGATTTAACTAACCCGAGCAGGGGGAATCAGCTCCGTAGTGCCCAGCTCCCAGCTCAGTAGCCGTTGAAGTCGTCACCGTGTCGGAACACAGTTCACAGTTCCCATAATCCCCATCCGAGAATCGAAGTGTGCCAGTTAGGGCACTTCCTGAAAACCAAAAATCCAATATACTATTTATATAAACCCAATCGAAACCACATCCATTTATATGAAAGCTGCATACGTAACCGTCAAGTGATTATACCTTACGCAATATACTTTATAGAGTTCGAGAGTTCGTTGTTGTCAGAAGAGGCTAAGAGGCTAAGAGGGTCAGAGGTCACAGGTCACAGGTCATACGCCATGTTGCCCAATCTGAAGGCGCGTCGCGTTTGCGGCCTGCAGCTGGCGGGCAAGCATTTGGGGCCCGTGGCCAAGTGTCCTCCGCGATACTCCGAGGAGGACTGGGACTACAACAACAAGATCAAGTTCCGCATCACCTGCGATCAGGAGAAGCTCGCCGAGCGCATTGTCGAGTAAGTATCGCCTACACAGAGAGAAAAACCCAAGAGTACCTTTCAGAAAACAATGCATTTCGAACTTGATATTCCACTAACTACGTAAGACCACAGAACTCAAAACAACTTGGTAAAAATTGTAGCTTAATAATTCTAATGTAATCTCTTATTCGTTTTAGTGAATTGCAATTATTTAATATCAAACTAAATTTTAATTGCAAAGTTGATATCTAACTTATAGATTTCCGATCACAGAACTTGTAGCAATTTCGCAAAAAGTTTAGTTTCATAATCATACTTGTTAGTGAAACAAGTTAAACAAGTTTAAAAAAAAATTTAGTTCAGATTCAACTTTATATAAACATAAAATTAAATAATAAGTAATACAAAAATAATAAGTAATAAAAAATATAATTTTCTTCAGTGTTATTTATTAATTTTATTTAATCAATTATTTAACGACACCGTAATTATTTTTATTAATATTTTTTTATAATTTAAAATTATGTAAACAAAAATTGGGTTATATAAATAAATGAAAATCGCAAATTCTGAAATACAAATATTAGCAATTTTCTATTTTCTATTTTTAGAGTTCTTTAAAGTAGCGAATTATAAAATTGAATTTAGCTAGAATTTTCATTTTTATTTTGCGCAAATAAGGGATTTTCTTCTTTCAAGATACATGTTTCTAATTCTTAAATATTACTTTTAAGAAGTTGTGTTCTATATTTTTTTTAAATATCAAAAATATTTGTAAAAGTTTTTTAAAATATTTTAATTATACATTCGTATTTCTGGAATATTAGTTAATATTACAAGTTCTTCAATTGAGTTCCTTCAAACTTAGTAATAAAACGTAATTTTTCCCTCTTTCTACCCTAATCTACCTCTCCCACTTCTCTCCCACTTCAGGGAATCGCGTCGCGTGGTGGACGAGACGAAGGACACCACCAAGAACTGGCAGCGGGAGGTGGAGCACCATATGCGCGAGCGCACGAGCGAGATTCGCTTCCTGGTGGACGAGCTGAACCGCCAGAAAAAGACGGCCACCCTGGAGGATGAGACGCTCAATATGTATCGCAATCGGGTGCTGAACTGCATCGAGTTCCTCAAGGACAAGTCCTTGGCGATTTGCAAGCAGTGTCTGATACTGCGCGAAGGTCGCATCGGAGTTGACCTTTGTGACGATGAGGTCGATCGCTCGTTGCGACGCGAGCTGAAGGTGATCAAGGGATGTCAGGGATTGGCGGATGCGGCGTTGAAGGAGGCCGAGGAGCAGATACGCAAGCTGCGTGCTGCGATGTATCTTCTAGATCAGGATCTGGCGGCCAAGGACAAGTCGCTGGCCATCGATGAGAAGAACCTGAAGCTGAAGGAGTACCAACAGGACCTGGGCAAGGGTCAGGACTTGTCCAAGCAGCACTGGTAGCTCAACAGCATCTCTAAGGTGATCTCTATCTCTATTAATCTCCAACTCTTTTGCAGCCAATTCTCGCTGACCGAGTGGCAGGCGCAGACCTACGAGAACCTGGAGGCGAACGCCAAGGCTCTGGTCTCCGCCGGACAGCTGCGCGCCTACATCGATCTGCTGCTGAAGCAGATCTGCGAGGACATGCAGAACCAGACGGACCGCACCAACGAGGCCTTCGAGCGTCGCATCGCGGAGACGAAGCACGTAAAGCAGTGCCTGGAGAACAAGCACAAGGACACCATGGACCACATCCATCAGGTGCAGCGCAACATGAACGAGCTGGAGAAGGAGATGACCGACAAGCAGCGGGCCATCACCCTCTGCCAGACACGTCTCAGCAATCGTGCCCATCGTCCCGGCCTCGAGCTGACCTGCGACATGGTCCAGGATGCGCTCTACAATGAGCTGCAGGCTTTGAAGGCCTCCGTCTGCAAGCTCAACCAGAAGCTAAATGAGAACAAGGCCTCCATGCGGTATCTGATGCATGTGCAGGTCATGCAGGAGGAGGAGATCAACATCAAGGCGAACACTTGCAAGATCGACGAGGTCGACTGCATGACCTTGCGCCAGGCCCTCAAGTATGGCTCCTTCTAGTCGCCTCGCCTCGCATCGCATCCCAGTTTCAGTTTCGGTTTTAGCAAGTTCTCACTGTAGTTCTCTGACCATTCTCACCCACTAATTGAGCTCCATACACGCCCAGACAGGCTCACGTCCACTGAACCTACAAATAATCAAATTTCATGTGCATCTTCCTGTTCCAACAAATTATAACAATAAAAATTACTCAATCAAAAAAGCAAAATTTTACATCAGTCTCTCTTTAGTCGTAACAACCTGAGAGCTGCAATTTTTGCACAATTCAGATTTTATCTTGGATATTCCATTCCCAAAAGTCCAGCTGCAAGGTCGAACTCTCGCTAGCCCAACTCCCGTTGGTCCAACTCTCGTTGGGCGATCTCTCGTTGGGCAAACTCTTCTTGGTCGAACTCTCGTTGTCTGAAATCTCGCAGTCCGAACTCTCGTTGGTTTTATTGATTTTGGGCGTAAATGGAGCTTGCCATCCAACATTTGAAACAATCTTGACCAAAATGGTTTCTCTAGCTCTCATATTCAGCGTTCATACAGATAGACAGACATGTCTATAACGATTATATTTACCATTATAGTATATGGTCTCAGCTCGTCGTTCTGATCTGGTCTGCCTCATACTGTCTGCTACATAGATTCTCCCAATCTTATTTGCTGTCTAACAAGTTATTATTAAAAGGTACAAGCCATAAAATTAACAAGTTAGAAATATCTCTTTATTATATATTAAATAAAGTTTAGTTACTAAACTATATATATATTAACTTTATCTTATTTGACGGCTTATAGTATAGTGAAATTGGGCGAAATAGGGGAACCCTACGACCTACTACTTTTTGTCAAACTGATCTCAAGATCTCTCTCTCTCTCTCTCTCTCTCTCTCTCTCTCTCTTGGAAGCCCCAGCTACTTTGATAGGGGATCTGCTCCTGTACAAATATGGGTGTTGAGTTGCTCCTCCGTATCCCAGGGAATGAAACAGTGCGAACAGCTGAAGGCGGTCGCTGGTTGCTGGTGATGGTTTTGCAGGTGGTTGGTAAGCCGGATCCTGGAGGGAAAGGTTTTGGAGCAGTAGGGACACGGGAACGGACGATCGTTGGCGTGGATGCGCAGATGATTGTTCAGACCAATCTTTTTGCTAAAACCCTTGGCGCACTCGGGACATTTGAACGGATGAATTGTCGAATGCATTAACAGATGGGATCTGAATCGGGATTCATAAATGAAGGTCTTGGGACAGTGTGTGCAGTTGAATAGGCGCTTGGTTAGGTGAGTGGCCTGATGGTCGTTGAGCAACTTCTTGCTGGCAAAGGCCAGAAAACAGTCTGGGCATTGCAAGCCCTCCTGCTCCTGTGGCTTCTCCTGCTTCATCGTGCAGATGTGATTCAGGCAATTGGCTTTGGATTGGAATTGGCGCAAACACAAGGGGCATTTGTTTGGCGCCTCAATCGTGTGCTTGAGTATGTGATCCTTGAGCAGACTCTTCCTGTTGTAAGTTCTGGAGCACAGCGAGCATTTGAAGGGGCGCTCGGCGGTGTGGGCTACCTGGTGATCCTTCAAATACTGTTTCTTCTTGTACGACTTCGGGCACAGGGAGCAGTAAAAACGATGATCGTCAATCTCTACGGGTTCAGCCTCTGACTGCTGCTTCCCATCGGAAACTGGAGCATTGTCATCAGCTGGAGACTCCACATCGAACACCTCCACTGCATCCGGCCAGGAGGCCTCGTCATCTATATTCCTGGGACTCTGCGTTTCACAGAGCCATTGCATGTCATTCTGCGCCTCATTTGCTGCAGCTGCCTCCGTCTCCTTGCTCTCCAGCAGCTCCGCCAAGCGCTGCTTGCTCTCCAGGCAGCGCCGCTTGAGTCTGTAGGCGTCCTCAACATCCCGCACACAGCACAGGCAGATTTCCTTTGGAAATGGATCGCTCTGGAGCACCTCGAGGCCCACGCTCTCGTTGAGCATGGCTGCCAGCGTGGGTTCGCTATCCCCGAAGAGCTCCACAAGCACTGGCGATTTGTTCATGCAAACGCGACAAATTCGCTGCATTTTGATTTGAATTTACAGTGAAAAGGCTCAGAATGGTTTGTTTATATTTGATAGGCAAGTGGCTCACTGAAAGTATCGATAGATTTGCGGCAGTTATCGGTCTGGTGTGACGGTCACACTCTGCGGCGTGTTGTGTCTGCAGCACTGTTGCCCAATTCGCTTTTTTCCCGCCAGATATTGCTGCTTTAAAACAGCAATTTGGTAACTGCGGGAAACGGCAATTTTG